>OX374618.1:25530000-26730000 GCA_947347705.1 Nymphula nitidulata
ACCAGTTTTCTGCAGACCATCATGTAAAATATGTGACGCAATAAATGAATATGAATAAGATACCTTCCTTGAGTTGGGCGCGTCTAACAGCCAACTGGGTCCCTCCAGCGGATTATCTATTCGAGTTCTGTGAATAAGAAAAACAAACAAATTATAATAATACAACAAGTTGCGTCATCATTATCTACAGTCTACACACGGCCCAGTATTGTGCGCAGTCCTTTTAAATTATATTCTGTTACCTTCTCAATAAAACACACACGCGCGCGAGCGCACACATAGTCACACAAACACACACAAGACAAATTTAGCTTCATATCAGTACAATAAATATTCGAGTGTTTTGTTAAAATATTCAAGTCTCCCCACTGTCTTCTGTCTCATTTACTCACTAATTTTTCATAGTAAGAGATTTTTAAAACTTTTTGTACGATTTTTTAAAAGTTTCTCAAACATACAAAAACTAAATCACGAACTCGAACGAAAAAAAAAAATTACTAATCCAATTGTCGTTCAAAAATTATGCGCTTACATACATTTCGGCGATTCGTTTTATTCATTTAAATTTAAGATAGATTATTATTTAAATACTATATGAGGTAAATATAGGATGAGAAAAAAAGGGTATAATTTATTACTGCTTAGTAAATAATACTGCATTGGCTGGAAAAGGTTGGGAGTTTGATAGTTATCAAATATATTTATAGTATATTGTTAAGGCTCACCTACACGATGCAACTTTCTTGCCTGTAGCATATAATTAAATTGAAGCAAAAAGTGACTTATCGACTTATGTCTAAGGTGTTCTTTAGACTATGTAAGTAATTTTTTCAATGTATGCAAGAAACTCGCATAATGTAAATGGGCCTTTACTGTCTATTAATGTATGCCATTCTGAAAAACAGCTGGTTCCCACTGTACAAGGCACAATAACGCGCGCGCACGCTCGCACCGATGCGTACGTACAATTACAAATCCGCGTACTGAAGTGCGTATATGTGCGCTTGCTATGGAGCCAGCCTAAACATATTATATTCCTTTTACATAACTTGTTATTTTGCGTTTTCGTTTAGTTATATAATCGCAACCTATTATTTAACAAATAGGGTAAAAACATTCTTTGAAAAGTGATAAATATTTTTGTAAAAAATGTATACTTAATATTATGTTTAGTTACCTTGGTGGTGTGGCTTCTTCCTCTTCTGGTTCCAAGTATTCAATCAGGGCATCTAACCTTCGTCTGAGAGAAAAACAAAACAAAATGTTATTGAACACAGATATACAACAATTGACGGTAATATTGATGTTGTCTATCAAAAAATGAATTATTTTACTGTTTAACAATATGTCTACAGCACAAATTTTATAGAATCGTATAATGCCTACAAGAATAAATATAATACAAACACTATGCCAATTACGATTCTGTATAAATTAAATTGTTTTTAAGCATATTGTGATCAATAAAATAGTGTGTATGAACTAATTTTCTAGGTTTTTAACAATTTGTAACTTGCTAGCTGCACCCGACATGCTTTACAATTCCTGTAAAGACCAAATTGTTGGGACTTATAATTAAAAAAAATATATTGCAGGAACCTTTACCGCCGTCCCCAGAAAATCTTACCAAAGTTTCATCACAATCTGATCAATGGTTTCAGAGCTCATAGGTGACAAAACTACAAACATTGATTTTTATTTATAAAGAAAATACAAAATTAAAAATTTTAAGTAACTCCCGGCTTCATTAATCATCTATCTAACACCATCTCGTTGAGACTATTCATTAGAGCCCAAACAGGCTATATCTGCTGTAAGTTTCTGAAGACTTAAGCATTTCGCAGACTTTTTGATGGTATATGATCAGCTCAAGGATAGTATGTCATGGGAATGTCACTCAAGTGACAGTACACCAAATTTGAAATCAATCGGATCTGTAAAAGTTTGTAAAATCCTATTATGAAGTAGAAAATGAGCTGATTGTCATCAAACGCCTGAACTGATCTTCACAAATTATAGCTAAGAACCATCGTAGTCACGTCAGTTTTACAACAAAAAACCCGTATTAAAATCGGTCCATTTGTTTAGGCGCTACGATGCCACAGCCAGACACACAGATACACAGACAGACATGTCAAACTTATAGCACCCGTCTTTTTTCGTCGGGGATTAAAAATAGAAGTTGTATCTACTAAGGTAGCCGGATACTAATTAACATCTCAACAAATATTAATAGTCTCAACTTACGATGATTCTGGATCAAACTCTTCTTCGGTTATATTTTGAGATTCAATTGATGCCTCTGGAACATTTCAATACATTTTACTAGAATATCACACTTACTGATTATCCGTCGGGTTAAATTAGCCATTTGATTGGATGTCGAGACCGTTCTTTAAACGCCGGCATCCAATGAAACAGCTGAAGGACAGCTAGCCCCAATCATTGAGTATAATATTTAACTACCTACATGGATGAACATCGTGTCCACCATCTGGTTAAATTACCCATTCAATTGAATGCCTAGTCAGGTTGTTGAAATCAAATAGCTTTAGTGTCACTGTTTGTGTGATTGATAGGTTAAAGGTTATTTTTTATGACCACTTATAGCCAAAATCGTTTTGGTTATAAATGGTCATAAAAAATACCCTCGAACCTACCAATCAAACCAAAACTGTTCACTACAAAACACTCCGCCTGGGCGTCCAATTGAGCTGAATTTTATTATGCCAAGTTGATAAACATTGAGTGAGCCTAAGCATTTAATTGGATGCTGGCGTTTATCAACAGCCTAGGCATTCGATTTACTGGCTAATTTAACACGATGCCTGTGACAGATATATCATGTGCAGTCTATCTTGGCCCTTGGGTCAACAATTAGACACTAGACAAGATATCAATGATAATTTCTGAACATTTTCAAATACAATCTTTACCTTCCAAATCCAGGCTCTCATCGATATTACTGTCTTCTGTGTTCTCCACATTGTTTCCTGCTAATTCATTTGCATCTATTCTAGTTAAAGGTATGTAAACATCTGAAATTATTACCAATTAATTATTTCGTCATCTTTTCTCTTACCAACTTAATAAATAAATTTTCATATCAGGAAAGAAGATTTACTACCTTGTAACATATGCATAGGCAGAGCACTGATACTGCGATTTGGATTGGGACTCCTGGATGTAGACCCTGAAATTGATAAAGATAAAAATTATTAATAAAAAAAAAACCACTGAAGACACACTTATTTTCAGTCCACCACAAATAATAAGTGATGCTACTGTAACACAGTGGCCCTAATTCTTGAGAACACATGTCAAGTATAAATTTAAGTTCAGTCTATTTCTTTCTCCCAAAATGAATATGAGAAGGATGGCTGTCGTATATATTGACATTTAGAAAGGTGCATTCAATTTTCGACCTTATTGAACGTGCTAAAATGCAGTGTTTGGGAGGCACCTCCGTACATACCGTCTAAACTTGTTTATGGTTTCTTTGAAATCTATCTAAATTTAAGTGACAGCTCTAAACAGATTCTTGATATCTTTTTCTTATGACATATTGCGAGAAAGACATATACTGTACTTTAATTTGGAATCAAAGTGTGCTCCCAGAATTAGGCCCAGTGGCAGTTTTAACAATCTGTACTTCCTAACTTATATTATAAATGCGAAAGTGAGTTTGTTGGTTTGTTATGCTTTCACACCTAAACCACAAAACCAATTTAGATGACAATTGGTGTGGAGACAGTGTAAGACTTTGGAACGAACATAGGATACTTTTTGGAGCGATAATCGACAGCAGCGCGGGCGGAGCCGCGGGCGGAATATAGTTATAAATAAAATTATATCAAGCATGTTTTTTGTATAAAAAACCTTTTTTACTGCAATGAAATGCGATGAGTCTCATAACATGCTTATACTTTACACATAACTGACCACAAAAAGAATTTTATTAAACCTTTTGGTCATAAATATGTCACCGCTCCTTGTACGCCAAGCCTGAGAAAAAATTGCAAATGTAATAGGAATTCTAAAATCATAGAATTTCTTTAATTACTGTTTAAGCGAACCATAAATATTGTCGGCTAATGTCATTGTTGGCGCACAGGGCATGGATTCACCTACTATGTTGCATTAAGATGGTTATGTATAAGTCTAGAAAATTAAAAATTAATGTAATAAAAATATATTAGCTATGAATAGGAAGAAAGAATAATTGATTCAATTTAAAGCAATCTTACTTGGATTACTTGTATTTAAAATTGCTCTACTCAGTGCTACCACTGGTTGTATAGATTGCCCTCCAACATTCATTGGAGGTACTCTGTGAACTCTGTCTTTGTTTGGTGTGCCACTTATATTGCTCCATCGGGGAGAGGCTTCTTCTAGCTCTTGCCTATCTTGCATGTATGTCTTTGCCAGCTCAATAGTCCGTGCTACCGCACTAGATGCATGGACAAGATGCTTAAGGGCTTCTTCAGAAGACGACTGTAATGCAGAATCTAATTTTCGTGCTTGAGCTGCACCTCCACTACGTAATCTCTGAAAGTAAGGATAGATATATATAAAAAGCAAGGCAAAGGTAAATGGCTGTTACAAAAAATTAAAGACCCTATACCACTTACAAATGACTGGCTAAGCTAGGAAACTACTTCCTCATTAAGAAATATCAATTGGCATGCCAAATTTGAGGAGAGATATATAAAGTCATTGGAATAAATTTTAAATACTAATATTAAAATTATATTGCTATTGAATGAAAAACTTATTGCCACCATTCACAAATAGACTGGGCAGTTTCTTTTTAAGAAAACAAGGTTTTCTTCCATAAACTTGTTAAGAACAATCCAAGAACAAAAAAACAATAAATAAAAATACCACAATACAGAAAAGTCAATCTATCTAGCAATATGAAATAAATAGAAGTCTTTGGTTTACAACTTTATACACTTCATATAATTCAAATTCCTAAGAGTAATAAAGACATTCAAATTTTATCGTTTACACTAAAAGCTTCTTGCTACATAACACACAAACTTAGTTTCAGACAAATTGTGAATAGTTATCCTATTGTTATCAATTTACATTACTTATCCTATTGTTACAATTTACATTACTGCAGTTGACTAGCATTACAGCCTGTTATATAGCATCCAAAACTTCTAATCTTGAGCTCTTCCATGATCCAGAGGGAATGATAAGCCGTTGTTCCGGTTGTGACTGCAACCTCAGTTACAGCTCAACCCAACAAACAACAGATTTCAGACACAATTGATTGCAATTGTCATAGGCATAACGCCACTTGACAGATTAAAGTGTATTGACCGAGAACCACAATCAATTTCAGACTTAGTACCTGGTTCCAATGTTATATGGCATTTAATTTTATTGACTTATGAAAAGAAGTAAGTTTAAAAGAATATGTTGCATTATTAAAACACCTTGATACAAAACTTCTTTTACTGTTTTCTACATCATAATAGCTACTCAAAATATCTAGGCCAAAAGGCCTATCGGGAACGAAGAGTGTCCTTTCACAAATATAGAAATATGGCCACCAATTTATATACATATTTGTGAGAAGTCTCTGAATACATATGTGTGGGCTGCAAATAATTGTGAACATATGTTTTACCAGCGTCAAACACTAAAATAATTATAATTACTTATGTGGCATGTGTGACTGACAGGGCTTTTTATATAGAAATTTAAAATGAAAACAAGGTACTTTTATGCAATGCATGTCTGGTATAGGACGATATACATAATATGTTACGTACAGCTAATTTCAACCTAAGGTCATTCAACTCCTTCATCAGCTCAAGTTTCTCATTTTCTCTCTGCGCTGCTGTCACCTTCCAATACTGAACTTTCAACACTAGTTCACTATTCTTCGCTTTGAGATCATTAATTTCATCTTCAGGAGTTTTCATCTTGGAAACACTACGTAAGATGTAAAATATTGTACATAAAGTACCTAATTAAGTACAGAAATGGAATAAACTCAATTATTTCGCAAAAGAAACTGATAAAATACTAAAAATTAATTAGAGACAAAAGAAACTACAACGAAAAATAAAAGTACAGAACTACAGAAGATCACGATCACCACCAATGCCACAGATTACTATAAGACTAATGCAGAGTGCTGACAGTTGCCTGCCTGACGGCCGTTACGGTCCAAAATAAACAAACAATGCACACTTTACAAACAGAGCAAACAGGGCACATAGCACTGTATTCAATTCGGTATTCGGTAAAAGCGTTTGCACTGTTCGTAACGTTGTTAATATATTTGGTGATATATGTATTTGGTGATTTGGACCGTGAGATACGGGATTTAAAATGAATGAACTGTCAATATTTAATCTCTGTGTGCCGTCAGGACCTATGACGGTATTCCTTCCTCATTGGTCAGGATTATAAATGCCACAGATTAAAGTTAACAAATGCCCCCTATGGCCCATAGAGCGCTTACAAACGAACCGAATTGAACGTATTCGTGCTAACGAGATTATTTTGACGTCATGAGTGACGTCATAAAGCCGTGCTAACGGTGCTCACGAAAAGGAAGTAAGCGGAGCGTGTGCGCTAATGTCAAATTTGAGGTTATCGAAATTCTTTCAAAATTTACTCTTTGATTGAAGCGTAAAATCTTAGAAAGTTTTTTTTAGGGTCATTGATAGGAGTTCACACGAATGAGCGAAAGTGTTGTCCGAATTGATTGCTCGTAAACAGTGCACATTGCACCGTCTTCAATTCGGCCCAAGGCGTTTGCACTGTTTGTATGTATTGTAACATTTGCATTGTTTGCATATTATGGATCGTAAGGTAGGTAACCTCTATGCGTAGCATCACTATATCGTCTGTGCCAGCCGTAGGAAACAACCAAACAAAGGTACCTCCGTTAGTGGATGACATTACCATACGCTTTTTTCCATTTTGTAGAACAATGTTGTCTCTGAGTGAACCTAGCTGAATTATGGTTTACAATATGTCTACCTGTCAGCCAAATAAATGACGCCATTTTTATTTTGTCTTCAACCATGTTTTTTCTTGCTAAGCTATAATTTGAATTTTAAATCTGTTCTTTTCATTTTCATTTGTTTCTTTACCCCGATTATGTGTGTAGTTGTGATTAGCAAGACATTCCAGTACTTTTCGATAATGTGTGCAGATTTTAAGGTATGTTCGGTTAACTGATAGTAAGATTTTAAGGTTATTATTTAGTTTGCATTCATTTATCTATTTCATTTGCAGGGCGACAAAAAATAAGTTTTAAATTCTATACACACATGCACTGACCTCATTTCTACTGATAAAATGTTATGACAAGCATGGAAAGATGTTATACTTGCAAAGTAATCCTCCTTGACATTGCTACTAGACCGAAATGTATGATGTCAACAATATGGTGTTGTAGAAAGCAAAGTAAAAACACTTTAAAGCCAAATAATTGAGGGCCGTACAGAAGACTGAAGCACTCTATACCCTCTCATTATTACCATGTGAGATACATTCAAGAAAACCCACTAACCCCTCTTCACTGAGTAAGTACTTGTCTATATCATGATTTACTAGAATTTTAATTCTAACTCTACTACCTACTTAATATTCACATTTATATTTTTAAAACTAATCTATATGTACTTTGAATCCATTAACACCCAGACCTAATAAATGTATTTGTCTGGTATGTGGTGTTTGAAGAGGTTAAATTAAATATCCATCTTTCTAATTTTGATGATAGCATATCAAGGCTATTATTTAAGTCAGACAGTTTTTAACCGATTTTAAAACCACGGAGGTTCTCAATTCGGTTAGTATGTTTTTTTTCTATGTACGTATACTGATTAGGCTGAGATTTCTGATCCGATTTACCTGATTCTTTTTTTGTCAAAATAACTGGTATAATTAAGTCATCTGTGTATGCGAAACTGCAGAGTTTTGCTTACCAATGACTTTTTAAACAACTTCTAAAACAAGGAGGCTATCAATTCAGTTTGTATTTTTTTTTAAGAATGTACATCAATTACGCCGCGATTTGTGATCCGATTATGTGATTCTTTTTTTGTTTGATGCGGAATAGTTGCCATTGGATTCTATAAAAGATTTGTTAAAATCTATAGAGCAGTTTGGTTTTTAAATCAAAATAACTAGAATGAGTAAGTCGTCTTTGTATCCGAAATTGCAAATTTTTGCTTTCCTATGACTATTTAGTGAAAAGATATGATAGTAGGGAACAATTTATGCAGATGGTCACTCATCTAGCTCAAACCTTAGAAAGTTATCAGTAAAAATTGAGAAAAAAAATTACAATTAAAACCAACTTCAAAATACTAAAAAGGATAAAATTCAAATAAAATTAAGTAGGTATTTATCCTCTAGAAACATATTTTTTGGAGTTGGTGCTAAGTTGTTTCCAGAAACAATAAAAATTGAAGCACCAATTTCATTATTTTATCCTTTTTAGTATTTTAGTCTTTTAATTTTTGTTTAATTTTTTTATTTTTATATGAACTTTCTGGAGGTTTGACTCAATGAATTATAACAAAAATTTAAGATAATAATGTAATTTGTTTTTATTTTACAGGTTTCAATAGGCAAGAAAACATTATTGATAATGACAGCCTGCCAGCGAACATTGATTTCAGGTAATTTTTCTTATTAATTTTGACATAAAACTAACCAGCTGGTCAGAGTGTCGTCTTTGGGGCAAGTTGGAGTATAGCGTTCGGGGCTTTATGAGGTCTGTTTGTTTCATTTTAACGTGTTTGCATCATAGTCCTCATCAATTTAGTTCATATACATGAAATGTTGCAGACTCATAGTTTTAGAGTTAATTCATAAACAACAAAAAATAACTTTGAAATCAAATAATTCTAATACTATTAGTCTAGGGTATATCATGTATTTATGAAATCAATTGATGTAGATAATGATACAAACACGTTGAAATGAAAAAAATAAGGAGTTATCAGTCATTGAAAAAAACATTTTTGAAAAGTTTTTAGTCCCAAAAAATTTTTAATTATTTATAACTCGGTAAATAATCATGCATTTTAGGAAAAAAGTTTATAGGACCTAAATTGTTGTTATACATGCCCTAAAGTACGATTTAGACCGACGATTTTATTCCGACCAACAAAATTGGGGGATAACTGACTCTAGAAGACTCCATTTACGGTGCTATTGAAGGAAGCGGGCAGACACGAAAAATTTTCGAAGCTTCCGATGCTCCTACAAAACCTTTTTTCATGCCTATCGTGTTGTGGCTATCAAGACAAACATAGTTTATAGAAAACATTTTTTTCCTGCGGTTGATATTTTTTGAGTTATTTGATTTCAGTTTTTTTATTAACTCACAAACTATGAATTCGGGGTATGTCATGTATATGAAATAAATTGATGGGTACGATAATACAAACATGTTGAAACGAAAACAGGGGAGTAATGTTATCGAAAAAATTATCGCCAATTTTTTTTTAGTCACAAAATATATTTAATTTTCTATAACTCGGTAAATATGCATTGTAGGAAAAAAGTTTATATAACCTAAATTGTTCCTATAGATGTCCCATAACGAATTAGACCCAGTAGACTTATGAGTGGTCCAATTTATTGGAGTATAGATAGAGGTAAGGGCTCTATGAGGCGTCAATAAAGCTAGAAAAATATTACCAAAAATAATAAGCTTTTACACCTCTTTCTGTCTTAGAAAAATGTTGACGAATAATAATTGACTACTAACCTCCTTTTTTATGTCATTCGATTTAGGACATCTATAGGAACAATTCAGATTTTTTTAACTTTCTTCCTAAAATGTATATTCAATTAGATAAAGAGAATTCAATAAATTTAGGACGGGAATTGTGGAGAATTTGTTTGACAATCGATAACCATCCCTTTTTCTCTTTTGAACGTATCTGTATCATCATCCCCATCAATTTATTTCTTGGACTTCCCATCGACTTATAGTCGTAGAGAAAACTCAAAAATAAGAAAAACTAAAAAATATTTGAAATTAAATAATTTAAAAAGTACCAACCGTAGGTCATTGTCAGTCATCGAAAAAAAAATCTCGTTTTTTTTTTAAATAAGTTCTGAGCCAGTTAATTTTCGAATCTACAGAACACCTTTTTTAATTCCTATCTAGTTATGGCTATCATAATAAACATGTTTTATAATATATTATTTTTTCCTGCAGTTTGTTTTCATTGCTTTTTGAGTTAATTAATTCATTTCAAAGCTTTTTATTTCTTCTTCTTATTGAATTTTTTAGACAACTAGCCTTTTACAATTGAACTACATAATATAGTAATACAGTTTATATCATGACTATAACTATCTTCAGAAAAAAGTACACACAAAGTGTAAGAAGCTTATAAAAACTTAATTATGATTTTAACATTATTATAAATGTTTGAAAAATTTATTACTAATAAAAATGTATCTAAACTAGAAAAATTTCGTGACGTGCAATTTTTCTGGCTTAGATACATTTTTATGAGTTATAAAAACTTGTTAAACATTGTGTAAAAATGTCTGCAAATGGTTTACTTATATTTTTGTTATTCACAGATCTAACATTAAGAGTGGACATCTGCGGACCGCAGTAAACTTACATGATATGATCATATTTAAAATGGTAAGAAATTTAATTTAATTAATAAACATTAAAAAAAAATGTTTCTTTTTCACATAAATTAATAAAACTGTTTGTTTGTCAAGAGCAAACTATGCATGATTGTATATGAATACTTTGTAAAGGAGCTTCTACTATGATATGATTTATGTGTATATTATTTCAGATGCAGAATCACCAAGGAGATCTTGGCATTATGTGAGGATTTACAAACCTTTCTGAATATTATGGTAAGTAATATGAGCAAATTATTCTGTAAAGCTGTATCCATTATTTTTGACGTCATAAATTAAGAAACATTTCAAATACATACATTAATATTGAAAAGTATTTAACCTAGAAAAAAATATTTTCCTCAGGAAGGAACTGAGAAAAGTATTTGACCCAGAAAAATGTAATTTCCCCAGAAAGGAACTAAACCATCTGAGCTACCAAGCACTTAAAAGAAGATAAGTTCTTGGTAGCTCAGATAGTTGGGGCAGTCAGATACCCATTGTAAAAGATTAGGGGTTCAATCCCCGCCTGAGGATGTTTTTTTTTTATATGCATTTCTAATATTTAAAAAAAAATATAATATAATACTATAAATTGTTGTTAAAATATAATTAATAATTAGAAATATTAATTTATTTATAACTTTATAACGTAATATGTAATTAAATATATTTTTTTAAAAACATGTTTGTTTAGATCACCAAATCATGCTGTGAGAAGAAACTTTCTTGATCATCATTGCTCCATAATGCACACTCAAGGGTGGGTGGCTGGCGCAACACAGAGATTTTCTTAGCATATAAAGTTAGTGTATTTTTTTGACACTTTTTTTCTGAATCTAATCTTTAGTTTAACAATCATTCCAATTTTTTTTTATTTCCCTTATACAAATTACCAGCAAACCATTATTCGCAAACTGACCAGTGCCGGTGAAAAATCTTCAATGTTGTACGTACATTTTTTTACATCATCATCATAATTATCATCAGCCTGTATACGTCCCACTGCTAGGCACAGACCTTCCCACATGGGAGAAACACGCTGGCCTAATGCGGGTTGGTGGGTTAAAGCGGATGCAGTAACAACCGGGACCAACAGCTTAACGTGCCTTCTGAAGGGCGGAGGAGCTCGAGATTATAAATTTGATTGTCCCATCTCGGGACCTTCCATGGCGAAAGTTGCTTTGTTTTCGTAATCGAAACCAGAACGCTCAAACCACTACGCTACCGAGCTCCTCCACTATGCCACCAAGCTACTTCGGTCCACTGATATCCAGATAAGTTGACATCAGTGGGCCACAGTAAACTTACATGATGTGATCAGGAATATACAAAATACTACATGTAATAATGGAAGATTTATATTGAAACTGATAAGAAAATTTATTTACTTGAACTAAAATTAATAAATGTAAAAAAGGAAGTAAATTGAAGTGTTTGTGAATTTATAAATAAATAAAACTATATGTGTGTCAAGATAAAACTATACAAAGTTGTTTAGAAATACTTTGTAAAGGATATTCTGCTACGTAATAATGTATGTTTATATTATTTCAGGTGCAGAATCACCAAGGAGATCTCGGCATTATGTGCGGATTTACAAATCTTTCTCAATATTATGGTAAGTAATATGAGCAAATTATTCTGTAGAGTTGTATTTTTTGGAATCATAAATTAAGAGACATCTCAAATAGAACATAGTTCCAAAATAAATGAAAATAAATATTATTTTGGAAAAGTTTCATGTCCAAAAAAAATTCATGTCCTCTGGAAGGAAATGAACTACCTGAGCTACCAAGCATTTAAAAGAAGATACGTCCTTGATAACTCAGATTGTTGGAACAGTCAGATACCGGAACTGTGAAAGGTTGAGGTTTCAGTCCGGCCTGCGGATGTGGTTTTTTGCTTTAAATGCTTTTTTAATATATTTTTTTGAATTATAAAACTACATGACAAATAAACTGACGGTCCACTTGGTGGTAAGTGGCTATCGTGGCCTATGGACACCTAAAATAACAAGGAAAAAATCACTTGGTATTTCAGGTGCGTGCTATTATGCGTCCCACTGCTGGGCACAGGCCTTCCTACATGGAAGAGACACCTCAGAGGTTTGGGATTGATGAATTTAATAGAAGAAATAAAACCGGTTATAACAACGTTATTTCATCATCATTTCAGCCCAGAGACGCCCACTGCTGGGTATAGGCCTCCCCCTAGGATCTTCAAACTGATCGGTACTGCGCTGTCCGCATCCATTGACCTTCACCAGATCGTCGGTCCACCTTGTAGGGGGCCTACCAACGCTGCGTCTCCAGGTACCTGGAGGCCGCCGTCATTTTCCATATTTTTTTTTCGACAACTGATATTTACCCATTTTTATCTTTCGGACATATTTTTATAGTCGTCCTCTTCAATTTATTTTATATGCATGACATACCCCGGACTCATAGTTGTAGAGAAATTTCAAAAATAAGAAAAGTAAAAATACTTTGAACTCAAATAACTCGAAAAGTATCAACCGCAAAAGAAAATAATCTACGATAAAACATTTTTGTATGTTAGCCTTAACAAGATAGGCACGAAAAAAAGGAGTTGTCAGTAATCGAAAAAATAATCTCGAATTGATTTTTTCGTCAAAATAAGTTTTGATCCAGTTGGGGCCGATATTTTCGAATCTACAGATGTCCCTAAACCCTTACTTTTTTAATGCCTATCTTTTTAAGGCTATCAATACAAACATGTCTAATAATAGATTTCTCTTCCTGCGGTTTGTGTTAATTGCTTTTTGAGTTAATTGATTTCAAAGGTTTTTACTTCTTCTTATTTTAAAAATTTTTAGAAAACTATGTGTCGGGGGTATTTTGTTCATCTTCGATTTACAATTGAACTTCGTAATACATAAAGTACATAATCATGACTAAAACTATGTTAAAAAAAATACACAAAATGAGTAATAAGTTTATGAAAACTTTTCACATTTCACACATTTCATTTAAACATTGCGTGGGAAACTGATTTACTTATATTTTTATTATTTACAGATCTAATATTAAAAGTGGACATCAGTGGACCACAGTAAACTTACATGATGTGATCATGGAAGAATAATGCATGATGAATAATGGAAGATTTATATTGAAACTGGTAAGAAACTTTATTTACTTGAACTAAAATTAATAAATGTAAAAAAGAAAGTAAATTAAGTGTTTATGAATTTATAAATAAATAAAACTATATGTGTGTAAAGATAAAACTATACAAAGTTGTTTAGAAATACTTTGTAAAGGATATTCTGCTACGTGATAATGTATGTTTATATTATTTCAGGTGCAGAATCACCAAGGAGATCTCGGCATTATGTGAGGATTTACAAATCTTTCTCAATATTATGGTAAGTAATATGAGCAAATTATTCTGTAGAGTTGTATTTTTTGGAATCATAAATTAAGAGACATTTCAAATAGATACATAGTTCCGAAATAAATGAAAATAAATATTATTTTGGAAAAGTTTCATGTCCAAAAAAAATTCATGTCCTCAGGAAGGAAATGAACCACCTGAGCTACCAAGCACTTGAAAGAAGATAAGTCCTTGGTAGCTCAGATAGTTGGAACAGTTAGATACCCGGATTGTAAAAGGCTGAAGTTTAAGTCCGGCCTGCGGATGTGGTTTTTTGCTTTAAATGCTTTTCTAATGGTTTTAAAAATGTATACATGGTTATGCTATCAATACGATAATAAATTAAAACACGGGACATATTAGTTCATAGAAATGTTTTGCAACTTTTAAATACATCTTATTCATTTCATAATTTTATAACATTTCTATGAAATAATGAAGTTAAAGTTATATTATTTCATACAAATGTCATAAAATTAACAAATGATAGTATTTAAAAGCTGCGAAACATTTCTATGAACTAATATAGCCCATGTTCTATTTTATTGTCTTATTAACCGCACCACCCTGTATAATGTTAAAATATAATTTAGAATACGGAAATATTAATTATTTTATCACATTAAAAAGTAATATTATTAAATAAATTTGGTTTTAAATTATTTGTTTAGAGATCACCAAATCATCTGCTGGGTGAAGAAACTTTCATAACCATCCTTGCACCATGATGCACACTCAAGGCTGGGCGGCTGGCACAAGTCGAAGATTTTCTTAGCAAAAAAGTTAGTGTAATTTTTTTATGTAACATCTGATTTAATTTATTTTCTGATTTTCTAATTTTTTTATTTTCTGAATGTTATTTGTCTAATGAATTTTTTCTAATAATTTAGTTTCGGTATAAATAGTATGCTAAACAGCCCCCTTATTCGTTAACTCAGATGACATCCGTCTGTGCATAAAAATTCCGCGTTTTTACGTAAATTGAAGTTTCAACAGAATGTTTCATTCCATTGTAGTGTAAAACAACAACGTATAAAATAAAAGCACTGATACTCGTCATTTTTATCGAATAAGGAGGCAGAAATTATTATTTTATCCACTCATGTTTTAATATTCAAATTAATATCTCAAAGGTGAATATATTATATTGACATACTTTTTAACACAGTGAATTGAATGTGGATTTAAGGACATTTTATGTCCATAAAACAATATTCTACAATAGCCATGAATATTGCCAAGCGGTAAATGTATGGGATTTCACATAAGCCATCAATTGACTGTGGGCTGGAAAAAATGACAAATCCTATACATTTTCCATTTAGCTATAGCGTTTCTGAAACGGCATTCTTGTCTAGAGGGGCTGAAGTTAATAGTGCGAATTAATCAGTATAGATAAAGCACACATAACTAGGTATTGAAACACGTAATACTGTTAAAAACCTCACCTACGTGCGGGTCGGTTTTTAAACACACGTGTTTGAATACCCCTCATTTAATGCGATAGTTTCATAGACTGATATTTTAAAAATACTATATAACTTTCTTTTGGTATATACTTTATTATAAAATCGTGTTTTTGTTTAGATCCAGAATTACAAGGACCCGAATTAGAAGGAAGAGGAATCTTTTCCTGTACGAGATAAAAAATCTTCTAAAAGAGAATTTATTTATTGTTATTTTTGTTTCATTAGAATAAAAAAATCATTCTTATCGTTGATATTTTATTTATTAATCCTTATCCTTATAAAATACTTCCCAATATTTTCATTCCATACTAGGGTTGTATTTAGGTATCGATAGTCTAACAGAATTGTATCGATATCGATACTAGCTAGTCGATAGCTTCCGCACGTCACTTATCAATGGTCAGCTGTCATCCACTATCGAATAGGCCTATCAAGGGCTGTTTCCCATCTGTATCTTATAGTAATCTGTGGTCTGTGCCTCTAGGGTTGCTGAGGATTCCTCTTCCGCTTCCTCATAATGCGGAAGTTCCGCAATATTTCGAGTTCCTCAATCGTTTCCGCTTCCTAATAAATAAATAAAAAAAAATCCTCTTCCGCTTTCGCTTCCTCAAAACTTAAGAGGAACTTAAGAGGAATTTTACTGCGCATGCGTATTCATATTCATGGCAACGCACACGCCGCGCAGCACGATGCCGGGCCGAACGGTCAGCGAGCGAGCCATCCCCTCCCGCCACCCGCGCTCTATCTTGCTTGTTTTGACAATTGACATAGCGTTGCTTTGTTTAAAATGAAATGAACATTTTCCTGTGGACCATTTGAATTATATATTCAGTCAAAAAAGTATCGGGAATGGATGATTTGTTTATGATTCCAAATTTTTAATTTTTTGTTTTTTGTTGTTGTTGTTAGATTGGCACAACTGTTTTCCATTTTGGCGCGGAGTTTGAGTTGCATCTGTTATTTATATTAAATACAGTGCTGTTTTTAGTTATATCATAACTAGTGTGCATTGCGAATTTCATAATGGACAAAAAAATCAAACAAACAGTTTGTCTTAAATTTTGCATCATCAATGGAATTTCGTGTTCGGAGTCATTGAAAATGTTACAGAAGGCTTACGGTGAATCGACTTTATCAAAAACACGTGCTTATGAGTGGTACAAAGCGTTCAAAAGCGTTCGAGATGTGATGGATGATTTGACCCGATCTGGTAGGCCATCAACGTTTGCAACTGAAGTTAACATCGCGAAAGTGAGGGAAATAGTGACTGAAAATCATCATTCAACTTTGAGAGAGATAGCCGGCTAACTTTCTGTATCTCACGAGTAGATTCATACCATTTTAAATAATCACTAGGGTATGAAAAAAGTTGCCGCTCGGCTAGTCCCAAAAGACCTGAATTTTTTCCAAAAACTCAATCGCATGAGAATCGCTGAGGACATGCTAGAAGCCTAGAACGAGTCAATTCCGACCCAACATTCATGAAACGCATTGTCACTAGTGACGAGACGTGGGTTTACGAGTTTGACATGCAAACTAGTCAACAAGCTTCGGAGTGGCGCCTTTGTAAGAAATTGAGAATAATGTATTTATTTAATATTCTTCACTGACAACCCCAATGTCTATGGTGAAATATTTTGTTTTGTCTCTGTGTAAATTTTGACGTTTCTCTTGCTCCAATAAATCCTGCATGGCCGCACGTGTTAAAGATCCATGGTATTTTATTTCACCTCACACTACACAAATCAAAACAGGTTTTGGACCCAGACTCGCCATAAAACCGTGCGTGCCGAATGCCTAAAGGTACTGTCTTTTTTTTGATAATTCATTGTTGGGTTTTTGAACTTGTTGCGTTTGAAGCATGCCCGACCCGCAAGTTCCACGTGCTTCGTCAGATAGGCTTGCCGTACAGAATAATGGCACAGCATACAGCATTGAAAAGCTTGATGGCGTGGCCAATTATGCGTCTTGGAAATTTGCAATCAAAATGGCGCTTATTTTAGACGGGCTTTGGAATTGCGTGGATGGCACTGACGCTGACAGGGACAAGGATCAGAAAGCCCTCGCCAGGATTGCTCTCAGTATTAAACCCGCATTATTTCAACATATTCACTGTTGTAAATCGTCCAAGGAGGCGTGGCAGAAGCTTGGAAAAATTTTTGAAGATAAAGGGTTATATAGGCGCGTGGTACTTTTACGACAATTGTACAGAGTGGACTTGTCTAACTTTAGTAATATGACGTCTTATATAGACACAGTTATGACAGTCGTGCGCCAACTTGAAGATATTGGGAAAACTATAGAAGATGCTGAGATAGCAGAAATATTGTTGAGTGGACTACCGCAGGAATATGACAATCTTGTTTCTGGGCTGGAGACGGCATCCATTGCAAATCAACTGTCGAGTGAACTTGTAAGGACTCGTTTACTTCAAGAAGAGTTTCGCAAAAATGGAAGTGATGCTGCCAATGCTTTTGTTGCTAATAAAAAGTTAAGAAATGTGTCATGTCACTATTGTGGCAAGATAGGACATATTAAATCTAAATGCTGGAAAGCTAAACAACAAAAGAAGTCACAAAATGTTGACAGCGCTGACAATAAAACTATGCTAGCGTCAAGTTTTTTAGCAATAAGTGATGCGGACTTCATAGTGGACAGTGGTTGTTCTTCCCATATGTGCCTGAAGAGAGATTTGTTTAAAGACTTAAGAAGTTCTCAAAACTTGATAAATGTAGCCAATAAAAATAGTACTTTAACAAGTGAAGGTATTGGAGACATAGATGTAAGATTAAATAATAATATTTGTAGAACTTTAGTAGATGTTATGTATGTCCCTCAACTCTCTGCAAATCTATTATCAGTGAGCAAATTGGCTGAGAGAGGCATGTCTGTCTTGTTTAATAGGGATGGCTGTTTTATTTATGAAAAATGCAATGTCATTGGTAAGCCTGTTATGTCTGCTGATTTATGTAAAGGTGTATACAAATTAAATGGTATGTGTGTAAAGGGGCAGTCAATGGCTTGCCTACATAAAGTGCAGGTAGCACAGACTGCAAAGTTTGCTGCATCCAGTGTGAATGCTGATTTATGGCATAGAAGGTTAGGACATCTTAGTTATAAAGGAATGTGTTCTCTGCGGGATAGGGCTGCACTAAATTTTGTGTTTCAGGTTTCTGATGAGGATTGCCTACACAAATGCACTGCTTGTCTTGAGGGGAAGTCGGTGGCCAAGGCGTACCCGAAGGACGAAGCTAGGCGTGCTCGCCGCCTGCTTGAGCTGGTTCATACTGATGTCTGTGGGCCGTTGAGGGAAAGCAGCTGGAATGGTGCACACTACCTGTTAACCTTTACTGATGATTTCTCCCGAAACTCATTTGGATACTTGCTGAAGAGGAAGTCTGAGGTATTTTCCAATTTTATTAAATTTAAGGCTCTAGTGGAGAAGCAGACTGGCTTGTTTATAAAGTGTCTCCGGTCAGATAATGGTGGTGAGTTTTGCAATGCAAACTTTAAAGAGTTCCTTGATAAGGAAGGTATCATTCACCAAACTACAGTGCCGTATTGTTCTGCGCAGAATGGTGTGGCGGAACGGCTTAACCGCACCATCTTTGAGAAGGCTAGGTGCTTATTAAGGCAAGCAGGTCTCTGTGACCGCTTTTGGGGAGAGGCAGTCATGACTGCTCTCTATTTAAAAAATCGTAACCCCACTGTGGCTCTTTCAGGACAGCTGCCTGAGGAGGTGTGGTCCGGACACAAAGTGTCATTGGATCATCTCCGTGTTTTTGGATGCATTGCCTATGCTTTAGTGCCAGAACAGACTCGTACTAGTAAATTAGGACCTAGAGCTGATATGTCTATATTTGTTGGTTATTCTGAGACAACAAAAGGATATAGACTAATGAAGCCATCCAACCCATACAATGTAATTTTATCTAGGAGTGTAGAGTTTTTGGAGAATAAGTTTTATAGAGATATTTTATGCAATGACATAATTAAATATAATCATAATAATGAAATTTTAATTTCTCCAATGAATGAAATAATTGAATGTAATTCCTGTCACAATGAGACTAATATAAGGAATAATGATGATAATAATTGTATTAATTCTAATAATGTGAATAATTCAAATGTGAATGCTAATGAAAGTTTTGTATATTTAGATGGAGCCTCTGGTGAGTACTGCACAGGCGACAGTGAGGAGGAGAGTTCCTCTGTCGGGTCGGCACTTCCAGAGAGGCAGCCAGGATCGCCTGGAGAGCCAGCTGGAGATGGCGCGATAAGTCCAGATTGTTCTGTGACTGTCGGCGGCCGTTCAGTGCGTAGTACGCGAGGAAAACCACCTTTACGGTATTGTGATTATGAATTAGGCTTTTATGCTAGTTATGTCTATGATGAGCCTAAGTCTTATAATGAAGCCCTTGCATCATCTAATTGTAAAGAATGGGAAAAGGCCATGCAATTAGAATATGACTCACTACTTGAAAACAATGTTTGGAAGTTAGTTGATAGACCCTGTAATGTAAATGTAGTAAAATGTAAATGGGTGTACAAAATAAAACATGATGCTTCAGGGAATTGTAATCGGTTTAAGGCTCGTTTAGTGGCTTGTGGTTACAGTCAAAAAGAAGGAATTGATTACTCAGATACTTTTTCGCCAGTTGTTCGTCATTCGACGATGCGAATATTATTCGCGTTGGCTCATGAGTATAACATGACTATAGAACATATAGATGTGGCCACAGCTTTTCTGAATGGAGACTTGAATGAGAGGATTTATATGGAACAGCCCTTAGGGTTTAGCTTAGATAATGGTAAGGTCTGTTTGCTGTCAAAAAGTATTTATGGATTAAAGCAAGCCAGTCGAATGTGGAATATGAAAGTACATGAATTGTTAAGTGCAAATGGATATGTACAGAGTAGATGTGAGCCTTGTGTCTATATTAAAAGGAGAGAACAAAGGAATCTCACAATAATAGCTTTGTATGTCGACGACTTTTATATATTTAGTAATTGTAATACAAAGGAACTATTTGTCTTATTAGAAAGGAATTTTAATGTAAAACATCTTGGTGAGTTGACAAATTGCTTAGGCATTAAGGTTACTAGAAATAATGATGTTTTAACTTTGGACCAATCTGACTATATTAATAAATTGTTAAGTAGATTTGGCATGTTAGATTGTAAAACAGTGTCAACACCAATGATGCAGAATAATAAGCTAATAAAGTCTGACAATGATAGTTTAGATGACAATATTTATCAATATAGACAACTGATTGGATGTTTAATGTACTTGTCTGTTTGTACTAGGCCTGATATTACATATGCTTGCAGTCAGCTTAGTCAGTTTGTCACCAACTTTGATAAGACTCATTGGATAGCTGCCAAGAGAATATTACGTTATTTGAAAGGTACTATCCATTATGGTCTATGTTTTTATAAAAGTGTTAACATGAATATTTCAGCTTATGCTGATGCTGACTGGGGTAATGATTGTGTTGATAGGAAGTCATATACTGGGTATGTAATTAAGTTAGGCAAGAATGTAGTTAGCTGGGAAGCAAAGAAGCAGCGTTGTGTTGCGTTGTCTAGCACTGAGGCAGAGTATTTAGCAATCAGTGATGTAGCAAAGGAGTTATGTTTTGTTAGAAATTTCATGAATGAAATTAATGATAAAAATAATAATATTGTTATTTTTAATGACAACCAAAGTGCACAAAAATTGTTACTTGCTAAGGAATATTCCCACAAACGTACAAAACATATTGATTTACGGTACCATTTTGTGAAAGACCTTATTCAAAAACATCTTATAACTGTGAGATACCTGTCAACACAAAATATGACAGCAGATATATTTACTAAGCCATTAGGTGTAAATAAGCATTATAGTTTTGTATGTGACTTAAATTTAAAATAAGACTTAAAAGAAATAGACTTATTCTTATGAATTTAGTTAGCAGTTTAAATGTTTCTTGTGTATTGTCTAATAATGACTTATGTTTATGCACATGTGATTGTAAATGTATGTAGTCTTTTTTAGATTGTATTTTTTAACAATAAGTTAATGACTATTGCATTTTTTGTTTTCTGTTTGACAAGGTAGAGTTAAAGCCAACTGATAAGATTCTGTTGTAGTGTTGATTTGTTGTTTGATCATTATGAATGTGTAACTCTATGATTTTGTAACTGTTAACTATTGTTCAGGGTTTTAGTTAAGAATAAGGGGAAGTGTAAGAAATTGAGAATAATGTATTTATTTAATATTCTTCACTGACAACCCCAATGTCTATGGTGAAATATTTTGTTTTGTCTCTGTGTAAATTTTGACGTTTCTCTTGCTCCAATAAATCCTGCATGGCCGCACGTGTTAAAGATCCATGGTATTTTATTTCACCTCACACTACACAAATCAAAACAGCCTTCCAACTGAACCGAAACCGAAAAAACCACGCCAAAGTCGATCAAAAGTCAAAGTCATGTTGACTGTTTTCTTTGACTCTCGCGGTGTTGTGCACTCGGAATTCTTACCGGAAGGTCAAACGGTAATGTCAAAATTTTGTAAAAAAAAGTAGGATTTTGATTTGGACGTTTTTAATACGGACACTGACAGGAGTACACACGAATGCGTTAAGGCGAGGTCCGATTATAGCACTATATCTAATTCAGTTAAACTATTATCTAATCTGAGGGCCTAGACAAGATGCCATTTGACAATCGCTATCGCTAAATGAAAAATGTATGGAATTTGACTTTTTAGATCGAAACTCAATCGAAGGCTTATGTCAAATCCCATATATATTTTCCTCTTAACGATTACATTTTCCTCTTAAGCAAAAACGCTTTAGAGAATTGCTAAAGAACGGTATTTGTAATTTTTAAAGATGTCTCTTGTATAAATTGTCTACCTGTAAGTCACCATTTTTTTTATTATTGTTAAAACTGGCCACTTTAGGCAATAATGAAAAAATAGGTTGCATGTAAAGGAATATGTAATTACTGGGCATGGACGGCATTTCATCTTAGGCCCCAGGATGACAATGCACCTGCAATATCAAGTGATTTTTGCTTGTTATTGCAGGCGTCTGTAGGCGGCAGTTATTAGTAACCCTCCGTCAAATGAGATTGTATTCCTATGTCAAATTTTAAAAAAAGGCACGGCTTAATTTTAGTTTACTTTATAAAGTGAATAAAAGTCTAACGCCCATATTCATAAACTCAATAAACCTATTTTAGATAAAACACTGCTAAAATATGTTTTATCTTTTTCCGTTCTCATACGAGTGAGAGAAACAAAACACTTTATAAGCCTCTTATAAGTTCACTTGTTTTTATGAATACAGGGGTAAAAGTTTATTTATTACGTATGTATGTGTGTGTGAATATACATTTAATGGAAAATGGAGGACTTCGTATTTGAAACTCCTTATTATGATGATAATGGTGATATCTTGATCCAAAGGGCTGGTGGTAAACAAAAATACATTTTATATATTTTTTGTGTATAAAACAAATGTGACAGCATGGACCATTGAATGTAATGTCAAAATTTGGAGTTATAAAAACAGACTTGTGTCGTTCGTTCCAAACTTTAGAGCAAGACAAAAAACAACTCGGAGTGTAGGCTCGAAACGCACCCTTCGTGCTTGTGGGACCGTGAGGTACTGTCACGTCAAATGACAGGATTGACAGGTTTATTTGTCAAATGTCAACTGTCAAACAAATGTCAGCAACCAGCGTGTTTGCCATCCTTTGGTTCAAGCGTTGCCTAAAATTAAAATAACCTAGTGAAATTTTTTATTCATTTTAAATTGAAACTATGTCATTTCGTGGAAGAGGAGGTGGAGGTGGTGGACGCGGAGGTTTCGGTGGTCGCGGCCGAGGATTTGGTGGGGGCGGAGGTCGTGGTCGTGGTGGTTTTGGTGGCGGCGGCGGTGGCGGCTACAGACAAGACGCTGGACCCCCAGATACCGTCATGCCTCTTGGCCACTACGGCTGGACGGTACAGGATGATCTCGTTTGCAAAGTGGACATCGAGGACGTACCTTATTTCAATGCACCTATTTACTTAGAAAACAAAGAACAGATAGGAAAAATTGACGAAATATTCGGCAACTTGCGTGATTACTACGTATCAGTGAAGCTTGGAGAGAACATAAAGGCGAAGAGTTTCAAGGACGGCCAGCAATTTTTCATTGATCCCGCAAAATTACTGCCATTAAAGAGATTTCTGCCACAACCGCCGGGCGCGAAAAGAGGTGGTGGTCGTGGCGGCCGAGGAGGTCCTAGGGGTGGTCGGGGAGGTGGCGGTGGCTTCGGCCGAGGTGGTGGAGGCGGTTTCGGCGGTGGCCGAGGTGGTGGAGGCGGTGGCCGAGGCTTCGGAGGTGGCTTTGGTCGAGGAGGGGGAGGCAGAGGTGGCGGTTTTGGTCGAGGTGGCGGCGGCGGCGGTGGCGGCGGCTTCGGCAGAGGCGGTGGTGGAAGGGGTGGCGGATTCAGAGGTGGCCGTGGCAGTAGATAGTGTTACAATAAAACTAGGACTTAAATTAATAATGTCAATAATTGTACAATTGACTGATATATGTTTGAGGCCCTCACCACACTGATGTATTGAGACACTTTAATCTTATTACATTAAACTTTGTCTAAATTTGGCCTCTGTGAACTGCTTAACAACCAAATATCTATTGTCTGCTTGGTTCAACAATCATTATGTTAGGCTTCAGGTGGAAAATGTAAAAGTTGACTTCTTATTCTTATGTGGTGAGGGCCTCATAAACCAGTTGATGTGATAATGACAAAATAAACTTTGTATGACCCAAGATCCTCTTCTTTCTACCTAACAATATTCTTTACCATAAAGTAGTTTTAATATTTAATATAATAAAATCCAAAATTAGTTAAGGTGTTGGTAAAGTGAAAGAAACTAACATCATCATCATCATCACCAGCCTATATACGTCCCACTGCTGGGCACAGGCCTTCCTACATGGGCACACACATGCATGCATGGGCTGCAAGGCACATGAGGAGTTTGGGCCATAACACCACCACGCTGGCCCAATGGTGGTTGGTTGGTTGGTGGGTTAAAGCAGTTGCATGAACAACAGGGGCCAACTGCTTAACATGCCTTCCGAAGCACGGAGGAGCTTGAGATAAAAAACTTTGATTGACCCATCCCAGGATCGACCATGGCGGAAGTTGCTTTGTTTTACTTATCGAAACCAGAGCGCTCACACCAATATGTCACCGAGAAATTAACATATTCATGTAAAAATTTGTAACAATAACATAAAGGACTATCCATAATAAAACTTAAGTCTACAAGTACATCTTAGACCACAGCTAGCACTGTAAACAACTATAAATTATGCAGTGCGTGCAGTGGTTTAAATTGTGTAAAAGTTAATAACTTTTTATTCAATATACCATGGATTTTTCTACTTTTTAAAATTAATCTCGATATTTAAGGCATATCCACTTTCATCTTGCACTGTATGAAATCAGTGTAAGTACATAAATAACTCTACCTAATTCCGACCTCTGCTGATGAATTTAAAAATTTTATATGGATTTATTAAAGCATCTAGTGATACAAAAAAAAATACAAAAGCAAACCATCAAAATATAAATTAAATTAATTCCTCTCTCTCTAAATTCTTGAAATGGAAAACAGACTAAGTTGTAGACCTGTATGTAGGTTCGTCTGGGTAAGTTAGGTATTTCAGTAGTAAAACAATTAGGTGTGTTCCGGATTGAAGGGAAAGGTATCCAGTACCAGTATATATCTCTAGTCTATGGTAGCCAATGTAATTATTGGGCATGGAAGGCATTTCATTTTAGCAGTTGTCTCAAGGCGACAGTAACCGCTTAACGCCAGGTGGGTCATCAGCTTGTTTGTTATCTAATTATATAAAGAACCGAAAACATGAATAGGAATAAATGAAAAAGTAGTACTTTACTATAAATATTTATTACAATAACATATAGATTTGATTTGATAACTTTATTGGTCTAAATTCTCTAGATCTGCCTTACCAATACTTGGTAAATAATCAAAAGCTAAGGCTTTTCCTCTATGGTTGAAAATGTAGAAAGAAGGCAAGTTACACTGAGTCTCCCAGCGAACTGTGTTTAATTCAGCAGCTGCAGGAATCTCTCTCAAGTTTCCAACAATATTCAATACACTCCATATAACTGCAAATAAACTTGTTACTGCTTGGACCACAATCTGTAAATAAATAAATATGATAAAAACTGATTTGTTTATCAATTGGATATCCACCTGCGATACTTACATCTAAAGGTAGTGTAGTAAACTCTTGTGAAGTGATCCTCAAGTAAGATCGATCTGTAAACATGAATACTTATAAACGACAAGAATTAAATTATAAAGTAAATAAAATGTACAATATCTTACGTTGCGCAGCCGAAAATGCTGAATGAAACAGAGAAATAAAACCCACTATAACAACAATTTTATGAAAAGAAGCCATTATATACTTTAGCTATTACCAATATATCAAAGACGAACAAAATAAATGTCGAGTTCAATTACATACAGTTCAGTCAACTTGCTACTAATATCTGACCGAACGAAGTACTTTTAATTAAAAGTATTAATAAATTATTGAATATATATTTGAATTACAAGCTCCAAGAGTGTATTAGTATCTTTCTCTATGTGTTCAATTTTCAATACTTCAAACTTCAATCACTATTCTCCCGTCTCAGACCACAGACCACTTTCTCAGAAACCGTCCATCAAAAATGTTGTCAAAATTTCAGTATTCCTATTGGACTGTTTCTGACCAATTACAAACCAGGACTAGTGTGGCCCGATCACATTGTTACTATCGATAGATTAGTGTTGTGTTTTTATCGTATTTCTATCGATAGTACTATGACCTTAATTTTTTAGTAGCATATTTAGTGTTTTCATAACTTAGAGATCGGATAAGTCGGAGAGGTAATACTGTGACATCGACAACACAATGAACAGAGATTTAAAAAGTATTAAAATTGATACCAATGTGATACACTGAAAAAAATATCTAATAACGATATATCGAAGTTAAAAATACCGGTGATAAATATCGATTATTTCTGAAATAATATCATCTTAGGCCTCAGGATGATAACGCATCTGCAATATCAAGTGCTTTTCCTTGTTATTGCAGGTGTCTATAGGCCACAGACGATATAGTGATGCTACGCATCTATAGGCGGCGGTAACCGCTTACAAGCAGTGGGGCGTCAGCTTGTTTGTCATCTAGTTGTATAAAAAAAAAGTAATTTTGATATATCGATATTTTTTACCCAAGCCTATTAGAAAGAGCTAGTTGAGAGCAAGACCGCTGCTTTAATTTTGCGGGGTTTGTTTGATAGAAAAATATTTAGGTTAGTTTAGTTGTTTTGTTTGTAGACGTCGTTACGGTTGTAGATTTTCGGTTTGGTCGTGACATTGTTGGTATTGTTATAATCATAATTTTTCCTAACTTGGAACAAAATGATTCGAAACCCGGCGCTACAAGAATTTGAAATAGAAACTAAACCATCAAGAAAACCAGGACCGCAACGTTTTACCGACTTCCTTTTCAATGAAGAAACTGGAGCAATATTTGGGAGAACGCCTGAAAGTTGGGGTCAGTAAACTTTTTATGAATATTACTAAAATGCGTGATGTTCCTGTTTTTGCTTTTTATATAATGGTCCTTTCTCTTATAATTGTTTAGTGCAAAATTGACGGTTTAATGTTTGGGCGTGGCTTCTGTTTTGGTCACCGAGTGTTAAAAACACAATATTTACACCTAGTTATTGTTAATTACAGATTTTATGTAACTGAATAAGACTTGGCAAAGATTTGTTCGGACTGTAATATTTAAATCGCAATATCTTTGGCTTGTATGTCAAAAGTTATGTTCTGCAATTACTAGCATTCCTTCAAGAGTGCCTAGGCAACTTTTGGACTTATTATGCCTGTTTTAGTTGAATTCCAAGAAGAGTTCCTTCCACATATACATTATTTTATTTGCAACTTTGGGACACAAATTAGTTACTAACTACAGTATAGATAATTTTAAAAAAGTTGATAAAAAATTTAATTTAATAATAATTTAACCCTTTTAAGCATCAAATTCCAGATACAATTGATTTTTCAATTGTCATAGCTATAGCCTTTTCAAGTGTCATCTGGTGGGATAACACCGTTTGAGGGATTAAGGATACAAGTTGCTAGTAAAGTGCCATGTATTTAGCTAATAATTTAGCTGTCACTATTTTTTTTAAACAACTTACTGGAGATGAAAGCTAAAGAGAACGGTACAATGGTTTTCTACTGATTTCTTTTAATTTTCTTCTGAATTATACTTTTAATTTTTTTAATAATAATTATGAAGCCTTTTATATCTGTTCCTATTCCTAATTCCTATTTAACTTAAGTGATAAATTCATCATTGCACACAGTATTAATCATTAATTTAATTCTTTTTTCTTGTCTTGTTCTTGTGGTAACTATTAATTAACTGTTTATCTTTTGACAAAGACCTCCTCCAAAGCTTTCCATTTTTTCTTATTTACCTCTGTTCTTGTCCATTCTCCTACTTTCCTCCAACTCTCCTGCTGTCTCCTTTATTTCATCATCCCTTCTTAAATTCTGTCTGCCTCTGTTTCTTTTGTGGTCTCAGGGGTACCACTCTGTAGTAGTTTAGTCCATTTACGAGAGTGAAACAGAAAGTTCTTAGAAAATAAAAAACTGAGCAAACTAGCAACTTATTCGTTAATACATTGCTGCATTTGATTGAACCACTGAGAAAAGCACTTTGCTTTGCCCACTTGTCCTTAGGGGTCTCTTTAATGGCGTTTTGAAACGCAGCAACTAATTCCTCGGTGTACATGAAACATTTTCCTCGAATTTTTCTTTCATTTTCGGGAACTAAGTGTTGAAGTTGGCAGTCTATTCCATGCATTTACAAATCGGTTTCTGAAAAAGTGCCTAAATGGGGTTTGGTTTGATGAGGCCTGTGACAATTTAGGATTATGCCCTGGCAAGTTTGTATTTTTTGGGTTCATGCAATTTCTTCAAGATTTCAATCAGATTGCCTTGTTTCCTCCACTCTTTCGAAGTGTCAAGTTTCAGATAAGCTAGTCTATCTTCATATGTTTTGTTTTTAAGGGACCTAGTTACTTTAACTCATCAAAGCCCGATAAGCCAGAAACAATTAAATTTCAATTGTTATGTCATCAATTAATGATGCCTGGGCATTAAAATTCTGCGCTGCACCTTCTCCGACAACTCTATATCTTTTTAAAAGTCAGGGCTTTAAACTTCAAATGCAGACTCCAATGACCTGATTAAGTCTTATAGATTTTATCAATCATCTCTAATGTAAGATGGTCCAAAGCGTTTCTAGTGATATAGATTAAACTATTAGCCTTTTTGGTACTTGTTGTAATGTGATGTTCCCATTTCAAGTCATTGCTTATTTGTCAGTCTGTACTTTTGCTGTTTTTACTGATTCATCATCAATTTTGTATGTCAGACACGGGTTTTTGCAGTCAATGAGGAGTACAGTGCATTTGCTTGAGTTCAGTTTTATAAACCACAACTTTGACTAGTCAACTATTTTACTTGGGTCAGATTGGAAGCGACAATAACTGTCGACAAGCGGGTTTCCATATATATGTCTTGTTGGCAATCATTGGCAAGCATACTAACTCTACAAGACAAGCATTTTGGCAGATCAAGGTAAAAATTATGAACAAAGCTGGGCCTAGGCCTGATCCTTGAGGTACACAACTTTGAATACCCTTTTCATTATGAAAACTGTGTCACCAACTCTCACTCGAAAAGTCCTATTACAAGGAAATGCCTCTATCCAAGCTAATAACTTTCAACTTTTAGAGAAGTCTCCTAAAAGGTACCTTATCAAAAGCTTTCTCATAATCAAGATGTAGCACGTCCACAGGGTGTTGCAAATCATCACTCCTAGTCCAGGAAGATAGATAAGACAATGAATAGGAAACTACAGATATATGTGGGCAAAACGTTTTGCTAATTATTTTATATGTATATATTCTTAATTTTATTTTTAACATTAGTAGTAATCTTTGAAAAGTATATTTACTCAGAAAAATATCTAAACTGGAAAAATCTGCTTCTTGGTAGCTCAGATGGTTAGAGCAGTCACCCAGATTGTGAAAGGATGCGGGTTCGATCCCCACCACAGGACTTGAAATTTGTCTAATTCAGATATTTTTCTACTACCTACAACTACATTATATAACTAATTAATAATTCTTAATGCTGGATAAATCAAAAGATTGTCTCTCCACTCTGTGAAGCCATTAATTAGATGATCCAATTAATCACAGACTAATGTGTTGTGTGTTACCAAGTGTTCATAATGAGTATTAAGTGGTAGGGATCCACTAATCCGACATGAAGCCTTAAAGTACCAGTTTCAAGAGACTATGCGAGTCTTAAAGCCGAAATTATATTGTTTTTTTTTTTCTTATATCAAGTACCCACAAACCGGTCATAATTAATTATTGTAGAGAGCCCCCCTGCTTAATGATTCCCTAATTACATACTCCCCGTTAATTTTAATGGGCATCTTATAACACATTCTAGATATACCAAATGAGGGTTATTATGATTATGATTACCATTGGAGTTAAGTCGAGCGAGGCGACTGACCCGCCGACCACGTCGCGCCCGCTCGAAGCGTGGTCAGCATGTTCTCTATATAGACTCGTACAAACGAGGCTATGCTTCTTTCATTCTTTCCAATGCATTTATAATGTCCTCGTCAGAAGAATATGCTTTTTTTAGCCATAAAATATTATCAAACTCCTATGTATATTTGCATCATCACCAGTCTATATACGTCTCCCTGCTGGAAACAGGGCTTCCTACATAGGGAGTTTTGGGAAATAAAACCACCACGCTGGCCCAATGCGGGTAAATAGGTTAAAGTGGTTGCAGTAACATTTGATCACGTAAGCTGCGATTAGGAAACCCCCTTATCATTACCTACATTATTTTTAAGTGTATTGACTCACTAATTTAATTTACAAAAATCCTTATTATAAGACGATGACTTGAGAATATTCTGTCTTGTTGCAGGTAAAATTATCATCTTCTACTTAATATTCTACGCCGCCCTCGTCTCCCTCTTCGCAATCTGCATGGTGACGTTTCTCCAGCAATTCATTAACCCGCGCGTACCGAGGCTTCAGCAGGAGTACAGTGTGATTGGCACCAGCCCTGGCCTAGGGTTTCGACCCCTGCCTAAAGATGTTAGAAGCACCCTCATATATTATAAAGGCACGGGATACGACAACTATAAATACTGGGAAGATCAGTTAATTGATTTTCTATCAGGTAAAGTACCATATTCTTAGGTCATTCTATTTTATATCGTTAAAGTTTGTGATGGGACTCGAATAAAACATGTATTCAAGTTGATTCAAATTACCTGTTAGTAGTAAGAATCGTCTATTCTAATCAAACGATGTTTCGATGATGATTAAGATTGATATGGTGATAAGAATCAATCGAAATTCGAAACAGTGAATTTAATTAAGTTCCACAATTAAATTAAGGAAAATAATTTAAACAAAACAAAATATTTACACAGACAAGCAATGAGACCAATGTTTAACCTTGAGAACACCCTTATTCCATTCGTAGCGGATTTCGTAGTGAAACTGTTACATTTGATGTGCTGTCCTCTGTACATAAAAAACACAGTTTCGAAGAATCAACCAGCCGATTCGATTGTGGCTATGATTCGAATTAACTGAAATACTCATTCGAATCGAGCTTTGACTGATGCCATTTAGAATCAATTGCGATTCGAGTCACGTCATTAGTTGAATTACGATTGTTGTAGATTGTCTGCGATCTGTTATCACATTTATTCCTTGTTGTCGTTTTTGTTATGGATTGATTTCAAGTTATTTAGAAATAAAGAAAAGACGCTTCATCATATCAGCCTTTATGTCCACTGCTGACGAAAATCCTTCATATCGATTTCCAAACGGAACGATTCTGCTCAGCCCGCAATCAATGGCTCCATGTAACCCTGAGTATGTCGACTATCCATGTAGAAGGCGTCATACAAGATGTTTATTTGGTCATAATTTTAGGCACATTATAACAAGGGTATAAAGAGAACTAGTGTAACTAAAAAGGTGACCAGGTCAGTATGATATTATGGCTACGCTAAAGCTACAACACTTAATTTTCCGCTGGGTGAGGGCAACCAGCTCAGCATAAAACCCCGCTAGCTATGATCCTCGACAGCAGTTCGGCTCATCTCAACTTATCTAAGTATGTAGGGGTCAGAGTAATGAGTTGCAGGAAGCCGATGGATTTAAAATGCGCAGAATCACTCCGATGAGTAATTGCTGAGGGAGGCCTTTGTTTGCAGAGACGTATAGATTGGAGGATGGGGCCGGAAATCGGGTGTCCGTATAACAGGTACACTAGGATAAGGTGTAGGGCGGTTGTTTTAGTGAGTAGGTTTGTGCGCTACCATCTTTGACGTAAAAGCCTTACATATCCATGTATTGCCCCCTTTCTTCAACAATACAGAGTAAGCATAAATTCCTTTTTTTGCCCCCACAAAAAACTATTTTATAAAAAGCTGATTCCGACTTTTCAGTCTACAAGAAGAAAGGGCAGACGGCGGGCGCGGGTGAAAACATCTACAGCTGCGACTTTGAACACTTACCTCCCCCGGGCAAGGTGTGCGATATGGACGTACGTAACTGGGACCCTTGCATCGAGGAGAACCACTTCGCTTTCCACAAGTCCTCGCCCTGCATCTTTCTGAAGCTGAATAGGTGAGCGTTATTTTTTTTTCTTTTTTTTTTATACAAAGCACGACAAATGACTCAACACCACCTGATGTGAAGCGGTAAGAAGAGTCCATATGCGAAGACAGCTAGAGCAGTTCAGACACTGCTCTAGCCGCCTCCACCGGCCCGAAAGGTGCTTTTTTACGCCTCTTTTAAAAGAACCCATGTCATAGGAAGGAGAGAACACATGTGCTGGCAAAGAATTCCAAGTTCTGGAAGTTCGACAAAGAAAAGAGCTACTAAAGATGTTGAGGTGGAGACAGTGAATTGATGACTCCGAAGACCAGCACGCGTGCTCCTGAGTAGGAAGGGGGAAGGTGGATAAGGTCACGTATGCGATCGCAGCTTGAGCACACGTAAAATCTTAATACAGTTGCAGCGGCTTTACTCGGACGCGCACAAACAACGCGCGCAACTGCCAGTGTGCGCACGCGCAGAGACTTCCACGTGTCCTCGTCTGCGCTCTCGTATAGACGGCGCGGGTGCGGAAACTAAGATGGGTGCGGGGGAAACAGTGGCCACTGCAACTCTGTTTATTATGTATTCTGCAGGCAGCACTGAAGTTGACAGTCGTATCACGACTGACAAGTTCAGTGCTGCCATCCTAAAAAAACTGACGATGAACATTTCAGCCGACATTTCTGCCCGTTGCTGAATAATATAAGTCCGTAAATCTGGCGTTTTTAAGACGATTGGATTGTACGGTAATGACAAGGAAGCTCACAGCCCACCTGGTGGTAAGTGGTTACAGCCGCTTATACACACATGCAACAAAAGGGATAAGGTCACTTGGTCGACTGTAGGTGCGTTACCAAGTTAGGATAAGTTGGTTGGTGGTTAACTATTTCACTACTTAAAAGAAACGGCAAAAATATTGTACTGTTTTCATATATTTTTTCAGAATCTACGGCTGGCGGCCCGAGTTCTACAACGATACCGCGAACCTCCCACCAGACATGCCTATTGAACTGCGGGACCAAATAAGAAACGTTACTAATTACAACAGAAATTATGTAAGTTCGTTTCCAACAACGTTTTCAATAGCGCTATGCGGTTAGAGCGAGACGACTAACGGGGTAGATAGCGAAGCGCGTAACTTCGTAGGTCGCAAGAAAAAACGCGACTACAGAAATTGATGACAGCGTATACAGCTTGTCACTTCCTCAATATTTGGAGTTAAGGGTATACCTCGTGCACACTAGCGACACCAATTGATTGTTATTAATTATGGTGAATTTAGAACATAACCACCACCACCCAGCCACCCAGGACTTGGCATATCCCTTTGTGTGTTCAGTTGGTTAGAGCAGTCGCCCGGATTGCGAAAGGTCGCGGGTTCGATTCCCGCCTCAGGACGTGAAATTTTTCTAGTTTTACATTTTAATTACTAAAAATATTTAAACCAAATATATTCAATAATTATTTAAAATTTATTATAATGCAATTAATACAATTAATTTAAAAAAAAAAACTTTTTTCAATTAATATTATGTAACATTGTGCGCTCTGATAATTCGTAACGCGACGATATTATCGTGGACGTCCACGGTACAACGTAAGTCGTGCACGTTATAACGTCCACGTCCACGGAAATTTATTTTATTTATTTATTTATTTATTGATGGAAAACCAACAGCTAAAAAATATAATAAAAATACATTGTTTAGGTAACAGTAAGCCAATAACAGGTTTTCACGGATAACAATAGGGTACACAACATAATCTTAAGGAGCACTAATGCACGTTAGTTCATACAGCATATACCAAACACTACCTCGAAATAAGTATATTATATTATAAACTTACATATATACACATATAAACATACACAAATACACATATATATAAATATTATAATTTGCTTTTTTCTACATTCAACATAAAAAGATGTTTTTTAATACATTTTATGCTATAACAATTAAACTCACAATTTTGGAAACTGAGATTCATTGTATACATATAACGTCTAACTTGTATCTAATCGGTAAAAAAGTCAAGGTTTAGCCGCCTCTTCGCTTGTGATGCCGATGTCAGAAACGGGTCAAAATCAAATTCTTTGCAGATACCATTATACTGTCTACTTGCTCGCACCATATATGAGTTTTGCCTATAATTTGAGGAAGAACGAGGAACACTGATAGGTGGGTTAAAACGTACGAATTTATTGGGAACATTAAAATGTATTTTTTGTAGGAGGTCTGGGCAATCAATTTGACTAGTAATGACTTTTTGCAATAACGTGTAGTCGGCAATTTGTCTGCACTTAAATAGTGGAAAAAGATGGAATTCTCTACATAGTTGTGTGTACTTTCCCGACTCATAAGGAGTATGAGATTTAAAGCATAAATATTTGACAAACCTTCTCTGCACACCTTCGATTCGATCAATATATTTACTGTAGCGTGGGTTCCAGACTTGAGAGGCATAATCAAGATGACTTCTGACAAGTGTATAAAAGCGCTTATATAAGTGTATAAAATTTAAAAGCGCCTTCATATATTTTCATACAATTTACTTCCCTGTGTTATCGTTGTACCGTGGACGTCCACGATAATATCGTCGCGTTACAAATTATAAAAGCGCCCATTGGCATTATAATGGTGGTTGGGATCTCCTAGTAGGCATAAATATATACCTGTGTCAGGAAGACCCATATTTATGGTTCGAAACAAAACAGAACAGGAGCAACTTAAAATTTATTTATTTTTATTCAAAGGCGATTCTGAGATTAATATAGTTACTGATGAGTTCTATAGCTGAGGTATAGTTAGTACTCTACCGTGCTACTATGCCGTTTACTGTATCCGTGGATAGCCTTTAAGTGAGCCCATTGTAATGATCTTTTCATTCCTCGTGCTCGGAAAGTAGCGTTTTCTTGATCTGAATATTGGGAGGAAAACGCTAGTTCCCACCACCGGGCGGGAAAAACTCATACTAATCGCTTCGTTTCCTAGGGCGGGAATAAAAACTTCTAAAATGGAACTGAATTTGGTTACGTACAATCTGTGGTACAATGAAGAAAAAAAAGTATTCGGCTGAAATAGGTTCTACTCGTGTTAGGAGTATTTTTATTAATAAATTTTATTAGAAAATCTATTTTTTATTTTCCTTGCATTTTAAATGAAAAGTAGTGCTACACAGGGGTATAAGGAATCAAACCCTACTCGGACTATTAGCCGCCCTCACTAACAACCTCGTAGGGATTGATTCCTTTCCACCCTTACAAAGCAATCTACAATTTGTTGACCCCAGGCTAATATGGTGTGGGTTTCGTGTCACGGAGAGACCCCGGCGGACCGCGAGAACATCGGCCCGGTCAAGTATCTGCCGTATCCTGGCTTCCCGGGCTACTTCTACCCGTACGAGAACGCCGAAGGCTATCTCAGTCCGCTGGTCGCTATACACTTGGAGAAACCTAAGAGTAAGTTGATTTTGTCTTTGAACTACACCACATAAGTAGTAAATTTTAACGTAAGAAAATATCTTATACAAAAAAATCCTTGAAAGGACTTGGCATAACCCTTTCTTTCTTCTAGTTTATGTATATTTGCGCTATATGTTGACATCTTCTCTCACAATGTCTAAATATTGGAACTAAATACCTTAATGAGTTATTTTTACTAGGTGGTAGGCCCGTATGTAGGGCCGTCTGGGTAGGTACCACCGCCTTTCTTATTTCAGCCATGAAACAGTTTGCTGTGTTTCGGATTGAAGGGAAAGGTAGCCAGTGTAATTACTGGGCATGGACGGCATTTCATCTTAGGCCTCAGGATGACCACGCACCTGCAATATCAAGTGATTTTTCCTTGTTATTGCAGGTGTCTATAGGCGGCGGTAACCGTTTACCATCAGGTGGGCCGTCAGCTTGTTTGTCATCTAGTTGTATAAATATATATATATATATGAAATCCCTATGATTACCCGCTTTATCAATCACTGGATTCCACCTAGATCACTATTTAACCTTTTTTTGACGCTGAGGGGAGCTCTCTCAAACTATCCCCCTCTCCCTTTCCTGGAAGAGGGGGGTGTATGGGGGTCGCACCCACAAAACCCCTCAGCGATGCACCTCATTTCTACTTCCTACTGACATAAGGAGTATGTTTTTTTAACTTTCTGAGGCGCCCAAATTGCGCTCTCCTTCGCCCAGGAAGTAAAATAGCGGCTGCTTTCTACACAAGTTTTGCCTCTTCTCTATTTACTACCATCACCTGCCAAGAAATGTATTTAACTGCGCGTGACACATGTAAATTCAGTGCTAATTCTTTATCTCGCAAATGTCATCATCATCACCAGCCTATATACGTCCCACTGCTGGGCACAGGCCTTCCAACATGGGAGAAACACATGAAGAGTTTGGGCCATAACACCACCACGCTGGCCCAATGCGGGTTGGTGAGTTAAAGCGGTTGCATGAACAACCGGGACCAACGGCTTAACGGGAGGAGCTCGAGATAAAAAACTTTGATTGATCCATCCCGGGTTGACCATGGCGAAAGTTGCTTTGTTATTCGAATCGAAACCAGAGCGCTTAAACCAATAGGCCACCGAGCTCCTCAAATGTACTAAATACAATTCTTTCACATTCGCACATAAACACACAACATCAAGCGACTTATAAAATTATTAATATTCATGTAAATTAGACTGATATTATAATTCAATTGTTCCCATTGTAATAATCTATTTAAGCAACTACCCACTTAATAATGTTATTATTACGTCAAGTAACATAGGGGCCTTAATTCTGGAGAACACATACTAAGTTTAAAGTTCATTGCATTTCTTTCTCTCAAAATGAATACGAAAAGGATAGCTGTCATATAATTTGACATTTAGAAACGTGCGTTAAATTTTCGACCTTATTGAACTTGATAAAATATAGTGTTTAGGAGGCACCTCCGTACATGCCGTCTAAAATTGTCTATGGTTTCCTTGAAATCTATCTAAATTCAATTGACAGCTCTAAACGAATTCATGCTATCTTTTTCCTATCATATATTGCGAGAAAAAGATATACTGTACTTACATTTAGAATTAGAGTGTGTCTTCAGAATCAGGCCCAATGAGTTTCTGTAATCGGCTTATGTACAGTATAATCATAATTATGTTATATAATATATGTATGCTGTGGAAACTTTGTTGGATAAATAAATTGATAGGACCTTGTTCTATACAAAAACTAATCGACGCCTTTTGTTCCAGCTGGTATAGTGATAAACATTGAATGCCGCGCCTGGGCCAGAAACATCAAGTACAACAGACGGGACCGCCTCGGCGTAGTCCACTTCGAGTTGATGATCGAGTAGATCAAGTAATGTAGTAATTAAGTGATTACACGGTGAACTTTAATTGGTTTTGGATACCAAACACTCGTACTATTAGTATGATTAAATATTCCAAAAGTAGTAAGAACACAAGGGTCGGATTAAGGGGCGGTGCGCGGGCGCAACAATCTCCTAATCTACGTATTAGGCATTGATATCAACAGAAAACTGGTATTTTGCCAATGACTTCCTGAATTGAAAATAATTTTCACACACCTCCAATATTTTTAAACGTCTTATCCAACGAATCCCCACACTACGTAATGGACGAAAAAAAATCCTCGCTACTTTACGTGTAGATAGGGGAAGTACCCTAAAACTTTTATTTTCAAATGTTTATTTTACTACTTCGTACTAGTATTCTAAAACTTCTGAGCTAAGCCGTAGACAGACGGATAGACTTCACGGAACTATACTTAATGGTTCCTTGTTGTCTAAGGGGCCCTAAAAAGGGAAGATTGGTTGCGCGTAAATATTTCATCGTCGAAAAATGATGCTTGCTCTACTATCACACAGTCAAATTTTCATCTAAATACGCTTATAAACACATATACCTACTCGTCGTGCATGCAACTTAGTGCAAGTGAGACGACTATATGTATATTGTTAATAATAAAAATTTTAAACAAAAATTAAAACCGACTTCAAAAAACTGAAAAGGATAAAATAATTAAATTTAAGTAGGTATTCATCCCCTAGAAACATATTTTTGGAGTCGGTGCTTCACTTTCTATTGTTTTTGGAAACCACTTAGCACCAACTCCAAAAATATGTTTCTAGGGGATGAATACCTACTTAAATTAAAAATAATAATAAAAAATAAAAATAAATAAAAAAAAACTTATATTGTTTCCTACTATCGTATCGTTTCACTAAAAAGTCATTTGAAAAGCAAAAATTCGCAATTTCGCATATGTAGACGACTTAATAATTAAAGTTTTTTTATATTTTAAACCAAAGTACCCAACTGTTTTTGAAAAAAAATTTATGGGACCAAATGGCAGCTATTCCGCATCGAACAAAAAAAGAATTACGTAAATCGGATCAGTACTCTCGGCGTAATCGGTGTACATACATAGAAAAAAAAAAACACCGGCCGAATTGAGAACCTCCTCGTTTTTGAAGTCGGTTAAAAATAAGGCGTTCCGTTCTCTGTTCCTATACTAGTGACCCTATCACTACCGGGATTACACAGATTTTCTGACACTCGCACTCTGTTACGTACAGACGACAGCACATCAAGTGTGACAGATGCACTACGAAAACCGCCTCTATTACGAACGCAGTAAGGGCGGTCTCAAGGTCAAACTGTTTCGCTTGATCTGCTGTCGACTGTTCATTTCTGTCCCACATAAACAGTATTGTTTTATTCTAAAAAATATACATGCGTGATCCTAAGAGACTTTTTGTCTTTCCCTAAATAGTTTTAAAACCAAGCCGGCATTTTAAGGAATGCAAAATGTTTTGAACACAATTTACCGGCACGTGTATACGAGGTCTTAGTTGCGGCTTCCGAGCCTAACTACGACGCATAATTTAATAGTGCGTCAGTTAGACGTAGTTTTGCCGGTACACTTAACATGGATGCTGTATCTATCCTTTTCTGTTTAGATCAATGCGTATACGATTAATACGTGTTCTAGATACAATTAATACTTTTCTAACATTTTATGCTACTTTCTTAAACTTATAGGCAACTTTTTGGTCTCCAAAACCAATGTAAATCCACCGTGTGGGAGACCAGTGAACGACTGGATTGATATTTGAGTACCGTCCAATAGTGTGTCTTGTAATGCGTTAATTTAGTGCCAAGATTCTGGTCCAGTGAGAAGACCAAAGCTTGTATTACGATGTATGGTATTTTAGAAGAATCTTGTGTGAACGTGTCTTTTTGGGTAGAATAGGGTGCGTACACGCTGTGCAGTGGTCAAAATCTGTTTTTGTTTTGTGTAAATGTACATCTTTGGTGAAAAATTCTTAATTTGTTATTATATTAACTTGAAAAGCCACTAATGATACTTATTGACAAAGCAAACTTTGAATACGAGACGTAAAAATATGTTACATAGTACCCTATTACTCGTAAAAACCACGAGTGGTATGAATTTCATTAAACATATTATGAAGAAAAGAAAAATAAATACAATATGTCCCTGGTTTTCGAAAAAAGTCAATCGGAAATAAGAAAAATAAAGAACTAGAACAATTTTCACAGGGATATCCCAAGTCCTGAGTGGCTCAGTTGGTTAGAGCAGTCCCGCGTATTGCGAAAGGTCGCGGGTTCGATTCCCGCCCCAGGACGTGAATTTTTTCTAGTTTTATATTTTAATTACTAAAAATAAAGAATACATTGGTTTCGAAAAAGTCAATATTTTATCAATTTTGTCAAAAAACTATTGAACTATATTTAGTTCATCTTGACGGTTTTTTATTACAATCAGAATGAAAAAAAAAATGTTTCTTATAAGGGGGAATAATAAGTTGAGGTTTTATAAAACTACCCACTAAGAATTTTAGATAGTGACCACCAATGGTGCTGCAACATTGTTAATTTGTAACGATATAGTGATATTTTAATTGTTTTTTGCCCATCTGCAGGCGGAGACACCCAGTAGAGAAAAACATAACTAACTTTTGCTGTTTTGAACTTACGCATTGCTGTGTGCGCGCCCCCTTAGTCTAAATTTACTCAGAATCTCATACAACTATAAGAAACTGTCGTTGCATTTTTAGAAGATAAACTGCTTAGAAATAATGTAATTATTAAGATTTTAATCATATCAGATCTTTTGAATCCGAGCCATAGAATAGAAGACTCGTAGAAAATTTTTCATAATCATAAGTATTTTAAACTTATTAAACTTATATAAATGTTTTTATTTTTAAAAGAATTATCAGCAGTGTCTAATATTTAGGTACTTACGCTGACATAGTGTATGATATAACTTATATAACAGAGGGCTTATTCTGTGACTCAACCTGAAATTGCTATGAGGCGGCGATTGATACCAAATAAATTTCAAGTATCGTGTAAATACTATTGAATTATTGCGAAATAGATATTGAAGTATTAACAAGCTTTATTAACCCGTCAAACATCAGATTCCAGACACAATTGATTTTTTAACTGTCATAGCCCTCCGGAGGGATAATGCCGCATGACAGATAAATAATTATTAATTTTAATAATATGTATTAATATTTCTCAATGTAATATTTAAAAATATAGAAATCAGTCAAACCATTTTGTGAAATAACACGAAATTATTCACAGAATTCGGACAAGTCCGCATATCTCTTATCTTTCAGTCTCTCTATATTTATTTTTTAATATTTCTGGAATTTATACATAATATTTACACTTTATATTTATTTTTTGTTTATTATTTATGTTATAAAATGATATTACCTGTGTATTTTTAATAGAAGTAAGTTTTTTACTATTCACCTTTACAAAAAAGAATATACATTTTAGTTAGTTAAATATTATTGAATGATTCAATCAAGTTTACAAGATGTATTACTTATAGCATTTTTAATAGGCATATAGGTGTCAACCGGATCTTTTGAATGTGCAACTGGCATGGCGACAGATGAAGCAGGAAGGTAAGGTGTAAGTAGATTTTTTCAGTATTGTGTAATGTGTATATTTTGCCTACAATATCCAATGAAAAAAGGCATAATATAGGAAAACTAAATGTGTCAGACTCCCACTTTTTTTTGTTGAGTTTTCCTTTAAAGGGGAAAGCAAAGGGTCTAGTCCATAAAACCATGTCTTAGTATTTGTGCAACCATTGCATTGAAAGCGAATGTAACACATTTCCACGATAAAATTCTCAACGTCCTACAATTTGAAATAACTTTTACTAAAATGATCTTCCAATGACACAATTTTGTGATTGTCATAAACATCTTCACGCCGCCATTCAATGGCACCAAAAACTCTTTTATTTTCTTAATTTTTAGGTCACAATACTAACTTAACCTAATCATTTTTTTAAGACATAACTATGAAATATAACATTCCAAACTGAATTCAATCTGCCAGGCTAGGTTAATACTGACCTGTAAAGTGAATAAAATAAAGTCTAATATGTAATGCTTGAACCGGCTGTAAGTTGCTACCGTCCACCAATATTAAACTATACTTAATTTAACCATCATACCTTATTGGTAGAGGTCGGAATTAGGTAGAGTTATTTATGTACTTGCATCGAAATGTTGATATTAATATGGATCTTCCCGGGATTTCTGATGGACATCCGATGTCGTGGATGTAAATTTGGCAAAGTCGCGCGTGCAGTGGTAATTGTGTAAAAGTAAATAACTTTTTTATTTTTAATAAATCACAGGATTTTTCTGCGATTTAAAATTAGTCTCGGGATTTGAGGCATATCCGCTTTATTCTTACGCTGTATGAAATCAGTGTAAGTACATAAGTGGCTACCTAATTCCGACATCTGCTTATTGGTTAGCTTATAAGACAAATTTTATTTTAAGACTGAAGAAAATGTACCCGATATGTATGTTACGCTCTGTGAGTCAGTAACAATTACATGGTTGCCTTAAATTCACCATTTTAATGGTAAATAAAATAAAATTCATAAATGATGATGACAACAATAAGATAATGAATTAAACATTAGCTATATTATTTCATAGAAATGGTTTGCAATTCTCAAATACATCTTAATCATTTGATAATTTTATAAGATTTTTATGAAATAATGTAGCCAATGACAGATTATTTCATAGAAATGTCATGAAATGAACAAGATGTATTTGAGAGTTGCAAAACATTTCTATGAACTAATATAGCCCATGTTTATCCAAATATGAACCATTAATTTATTTTCTTTATTTTTACAATCAGATTTACAAAATCAATTGAATATGTTTTTTAGATCATGTAACACTGAATTTACAGTAAAAATGGCAGCTCATGTCCTAATAGCAATACAATATTTTTTTTACTGTTCGTCTAATAATAAATAATTAGAATTAAGTAGCAATTAAATTATATTTAATCACTTTCAAGTCGAATATATTAAAATTTATAATGAAAATAATGATGCTTTTTATGATATTATTTTTTATCGTGCCTATACATATAGGTAGATTGTCCTACCGATAGTGAAATTAAGTTAGAATCTAACATTCGACTTTAATCTCCTGTAAGAAGATACATTTTAAAGTGACGTGTACAGAGGACAACGCATCACGTATAACAGTTGCACTACGAAATCCGCTTCTATTACGGACGGAGTGAAAATAGTCCCAAGTTGAAACTGTTACGCTTGATGTGCTGTCAACTGTACAAGCAAGGAAGTTCGCGGTTAACTGCTTTAGAGGGATGTTCGCCTTCAAGGCTTTATGTTCGGTACTAGTTCACCGCGATCTTTCTCGAACGTGACAACCCTACGTCGCATATCAATCTCAGTGCCTTTGTTATCTCATGGTATAATAACAAGTATTGTTATTTATTTGATATGAACTTATAAAGGTCTACTCACACGATGTTTTCTAAACGAGCTGACGACACGCGTTTTTGATACGCCTCTACGCATTTTAGTTTACCATCATATAATATTATTATCAACAGTAGCCATCTGGTTAAATTAGTCAGCTAATTGGACGCTTAGGTGGATCATCTTGTACTGAAGATTTGTTGTGTGTTTGGTTATTGTTTATGACTACTTATGACCAAAATTATTTTCGTTTATGTGGGTATAAAAAGTTTACCTACCAATCACACAAAAACTTCGTACTAGACGATCTGCCCAGTCAACAGCCACTCGGTTCAATACTTTGGTTAGCCTTTTTATGTACGCATTGTACTTTCACAATCCGTAATAAATAAGTAGAGTCAGTGGCCATCGTCGTATGGGATTATAAATCCCAAGAATTAGATCTGAGCTAAAAACTGGATTCTGGCGAAATCAATGACAACGCCAACAACCAAAAAGAAGAAGAACAAGATCTGCCCAGGCTTCCAAGTAGCTCGCTAATTTAAATAGATGGCTGCGACATATCTATACTGTACCTCAGTGTTAGTTTCAATCGAAACGAAACGAAAACGATTATCGTCGAGTTCACCTCTCAAATCCATAAATAAAAAGTGGTTTCCAATAATTCACAATAGCGGCGCTGCTGCCGCTGCTCGTTTGAAAAACGTAGTGTGATTGGGACATATTTTTTATACATATTTCAGCTAACGATGTTCATTCCTCATTGTAACTATTCCGTCCTGTGCATTAGATGATCTTTTTGTATTAAGTGTGTACTTATCAAAGTGTGCCTTTATAATTTGTATAATAAAAAATTATGCAGATAATAGACTTTTGATTTTTTCTAGGGTTATTAGATTCACGGCTGGATACTGAAACGTCAGAAAGGTATTTAAATTAAAAAAAAATCTAGTCCTCAAGCGGGAACTGAACGCGCGACCTTTACATCTACGCGCATTTGAACGACGATCACGAATATGAAATTACGAATTCATGCTGTTGAATTCGTAATTTCCGAATTACCAACGAATTACGAATCATGGCTGTTGGTAGATTTATTTATTTATATTTTTACACATATTAATATCTATATTTCTAGCGATATCTACCATCTAAAACAACCTCTTTTTTTGCTAGATAATGGGTCTAATTCTGAAGACACTAAATCAAAATTTAAGCACAGTATGTAATAGGAAAATGATAGCAAGAATTTTTTGGAGGTGTCAACTAAACTTGATAGATTTCAAAGAAACCATAGACAGTTTTAGATTTTGTAGGGAGTTGCTTTGTAAACACTGTATTTTGTCACGCGCAGCGCACGTTTCTTTTACTGTCAAATTATATGACAGCCGTCCGTTTCGTATTCATATTAAGAGAAAGAAAGTAAGGCCGGCAATGTTTTTTTGTAATTATAAACAATAATGTTTTAAACTCAGATCATATGATCTGGGGTTTTAATTTGAAGCTGTAAACATAACTGATGCTTCTCATTTGGGGAAGATTTTTATAGTTAAACAATAATAAAATATTTTTTCAATTCGCTTACAGTAATAAATCTATAACGAATTTTAACCATTAGGATCTTTGTTAGTTTCTGTATGATAGTAGAAACGACAAGAGTAATTTTTAAAAGATCCGTTAGTAGGACAACGGCAAACCAAATTCTCTTACCATTCTTCAATGTTACATATGTTTCTAATCTGCATTTTCTGGAATATTACCATACGCGAATGCTCTACACGTGTTCAAATGTCTCAAGGTGGTGGACAAAAAATCCGTTCAAGTTCTTCCGTCCCGTTTGATCCCGCACACGTAACCTGCGCAAACGCAGTGCCAACTATAACGCCGCGGCCGGCGCACGCGCGTACTTCGCACGTCGATAAATCGATTAGTGTTGTGATGGCCAAGTCGAATGTTCCTATCGGCGAGAACTGGGCTCGAGCGCCGCCTCCTTCTGGGCCAGTCTGGAGGACTGTAGCGTATGCTATATACAATCCCGAGGAGAAATCCTTCTTAGGGCGCACACCTAAGCGATGGGGTAAGCGGGTCTGCTGATTTATTTGCAAGAGAAATTTATTGCAGATTTAACTACTTACATAAAGAGGTTTATTTTTATTGTTAGTTAACCTGCTTTCAGTTTACATTAATACAAAGTAGGTATAGCTACACCTATGAGACTTGGGTATTGTTATTCTATGTACTAGTGTTTAGTTATATTGCGTTATGTAATTAAAATATTGTTGTCAAGTTCAATAATTTGATATCGAGTGCTTTAAAACAAAAAAACTAATCAGTTACTCCGCATATTACTTCATGATGAGGTGTGGAATATTTTCAGTTAATTACCCTTTTGACATCGCCGCAGTCGAGTAAGAAAAAGGAATAAAATATTATTCGACCAATGAGATTCCTGTTACGGCAGTTAATGTATTTGCGGATTTCAAATCGGGGTCGTAGCGGCTTCTTTTATTTTAGAGTTGTTTGGTATTAGCACTTGTGGCCTACTTCTCTATTTATTACCAATAAACGTACGGTATGCCTATAAAATATTATATCTATAAATCCTTCACATAAACTATCTTTAAATTCATCATATACTTTAAGTAGGTAAGACCTATATTCCACAGAAGATGTTTTAAAATTCTTTGCTGGCTTTCTGATCGCATATTTAGATGACTAAACCGACGATATATATATAAATAATAATGACATTATACTGTAAAAATATTATATATTTTTTTATATTCTTTCTTTTGACGTTTAGGTAATGGAAATTAATTCTATAATTTTATTATGGTAAGTATGGCTTGCTCTTAGTTCTAAGATTTATAAGTATTTAAGTTATAAATGTTTGAATGCATTTAATATTTGACGTAAATAGGTACTGTCGTTTTCTCGCTATGAATACCACCAGTCTTTAGCAAATAAATGATTATGGTTATGTTATGATGCTTCCCTCAAATTAGATACTAAATTAATTAACACAATAATTTGACATGGTGCTGTTTTGATTAAATATAGCAAATTAAAACAAGTTACTAACAGTAGTAAACGATAAATCAACAGAGATCACAAAATAACTATAAAATAAAATTAAGAAATGCAATATTAATGGGTAGGTAAAGGAATGGTTTGCGCACACAATCTAGCATATTTTAATGTATAAATAAATTATCTTTAATTACTCTCAGTCGAATATGAATCCATGACATCATAGCACGATAGTAATATGTTTCAGTACATTTTTAATTATAAACACGATAACTAGGAGAGTTATACTAAAATTTATGTTTACGAGTTAGAGGCAACTTGTTCTTCGGGGTCAATATCTCATAGATTTCATTCAAGCAGGCCATGATTTGCTAATACCGAATGATAATAAATCGGTGGGTAAGTATCGGTTCAATATTAGCTATTTTAGCACTTACTGGTTTGATAAAGAATGGGGAACATAAAACGTCAGTACCTACGTAGGTACCTACAGATGTCGTTTTTTGTTCAACAAATCAGCAGCATACTAAATGTCATTTTAGAACATAGTAAATTCTTTTAATAAGAAAAACTACAACTATCAATTCAGAAATAATATAAAATTGAAAATTTTAAATAACCCCCGGCCTTATTAATCATTTATCTAACACCATCTCATTGAGACTATTCATAAGAGCCTGAACACGCTATATCTTCTGTAATTTTCTGAAGAATTACGGATCCCGCAGACTTTGATGGTATAGGATCAGCTCAAGGTTAGTGTGTCATGGGTATGTCACCAAAGTGACAGTATACCAAATTTCAAATCAATCGGTTTCTGTGAAAGTTAGTAAAACCCTTTATCATGTATAAAATTAGCTGCTAGTCATCAAACGACTGAGCTGATCTTCATAAATTATAGATAAGAAGCATCCTAGTCAAGTCAGCTTTCAAACAAAAAAACCGAATCTAAATCGGTCCATTCGTTTGTGTGCTACGATGCCACAGACAGACACGTCAAACTTATAACACCCCTCTTTTTCGTCGGGGGTTAAAAAATGAAATATATAAACAAAGAAACACGCTACGACTATGAATCATGTTTTACCAAGATGGTAAGTATTTTTCATTCAAACTGCTTGATAAAAACTATATAGGTAGCTACTTCATAAAAAAAACAAAATAAATAGGTATTAACCGTCGAAACAAAATTGTTTGTAAGTAACGGCCACATAAACGGGTTTGGTATTTCTCTCTGATCGCACGCTATTAGTCGTCTGTCTATTTTCTAAACCAGGGGTGGCTTCCTGTTTATCTGATTGTGGGAAACAAGTTGGCAGAAGGACCAAAGTTGCCGATTTCCAAAAAAAGTCGATCCCGAAAAGTTAGAAAAGTTTTTTATAAGTAGGTCTTCCCTCCTAATCTGACTTGTTATAATTAGTTATAGTATTTCATGTTATGCGTCATGCTTTATTCCCATCTTTTCCCGGATGGCTTACTAAGCACCCATAAAATATACAGGTTGGTGACGAACAATACATCACTAAATTAAAACATGGGCTATATTAGTTCATAGAAATATTTTGCAACTTTCAAAAATATCTTATTCATTTGATAATTTCATGTCATTTCTATGAAATAATGTAATATTGGCCGCATTATTTTATAGAAACGTTATAAAATTATCGAATGGATAAGATGTAGGTATTTGAAATCTCGAACAAATATAGCCCATGCTTTAATTTATTGTCGTATAGTCGTCGCTAACTTGTATAATTATATTTTATTAATGATGATCGAAGCTCATAGGGAAAGCTTTGATGTTGGAAGTATTGAAAGTAGAATTTATCCCCTCCAAAATATAGATATCTAGGTATATGACATATAAATATAAGAAATAAGTATGTGTATATATTATTTATATTCAGTAGACAGTGAATCAAAAAATCTCAGAAGAAGACAATCTACCGGGGGCGGTAGATTTACGAATCGATATACCTAATATCATTGACTCAATTTCAATTTATTTAGCGATGAACTGACGAAGCTAGACTAGAACCGTTCCGCAATAAAATAAAATCATTGAATTACGTTCTAAGAAATTACTCGAACAGATCGTTTGTTTACGAATTCCTTTAGATTTAATACTTTGATTAGCTGATTCTACATGCCACTTAAATAAGATGCTATTACAGTGGTATAGACTTAACAAAATGCATAAGTAACAATGAAATATAAGAAAATAGTCGAACCGCATTATTTTTGTAGTCACTCCAATTTAAGGCAAAAGATCGCAGCCAAATGAATTTACTTAGGTAGTGTTGTTTTTGCAGCGAGTAAGGTCGCCAGAGCTCATCGCGATTCCGTTTTTTTTTTGCAAGGTGGGTAAGAAAGAGGCTAGTATTACGCCTAACCAGTCCGCTTGCTTGTTTGCCACCCTTTTGTTATTTAAAGAATTACTGCTCACGAATGCATTAATTTTACGGACTCTTATAATCCGTACTTTTTAACCCCTGACGAAAAAGGAGTGTTATAAGTTTGACGTGTTTGTCTGTGGCATCGTAGGTCCTAAACGAAAGGACTGATTTTGACTCGGTTTTTTTGTTTGAAAGCTGACGTGATGGGGATGGTTCTTAGCTGTAATTTATGAAGAATTGTTCAGGCGTTTGATGACTATCAGCTCATTTCCTATACTTGACAAAAGGGTTTTACTAATTTCCGTTTCACAAAACCGATTGATTTGAAATTTGGCGTACTACTGGTACGTAGTACGTGGTACGTAGTAACGCCAAATTTCAAATCGGTGGTATTTCCAAGACAAGCCAACCTTTAGCTGAAGCTGCAGCATCGAATAGTCTGCGGGATGTTTCATTCTTCAAAACTTACAGTAGATATAGCGTGTTTGGGCTTTACAAGAATGGTCTCAATGAGAAGGTGTCGTCTATATGTTGATCAAGTCCGGTGGTTACTTAAAATTTTAATTTTATATTACTTAGTTACTTACCTCTTTGGTTGTATTTTTAACCGACTTCAAAAACGAGGAGGTTCTCAATTCGGCCGGTATGTTTTTTTTTTTCTATGTATGTACACCGATTACGCCGAGATTACTGATCCGATTTACGTGATTCTTTTTTTGTTCGATGCGGAATAGCTGCCATTTGGTCCCATAAATTTTTTTTAAAAACAGTTGGGTACTTTGGTTTTAAATTAAAAAAAACTGAAATTATGAAATTGTCTACATAAGCGAAATTGCGAATTTTTGCTTTTCAAATGACTTTTTAGTGAAACGATACGATAGTGGGAAACAATATAAGTTGACGGTCACCCATCTAGCTTCGACCGTAGAAAGTTATCACTAAAAATTGTGAAGAAAAAATTTTAAACAAAAATTAATACCGACTTCAAAAAACTGAAAAGGATGAAATAATTAAATTTAAGTAGGTATTCATCCCCTAAAACCTATTTTTGGAGTTGGTGCTAAGTGGTTTCCAAAAACAATAGAAAGTAAAGCACCGACTCCAAAAATATGTTTTAGGGGATGAATACCTACTTAAATTTAATTATTTCATCCTTTTCAGTTTTTTGAAGTCGGTTTTTTTTTTCCACGAATGTATTGAAGTTGTTTTTATTTGTAATTTTTGCATATAATTCGTATGAATTATTTTAATAACTGATACAAAATGCCTTATTAATGGTTTTGTTTAATGAAAAGAGTCAAGCCAAGCTTGTGTTGTCAACGCAAAAGGGTTATCTTTCATTGAGGAGCTTTGACGCCCTTACTCACTAGTGACCCCAACACAACTAAATACGCATCTAGATTTATACAACTCAGGGTTATTTTTAAAATACCGAAAACCCCAATTTCCAAATAAATTCTGAAATGTATAAAACAGCTGATTTTTTTCGCGATTTCAGAGTTGCTTCGTAGTAAAAGTTGTTTGTATTGATGAGATCTTCAATGGTTTCAAAGTTTTTGGTGTTTTAAAAATAATCCTGTATAAGGTAATTGGTCGATCCCTGGATAGGTCAATCTAAATTTGTAATCTCGAGCTCCTCCTGCCCCCTTATTCTCAACTGTCGGAAAGTATTCGAATTTCGGAAACTCTATACCTGTCACTTTTTATCGCGGTGCGTCAAAACGAGACGGCATGTGACTTTTCGAATCGAATCCGTGATCCGACAATTGAGAATAAGGCCACTGGTCCCGGTTGCTACCGCAACCGATTTATTTAACCCACCAACCCACATTGGGCCAGCGTGGTGGTGTTATGGCCCAAAGCTGTCTTATGCAGGTAAGTAGGAAGGTCTCACCAAGCAGAAGGACGTATATATACTGGTGATGATGATGATGGTGATCAGGTAATTGGGATGTTGCCTAAGTTTGAATCTGGCGCTATTATTCACAAATTCGGAAAATATACGCTACTGTTACCCATAAAAACAATGGGAACATGTGACGTCACCTGATCCGTAGATTTTCTATGGAGCGTTTTTGGACGATGCGCCGATAACATATATTCATATTCATATTCATATTCATTTATTTGCAGATTAAGTGTTGCATAAAGGTGTTACAATACAGATAACATACCACTATATCTGTGAAATTATTGATCTTAGACATACTATTTCTTTTGCAATATTTCTTTATGAGTTATAAACTTCTTATTTATTAAATAAAAAAAAAGTGGTCATTGTGAGTCAGTGGTGACCACTTTTTTTCATCAAAAGTAAGTGATCACTTTTGACAGTTCATGGCTCATCACCACCAAAGAAAAAAGGGTTATGAACTGTGAACACAATAATCACCTATTTCTGGTAAACTAAGTCATATCGTCGGTGGGCGTGCAAGACCGCGTAAGAGCAGTTTGCAATACCGCGTATGTGCTTTTTGTTTATTTCACAAGATAGAAGAAAAAAGATAATAACTTGGATTTCTCTACTCATTTCTTTGACTGAACTTGTTTGGGATTTCTTTGGGTGTTGTTTAATGAGAATCTAGTGTAAGCGAATCAGCGCTAAGAGCCCGCTGGCGCGATATTTCAATTTTGCGACTTTTGTAAATACGCGATATTGCAGACTGCTCTTACGCGGTCTTGCACGCCCACCGACGATATTACCTTTGTCTAATACTTGTATAAATATGAATATCTAGCTAGATAAAGTCTTGTGCACGTTGGTTGATGATTTGATACCCGAGACGCAAGCGCAGGTCGTTCAGATTACGTGGTCGCATTCTATGACGATCATGCAACATTTATAATGTATTATAAGAAATGGTATTGCATATCATATTCAAGAGAAACTTACGGACAATTGGGATGTTGCCTAATTTTGAATCTGGCGCTATTTTTCACAAAATCGGAAAATACATACTGTTATGTTGCCTAATAAAACAGTTCAAACTTAAAATATATGGAATATTATTGAAGTTGTAAGGTTTAGAAAATTTAGACAAATGATTTTTGATTCTTTTATTTTGATTTGAACATTATTACCTATAAATATTTGAATAATTATTTACTAATAAAAATGTAAACTACAAATTTTTTTCTAGTTTAGATATTTTTTATTAGTTCCTAGTATAATATTTTTTTTCCAAAATTTATCAAAAATGTTATCTAATAATTATGTTATTATTAGATTGCTGACATCAATTAAAACCACTAGGTATTATTATGACAACTATGAATAAAAACATACATATTTTATAATTATTATTAGTTTTGTCAGTATGCCCATACAGTTCTTCTTAGTAACTTAGGAACACGTGACGTCACCTGCTCTGTAGATTTTCTATGGAGCATTTTTTGACCATACGCCGCAACCCCGCAACACATCAAACATACCACTATATCTGTAAAACTATTGATCTTCGACATAGTATTTCTTTTGCAATATTTCTTTATGATTTATTTACCTACTTCTTATTTATGAAATAAAAAAAAGTTATCAACTACCCTATTACTAAAGCGCTTATTTTCGTGGCCTAATTTATTTAACCCGTCAAGCATGATATTCCATAATCCAGACACAATTGATTTTTCCATTGTCATCGCCCCCCGGTGGTATATCGCCGCTTGACAGATTTCGTATTGCTACGCGCTAGCTCTCGTTGAATACGCACACATTTTCGCTATCTGTGTAGTTCTTCCAACTTCAAGAGGTTGTAAACCTTTTGGCATAATTTATACTTGTAAGAAATCTTGCTTCCGAGTCTATCATGTTAACTTGAGAATGTCATACGTGCTACGAACCGGTTGGTCAGGGCCCTCAATGAGGCTCAATGTTCATGTTCTGATAGAAAGTACCATATTCACTGTAGTGGTATTACTGAGAGAAGATACAACAGACTTCGCTCCGTGGACTTGTGGATCATGCAAAAGCACTAACACATAATTCAAATGCGTAATTTTTGTGTGTTATTGTATTGCTTTATTATTATGTTTCCCTTAAATTAATAAATAAATTGTATTTTTCTACTTAAAATTAAGTGACTGTAAAATGATCAATTTTTTTCTAATTTTATGGCCAATTTCACAATCCTTATACAGGGTGGTGCCGTCAATACGACAATAAATTAAAGCAAGGGCTGTATTAGTTCATCTGTATGAAATAATATAACATTGGCCGCAATATTCCATAGAAAAGTTATGAAATTATCAAATGAATACGATGTTTTTGAAAGTGGCAAACCATTTCTATTAACTAATACAACCCATGTTTTAATTTATTGTCTTATTGACGGCACCACTCTGTATAATGATTAAGTAAATAAAATTTTGAAAATTATTTTTTTAAAGTTAGGTATTCTCTGGTCAAATCATTATCGCCAGGCTATTCGTCCCACAGCTGGGCACAGGCCTACCTACATGGGATCCAGAAGCACATCGACTGTTTAGGGACATTGAAAATTTATGTGAAAATTTAAGTAACAATTAAGCTGATATTTATCTCGCACAAAGCATACTTCCTTTGTCACAAGATAAAGTGTTTTTTATTTAAAGTTCGGTTGATTTTGAAAGAAATCGTCTTGACCTGTTTAGCATCAGTCAGAACGTCTGCTTGTTGGCCACCCGTATTGTATAAATACTCAAGGGGTCCGAAAAGGACTTATTGTCTGACGCGACCCCAAAACCGTCGTAGCAAATGCGTATCCGACACGACTTGTATGAAAAAGGGGCATTGCTTCTTACTTTTCAATGAAAACACGAGAAACTGGTTTTGTAAAGTACAAACAAATATATGTTTAATGTACGATTACGATTTACGATTATCAATAACGGATATTAGCGTATGGTAATAAGGTCGAAATTACTGACGCGGCCGACTGAACTTTTTCAAACTAGTTTTAAACTCGTTTCTTTATAACTTGTTTTAAGTTTTATGCTCGTTTTTTTTTCTTTTTATTATACCTATCGCTTTTAAAAACTTTAGGTATATGTAAAACAAAAACTGTTGAATTAGGTCTTATCTTACATTCGCTAATTATGTTGTCGTTTTAAAAAGTTATATGTAAGAAAGATATGTTTTTTCTTAAATTTAAATGTATAAAATTTAATTTTTTTGCGTCGATGAACGATTCGCCGAAAAATCCAAAGCCCTTTTCTGTAATGCTAGATGATAATAGACATAATATCCAACTCTGCTTTGTCATAAAAAAATAACCATGAACCCACTAGCAATGCCATTATTTCTATTGAATTATTTCAAGTGGTATTTATTTATTTCAATCACAACATTGGAAAATCATCTAAAAAAATCTGCAATAACCTTCATTTTAAAATAATTTGGTCTCGCTGTAAACAGATCAACATATTTACTGTAATTTCTTCTAATGTAATTTTTTCTGTATTTGTGGAATGGATTTTGAATGTGTCGGCGAAATGTTCGTCGGCGAAAAATTCGTTGGCGAAGAGTTTCACACCGATTTTTTACTGCCTATACAGGGTGCTGCCGACAATACGACAGTAAATTAAAACATGGGCTGTATTAGTTCCTAGAAATGGTTCGCTCCTTTCAAATACATCTTATTCATTTGATAATTTCATGACATTTGTATGAAATAATATAACATTGGCTGCATTGTTTCATTATATGTTAAACATTTATCAAATCAATAAGATTTATTTGAAAGTTGCAAAACATTTCTATGAACTAATACAGCCCATGTTTTGATTTATTGTCGTCACCATCATGTATACTTAGTGGCGCAAGATACCGCTAGATTTGCGGATTTGCAAATTTTTACTTTACTACACAGCTTAAAGCCCCACTATTATTGGCTAAGCTACGTTACTATGGTGTTGGTTCTGTGGCACTTTCGTGGTTTGATTGCTACCTCAAGGATCGATATCAGTCAGTCAAACTTGCTAAAGAGGATGGATCTTGCACGGTGTCGTTGCGGAAACAACTAAAGCGAGGTATCCCTCAGGGATCTATTTTGGGACCTTTGCTTTTTGTTGTATACAGTGCTGATGTAGTGAGAGAAATTAAATATTGTAACTATCATCTGTATGCAGATGATATACAGATGTACCTATCTTTCAAGCCGAGTGAATGTCGCACCGCAATGTCTAAGTTAAATGAAGATCTTAATAATATTGCTTCATGGTCAGAACGAAATGCACTGGTTCTCAATCCAAGTAAATCGAAGTACTTGATTCTAGGCTCTAAAGATCAGGTTGCTAAAACTATTAATAATAATCCTATAGTGACGATTCAAGGAGTTAGTATCGAACGTGCCAATGAGGCCAGAAATCTGGGTTTGTTGATGGACAGTCATTTGCGTTTAGAAACTCATATTTTAAACTTAGCTAGGGCTTGTTTTTATCGTTTAAGAGTTCTTTATAAAATTAGAAATCTCCTTAGTGAAAATATTCGTATCACTTTGTGTGAGTCATTGGTACTGTCCAAACTTAATTATGGAGACCTGGTGTATGGACCGCGTCTACAATCAAAAACTCGTCGTCTGATACAGCGTGTCCAGAATGCTTGTTGTCGGTTTTGTTTTAAAATACCTTCAAGAAGTCATGTTACACCTTTTATTAACAGAGCTGCCATGCTGAATATGTGCTCGCGGAGACATTTACATCTCGCATGTATGGTATTCAATGTAATAAAATATGGAAAGCCAGCTTATCTTCTTTCAAAGCTAAGAACTTCGCCATTTCACGACAGATACGGCACTAGATCCTGTAGATTTCTCTTAGAAAGTCACCCACATAAGACTACAGCATTCACTGGCAGTTTTCGTTACCATGCTTCCAAATGCTGGAACAACATCCCTCCTCCGCTGAGAATATTGTCATCAAAATTTGCTTTTAAAAAGAATTTGAAACTATTCCTCATGCAAAAACAATGTTTGGGTATTCCCAGCGGGTACTCGGTAGCGGACTTTGCCATCTGAAATGATCACGTTTTATTGCTAGTATATTTATATTGTTGCTATATGTATTATTTATTTAATTCATATTCCCAAGACATTTCATCATCAGTTTTCCCGTTTGCCTTAGTATATTAGTCATAGACTTAAATGATTTGAGTATATATATGTATATGTATATATATGTATATGTTCTTAATAATTTATTATCTATTATATTTTTATACATAATTTTTTTAGATATACACATGCACACACAGTATAGTTAATGTTATAAACTAATTCTGCTATTTTATTTTAAACAGTTTTATTCTACAGTTTTATTCAGCTTGTTATTGCTTTCTTATTTATCTGTGAATAAGCCCTTGGGTTGTAGCAGAATATCGGTGCCTTACTCAGATCCCGTGGTTTGAGTGAGAATCAGTCACTGAGCTGCGACCCTTTTAAATTCCGCAACACACACATATGATAATCGTTTTTTGTGTACCTACCTATTCGTTTGTTTCATGTTTTTATGTAATTTTGTTAGATGTGTGTGATGAAGAATTAAATAAATGTTTATCTATCTATCTAAAGCGTTATGCCTCGTTGGAACCAATCGCTAATTCCCCCTCTCTGTTGTGGCTGAACAGACTGTTCTTCAGAGTCAAATGCTATGTATAAAAATAGAATAATTTGCAGTTACTACTTTTAATTTGACGACCGCCTGGCCGAGTGGTCTGTACCCCAGGCTACTCGGTCAAGAGGTCCCGGGTTCGAATCCCGGTAGGAACAAATGTATGTATGATGAGTACGAACATTTGTTTACGAGTCATGGATGTTTATATGTTTATTTAGTATATTTCTTATATTTATATACATATTATTATCATTATTTCTCCGTTATCTAGTATCCATAACACAAGCTCTTAATGATGCTTACTTTGGGCTAGATAATAGGTGGGAGTGTAAAAAAAAAAAAAAAATATTATGACTATGACCATTTATCTATATTATTTAATCATATGACTATGAATATAAATAATTGTATACTATATTTGCATACTACGTTGCTGAATATGGCAATGGTTCTAAAATAATCTGTAACACCATTGTACCTAGTACATATGTATATATGTACTTACCTATATTCACAAATAAATATGATTGTTTGATTGATTGAAGCTTTTAATGTTGCTTACACGTAAGAGAACACGGACACTCGTCGTACTCTGGCATTGCAGGAGAAAAGTTAGAGCAAACTTTAATTTAAACTCCAGTTTCAGTAGTATTTTTTGAGATCTCTCAGGCTATCCAGCATCGAAAGAACTAGTTGTAGCTGTGTTTTGTGTAACAAATAAAATAAATAAATAAAGTACACTTTTTATCACCTAGGATTTCAAACAGAAGATTATCGATCGGTCGTGATTACAAAATTGTGTTAAATCATTAGTGATGGTTGTAGAACTATGGCCATTATGTCATACTCACAGTCATATTGCACAGATACACGAGGCGCACTAATTTAACTTCAAAATGTACTGTAGTACGATGGGAATAAGTATCATATTTGTAACACAGTTTTACCCAGCTGTTTGTGCATTCAATAGCAGCCACACAATAGATACATATATATGTCCAGGCTCAGAACCAACGCCCTAATCTCATTTGCAATCAATGCTATGTTACACGACCTTCGTGCATTCATGGCGATTGATTATTGACAGCTTTCAACTGTTATTTTACAAAGCAAGAGCTCTGTGGGTCTGATTGGTTAAATGCATACTTTATGTAACATCAATTTGTTATAATAAGCCACCTGGACGACTGGGAACCAGCGTTGAAACCTGTAGGTACTCAGCAGTGTGGAGAGGGGCAGGCATCGCACCTGCATGTTGAGAATGTTGCCACAACACGGTCGACGGTCGCGCTCGACTTGTGTTTGAAATCGAGAGGTCTCTAATCAGAGTCTCCGATTGGGGACGACTAAACTTAGTCCAATTCAACCCAACTAAGACACAAGTCTGCGCGTTCACCACTAAAAAAAACCCCATTCGCTGTAGCTCCACAATCCCTCGACACGCCGCTCTCCATCTCTACGAGTATCGGGATCCTTGGTGTTGGTATCTCGAGTGACGTGTTGAGCCGCAATCATTTGGAGGATAAAGTCAAGCTGGCATCCAAGAAGCTTGGTGTGCTCAATAGAGCGCGGCGGTATTTCACTTCGGGGCAAAGACTGTTACTGTATAAGTCTCAAGTCAGGCCCCATATGGAGTACTGCTGCCATTTATGGGCGGGAGCGCCTAGATACCAGCTTGGACCATTTGACGTGCTCCAAAGACGCGCTATGAGAATTGTCGACGATCCTGAGCTCACAAGCGGTATAGAACCTTTAAGCCTAAGGAGAGATTTTGCCTCCTTGTGTGTGTTCTACCGTTTGTATAACGGGGCGTGTTCTGAGGAATTATTTGACATGATGCCCACGGCTTCTTTCTATCATCGCACCGCTCGCCATCGGCAGGGAGTTCATCCTCACAAATTGGAACCAAAGTGGTCGCGTACTGTACGGTTTCAGAGAAACTTTCTCCCGCGTACGCTCAAGTTGTGGAATGAGCTCCCTGCAGAGGTTTTCTCGAATGAGTACAGCATGGGGTTCTTCAAAAAAGGCGTGAAAAGGTTGTTACAGGGTCGGCAACAAAAAAAAAAAACAACACAAGGGCATTTGTCCATGCCAAAAGTAAGAGACACTGGGGCTATTTTGGTGGGCAGGCTCAGCTGTAAACATCTTAAGCAGAGGAACTCCATATATCCCTGCATTTGCCTACGATGCAGGGTATGCGAGAGTGCATATTTCACACAGAACAACCAAAACGCACCTGCCACTTCGGTGTTGTTAGAGTTGATAATGGGTGGCACCATTAGGCACCCGCATAAACATTTGCCTTTCTTATAAAAAAGTTGAGGAGCTCGGTGGCGTGAGGAGCTCGGCGGCGTGAGAAGCTCGGTGAGGAGCTCGGTGGCGTCGAGAAGCTCGGTGGCGTCGGGGAGCTCGGTGGCGCGAGGAGCTCGGTGAGGAGTTGGGTGGCGTCGAGAAGCTCGGTGGCGTCGGGGAGCTCGGTGGCGTGAGGAGCTCGGTGAGGAGTTGGGTGGCGTCGAGAAGCTCGGTGGCGTCGAAGATTTCGGTGACGTGAGGAGCTCGGTGGCGTGAGGAGCTCGGTGGCGTCGAGGAGCTCGGTGGCGTGAGGAGCTCGGTGGCGTGAAGAGCTCGGTGGCGTCGAGGAGCTGGGTGGCGTATTGGTTTGAGCGCTTTGGTTTCGATAGCAAAAACAAAGCGACTTTCGCCATGGTCGATCCTGGGATGGGTCCATCAATGTTTATTATTTCGAGCTCCTCCGTGCTTAAGTCAACGCACGTTAAGCCGTTGGTCCCGGTTGTTCCTGCAACCGCTTTAACCCACCAACCCGCATTAAGCCAGCGTGGTGGTGATTATTTACTGTGACCGCTATTATTTTCTCGTATTCTTATAACACGTCTGGCTGGTTGAGACTTCATTAGAAAATATGCGGTGCCTTTTAGTCAAACGTTTTATGTATTCTCTTATGAATCTAAATAAAATATAAATAAATTGTCATATAATACATACAGGCCTAAATGTTTCGGTGTTGTGAAGTGGAGTATAATTTTATCATCATTTGTATTGAACAGGTTTCTTATAGAAAAACGCGTTCGCGGGTTTGTCCCCGCCCCAGGACATGAATTTTTTTTAGGTTGAATATTGTTTTACAGTTTTGTGAGCACCACACATTAAACGCGAGTTAAATCCGGTAAACTGGTTTTAGTTTAGATATTTCAGTAATTAGATACACATTACCCAAAGATTTATTATAAATCATCGCGCGCCTGCTTTGGATCATCATCCGCGGAATATTCCACATCAACACTGTCTCCCTGAACCTTCATTGTCTCCACCTCAACATCACGCACAAAGAAGTTTAGTAACTCGTTTCTTTATCGTACTTCCAATACTTGGAGTTCTTTGCCAGCACATATGTCCCCTCTTTCCTATTACATGGGATCCTTCAAAAGAGGCGTCAAAAGGCACCTTATGGGCCGGCAAGGTGGAGGCGGTTAGTGTGTTTCAAGCTGCACTAGCTGTATGACTTTTCGTACCGCTTCACATCAGGTGGTGTTGAGTCACCGCGTGCTTTGTATGAAAAAAAAATACCAGCAGCGCCGTTACAGTCCCTGTCGCGACAATATGCTGAGCGGATCCCTTTTAACCCCCGACGAAAAAAGAGGGATGTTAACGGTAAGTTTGACCTGTTTGTCTGTGTATCTGGTGCATCTGTGTGGCAGAAGCGAATGGACCGATTTTAATTCGTTTTTTTTTGTTTGAAAGCTGCCGTGATCAGGATGGTTCCTAGTTTGTTTAAAAACTGACGTAATCTTAATCGTAACATCAGTTTAGGCGTTTGATCATTGATGACTCTACTAACGTTCACAGATCCGATTGATTTGAAATTTGGTTTATTCGACAATAGTTATGAAAGAACCAAATAAAGATTACGAGCGCAATCCCAAATAAGCATCATACAAATTATTATTCCGAGCTCCTAATGCGGACTTTCTCTGAAACTCAGGCACGCTCAGCATGTTTATTTATGAAATGTGTTGGTTACAATATTATTCTATGATAAATTTTCGTCCGAGAATAGGCGAACTTTGCCAAGCTACAGACTATACGAGTAGGTATTTCCGACCTGTTTACGAGGAAGCCATTCGATTGAAGGTATTGTAAATAAACTTTTAGAGTCAAGGACTCAAGGCAAACTTTGATTTTGAGATAAACTGTGTGTATTATCTAAAATATTTTTTATTTATTTAAACTTTAATTGCACAAAATATCTATGTATACAGGTTGGTGCCGTTAATACGAAATAATGCAGCCAATGTTGTATTATTTCATACAAATGTCATTAAATTATCAAATGAATAAGATGTTTTTGAAAGTGGCAAACCATTTCTATGAACTAATATAGCCCATGTTTTAATTTATTGTCGTATTGACGGCACCACCCGGTATTATTGATAAATAGAATGGAGTCCATTATGCTAGCGAAATCTACTATAATCATTGAAACCTGACAACGCCGTTCACGCACGTGTTCATCTGTAAACATTAGACTCGTTACTTTATTGTACATCCTAAACTTGGAATTCCTTAGAATCACACACCTACATGTGTTTTTGAAGAATTTTAAGTGTTTCTTCCTATAACATGGGTTCCTACAAAAAGGCGTGAAAACGCATCTTAGAGGCCGGCATGGTGGAATCAGGTAGAACAGTGTACCATAAAGTATATCAAAGTATTGGATATGTTCTAGCTGGCCTCTTCTTTACTTCTACTTACCAACAAGTAAGGCATTTCATTAGCATTCGCTATCGGTAAACTCTCGCACATCAAAGCGTTTCATCGCGACTACCTAACTTCGCTTGCGTGGCTACATTTCAGCGAATTCCAAATGACAAGAGAGAGAGACTAACGTTCACTAAGTGTGATGTGACTGATGGTGATGTATGGTGACTGTCATAATATTTACGGGCTGCTGTCCTCGTACAGAACAATGATTATGACATAATATTACCACGAACTCATCAAGGTATATCATGTGTGCGTGCGTGTGAAATAGGACGGAAATTTTAATTATTACTAGTTAGCGTGGTAGGTACACTATTTTTAATTGGACTTTTCCGTGTGTTTTTTTAATGATATCGCTTAGGAAAAATATGCGAAGCTCCTACACCTGTCAGCTGATGGGAACTGTTTGGGAGTGTAATATCCCCGTAAGAGTGATTGTAAAGTTGGTAGAACTAAATAAAGTGTGCGCAACGGATAATAACGTGCATAATAAAATCTTAAATAACTGTTCATTTTAATGGTCTGTTGGACTTGTTCCTTTGTGCACAAGGTAGACTGATATACTTACCTTTTTGGCTTTATAACAAAAATCCAACGGAGTCGCGATGGGCCACAGTACCATAGTATAATAGTAGCTAAATAGCTAAGTATCTCATGTATCTGTGTTACTTGTCATCATCACAAGCCTATATACGTCCCACTGTTGGGCACAGACCGTCTTACATGAGAGAAACACCAGTCGACTCTTTATGATTAGGACATGTGTTGATCCTTCCTAGGCGGCGGCTAGAGCAGTGTCTGAACTGCACTAGCTGTCTTCGCATACGGACACATCTTACCGTTTCACATCAGGTGGTGTTGAGTCATTTGCTTTAAAATGTAGTTTAAATTATGTATAACAATAACACTCCGAATTATACCGAAAAGTCAGTTTACTGACGGTAATGTATACATACGACACTAAACACAACAATGTAGGTACTACGGACTAATGAAACATTCAGGTTACAAGCGATTTTACGGCGATATGCAGAACGGTGATTATTGGTGTTAACGTACAGTCGAACACAAAAACCACTTTTATTAAAGCCAGATAAGCTTGGCACAAAATTACTAGAGCTATAATGCTACTAGTTATTGAGTTGACTATATGTTTCTTTTTAACCCTGACGAAAAAAAGGTTTGAAGTGTAAACTTACACAAGTGACAATTTTATGTGTTTTTGAGTGTTTTTTATTTCTTTAGTGTGACTATTAATCCCATGACATACTAACTTCGAGCTCCACCGTGCTTCGGAAGGCACGTTAAGCCGTTGGTCCGGTTGCCTCTGCAACCGCTTTAATCCACCAACCCGCATTGGGCCAGGAGCGTTTTAATAGCCCAAGCTCTTCGTGTGTTTCTCCCATGTAGGAAGGCCTGTGCCCAGCAGTGGGACGTATATAGGCTGGTGATGACTATGAAAATATTTTTTGTATTTTCGCTTACTTCACACGCGCGATCGCTATTTTGTATTTTTCCTCAGGCTGAGTCACTCATATATCTATCCTTATCTGTCTCGAGCGAAACAAATGTTTCGATAGATCGCCTTAGCGTGTCTTCTAAATACCGGAGGAATGGCAGACGTCAAATAGTTGATCTATCCTGAGATTCTTTAGTCAACCGTGGCTTAAGTTGAAATGAAATTATTTATTTTAAAAGAAACACGGTAAAATACAGATGCTATAATTAATAGTAAATATGTTTCTACAGATGCCTACTAGCTTCGCTGAAAAGAGATGTTTCAAAACTGTACGGAGACCGGGCCAGGTCTATGTACACTATACTAAAAAATAGTTAAAAATATTCAGAACAGTGTTCAATTTTCAATTTTCTTTTTGTTTGCTTTGTTGCTTGGTAAAAAAACAAGAATCTTTATAGAAAAAACTGCAACACAGACAAAATATTCATCATGGCGCCTATGTCACTTTTGTGACGTTTAGTTGACTTTTACGTCGCCCGCCATATTGCCATAGTGGATAACGGTGAAATCGACGAAAAATTTCAACTTGTGTACAAACAAATTATGTATGTAAACGAATTATTTGAATTTTAACGGATTCAGGAGATTTTGTCTGATTTTTTGAGCACCTGTACTTGGCCGGATATGAACATCTCTTTTAAACATACAAAAATGGGTAGGTATGTCAAAACAAACAGCTCGAAACGAAAGACAAGCCCCGCCGGCACGTTCCTATAAGCTATTACACCAGTAGGCTAGCATACCTATGTTTATAGTAAATTCTATCTTAGGTATACTTCAGACAATGATACTGAATGAATAATTCATCGACGCGTTTAATTCTAGTAAGTAGTGAGTGCGAGTTGCGCATTGATTGGCGTATTGATGCTGCCGCCTTCGACTTGCCGGTCACTAGGCCTTGAATATGTTTGTGTCCAATTAGTTATCAGAAATATTAGCTTAAATAGCTCATAATTCATTCTTACGTTATTTTCTTATACATACAGGGTGTTAGAAGGACGCTCTCGAATACGAAGGCAGGTGGAAGTGCGGTCACTCTAAATACGGGCGTCCCCCTAACACCCTGTATATATTTTTATACAACTAGATGAAAAACAAGATGACGACCCACCTAGTGGTACGGTCACCGCCGCCTATCAACACCTGCTGTACACAAGGGGAAATGACTTGTTATAGCAGGTGCGTTGTCATCCGGAGACCTAAGATGAAATTGCGTCCATGCTCAGTAATCTCACTGGCTATCTTTCCTTTCAATCTGAAATAGAGCGAACTGATTTAATAATCGACTGACCCGCATTGAGCCAGCGGGGTGGTGTTATGGCCCAAACTCCTCACGTGTTTCTCCCATGTAGGAAGGCCTGTGCCCAGCAGTGGGACGTATAGGCTGGTGATGATGATGTTTATAATAAGTATTGTACCTAAAACAACTACCATATTTTCTGATGTGCTAAAATTTATAGTTTGGTAGTGCCAGGAACAACGAAACTCTACATAAATTTAATTTAGAAATGTCTAAAGAACGCCGAGTTAAATTACTCCAAAATTCCTAATACTGAACAAGTTTTTATCTAAATGAAAGAATAAATGAGTTCCTCGTCGGTATTCCAATACTCGAGCTGGTGGAGAAACTGCAGGAGCCAATCTTGCTGCACTTGAACTTTTTCCTGTCTCAAATCTAAATATTTCTCAAATCTCAAATTTATTTACTTCTAATTTTACTAGGTGGCAGGCTAGTAAGTAGGGTTGTCTGGGTAGGTACCACAGCCTTTCTTATTTCAGTCAATTTCAATTTCAATTTCAACTTTATTGCTTTTCCACAATGGTCTTAAGGTCTAAATAAAATATTTTGTCTGTACATCATGGACCCTGTCGGGCACAGCAATTAGAAGGGAGGAGGATATTGTGTCATTGAATTTATTACTTTTCAAATTACTATCTTTTATTCTTCTAATATTGTTAACTAATTTATGTCATTATTTATTTTATTAATCGTTTATTATATTTTGTTATGTTTATTAATATGTTACTAATATTATTATAATTTACCTATATTATATTTAACACAATTTGCCTGTCCCAAAGAGAAAAAAAAAAAATTTGAATCAATTTATAGTTATTATAATATAAATATTGTGCAATTTTATAATTAAATTAAATGTTTGATTACCTAATTTCATGTCAATTATATAGATTTTTAAATGCGTTTAATTTGTTAGCTCTAAATTGTCATCAAAGTAATCTTGTAGTGTATAGTAGCTTTTTAATATAAGTACAGTCTTCAATTTTTTGTAAAATTTATTATCATTTGCTATTGCTTTAAGCGCACTTGGTAGTTTGTTAAATATTCTTACAGCCATTACTAACGGGCTACTAGAGTGCAACTTTAATTTCGAAGTGGGCAACATTAACCTTGTTTTAGTTTTTTGACGCAAGGCGTACTTTGTTGGCAAGTCCTGTCTACTAGCAAAAAAATATGGATACTTCTTTACAAATTTACAAATTTCCAATATATACATGCATGGGATAGTTAAGATCCCCCTACTTTGAAAAACGGGTTTGCAGCTGTCAGTTTGTTGTATGTTTGCTATGATACGTACCAACTTCTTTTGTTGTATAAAGAGAGCTGGTGCATCTTTGCTATTTCCCCATAAAGCAATGCCATAGCTTAGCCACGCGTGAGCATATGCGTAATAAGCAGCTAGTGCCGTTTTTTCATCGGTATATTTTTTTATTTCACGGAGGCCGTATGAAAATCTGGATAACTTTGAAAGTAACTTATTTATATGAGGTTTCCAGTTAATATTTTTGTCTATAGTTAGTCCAAGAAACGAATATTCATCAACGGTTTCTAAGTTCTCGTCACAGTAATTGAAGTTTATTTTTAATGTAACTTTTTGATAGGGGTGGAACGTCAATAGTTTTGTTTTTCTAAAGTTATATTATAGGTTATATATTAAGTTATATTAAAGTTATATTATTTGTATTATAGGTATATAACCTATCTTTATCTCTTTATTCTTGCACCCATTCTGTTGTTATTTTAGTATATTACTTTCACCCTAGGTTGCCTGGAAGAGATTGCTTGTTAGCAATAAGGTCGCCTTTTGTATGATTTGTTTTTCTTTTCTGCTTTTTATGTTTTTTTTTCTGTCCTAGTGTGCAATAAAGTATATTTGTATTGTATTGTTAATTTTAAGGTTATTGTAATTCATCCATGTGGTTAATTTGTCTAGAATTAATTTAATTTTGCCATTTATATCAGTGTTGTTTTGGCACGAAGTAAGTACCGAGACATCATCCGCAAACAACACGCAATGATCAGTCATGACTTTAGGTAGGTCGTTTATATATATTAAAAATAATAGACATCCGATCACACTTCCTTGTGGGATGGATGCGTTTGTAGTTTTACATTCTGACCGTACATTTAAGATTTGCGATGTTTCTTTCTCATAATAATCAATATCAACATATTGTTTCCTATCTTTTAGATAAGACGTTATCCATTTATGACTTTGGCCGCGTATTCCTATATTATATAATTTTTCTAATAAGATATTATGTTGCACCCTATCATATGCCTTCGACATATCAAGGAGTATTCCGACTGCGTATTTTTTGCTATTTAGTATATTATAAACTTCTTGCATGAATTTGAAAACTGCCAAGACAGTAGAACGCTTTTTCCTAAAACCATTAAACAGTTCGCTGTGTTTCGGATAGAATGAAAAGGTAGCCAGTGTAATTGCGGGGCAGAGAAGGCATTTTATCTTAGTCCTCAGGATGACAACGCACCTGCAATACCAAGTGATTTTTCCTTGTTTGTCATCTAGTTGTATATATAAAAGGGGTACTTATATTTTTGAATTAGGTTTACAACAAATAATTTGAACATAGGTATCATGATTTTGTATCATTTTTTTAATGTTGTCTTGCCTTCAATTATAATGTTGGTTGGTACGGTCAGCGACAGAAGTCCGATCAACGGTATAGTACCATGTCACTCTATGTCATTCCCACTGTTCATATAAAAGAAGAGTATGTCAAATGTTATTATGAAAAGGTACTAAAGTTTTAATCGACTTTTGTTGCTATGCTAACCGTACAGCTTAGTGTCCTAAATAGCAAATGTATAGTTTGACATTAGTATTTAGTCTTTTCTTTCTGCCTTAAAACAAACTCTACATATTATTAATTTTTGATTTTAACATTCTTATAAATGTTTGAAAAAGTCCTGAGGCGGGAAACGATCGTCGGCGGGATCGTCGTTTCCCTCCTCAGGATGTGAAAATTTTCTAGTTATATATTTAGTAATTAAAATAGAATAAAACTAGAAAAATTTCACGTCCTGAGGCAGGAATCGAACCCGCGACCTTTCGCAATCCGGGCGACTGCTCTGACCACTGAGCCACCCAGGACTTGGGATATCCCTGTGAAATTCTTCTAGTCTATCGAATATTTCGACATTGTAGGGTGGACGTTAGCTCATAAACGCAAATACAAGATAGACTAGAAGAATTTCACAGGGATATCCCAAGTCCTGGGTGGCTCAGTGGTCAGAGCAGTCACCCGGATTGCGAAAGGTCGCGGGTTCGATTCCTGCCTCAGGACGTGAAATTTTTCTAGTTTTATTCTATTTTAATTACTAAGTAATTTTTCAAACATTTATAATAATGTTAAAATCAAAAATTAAGAATATTTGAAAGCACTGCCCCAACTTAACCGAATCGTCGGTATTTGTAAAAATACTCGTTTCGGATGTTGAAATAGAATATTTCGACATTGTAGGGTGGACGTTAGCTCATAAACGCAAATACAAGATAGACTAGAAGAATTTCACAGGGATATCCCAAGTCCTGGGTGGCTCAGTGGTCAGAGCAGTCGCCCGGATTGCGAAAGGTCGCGGATTCGATTCCTGCCTCAGGACGTGAAATTTTTCTAGTTTTATTCTATTTTGATTACTAAGTAATTTTTCAAACATTTATAATAATGTTAAAATCAAAAATTAAGAATATTTGAAAGCACTGCCCCAACTTAACCGAATCGTCGGTATTTGTAAAAATACTCGTTTCGGATGTTGAAATAGAATATTTCGACATTGTAGGGTGGACGTTAGCTCATAAACGCAAATACAAGATAGACTAGAAGAATTTCACAGGGATATCCCAAGTCCTGGGTGGCTCAGTGGTCAGAGCAGTCGCCCGGATTGCGAAAGGTCGCGGGTTCGATTCCTGCCTCAGGACGTGAAATTTTTCTAGTTTTATTCTATTTTAATTACTAAGTAATTTTTCAAACATTTATAATAATGATAAACTTTATAAAATTACTTTTTTGCTTTCCTATGACTTTTTAGTGAAACGATACTATAGTAGGCAACAATATACGCTGACGGTCACTTATCTAGTTTTGACCTAAGAAAGTTATTATTATAATTGTGAAAAAATTTTTTGAAAAATAATAAAAACATATTTTTTGGAGTCGGTGCTTCACTATCTATTGTTTCTGGAAACAGCTTAGCACCAACTCCAAAAAATTTGTTTCCAGGAGATGAGTTCCAACTGTAATTTAATTATTTTAGTGTTACGAAGTCGTATTTATTCGTTTAATAGTTTCGTAATGGACTGGTTGCGATTCATGAGTGAGTAGCATTAGAGCTAGGCTTAGATTAGCAAACTAGGACACCCAGGCTCAGGCGGCCCAGCAGAATGCACGATCTTGTGTGAACAATGTGTTTACATACATACTTAAGTCAACTTCTAATATAAGCGTTAAATGCTTATATTGGCTAAAGATTGTTTGATTTAGACCGTCTACTTTAGATAAAGCATTGTCTCTTATTGCATACTTCCTATGATAGTTTACATAGGAGTAATAAGAAGTTAATTGTTTTTTTTTAATATAGAGCACGGTAAAGAACTTTACACCACCATGTGAAGCGGTAAGAGTCCATATGCGAAGACAGCTAGTGCAGGTTGAAACACACTGTTTTAGCCGCCTCCACCTTGCCGGCCCATAAGGTGCCTTTTCACGCCTCTTTTGAAGGAACCCATGTTTTAGGAAAACGGGAACACATGTCATGGCAAAGAATTCCAAGTTTTGGAAGTACGACAAAGAATCTTGTTTGATAATAAAGTTTGAAGAAGGTCGACAGTGATTTGATTACTCCGAAGACGCACACACTGCTCGTGAGTAGGAAGCAGGTAGGTGGGATAAAGTCAAAAAGCTCTTCAGAGCACTGCCCATTAGAAGGCGCTAAGCGATGCAATCGTAGAAGTTCAGACTAGTATAAAGCTGTTGTGACTTCTACATCGCCAATGTAGCATGACGCTGCAATCTGTCCAGCAGTGGGATTCACTAACAAAAATATTCGACATCGAGCTTGACGACTGACAAGACGGTGATTCGCTATTGATTTTGACGTTTGAGCACAGACAGTGTTGTCTACTCTACGCCGTCTCCTGGCTGTGTATGCTCGTCGCTGGTTTAGAGATACGACATGAAGTACAGTCGACAGCACATCAACCGTAACAGTTTGACCTTGAGACCGCCCTTACTGTGTTCGTAATAGAGGCGGTTTTCGTAGTGCAACTGTTACGCTTCATGTGCTGTCGTATGTACTATCGATATGTTTTGATTCCTTTTTTCTTGTAAGTATTTAAAATGTATCGCAATGACTCCATTTAATATTTGTTTGATAAATAATAATAATAATAATATTTATACACTCACACCTATTATCTAGCCCAAAGTAAGCATCATTAAGAGCTTGTGTTATGGATACTAGATAACGGAGAAATAATGATAATAATATATATATAAATATTAGAAATATACTAAATAAACATATAAACATCCATGACTCGTAAACAAATGTTCGTACTCATCATACAAACATTTGTTCCTACCGGGATTCGAACCCGGGACCTTTTGACCGAGTAGCCTGGGGTACAGACCACTCGGCCAAGCGGTCGTCAAATAAATAAACAACTTCTTTCACTCACGCTGTGCTCGTCGTCAGAACGCTAGTGTCATCAACGGTTGTCAAATGTAAGTATGTCAAAAAAAACGTCAAAAGGAATAACAGCGCTGCCGATATCCACGTAAATAAGGCTGCTGACCTTAGAGAATCGCATAACAGTGCTTCGAGGAGGTCCTTATCATTGGTGAAAAAATAAATAAAAAAAAAACATTATCGTATTATTATTATTTATTATTTATTTTATTATTCATTAAAGTATTTATCATTTCATTGATTTTAAAAAAAAATAATTTTTGGTCAATTGATTGGTCAATTGGTTTTTTCTAACACCATGTAAAACATTTTGGAGTGCAATAAAATAATTAGAAAGCAAGATAGCAACGAGTAGGTAGGTATACAGTTAGAGCAGTACCTTTGAATCGTTCCCTCTGCGTCGACTCTATAGGGATATCAACTTGAGGTGTAGGTAACTAGCATACTGCCTTTTTTGATACAAAATTGAGATATTCTTAATTTTTGATTTTAACATTATTATAAATGTTTGAAAAATTACTTAGCGAAAGGAAAGCGCGAAAGGTCGTGGGTTCGATTCCTGCCTCAGGACGTGAAATTTTTCTAGTTTTATATTATTTTTAAGAGAGGTAGGGCATAGCGGTAATTCGCTCGAACTGGAGCAGCCCGACTGGTGTAATACCTCCACCTTACAGAAGTTCGCAGCCAAATGACGCTGCTTTTGTAGTGTCGTGTTCCTGCGGTGAGTAAGGTTGCCAGAGCTCCTCAAGGAGTCGCCGTATTGGCAGCGGGTAGACCTGTGGTGTCTTAAACACCGTCATTTACTCGTGTGGGTGCATCGTGTTGGCATGGCGGTCAGGGAGACCTAGTGAAACGGCTGTCCGCTGGCCGCCCGCAGGCTGAACGGGTTCCCGAACCTAGGGATTACTTAATCTCCGCCCTGGGAGGCTGAACCGCCAGTTTGTGCAAAATCCCTGTGGTAGTTGTCGTGCCGGAGGAGGAGACCGGAGTGGACCCGGCTACTGCCACAGGGGGGGACTGGGGGCCCTTCCGCCCGCCGTGCCAGCTCGCTGCAATCCCTGCGATGTACTTTGACGGGTTCTAGCTGCAATTTTGTATAATTTTCTGCCAATACGGAGATTCCTTTAAAAAAAACTCCTTTTCAACCCACAATAATGGCCCGAAAAAAGAATGCAAAGAATGGTTTGTCAGCGGCTTCCTTTTCCACGCTAGGAGTGGATTTTTGCAACATCAGGGGACTTCACAGTAACATCAACGCAGTCCACCAACATCTAGAGACTGCGCAGCCGACCCTACTTTTCCTTACGGAAACTCAAATATCTTGCCCGGCCGACTCATCATACCTACTCTACCCCGGGTACAAGCTTGAGCACAATTTTGTGCGTCGTGCCGGGGTGTGCGTGTATGTCCGGGAGGATATTTGCTGTCGCCGTCTTCACGGCCTTGAAGACAGGGACCTGTCGATTCTGTGGGTTCGTGTTGATCACGGCGGCCACACCCGCATCTACGCGTGCCTTTACAGGTCCCATAGTGGTGATTCAGACATGACTCGACTCTTTGAACACCTGCAATCGACGACCGACAAAGTTCTCGAGCAGTATCCTTCTGCAGAGTTAGTGATATTGGGAGACTTTAATGCCCACCATGTCGAGTGGCTCAGTTCTCGGTCTACTGACTATGCGGGAAGGTCTGTTCACGAATACGCCCTGGCCTATGGATTCTCGCAACTGGTTCATTCTCCTACAAGAATACCAGATATAGAGAACCATACGAGCTCTTTACTGGACCTTCTGCTGACTACGCGTCCGGATGGATATATCATCTCAGTGGATGCGCCTTTAGGCTCATCGGACCACTGCCTCGTCCGGACCCAAGTGCGCAACGCGCGGCCCGATGCACCCCGGCCCGCTGGGTGGCGTCGCGTGTGGCATTACAAGTCAGCAGACTGGGATGGGATGCGTGAATTTTACGCATCGTACCCGTGGAAGCAGCTCTGCTTCGCGTCAGATAATCCTGATACCTGTGCAGCAGCAGTCACTGAGACTATACTGGCGGGTATGGAATGTTACATTCCTAATACGCTAGTGGCCGCAGGAGTTAAGAGGCGGCCGTGGTTTAATCGGCCATGCAGGGAAGCTCGCATTAGCAAGCAAGCTGCGTTTCAGGCTTGGACCACGGCTCGAGTCAATCAGGATCCAAACATCTCTGACGTGAAGCGGAAGTTAAATGCTGCTTCGAGGTTCTGTAAAAGAGTGATTGCCAGAGCGAAATTCGATTTTGTCGGCAGAATTGGCGATCGGCTTGCAAGATACCCTTCTGGGAGTCGTGCTTTCTGGTCACTCGCCAAAGCTGCCGAAGGAAACTTTTGTAGGTCGTCCTTGCCACCACTCCGTAAGCCTGACGGAAACTTGGCCCACAGCGCTAAGGAGAAAGCCGATTTACTGGGTGTTCTCTTTGCCTCAAACTCGACTTTGAATGACGGAGGTGCTGTACCACCTACCATACCCTGGTGCGGCAACTCTATGCCTGAGATCTCCATTACGCAACAGGAGGTACGGCGTGAGTTGTTATCTCTGGATATTCTTAAGTCGAGCGGGCCAGACGGTATACCGGCAGTGGTACTGAAGCAGTGTGCTCCTGAGTTGTGTCCTATTCTGACGCGCCTTTTCGCGCTTTCGTACTCCACCAGGCAAGTTCCGTCTTCGTGGAAGACTGCCCATGTGCATCCTGTGCCCAAGAAGGGCGACAGATCAGATCCATCGAATTACAGGCCAATCGCTATAACCTCCCTTCTCTCAAAGGTGATGGAGCGCGTCATAAATACGCAACTCCTCAGGTACCTAGAAGATCACGACCTAATCAGCGACCGCCAATACGGCTTTAGACATAATCGCTCGACGGGTGATCTTCTACTGTACCTAACACACCGCTGGGCTCTTGCCATTGAGGGTCAAGGTGAGGCATTGGCTGTTAGCCTAGATGTAGCGAAGGCGTTCGATCGGGTCTGGCACAGGGGTCTTCTTTCGAAGTTATCAACTTACGGGCTACCTGAGGGGCTCTGCAAATGGGTCGCTAGCTTTTTGTCCGGCAGATGCATAAGAGCCGTCGTTGATGGCAGTTGCTCGGATAGCATGGACAATAACGCTGGCGTCCCGCAAGGCTCCGTGCTGTCTCCAACGCTGTTCTTGCTGCATATCAATGATATGCTGTCTATTGACGGACTACATTGTTATGCGGATGACAGTACTGGTGACGCTTACTATACGAGTCGTGCTAATACCCCTCGGTCTACTGTGGAGGAAAGTCGCGGTCGACTTGTGTCTGAAATCGAGAGTTCTCTAGTCAGAGTCTCCGATTGGGGCCGACTAAACTTAGTCCAATTTAACCCGACGAAGACACAAGTCTGCGCGTTTACCGCTAAGAAAACCCCATTCGCTGTGTCTCCACAATTTCTTGACACACCCCTTTCCATCTCTAAGAGTATCGGGATCCTTGGTGTCGATATCTCTAGTGACGTGCAGTTCCGCGGACATTTAGAAGATAAAGTCAAGCTGGCATCCAAGAAACTTGGTGTGCTCAATAAAGCGCGGCGGTACTTCTCTTCACGGCAAAGACTGTTACTGTATAAGTCTCAAGTCAGGCCCCATATGGAATACTGCTGCCACCTATGGGCGGGAGCACCTAGATACCAGCTTGGACCGTTTGACGCAGTTCAAAGACGCGCTATGAGAATTGTCGACGATCCCGAACTCACAAGCGGTATTGAACCCTTAAGCCTAAGGAGAGATTTTGCTTCCTTATGTGTGTTCTACCGGTTGTATAACGGAGTGTGTTCTGAGAAATTATTTGACATGATGCCCACGGCCTCTTTCTACCATCGCACCGCTCGCCATCGGCAGGGAATTCATCCTCACACGTTGGAACTAAAATGGTCTCGTACTGTGCGGTTTCAGAGAAACTTTCTCCCGCGTACGCTCAGGTTGTGGAATGACCTCCCTGCAGAGGTTTTCTCGAACGAGTACAGCATGGGGTTCTTCAAAAAGGGTTTGAAAAAGTTTTTACAGGGTCGGCAACGCGCAAGTGATACCCCTGGTGTTGCAAGCGTCCATAGGCTACGGTAACCGCTTACCATCAGGTGGGCCGTATGCTTGATTGCCACCTTAGTGGTATAAAAAAAAATAAAAATATTTTAATTACAAAATTGAGAGTCTGAGAGATTAGCTAGACCTAAGTTGTGAGAGCAGTATTTGGATTTGTAAATGTAAAATGAGATGTTTGGTTGCTAATTATCTGTTTTAACAGCTTATCACAAATACCACATTGAACTAATGCGGGTTGGTAATTCCGTACAACAAACAAACTAAAGAAACTAAATTTTACAATGCAGTATAGAAAATTAACTCTTATTGCAAAATAATAAAATCTCACCATTAAAGCCTTTTATAGTCTTGACTGTAGATAACCGATTATTAACGTTACATAACGATAGAATTCTGGGTTAAATATTTATGTTACATAGGGAAGGTGATTTAAGATACCTACGTCCCCAGATTATATCTTTATTATTATCTACATTAATATTAAAAGAGGTAAAGTTTGCTAACAAAAATTCCATCCAATATTTAGAAAGGTCCTTTTGGATGGACTTCCATTTTAAGAACTCCTTCATGCAGGCGGAGCTGCGGGCAGAGGCTGTAACCATAGCGCTTTCTCTTAGTTTTTACCCGCCAGGCAACGTGCGAGTAGTGCCCTAGGTGCTACGAGCGTCTGTAGGTCCAAGGTACTACAAGCGTTTATAGCCCTTAGGTGCTACGAGCGTCTATAGGGCCATGGTGCTACGAGCGTCTATATTCCAAAGGTGCTACGAGCGTCTACGGCTACGGTAACTGCTTACCATCAGCGAACCGTGCATTTGTTTGCCGTCCGTGTTGTATAAAAAAATGTTGTTTTATTATTAATTAAAGCAGATGTTAGCTTATTATAATATGAAACAGATAAACTAGAAGAAGACGACTGTCATACAGAATTTCGATGTTCAAAATTGCGATTCAGTGTGGCCCTAAATTATACTAAAATGCGACGCACGCTAGTATACTACAATTCAACGAAATATAGATAGTATGCCACATCGATCTACATTTTCTCGAATGTTTACCATCTCGATGCACGCTAATGCGAAAGTATTGGATCGATGTGGCCATTGAGTATACTGTAACCTGGAACACCTAATATGCAGTACACTCTCAGCGGATTGAAAGCATCCAACGTGCATTTATTAGACATCTCGCATTTATATCACAGGGAATATCACATAGAGCTCCTTACGACCAACGACTTAATTTTTTAACATTGGCACATTACGACATCGGCGTTGCACCCTCGATCTAACGTTTATGCGCGGGCTTCGCAATGGATCTTTGAAATCTGATGAGCTTGTGGAACATGTCAAACTTAATGTTCCATTGAGTTTTCCTCGTCACCCGCTGGATAAAACTTTTGCGATACCTAAGTTTAACGAATGTTGGTGGAAATGCCCTTGTTCCGCCCGTATGCCCTGAGCAGTGGTATAATACTGATGCCATTGACATTTTTTACGACTTAATAATGAGTCGTTCTATGAAATAATGCAGCCAATGTTATATTTCATACAAATGTTATGAAATTATCAAACGAATTATCATGTGTTTAAAAGTGACAAACCATTTTCATGCACTAAAAGAGTCCATATTTCAATTTAATGTATTGACGGCACCACCTGTATATTAGTATAAATTCTGCATTTATGATATTAATATGGATTGTACCACCTGGGAAATTGGGTATTATCAATGGCTTCTATAACTTTTATTCATTCTAAATTAGGTCAGGTTGTCGTTTACGTCAATGAATATTTTATTTCCAGTCTACTGTACGCTTGCGTCTGCGCCGACTCTATTTCGGGAGAAACTCTTTCGTCACTCGCCTCGGTTGTTAACATTTGACATACAGCCCTATCGTACTAATATCAACTGTATTGCATATTTATTAGAACTTAGTTTTGGTCAAATACAACCGCTTCGTAGGTTAAGAATACCGAATGATTGAAGAAATGCGAAATATTTGGGAGTTTAATTGATTTTTAGTTGAACGGCATTTATTATGTTTTGTTTATCTTTTTTCATGGTTAAATTTTTTTTTTTATTCGACAAACAAAAGACGTGATGTGGCTAATTTGGCAGTTAGGTCTTTAAAAAATGTTTACTTTAGTTAGAACCTGAAAACTAAAACAATAAAATAGGCCCACAAAGGAGGAGCCCGGTGGCTTAGCGGTTTGCGCGCTCTGGTTTTAGATTTCGAAAACAAAGCAACTTTCGCCATGGGTGATACCGGATGGGTCAATCCCACCAACCTTCTCATGCCTTTTTTTTGAAGCTGATGAGATGCTCTTTTAGCCGACCCCGGGGAGAGAAGAACCATCAAGAGAATCTGTAATCTTAAGCTCCGCCGTGCTTCGGAAGGCACATTAATAACATTCTTAATTTCTTATTAATCTTAATACTAAAAAAAAATTTTACCAGGTATTTAAGAAAATTATTGTCAAAATTTATGCTATACTCATATGCTAATTAGGCGAATCATGGCTGCTATACCCATGTTTATGAATAAAGAAATGAGTTATCTTATGCGAAGCAACCGCTAACACCCACTACCCGCATTGGGCCAGCTAGGTGGTGTCATAGCTCAACACTTCACATGTGTTTACCCCATATCGTAAGGATTGTGCCCAGCAGTGGGACGTATGTAGGCTGTTGCTGGGCCGACAAACGATTGTTCACAGTTCTACTTACCTTACCAATAAAGAATAAACATAGTAAGGTTTGTCGGAGTAGCGTCCTTCGATTTAAAGACTTATTGAATTACCTACTTACTCAACCTTCTTGGTAAGTGGTTGTCTAAGATGTCCTAGCCGTCATACTAACGTACCAGATCCATTGACTAATGGCCAACTTGACGAGCATTACGAAGGTGGGTTCGCAGTTCAACCCACAAAAGAGTCTGTTTGTCTGTATGTCTAATTTTCATATAAATATCTGAATCACAGCTTATTAGCGAGATACATCTTCCTGACTTCACATAATAAATGCGAAATTGAGTTTGTTTTCTTGTTTTACGCCTAAACCACTTATTTACTACACGGCCGGTCGATTATTATTATATTTAATCTGTGCCTAAACCACTTAACCGATTTAGACGAGATTTTGTATAGAGATATTTTAAGACCCTGGGAAGGGCAGGATACTTTTTGGAGCGATAGCCGACATCCACGTGGGTTGAAAAGCGGGCGGCAATAGTAATAATATATTAGAACCCTCAATGAAATCGCTGAGTCCATGTGGACGCTTAGTTCAGTCTGAAATAGTCTGAATCGACTTTGGTTTGGTGTGCGTCATATTTACAGAGTTTATGATTCACCATTAAATATTAGGTAAAAGCAAGCATTGCCAGTACAGATAGAACAATTTGTTTCATAAATAGCGTTATATTATAGAGCGAATCCTTCTTAATTATTTTACTGTTAAGGGAGAAAATTATCATGAAATAATATTTTTTTTAACAAAAATAAAACTGACTTCAAAACACTAAAAAGAAAAATTATTAAATTTCAGTACCTAGGTAGGTATTTTTTGGAGTTGGTGCTTCACTTTCTATTGTCTCTGGAATCAGCTTAGCACCTACTCTTAAAAATACATTTCAGGAGGTAAGTAGGTACCTAGGTACTAAAATTTTATTATTTTTTCCTTTATAGTGTTTGAAGTCGGTGTTATTTATGTTATAAATTTTTTTTTTTACATTTTTAAGTGATTTTCTAAGGTCAAAGCAAGATGGGTGACCGTCAGCACTACCGACTTGTCTGTCTCTCAGTCCTTGGTTGAAATACACAATAAAAGAATTATCTTCTAACTCCTAACCATTAAGGAGTTATACCTTCCATCATCAGCTCATCAACATGAGATGACGACTAACAGAAGCAAATACTTGAATAGCTTTGGAAAAAACTAAAACATGTCACTGGGATTTCCCTGGGATCCATCATCAGATCCCGACTTGGTGACAATGGGACCACCTCTGGAGTATACTCAATCGAATGGAAAAAGAATTTTGAAAATCGGTTCACAATTGACAGAGAAATTGGTGAACATACATACAAAAAAAAATACATACAGTGGAACATATCACCTCCTTCTTTTTTGAAGTCCGTTAAAAAAAAACCCGAACCTACCATTCATACCAACACTCTTCAGTACAACGATCCGAATAATTAAGCGGACTTTCATAAGAAAAAAAGGGGACATGTTTAACGTTGGCCTAACAAGGCCTAGGCCTATCGTTAATTGAACGAGACTCACTCGGCCCAAGGCAATTAATTGGATGCCTGCGCAAGCGGCGAATTTACAGGGGCGGCGGCATGTACATAAATGCTATTTCACAATGCCATTCTAGGTAAACATTGACTCGTGCCCTAAGTATGGAGTCATCAATTCAACTTGTCGAAGACAAGCATTGATTGATGTGTAGCCTATTAGGTTTCTGTCGCTGACTATTGGAATCAGCTGACCCAGGCTGGTTCTATTTTGCACCAACTAAAATTAAATTTGCGTTCATCACAATCCGAACATGTGAAATAATTTGTTTACCGTTTATAAAATAGCAATTCAAATCATTTTAGACTTATTTTGGCGCATATTATAAAACATGTCCATTATCGAAAGCGTCCATTAAATAAGCAGTAAAAATTTCATGCAAATTTTGTGACTCCAAAAATTATTCTTCCTTTTTATTCATGGCGGATTGTTTTAAAATGAAACCTTGAAATTGAAACAGTACGGATTTCACAGAGAACATCGCTCATTATTCATCATTCTCTGTTTTCTACACGCGTTGGCTATTCACTTCTATGTTATATGGTTTATATTTTATTCTATGAGATTACATAGTAAGATATATGCCTAGGTCCGTACGTAAGGTCGTCTGGGTAGGTATAGCCGACAGCACATCAAGCGTAACAGTTTGACCTTGACACCGGCCTTATTCCGTTCGTAATAGAGGCGTCTCTCGTAATGCAACTGTTGCACTTGATGTGCTGTCGTGTGTACATATATACCACCGCCTTTCCTATATGTCAGCCATATAGCAATTCGCTGTGTTTCCATTGAAGGGATACAAATGTATGTGAAATACCCCTCGGCGACCCATTTTGGAGACTCGCGTAGGATACTAGTTAGTAGTTGTATGTTAGAGCATAATGTAAGAAGGGCCTTATCCCTCTGAGAAAAATGACAATTGAACTTCGACTTCCTGTAGATCAAAGAAGTGACCAGATAAATTATGAGAACACCTAGTTTTGTTAAATCAAATAAAATGTAATTAAACCTCACTAAATTTTGGTTATTACAAATGTAACCGAAGTAGTTTGCTTAAAAAAAATTCAGGATGGTCAAACCACCTGCCCCCTTATTCGCTAACGCAAATGACAAGTGCTGATGGATAAAATCTTCAGTGTTTTTACAACGAATTGTTATGTTTCATTGAAGTGGGAAACAGCCATGATTGCGAGTTGGTTCTCGCCCCAGCATTATGTATTTTATTGTAGGTACTAGGCCCGTATGTAGTGTCGTCTGGGTAGGTACCACCGCTTTTCCACCAACACTTACCACTAGGTGGGCCGGCAGCTTGTTTGTCATCTGGTAGCATAAAAAAAACCTACACTAGGTGTAGGTTGTGTCTTTTAAAAATTAAACGAATAAAAATTACGAATGTATTATATTTAATGCATCAATTTTGTGATTACAGGTATCATGGTGCTCTTCTACCTCGTATTCTACCTGGTGCTTGCGCTGATGTTTGCGACTTGCATGGGGGGGTTGTTCCTGGTCATCGACCCTAAGATGCCTACTTATACCCTGGAGAAGTCACTTATAGGTACCGAATTGTTTTATTCTACATATTATTATATTTCATTGAAATAAGATATAATCATTTCCTGTGCAGACCACAGAAGTAAGCGCAGTAAAAGCCCGTCGTCCGCTCGCTTAAAAACTTCGTGTGCCCTTTGATATTTTTCTTTTTCTTTCTTCGTCTGTATATTATTATTATATTAATTGTTTATCTATTTCAAACAATACATAAAAAGACATTCATATTCCATAATAATTAATATGTTAATGTTTTCCAGGTGCTAACCCCGGCGTGGCTGCGAGACCGCGCCCCGAAGACGGTTTCCTGGTCTTTATAGACGTCGCCAACTCTACTGAACAAGACTACTACGTACAGCAGCTCAATTTGTTTTTAAAATGTAAGCTTCTTAACATTATCATGTCAAGATAAATAAGGTAGGCATATAATGGTATTTTCTACAAAGTTACGGGATTTTCGAGCTACTGATTTAGGAACATTTTCAAAGACCGCAGCCAAAAGACACTAGACCACTGTTGCCAACTGTAAGCTTAATCTAGTAGTTAGCTGTACATCTTACAAAATGTTGCTAGATTGCCAGTTTTTTTTACCCCAAAAAGTTGCTAGAAGTAGCTAAACTTTACAGTAGGTAGATAAGTTTTAAATGACAAATTCTGAAAATCATTTTTATTGCAACTAAATCCAACAAAAGAGTTAAAATGTCTTATACGTCATTGAATAAAAAATAAAATAAACATTAATCATTTCAAGCGTAAGATCAACCTTTAAATGCATTCATATTTTCCCGCTCCGGTCTGTATTTCTGTACGTACGTTTTCTTTCTCATAGTCAAATTCAAATTCGTTTATTTTATATTAAAACGGTTTTACATAGTTAAAACCGTTTTCAAATTAAATTAAAACAAGAGGTTTTTTATGGATAAAACAAAACAACACAAGGTAAGAGTAGTGCGTGCTAGTTTGGTTGGGTGTATTCTGTCTTTCGTAGCTAGCTAGAGTACAGCCCCCTTATTCTCAACTGTCGGAAAGAATTCGAATTTCGGAAACTCTATACCTGTCACTTTTTATCGCGCGGCGTCAAAGCGAGACGGCATGTGACTTTACGAATCGAATCCGTGATCCGACAGTTGAGAATAAGGGGGCTGAACAATATTACAGTGCCACAAAGTTATCTGTTCCGGTGGTGTATGAATACCATATAGAAATGTCCAAATATCTATGGGCAAATTGTAGAGCTAGCGCAGCAGGAAACTGGGATTTCCCCGCCATGCCACCTATTCCATAGCGTCTATGACCATATCGCGTTTAGTTTTTTTTAATTTTTACTGAACGTACGACGTAGCGCTTTATATACTCTTCCGTCGATAGCCTCACGTCTCATGTGAAAAGTTGCTATAAAAAGTTTAGCTACAAGTTTCATTAAAATGTAGCTGCCTGACACCAAATAATAGCTAGATCTAGCTATAAAGTTGCTAAGTTGGCAACCCTGCACTAGAGTACTTAGATAGATACACATATTTGTAGAATGAAGAAAAACCAGGTCCATAAAAAACAACACAATGCAAAACTTTATCCTATTGTTATTTAAATCAAAATAATCATAATATTATGCCTTCTCTTTTACGATGACTATTCCAGCTGGTACTGGTGGAACCTTCTGCTGTACAACCTAAGGACTGTTGTCCCGATGACCGTCAAGCAAAATCATGCCACCACTTTAATGTGTAAGCCATTGCATGGCTAATAATTTCCCACCTAATGACTGCCAAATTTTTTTAGTATAAATAAGGTATACCGTAAAATATTACTAAGCATTTTGATATTCGCCATATCTACAGTAAAGTTTCATCCAGTCGGAGCTTAAAACTCAATAACAAGAATATTACAATCGTCCAAAGTTAAGAAAAAAATGCATATAAGCTATAGAATAGGTATATTAGCTAGCTATTTATCTACTATACTTACTCTTTTAATATATTGTTATGCGAGTTAGTATGTCACTGCTATACCTCTTTTACTGTTCTGTGGCTATACCTAATCATGATGGTAAATTCACGATTGCAGTCACATGTAAGTAGTCAACAAAGAATAAGTTATATTCAAACGTGATATGTGTAGAAAAGCTGTAACATACAAAGTATATTATGATAAGTTACACGTAAGTAGGTATTACGGATACCTAATGTAGTATGTTATACCTGCCTACTTACTTGTAATTATATTTTCTAACATTTTCCACACAACTCTATCGCAGCTTCAGGCGCTCGATATAGGTATGTCATTGTATTTTTTTTTTGGATTTAGACTATACGTATACCCATACTTTATTCAGTGAACACTAATTTTTTCAAGATCGTCATAATACGCATGCAGAGCGGTTAACCCGCAGAACAGATATCTTAAATTGGACTTTGAATTAGAGATAGGCTGTCAGGCGGGACAAATGCTTTTTAACCGACTTTTAAAAAAGGAGGAGGTTATCAATTCAACTGTATGTTTTTTTTGTCAAAAAATCTCAAGTGTCTGTTCATTTCAAATTCGCAAGAGAACGACAAAGAAAGAATAATCATTGACATACATATTGGTACTGACTGAAGGTAAATGTAAATACACAAAGTCACACAATAAGAGCTGGTTTATTGTGGTCTATTTCAGGCTGCAATTGATGGCCGTCGATGGGTCGTTACTAACTGACACAATGGCTTGTAATGTTACCGGGCACGCCTTCAATGTGATCTTTGTAAACCTAATATATCGGTCAATTTAGGGAAAACACCAATAAAAGTATATTAGTTACTTTACTATTTTTTGCTATACTATGCTTATTTGGGCATGTAGGGCATTTCCCAGTGAAACTTGAAAGCGGTCTATTGATAAAGAAAACTTCAGCATTTTGGTCAATAATTTAGAAGGAAATTTAGGAGGATCCAAGAAAACCCCATGAATAAATTCTAGTATTCATTTATTTGTTTTTAGCGAACGTCTGCCTTAAAAATGACACTAAAAGAAGATTTTACAAACTGTGAGTATGCCTAAGTACTCAAGGACGTATAGGTAAATTTTTTAGACAAAATCTATCCTAAAAATTATCCATGCTAATCCTCCTTTTTTACTAAAATTTACTTAACGATTTTTATCTCATTCTATCTAAAGGAGATAAAAAGACAAATGTTAGGGAATAGTTAGTGAAAATTGGCATTAGTTTCTTGTTGTATCATTAATATGATTCGATAAAATTAATAGCTGATGCTTTTCTTTGATTCTAGCATACAAGAGCTCCAAAAAGTACGAGACGGAGTTGTGCAGTGCCGAAAACCATTACGGTCTGCCTGAAACACCTTGTTTTTTCATCAAGTTGAATAAGGTCAATCACTTTAATTTAGATATATTTAATCAAGTTAATTTTTATACACAAAACTTTTTTTTTTTTTATACAACTAGATGACAAACAAGCTGACGGCCCACCTGGTGGTAAGCGGTTACCGCCGCCTATAGACACCTGCAATTACAAGGAAAAGCACTTGATATTGCAGGTGCGTTGTCATCCTGAGGCCTAAGATGAAATGCCGTCCATGCCCAGTAATTACACCAGTAATTACTTATTGATATTAATATTTGCAGATTTTCAACTGGCAACCCGATTGCTTTAATGATGTTTCAATTTTGCCGCAAGAAATGCCTGATGAACTCCGTGCTTATATCGGAACACAACAAGGCCCTAAGGTAAGGTATTATGAAAAAGTGGTCTCAATACAGTCCCTTGAGGTACACCAAATTTAAGTCAAACCTACTAAGATTATAAATTTTCAAAAACGAACACATCATAATTTCAGTAGACCGTATATTTCAATGTGGTATCACAGAAAAGCTTATTTTAAAATTGAAAACTTAATAAACAAATATGCTGTCAAAAGCTTTTGTAAGTTCATAAAAATATAACAAATCATATTTTTCAGCTTAATCAAATATGGATGGATTGTTGGCAAGAGAAGAACAACGAAACAAAAATAGAATACCCTTTGGGTATGGGTATATCAGCAGACCATTACCCTTTTATTAACGAAAAAGGTTACCTCAGTCCATTATTGGTGATCAAAGTTACACCACCAGGTAAAAATTTCTAGGCTCATTATTAGATTTCGTACATTATTTTTCATAATATCAATGAGAAATTGCTTTAGTTCTGTAATCTGTGTTGATATTTTAAAATACATTTTTTTTTTTGTTATATTTTAATATTATATTGTATTAATGTAATATTATATTGGAATTTAAATTATTATTATTTATGTCGTTGATTAAACCCTGTAAAGTGTGTGATGTTAATGAAATTTTGCTAAACGTATTATCTATTTTGACATTACTGTTTTTTTGTTTTAAATATGTTTTTAGTTTGCATTTTACATAGTAAATTATTATTTATGATGCCGAAAAAGTCAAGGTAATCAAATATTGTTAAACAAAGTTTTCACCTGTACCTTTATAAAAAAGATTTTTAGTTCCAATAGCTTCAAAACGAATAGGCTTATTTTGTTTTTGTCAAACGATATTCTTTTGGTAATTTGTGTGGAAAAACAATGACAATGTGTGCAAATGAACACTCAAAATCTTTTATAGACATAGACATAATTCTCTTTGCAATTTTGGCACAACAAAAATACAAATTACTTAATATAGTAAACCTCATTTATGAACAAAATGTAAGACCATTTAAAAACTATCGTGAATCATTGTACAATATTACGCGCAACACCAAAAAACCGCCATCTAAGCATTTATAACAGAACTGAAAAATATTAATCCGTCTCTTTTTTGTGTTACAGTAAACAAAGAAGTATTTATCCGCTGCAGAATGTGGGCTAAAAACATCATTTATAATAAGAGCCTTAAGGAGCCCTCTGGGTACACGCGGATCCAGCTCTTCATCAAAGATGAAACGAGCCTAGATTCTGGCAAAGTTGAGAACTAATTCACTGGTGGCATATTAAAAGAAGTCATCGAGCAACAAGAAAGTGATTTAGATTAAATTGGTAACAAAGAGTAAGAGAGATTAGATGGGAGTAGCTACACAAACATACCTAGTATTGTTAGCAAATAAGTAAGACGAATTATGTAAATTATAACTGAAAATGTGGCTACTTATTTATTGTTCTGTGGTATTGTAGAGCGAAGCCTGTATAAACCCTATAAGGGCCCTACAACAAAAAAAAGTACTTACTGAGACATAAGTACATAAATTAAAATTTTACAATTTTATTAAAATAAAGCCAAAACATAGTTTCTAATTAAAAATATATTTTTAATGTTATAATCTACAATATGATATAAAATATGAATCTGAAATAATTATGAGTCGTAATGTATGAAGTTACTTAATTATTTAAAAATACTTAAAATAAAAATATGTACATACATAGTGATAGTAAAGAAACATATGGCCTTATGACTAGAAAGTAAATAAAAATAAAGGCAAGAATTATACGAGCTTGCTGTCATTTTATTAAATCATGTGCTACACAGCTTTAAGCATTACTAAACAATAAAATATTCCTATTTTTAGAAAAACACACAGTTTTATTTTCTCGCTCGTTGTAATATATCAAATGAAGAAAACCTACAATATTTAACAGTGTTTTAACTAAAATAGGTCCTTGAATCTATTTATAAATAAAATATCCCATAAATGTATAATTGTTTCTTCTGAAGGGCACGCATGTATTTATTAACAATGCTTCAACATGAAGCGCATACTAGTTACTAAGTTGTTTAAATTTTAATAATTAGTAGTGAATGATGTTAGTTTAATTGGATATCACACACGAAGAGTGGCAGCTTTATAATTAAGACCTAATGTAATATACTTATTACAAATGTCGTCGGTATGACTTCTAATTGCACTAGCATTGCCTATATGCACTTTTTGCACAACCCATCATTTAGTTACAAGGAAAATGAGTGTGATGTGTGTGATTTTGATTTTAAAATTTGACTTAACATGTCCGTTTTCTATGTACAGTCGACAGCAAACTGTAATGCTTAGACCGCTCTTACGCTGTTCGTAATAGAGGCGGCTTTCGTAGTGCAACTGTTACACTAGATGTTGTTTTGTTGTCTTCTGTACGCTTGTATTTATTTTATTGTGATTAGTCATTTATATCCAACTTAACTATAAGTTAATTGCCCTTTTTTAAGGGATTACCTATTATACAGGGTGGTGACGACAATAGGACATTAAATTAAAACAGGGGCTATATTAGTTCATAGAAATGTTTAGCAACTTTCAAATACATCTAATTCATTTGATAATTTCATGACATTTCTATAAAATATTGCAGCCTGTAATGTATAAGATATATTTGAAAATTGTTTGAACAAACATGTTTTAATTTACTATCGTATTGTTATCACCACCCCGTATATAACATACGTGAAGTGAATTCCTTGGAGGTTATAATTGTTCATCCCTTAGTTAGACAATAACTATGTTACCTAAATGAATATATTTTTATGTGTATTACAACTAGTGGACGGTGGCAAAGTAACACATTGTCCAGATGACACTTTGTGATATTCTAGGTCCGCATGGGACACCAGAATGGTTCCTGCAAAAAAACTCGCAAATTATCTGATGGGTCAAACTACTGTCAAACTATGTAGTTCGTTTATTCGTTTATGTTTTTCGGAGTAGGTAACCTAGGTAGACCAGCGTATTAAAGAAATTGAATACTTATTTTGAAAACCCTATATAGATGAACATTCAGTTCTCTATGGTGTCTTAATTGAATTGTTTAAAAGTATTTTACATACTCTTGTGAAAGTCAATGATGATCGACCGCTTGAAAGATATTATAATACACGAAGATGTTAAACTAAAGATTAAAACAGATCCATCGTTTGTGGCCTACAAGATCTTTCATTACATCCTAATCGTATAATATATGGGTATCATTGAACGTAACATGCAGCCTTATTAATAAAAAAACTCTTTGGATAATCCTCGGAGCTAATCTAAATGTTTTGTCTTATGTTTTAATGTGACATTCGACATCTGTAAGAACAAGACAAAACACGAAATGCTAATCCGAGGAGTAATTTTTTTATTAATTGACCAATTGGGGTTAGTCACAAAGCCTCATTGGTCTTGAATATTGCTCTTACGGAGCTATTTCGCTGAAGTCTCTGGGTCTTCCTCAATCTTTTAAGGTTTCAATGATTCTATCAAAAATGATGCTCTCTTAAATTTATTAATTAGTTATTACTTTTGTGATATAAATGAAAATTCAAGGACTGCGATTGATAATTTGTGATCTTAGCCAGCCAATCAAATAACATTTAGGAATAATAACTGTTTGAAGCCAGCAAAACTAATCCTCTTAATCTCATCTCTTCCGAGACACACATCTGTAAGCAATTTTCAGTACAAAAATAGCCCCATGACTTTAGAGACATAATTTGATTATTGAGCACTTTTGACAGTACATACTTATTATGTCTTCCTAGCCGCTATGATTCTAAGTGAAACTTGTATATAAAGTTGTCTTGATGACAAATTATTTATTATGAACAAATTTTGTTAATTTCTCTGCAGAGAATGAATCTCGTGGATGTAGTAAAATTGTAATTTTATATTTTATTTAATTGTAGCGTTTGTTTGTTGTATTTAAATGTAGTTATTATATTCCATGGCACTGCAAAAATTGCTCCTGTAACGTCTAAAAGTAGCGGGAGTTACCCACGCATGATGTATTGTACATACAGCAAAAGTAAGTGATGACCAGCCCCCTTATTCTCAACTGTCGGAAAAGATTCGAATTTCGGAAAGTCTATACCTGTCACTTTTTATTGTGTTGTGTCAAAGCGAGACGGCATGTGACTTTTCGAAACGAATCCGTGATCCGACAATTGAGAATAAGGGGGCTGAGGTCGGAATCAGGTAGAGTTATTTATGTACTTGCATCGAAATGTTGATATTGATATGGATTGGAATTTTGCAACTTCGTACATCCCATGTTGTTGATGTAAATTTGGCAACGTCGCGCGTGCAGTGGTTTAAATTGTGTAATTTTTTATTTATTTAATAAATCACGGGATTTTTCTCCTCTTTAAAATTATTTATATTAATTAATTATTAAAATATACAGATTTGAGGCATATCCACTATATTCTTTCGCTGTATGAAATCAGTGTAAGTACACAAATAACTCTGACCTCTGGGGCCTTACCACCATCTTTATAAAAGCGATTCATATTCCGCTCGATTCAGTATTGGTTCTTAAACTGCATCGCTGTCATAGTCGCTGATAGCGTCGTAGTACGAATTAACGATTCTACTCAGTTTAGGTCCTAAATTGGATCGCGATAAAAGATGGTGGTACGGGTGCTGGTGATGATATTGACTCTGATGCGTTAGCAATAAGAGTTGATAATATATGATCACTTCTGATCCTGTATCATTTATGTAAGTAGGTATATACCCAAAATCGAACCGCTTTTATCATGACGGCGTATTAAAAATACGCCACGTTATACGTTAGTTCCCCTATACATACACACACCAGGTGATTTCAATCATGGATTCTTAGAACGTTTATAATATTCACCGTACTTTAAAATTTGTTTCATCGGGAAACCGTCTCGTTATAAATAGTGTAGGTAATTAAATTGATAAATATTTTTTTATAAACATTTACAAAAATAATTTCTACCTTAATATTGGAACATCTGTTTTTTTCTAGAACAAGACAATTTAAGAGTTTACGAATTTTTAGTGTAGCAACAACAATTATATCTGGTAATTGTCAGTTGGCAAGACTGAGTTGGTCAGTTTTGTAATATTTGATAAACAAACGATAGAAGAAGACCTTTTCGTATGCTCTACAAATAACAAATGTTGTCAATATTCAGAGGTAAAGTCTACTATGTTTGTTAAATAATGCATAATCTTACTAGAATATAAACTAGTTTAAATAATACATAATAATTACATGTCTGCCTGATTTAGTTTTATCCAAATTACGCTAGTTTCGCATGATCTAAATTTTGAAGTACGTGGAATGAGCTCCTCGTCAGGTTCAGGCAGATCTATGACATCAGACATGTGACACTTCTTAGAAAACTGCACAGCTTTCAACACAGAACCTTTATGTACAGTTTTATACTTGGGTTTTTATGGGATGAACTCTGATTTGTTTTTTTTTGTAATTTTAATATATATTTTGCTGGCTCCGGTTTCAAAGTCTCCAGCTCAAGATGCAGTTGCATAGTAGGTATAAAAATGATGATAAGTATTTATTTGCAATAAGCAGGCGTGTTTCTATTCCCAAAGTTAATAATAATAATAATAATACACTCAAACCTAATTATCTAGCCCAAAAAAGCAAAACCAAAAGAAAAGCAAAGCAAAGCAAGGTCTGTGGATACTAGATGACGACGAAAATATTGATAATGACATGTATATAAACCTTATATAATAAAGACATATACATCCATGACTCGTGAACAAATGCTCGTACTCGTCATGGCAACATTTGCTCCTACGGATCCCCCATGACCGAGTAGCTAGTATAGCAAGGGGTGTTACAGTACAGACCACTCGGCCAGCCGGTCTTAAATCTATAATATAAAAATGAATAGCTGAATGTGTTGCTAAGTGCAAATCTCAAGAGCAGCTGAACCGATTTCGCTAATTCTTTTTTTATAATATTCCTTGAAGTACGAGGAGAGAAAAATTTAAAAAATTGCCTTAAAAAGTCTATAAACAACACTTTTCTATACTCCCATACAAAAGATTCGTAATAATACTTAAAAGTCAATTTGAACTTTAATACCATACCATAAAGTTTAATTGTTAGTTGAGGGGTTTCGGGAAGGCAAAACAATTGAGTGACGTTAGTATCGTATAAATATTAATGTGAATATGGCGGTACGAAGTTCGCCGGGTCAGCTAGTCTTTGAATAAATACATTTCGCTTTATATTTTTGTTACTAAACAAACAAATGAATTTCTGAAAGTGTTCCTGTTTTGTTTAGATGACACAGTGATATACCTACTATGCAAATTGGTTCGCGTTTTAAAAAACTAGTCGGGAATATAAAAAAATGTTTTTAAAAGCTGAAGTCTTTTCTGCTTTTTATGTCATCTGACACTCTGAGCTAACTCTACCCTTCAATGGTTATAAAATTGTATCATAAGTAATAATTTATATGTAGGTACTTCTTTGGTAGGTGACATCTAAATTTAAAGTTTTCCAAGAAAGTGCGAAAGTTTCATGGATCTGCTCTGATATTTACTCACGCCATGTCGAAACGCTTTTCCCGTGAACAGCGCCTGTGTTGTGAAAAGAGGTGGTGTTGTAGTTTTCATGTGATTTGACAATCAAAATTAAGAAAGTAAAAGTAGTTAGCGTTTTTAACGCTAAAACTGTCACTGTTACCTCAAATCGTCTTTCTTTTAAAAAGTATTTCGACAAGGTGTCGGTAGCCCGGATCTGTACCCTTAGCTCGAACATTTTAAAATTTCGAATCGCCATCGTATCGAGTAGTTACGTCAGCTTTTGTCTGGCTTTTGTTTGAAATTTTAAGCGTTCTTAAAGAAATTTTAAATGTTCGTGCTAGGGGTACTGTACCCCTAGTGTAACAATCGAATCGAAATGAAAACGGTCATCGTCGCGTTCACCTCTCAAACCCATGTTTATAAAGTGGTTTCCCATGATTCACAACAGAGGCGCTGCTGCGTTTTCATACTATTTGACAGTTATCACGACGACCAAAGTTTTCGTATCAATTCGATGGAAACTTAGACTCGACATTGTGCGTATGATTTCGTGAAAAACTTAAAGATCACTTGGTAATGTTATCTGAAGCATTTAGGATAACGTTTATCCCACCTGTAACATAATAGTTTAGTAATATTATTTTTTGTAGATTCACTTGTTTACTCTTGTATTCTGGAAATAATATATGAAAAATAACGGCAAAAGTTATTGAAGAGGTTACATGTTTATGTGAATAAACAACTCGACGAGAAATGATTCGTTTTATTGAATCCTGTTACAACTTAATTAACTTGAAATTTATTTTATTATTGTTGAAATACAATTTATGTAAATTGAGTTGTGGGTGGACCACAAACCTTTACAATCCGGTTGGCCACTAAACCAAAAGGACTGGATTGATAGGTGGCGGTTTCGGTTTCCGCCCTAAGATATTATTTTTTTCTGGTTCAGGTATTTTTCTATAAATGTAAAATTTTAGAGGAAGCTCTACATTGACAGCAAAGAAGACAGCTACCCCGCTCCTTAAACCATCTTTTTTATATTTATTAATTGTTTGTGTTAATAAAACTATCCTAATATTTACAAAACCTCATAACTTACAAATAATAAACACCACCTAAATCTTGCGAAACAGGAAGTGTACCAATAAGGCTGGTCGCATTACCTCGCTGAATTGTGAGGCTTAATCTTTGTGCGAAATATACAAGCTTTATTGTCACTTAAACTTTCACATAGACGACCTGCAATGTCCCTAAAAAGTCGGTGTGCTCCTGGACCCCTAGGTCCTAAAGTCGCAACCCCAAATTGCTCAAATATGTAGTCCCCAGATAAACCAGCATTCAGCAGAAGCAGCAGCCAATCCTGGTATCGATGAGGTGTTTAAAAGATGGGACATGGCTAAGGTCACAGATTAATAATGGGTAGTACCGTCACACACCAAAGACAAGAGCCGTTCCGCCAGGACTCTTCCCATCATCGCGCGCTAAGCCGTTAGCGTGTTAATTGTAGCCAGTGAGAAAGGACTAAGCATGAAAATCCCCAAAAAATGCCGGCCACGTTAGCCAAGTCAAGGTAGTCGTTGACTAGCAGCGCATGCGCAACTTTGTAGGTATCAAGTATGGATTTCAGTTATCCTACCCTATTATACTATTCTTTTTCTCTGCTTCTTCCTTCGGTACACAGATGTCACTGTCATTTAAATTCTTGGCATTTTGGTCGCTAACACATCTTAAAATGTCGGCGGCGTAGGTAATTATTTTAGCTTTTTGTTTGAAGACGGTTTTCGGTTTCGGTAATCAAGGATGAAGTTATATTATGTATGAGGAAGGGTATTTTTCTAGGGTGGGCCCACAGCTTTCTAGGGTGTTCCCGGAACCCTAGCTACGCCTATGGGAGTAGCGTTAGCGGGGTAGCCTTCAAATCGCCTGATGGTGAGGCCTGATGGTGAAGCGAGCTACACCCTCATTCCTCGACCACAGAAGAACTCGCTATCTTACCTCCAGTACACACAACTAAGCCTACTCCTCCGTTTCCAGGTGGTCATACTAATTTGTCGTATCAGTATGACCACGAGGATATACATGTCCTCTTGGTAATAATCACTTTTCTGAACCTCCTGTTAGAAAAACGCATGCCAGCCGACATGCAAATAAAAATGACGAGCTATAAATAGCTACCTACATTCATGAGTTGGTTGATTAAAAAATTCACACGTTGTTGTGTAAAGACTCTAATAGAAAACTATTTGTTGTTTTCATTTGTGTAATATTCAAATCGCTACGGAATACTTAGCACTTAGACGCTAACGAAGCTATTATTGAACGATAAATGCTATAATGGAATAATGATATGAGTACAAAACCTTAACTTGTGAAGTACACACTATCGGACACATTTTAAAAAAAAATATGTTAAGGACGAAGATGGAAGCTAGCTACACCCGGATACCTCAACCATAGAGGAGGAACATGGCCTCTTACCTCCAACTGCCGGAACACAACAATGCTGTTAGCATTATTGTTATGGCGGCAGACTTAGGTAAGATGGTGGAAGTTAGCCAGGCGGACTTAGAAAATCCCTACCACCGACAAACCGAGCAAAAAATTCCTGCCCCACGGGAATTGAACCCCAGATCGTTAGGTCTTGTAGGTGATCTTAACCTCTACATCACAGAGACGGTTAAATAGATTCTATTGTATGCGAGCGCATAGTTGCATTTTCCTAAATAGGTTTCACTTTTAAAATATTCATGTTGAGCAGGTAGGTACACAATGGGGGAAAAAAGGTAAATATCTAAAGAAATGGTTAGAAATACATAAATAAAATTTAGTCAAAGAATAATCTTATTAAGCTTAGTCACAAAACATCGATACCCTGGGCTTGTCTGACGTCTACTACCCTTATAGTATCTTAGTCCACTAGTGGCGGTGCAATATTGAAACCTGCTGCTGAGCTATTGAGATTCGAGCATTGGGAGCTCTGTTTAGGTCTGCTTCCCTTTATTACCCGTGGTATACCCGCGTTGTTCTTCTGGGTGAACCACGGGAAAAAAATCTTGTAGTTCACCTAGGTAAAGTATAGGAAGACGTTCTCCCCTTTTCCCGTAAGTAGATCAATTTATTTATGTACCTACCAGGAAGTTTTTGTTTGTCGTCCTTACACCTTGGACACATCAGTAGTGCGTTGCCACTCTCTAAGAATCTAGGTAGAACCTCCAGCTCACATACAGGATGGTAATGACCATACGACAATAAACTTAACATCTAATATGTACCTACTAATACTAATAATTACCATACTAAAAACCATTCAATAATATTCAATAGTGTAGCCACAAGATTTTTTTCAAAATTTTAAGATTTTGTACCTGGTAATACATTATCACTGCCATGTTGAAGATTTCTAATTGTATTTAACGTTACCAAACCTAACAAAATTTATTTTTAAATTCACTCAAATGCGCTGTTGCCGGCCTAGGTTAGTGACCCGATATTTCCAAAGAGTGTTCTTTTTAAAAGCTTTTATTTATCTAAACATTTGATAATTTCATGACATTTGTATGATATAATATAACATTGGCTGCATTATGCCATTTATTGAAGACACCGCGTACCCCCATATCTACCTATGTTTGGCAGAATTCAATCAACACTCATCTTTTTCATTCCAGATTACCAGATCATTGACATCCGGTGCAGGGCTTGGGTTTGCAACATCAAGTAGGTACGCGGACAGTCTCAAGGAACGCCTAGGTTCTACTCATCTAGAGATCATGATCGACTAAGACGATGAGATTATAGCTAACTACAAAATCTGCCTTCCTATTCCCAAACATCTAGAGAATGCTTGGATTAAACTCTTCGGCAGATTTTTATGATTCCTACATTGTACCTTATTATCAAAGTGGGAATACCTACTCTGTGACTATGAGTGCAATGCTAATGGACGTCAACGGCACAGGAGATTTTGTATATGTCGCAGCCGTCTAGTTAAAACCAGCCGCTTAACTGGACGGCTAGCCCGTTCATTGAATGCCGGCATCCAATCGAACGGCTGAAGTACAACTAGCCAAGTCATTGAGCGCAACGTTTAAACCAGATGGCTGAACGTCATGTCAGCCGTCTGGTTTAAATTAGCCATTCAATTGGACGCCTAGGCAGGTCATTTAAATCGAACAGCTATTGTGTGACTGTTTGAGTGATTGCTAGGTTCAAGGTTATTTTTTTATGGCGACTTAGAACCAAAACGATGTCGGTTATAAGTGGTCATAAAAAAATAACCTTGAACCTACCAAATAAACCAAAACTTTTCAGTACAAGACGATCTATTCAATACGCCAAGTCGTTAAACGTTAAGTGAGTCTCGTTCAGTTAATTATCGGGCTAGGCATTCAATTGGATGCCGGCGTTTGACTAACGAGATAGCCGTTCAGTTTAGCGACTGATTTAACCAGACGGCTGCGACATATACAAGGTGTAGCTATATTTCAGGGCGATCTACCGAAACGACGGTCTATCCAAAGAGTACATTTTTTAGGTCTATCTATCGGTTTCGAACGAGACAGATAAGCATAGACATATGACTGATTGAGCGGGAGGAAAAATGACAAAATAGCGCTCGCATTTTATAAAAAAATTATTAGGTACAAGGATTACAAAAAAATACTTTTACACGATTGTGAATATTAATGTTTCTACTATTAAAAAGTAATTTCTTAATGAATACAAATTATAGTTTACCAATAATCTTAGGATTCTTATTGTTAAGAGGTCTTTTCGGAAATAAAATGTATCGAGGCAAAATCATTTAATCGTGTTTTCTACAAGTGACTAGATAAATATATGAAGATTATATATTTTTGAATAATTGTTTAGTCCCACCCAAGGAAGATGCCAGACTCGGAGAACCTGTTATTACCTATATAGACGCGGAAGGCGCGTTAGAATAGAGTTGCTACCGTAATGAGTGGCATGACGTGGAATATGGAAAAGCCCCGTGTATCGCGTGAAATCTGGGAACGCGAAGTGACAGACTTGCAAACAAATCAGGGCAGTCCAGGCTCCAGGTGTCCACGCATAATATTCCATAGAACCCCCATGCCATGTCCAGCTGCTGGCGAACATCATACATCACGCACAAATAAATCTAGTAACTCGTTTCTTGTCGCACCAACTTTGAACAAGTTCCATGGTCTGCGAGTGAGATTTGTCGTAGTAAAAGCCAAATCGCTCTTATAATACGTGTATTCCAGGAAGCCAATTTACATAATAACACAAAGACATACGTCCATATTCATAAACCTATCCTATTTTAGATAAAACACTGCTAAAATATGTTTTATCTTTTTCCTTTCTCATATGAGTGAGAGAAACAAAACACTTTTTAAACCTCATAAAAGTTCACTTGTTTTTATGAATACGGGGGTTAGTATTTACAGAACAAAACAATGATAGCGCGGTTCAACGGATGATAACGCCATCTATTATCCAAATTATGTATCAATATTGTGTAAAACAGTTCAAATTTACTTCGTATGTTATTGACATTTATATACTATTTTGTATTAATATATTAAAACCCAGTATTATTTATGTTAATTATTATCATTTAGATAATATAATTATATATTATCTAAAACTTGTACAAACTTCCTTGACTTGGAATTACTTACCATCACATCCGTGTTATCCGTGATAATAGGTGTGAGTGTATAAATATTATTATTATTATTATAATTATCCTTCCTCTAACGTGGGTTGCTTCAAAAGAGGAGTGAAACGGCAACTTATAGGCCGGTAAGGTCGAGACGATGCAAACTAGGTGGTGATGAATAAGATGCCGTGCTTTGTTTAAATAATGTATAAAACATGCATTTAACATACCTAATATTAAAAACAACAATTAACAACAGCGAAACTAGTTTATTTCAAATAAATTACAAATTAATCTCACTCTTTACACACCTCACTATTATCATCATAGACAATTAGACTCTTGCATTTGCGTGACCACGAAACATATGAATAAAAGCACTGTACCGGATTTAACTAGGAAAAGTGGGATTATTTGAAACATTAAAGATTTTAGAATTAACCCTTGTAAAGAACGGTCACTGATAAAGTACTCTATATGTGCACATAGGCATTTTTATACTTAAATTTACCAATTTTACAAAATTAGAAATTGTGCCTAACCGGAATTGAAAAAATAACTTATCAACAGGTACAGTCGACAGCACATTTAGCGTAACGCTTTGACATTGAGACCGCCCTTACTGCGTTCGTAATAGAGGCGGCTTTCGTAGTGCACCTGTTACACTTCATGTGCTGCTGACTTAACAATAAGGTCCCACCCACTTCTTTAATTGTACATTTTTCTTTGGTATCTTACCCACCTAAGAAGAATTTGATAGCTAAATATTTTCTAGCTCTACTTTTACTTTTAAAATCTAGATTTCTTTTTACAGTTCCTCATACTCGCCTCTTCATAGTTTTTCTAGGAATTCAGTGCAACATTTACCTAAGAACATTCTAACTAAATAATACCCATATTCTATGCCTATAACCATATTTTAATTATTTCTTGACCTGTCCAGGGGAGCGACCTCCTAATGCATGATGGTTTGAAAATTGGTAGAAATGGTTTATGACGTCATAATTACCTGTCATATCGTACCACCTATGAAAACAATATGGCTTTCAAAGCAATACCTACTAATGATAGATATGGCTTTCAGGCGGTCGCCCCGCAGATCTGCTTCGTTATTCTTGACAAATATTCAATTAAGTTTTTTGACAGTGATGAAACTAAAGTGATTCTTTTTAGGTATTCTTTGGATTCGTACGAATGCAACGTGCGACGTTATTGAGATCCCGCTGTCATAACGACCAGACTTTTAAGCAACTTTGGGTGTTATAAGTTTGACGTGTCTGTCTGTGTAACTGTGTGTCTGTCTGTGGCATCGTAGCACCTAAACGAATGGACCGATTTCGATTCTTTTTTTTTTGTTTGAAAGCTGATGTGACTACGATGGTTCTTAGCTTTAATTTATGAAGATCAGTTTAGGCGTTTGATTACTATCAGCTCATTTTCTACATGATAATAGGATTTTACTAACTTTTACAGATCAATTGATTTCAAATTTGGTGTACTGCCACTTCGGTGACATTCCCATGACATACTAACCTTGAGCTGATCCTATATCATCAAAAAGTTTGCGAAATGCTTAATTCTTCAGAAACTTACAGCAGATATAGCGTGTTTGGGCTCTTGTGAATAGTGTTAATGAGATGGTGTTCTATCTAACACCATCTCATTAAGACTATTCATAAGAGCCAATGACGCCGAGGGTTACTAATTTTTTTAATTTTGTAATTTATTTATATACATAAGTGATTTGTAAGAGATATTTATGTTGTTAGTTTGTAGAGGTTTTGTCCACCATAGGTAAGGTAAGGTCTGATTCTTTAATTCTGCAGCTATCGCAATTTTGGCGCCAAATACATGATGACTTGTAATTATGTCACCACGATAAAAATTTCAACGTCTTTCACACCATGTAATCGTTTATTTCAATGATTCTCTATAATAAGCCACACCAATTTTATGACACAAGATCCACTCCGACACTATTACTATCTGTAAACAAGATTTCTAAAAACCCTCAAAAACCCGAAAGCCCCCGAAAACCGTCTAATTTTTGATGCTGTGAACAATTCAATGGACCGTCGCGACTGGTCTTATTGGACGGCCGTGGTCGTACGAATCCAAAATAAACCAAGGCGATGATAGGCACTTATCTTCTTTGGTCTACTATGGTCTACTATGGTCTACTCGATCATGATTTCAATGTGCACGGTGCCCATGCCCTCGTGTCTGTCGTACTTGATATTGTGCGCCCACGCACGACATTCGATGTTGACGAGCAAGCCAGCTGAAAGATCAATAAAATAAGATAAGTACCTAACTCAGATCACAAAAACCAAAGAGTACATTTTTTTTTATTAGTAATAGTAATAGTAACAATTCGTTTTTAACCGACTTCAAAAACGAGGAGGTTCTCAATTCGGCCGGTATGTTTTTTTTTTTTTTTTTTTACTATGTATGTACACCGATTACGCCGAGATTACTGATCCGATTTACGTGATTCTTTTTTTGTTCGATGCGGAATAGCTGCCATTTGGTCCCATAAAAATTTTTTCAAGAACAGTTGGGTACTTTGGTTTTAAATTTAAAAAAACTTAAATTATGAAGTCGTCTACATATACGAAATTGCGAAGTTTTGCTTTTCAAATGACTTTTTAGTGAAACGATACGATAGTAGGACACAATATAAGCTTACGATCACCCATTGACCGTAGAAAGTTACCACTAAAAATTGTGAAAAAAAAATTTTAAACAAAAATTAAAACCGACTTCAAAAAACTGAAAAGGATAAAATAATTAAATTTAAGTAGGTATTCATCCCCTAGAAACATATTTTTGAAGTTGGTTCTAAGTGGTTTCCAAAAAGAATAGAAAGTGAAGCACCGACTCCAAAAATATGTTTCTAGGGGATGAATACCTACTTAAATTTAATTATTTTATCCTTTTCAGTTTTTTGAAGTCGGTTTTAATTTTTGTTTAAAATTTTTTGTCTACACGAGTTGTAAGATTGTCATGAAGTTATGGCAAATAATTCATATTCAATTGGAAAGGAAATACTGGTTTAACTTTCGGCCCTTGCCAGCTTGCATAATCTGTAGTTTGTGGGTAGGTACTACAAAAATTAAAATTGTTCCATGAATTTGTTCATAATCCCAGACACGATAATTTTGGATGTGTGTTAAACAAGGCTCAAATACCTAACATCTATTGGGTCATTCTGCGAGGTACTGATACGATTAGAAATTTTAAAAGTATTCTTTTTGGAATCTTCGAAATGTATACATATCAAGTAACCAATGAGATGAAAGTTGATGCTGTCGCATACAAAGCTTTCATGGGTTCCTTCAACAGAGTCGTGAAAAAGCACCTTTTGGGCCGGCAAGGTGGAGGCGGCTAGAGCAGGGTCTAAACTGCACTAGCTTTCGTATATGGACTCATCTTACCGCTGCACATCAGGTGGTGATGTTCACATGTTCCTATTTTAAATGATAGGATGTAGTATTTTCCCGAAAAAAGGTTGCTAGCACCGAAACATTCATGGCATTTACGCGTATCGTTCTAGCAACGCTAGCAAGCGACGGAATAAAATGTAGCGCAATCGCCACACTTAAACGGAACATATTGGTCTTCTATTCAAGTAACTAATGTTAGCTTTAGTATAAAATATCAAGTAGCGTCCTTACGGAGTTCAAATAAAACTCACTTTTTGGCCTCTGAAAATGAACAGCAACTAAAGGACTGAGGTAGCCCTCCTGGTTAGTGTAGGGGAAATAGTAGCCGGGGAACCCCCGGTACGGCAGGTACTGGATCGGGCCGATGTTTTCCCGGTCAGCCGGGTTCTCCCCCTGGCAAGATACCCACACCATGTTCAGCTGGAAAGAGACAAGAATACATTTCCGATCAATATGAAACCGACTTCAAAGTTCAAATAAAGTAAGAGTTTTTCAACTGTATTTTTTAATTTTGAACTGATTATGAACGGGAACTCGTCAACAAAAAACAGTGAAGCAATAGTAAAAAAACAATATTTAATGATTTTCAGTAAACGACTGACAGACAGACAAGTCGATATCGCTAATAATCACCCATCTAACTTTTACCTTGGAAATTTATTACAAAAATTGTGAAAAAAAAAAGATTTTTAAATAAAACGAAATTAAAAAAATATCTTTATCCAATAAGCACTTTTGAATCATCAATAATCCCATTTGTATGACTATCACTAAAAATATATACTTAACAACGTCACAGTGTTTGTCTGTCTGTCTTTCCTCCTGTCTGTCATGCCATGCATAATTAAGTTTATTTACTAATTGTTATTTGTAATTTCTAAGTGCAATGAAGAGTAGGATTATATAATTTTAGTACTTAAAAAGGATATTTTTTTGCTACTTTGTTTCCAGAAACACTAGAAAATGAAGCATTGACTTAAAAAAATACCTTCCAGGAGGATCACTTCTTGCCTTTTTAGTATTTTGATGTTTTAGTAACTGGTTTAATTATTTTCTTCTATGGTTTTAGTATTTGAATATATGCGAATCATTCCCATTCCCTTCCCCTAAACGATATGTTTATATGTCCTATCGGCGAACAGTCGCACGATGGATGAAACGATTTGTGAAGTAGCGCTGCCATTGAATTATTCCGCAGACTCGTTATAATATCGCTCTATACTTTATGAAAAATCTATTGAGAATAAACATTGTAGCAACACATCTGAGTAGATATTATATTATGCAAAGTGATTTCTTTTGACACCTAGTTTACAATAGGTTTTCCTATTAAGGTTATTTTTAGGATTTAATAACTTTAATACACTTACGAGTAATGTAATTAAATGATTTTTTCATTCCAGTAGGGTCACTACAAACATTTAAAAACTTGGAGAAGTATCTTGCGCCCACGCCATTTCTTCTCCACAGTGAACGTATTTATCGAAGCGGTATAGTAGGGGTGATAAGTAAGATGTAAAAAACCGTAGTTTGAGTATATTTAAACCAAAAGCTTCTGATTATGAATAGCATACTCACGTAATTCTTATCATACGCCGTCATATTCCTAATATGCTCCTTCAAATCGTCAGGCATGTCATCGGGCAGGCTGTCGGAGCTGTTGTAGAAGTGAGGCTTCCACGCGAAGATCTTGTTCAGCTTGAGGAACACGCAGGGCGTGGACTTGTGGTAGCCGAAGTGGTTCTCCTCGATGCAGGGCGACCAGGCGCTGATGTCCACGTCGCAGACCTTCCCGGCGGGGGCGGGGAGCTTGAAGTCGCAGTTGTGGATGTTCTGACCTGCACCAGCTTTTTTGCCGTCGCGTTTGTATGCTGAATATACAAAATGAAAGGATTTTTTTAGTTTAAAAGGAATAAATCTCTATAGGAATTTTTCAGTGACTGATTTAACTGTCGCGTCAGATATAACTGCATAAAATTTACTGAGATTTCAGCCCACACTGCTCAAGTGGCATGTCTTCCGTCGGACATTGTGTTGCCTTGGTTGACAATCAGTTAATAATAAAAACATAACTTAGTTATATAACACTGCATTCCAGTTTTAATATCAATTTGAAATAATATTATAATATGTTTTACGATTATGCTATTTTGCGAATGTGATATTTTACGAATGTGATATCATATTCATATACGTAAAACCTCCGTTTTAGTTGAACCTGTCAGTGTCAAGCCGCTCATTTCAGAAACTGACGGTTTTTAATTGTCATAATCTCCCGGGAGTCTAATGCTGCTTAACAAATTAAGTGCTTTTGCTTTACATCTGCAAGGACTCTAGTTATCATAGCTTTTTACTTTTTGTTAGTCATAAGTTACTTACTCGGTGCAAATTTTGCAAATTTTTAAACCAAACAAATTTTGTAATAAGACCACGAGGAACTAGATACTTCCGTGGACCTCCTAGCAATAAAAAGGAAAAATCACTTAGTATTGCGTTGTCATCCTGAGGACGCAATGCGTTCGATATCCAGTAATTACACTGGCTACCTTCCCTTCAATCCGAAACACAGGGAACTGCTTTGCGGCGGAAATTTTTTTTTGTAAAATGATTTTTTTTTTGCAAGCTTGTGGAATTTTTGAAACTACCAACATAATCTATCACACCTTTCTCGCTTGCTCTTGGCTCGCTTGAATTAATCACAGCGGAAAGAAACGATGGTGAGAGACCAAAGTGTAGGTAAAGTCTCTTTCTATGCCGCAATAGAACACTGCTTTGATAAGAGACGATAAAGATGGTTATTTAAGGTCAAATTATTACTCAAACTCGAATTATACATTGAAATAGGTCACTATAATGTTTAAGATGCGACTGTTTCTTTAACGATTTATAAACTGACACACAAAACAAAACTACAATCTCGAGATCGAGATTTCTTTTAGGAATTAGCAGTTCCCTTGTAGGTACTCTGTTGTCCTTGTTTGTGTTTTTAGTGTTGCTTTTTTGTGTGGACATAAATTGTTAAATAAAAAATAAATAAACAATGAAAAGAGATGTTAAATACATTAAAAAACGGCAAAAATGGTTGAAACTACTACTATTATTTTGCGTGATATTTTCGACAGTTAAACCACGTCGTATTTTATATATCCGTAAAAAAACAAATATGCCAAAATAGGAGGCCATATAAAGACACAATTTTTTATAATCTATAGCCATATTTTAAAAACTTTCGGAAAAATTATCGTGTTTAGTCTAGGAATATGGAATTATGGACTTAGTAGACTGATAGACAGATTTCAATAAAGTTTTTTACTTTCTTCTGTATTTTTTGAGTGGTATAATTATATATGTTTGACGTTATAGTGTTGCCATTATATTGATAATTATAAAACTGTCACATATCGTCAGAAAGTATTTTGTTCGGGAGAGCAACAAAAAAATAATGAAAATCAATTGAAAAATAACTAATGTTTTATTTCCATTTCCCTTACTTAAAAATCACTGTACATACTCATAGCCGGGACTACATTTAAGTAAAATTATCCCATGGGAACGCATTCTCGGGATAGAAAGTAGCCTTTATGCTATTCTAGCCTATAATCTATTTCTGAGCCATATTTCATCCGTTCTAGCATGATTGAGTTAAAACATTCATTCAAAGTTTCGGATTCGTAATATTATAAGACTAGCTATTATCCGCGACTTGGTCTGCGTGAAAATAGTTCATAAGACAGTTTAGCCTATGCCCACACGACCATTTTATATGACCTCCTCATTGTATCAAGGTTAGTACTACGGAGAGATTCTCTGGTTTTATCCATCCGATTGAGATGAAACATGTCTTAGATTTTAGGTTAGGCCAGTTAAACCTAAACTTACTAAACAGTAAAACCGAATTAAAATCAAAAGGCAGATAGGCAGACAGACAAACCGACAAAAAATCTGAAACTATTTTGGTCATGCTAAAGTTCTAGTACCCTACCCTAACTGGCTTTTTCTGGAGTATTTTCAATGTATACTGACACGGCTTTTTTACAGTTTTTTCATTAGTAGATATTGATGAACAGGATATAGCGATATAATGATTCCTTAAACAAAAAACAAACAACTCACCAGTCAAGAACTTCGACATTTCCTTCACCCAAAAATGGTGGCTTTCAGGATCATTTCCCTTGTACCATATGACGCTGCTGGCAACTTCTGGCGGAGTAGGCCGGAAGCCCAGCCCCGGGTTGGTGCCGATGATGCTGCCTTCCAGTTGCCATTTAGGCTGTCTCGAGTCCAGGAGTTGGAGGAATGTCCACATGCAAATGGCGACGAGAACAGCCAGCGCAACGTAGAAGGTGAAGTAGAACAGAGCGATTTTGGCTGGGGACAAGAAGTTATCATTTTAATGGATGGTGAAATTCTAATTGTTGTAAAAGTATCTCAACTAGAAAGAAATCATACATGATATATCCTTAGAGTTAGGTCCCTGACCTTTCACAATTTCGACGTATAGTGTATAAACTAAATAATATAGGTGGAGCCACTTTCCTTACTATTTTTAATCCTAGGGTTGAAAAATTAAAAACCAACTTCGAAACACCAAAAAGGATGAAATAATTAAATTTAAAAATTTACTTATTCCCTAGAAACATATTGTTTGGAGTCTGTGCTTCACTTTCTATTATTTCTGGATACAACTTAGCATTAACTCCAATAAATGTTTCTATGGTATAAGTTAATTCTTAAATTTAACTATTAAAACTTTTTTAGTGTTTTGAAGTCGGTTTTTATTTTTGCTTATTTTGTTCCAAATTTTGTAGTGATCACACTAAAGTCAAAGCTAGATGGGTGAGAAAATATTGTTTCCTACTATTGTATCGTTTCACTAAAAAGGAAAGCAAAAATCCGCAATTTCGTATAAATTGACGACTTACATATTAATAAACTTAAATTTTATTAATTTAAAAACCAAACTACCCAATCAATTTTAAATACATTTATATGGGACCTCTACCTACTTTATTTATATTGCTCAAAAAGGACTTTAATTTTACAGGTAAATGTCTCCAAAATACCTAAACTAATATAGAATATGTCGGGAACTTCAGCTGCAATAAGCAATTCCTTTGTTGCAACGACAATAACAATACAAACAAGCCCCTAATCAGATATTAATGATGACGAACTGATGTTTTTTTTTATACAACTAGATGACAAACAAGCTGACGGCCCACCTGGTGATAAGCGGTTACCGCCGCCTATAGACACCTGCAATAACAAGGAAAAGCACTTGATATTGCAAGTGCGTTGTCATCCTGAGGCCTAAGATGAAATGCCGTCCATGCCCAATAATTACAATGGCTACCTTTCCCTTCAATCCGAAACACAGCGAACTGTTTCACGGCTGAAATAAGAAAGGCGGTGGTACCTACCCAGGCGACCCTACATACGGGTCTACCACCTAGTACCATGATACAATAAAATCAAAGTGTTCCTTAGATCAACAAGCCATAACAACACCACACTGGCCCAAATGACAAATGGATGAAGATGGTTGCAGTTAGAATAGGGACCAACGACTTTTTTAAAAGAACCGTGGCTTTGTTTTCAAAATCGTACCGCTGCTCTAGCGTGTTTGTCTGAGGATATTTACTTGATATGTGGCCTCGACAATAGCGGTTCCCGCATTGTCCGGCTAGAGCCGGCAGCGGGCGCTATGCGGCGCGCGCGCAGGATGTCGTCTAATAACCTCATTGCTCCAATTCACTGTCCGTCGGGGCTTCCGGCCAGTTTCTTCTGATCCGACTGACCCACGTTTACTCCGTAGATGTGGTTCTTGGAGGCAATTAATGTGTATTGTCGGTTTTTAAGTTTTTGGTTCTTGTATTCAGGTCAAGTGACTGACCAGACTTAAAAAAGAAACTAGCTAACGTAACATTGTTTCCAATTGGAAAAAAATAAGTACCTAGAACAGTAAATCAATATCGTTCATTAATTGTTTAAGATGAGCTAGGTAAATGAGAATTTGAGCGCTGAAATAAAGGCCTTAGCAAAATACGAAATTGTGGACTAGTTCGAAACGAGGTGAGAGTACAGCCCGCCTAGCATGACCACTGAAACGCGATATGATAAAGCTATTTATCGCTTCGAACTGTCAAAAATCATTGGATATAACCGCTATCTTGAAATTTTATCGAAACTGCAAACATGTATTTAAACAATAACAATAAATCTTGAAATTTTATCGAAACTGCAAACATGTATTTAAACAGTACAAGTTCGCAGTTTCGATAAATTTTCAAGATGGCGGTTATATCCAATGATTTTTGACAGTTCGGAGCTTTATCATATCGTATCATATCGCGTTTCGGTGGTCATGCTAGGCGGGCAGCAGGCTCACCATGGGTCGCAGCGAGAGCGCAGACAACGATAAATTTGGGAGCTTCCTTTATCAGCGATTGTAATTATGCTGGTTTGGTAAAGATAATCCTAAAAACTGTCGTTCTTTCCTGCGAGCATGTCAAAAACTACATTTTAATTAAAATAGCTTGCTCGCGGCGAGGCCTAAGCTCTCACCACGTTTTGAACTCACTCGCAAGTCACTAGTCTGATTAGGTCCTTTTTTTACTGTTCATGACATCCTTTAGCCTTGATTAGAACGAGACAATAGATGACAATAGGATATAACTGCAAATGTAATAATATGCAGGTAATATGTGAAGCGGTACTTCACACCACAAATCTATCTTTCTATTGTATGTATGAGCCCGCCGGTATAGGTAATTCAGGGTCGATAGGATTTATTTCAGAATTCTGCACGTTATTGTGTCTTAGAGTATTGATAGAAAAACAAAGCTTCTAGCAATGATTTAGGTACTTCCTATTCAATGTACAGTCAACAGTACATCATGCTTGACAGTTTGATCTTGAGACCGCCCGTACTACGTTCGTAATACAGGCGGCTTTCGTAGTGCAACTGTTACACTCTATGTGCTCTCGTGTGTATAGTAAAAGATACACCTATAAAAACAAAATCTATTTATTTTTCTCACTTGTAAGAGGTAAATATGAATATTATGTAAACAGTCCTTGTTTGTGGGTGTCATACTTTAAATATGTACAAAAATTTGCCCAATAGGTCTACAGGTCCCGAATAAATGTAAACCAAAACCAACGTAAATCAGTGTTTTGGCCTCTAGTAAAAATTTTAAAGAAAATATTGCAGTATTAAGTGTGTCAAAGCCTTAAAGCAATAAAATGGTTTATCTATCTATCCACTATTTAAGCACTATTTATATTTGCAGATGAGCCCCCTTATTCTCAACTGTCAGCAAAGATTTTTAAAGCGGAAACTATATACCTGTCACTTTTTATCGCGGTATGTCAAAGCGAGACGGGATGTGACTTTTCGAATCAAGGATCCAACAGTTGTGAACAAGAGTGCAGTAATAAATATGGGTGTATTTCAGAGTCAATCCTTTGATCCTTATATTCACTACTCTTAAATATCACTTTCTCATGTATAAAATAAGTTGAAACTGACTTACACCAGCTAGATGCCGTTCTGCCGCAGAACTGCCTCTTCTTTGGGTTCCAGATGAATCGCTTCACCCGCTGGCCGCCCGTCAGGGGGTCCTCTTTCTCCTTGTAATACAAGTTGAATCGCTCCAAGCTCGTCAAATCAGAGGGCCGTTTTTTTACCGTCATCTTGTTGGTTCTTTGGTGCTGCTGTAAAATCAGTAGTAATTTTAATGTTATATCTAGATAAACAACATCTAACTAAAGAATTATTTGCATCTGCGACAACAGTTTAATGACGAAAAGGTTTTTCAACCATTCTTGCATAAGTATTGTTTTGTTTTGATGTTTTTTCTTTATTTTGTATGTTTTGTTAGTGAACACTGTTTAATTTAGTTGTTCTTCCTTTGTCTTCGTTTACTAACATTGATCTTTTTACTTATAGTTAACTATGTCACTAGAACAAGATTTTCCACTATACCACAAATCTCATTCTTCATGATACCTTCATCGGTCATTTTACGTTGATAAATAATTTATTCAAATCATACGGGCATTTAGGTAACATTTCAATCTTTAGAAAAATGCATCTCAAAGTACTAAGTAAATCTTTCTGAAACGTTATATGCACATCAAAATTGCAATTCATATATTTCTTTGCTAATATTTACTTAAGTAGGTATAAGACGAGCTTGAGTGGTCTAGACTTAACGTAAAGAATTTTTCTAAATCTGAGCGAAAGTAGCATTGATTTCAGAACATTTCAGGAACAATAGTATAGTTTTCTCTACTCACCTGTGAACGGTTTCCCAGCGAGCGGCGCGTGAGAGAGTAGCACACGGCGACTGCGCCCGCGCCGCGCACCGAGTCGCGTCACAGGATAATGGGACCGCATCATGCGAGAGGTATAATCACTTTAGAATCGATTTTAAAAATCATCTTGATCTTTTATATATACCGAATGGACGAGTAACGCTCTCCAAGACGAAGGCAGATGGCAGTGCATGTGGCCTTGAACATGTCTTGCTGAAAAAAAATAAGACGCGAAAAAATCAGCTGTTTTATACAAAATAGTAATACCTACACCTACACGACTGGTTTATATGGAACAATTGATGAATTTTCGCGTTTTTAAATTTATTTTTAACATATCGTGTACAGTCGACAGCACAACAAGCGTAACAGTTTGACCTTGAGACCGCCCTTACGTCGTTTGTAATAAAGGTGGCTTTTCTACTGCAACTATTACTCTTGACATACATGTACCTAAATATGTGAGTACTTATATGTATTTTTTTTTATTTTTAATCATTAAAAGTTTAATTGTGAAATTATTTCTGTAGGTATACTTAAATAACAATGGCATATCTATCTGAAGTCTCTGTTATGTTATGTAAGTTAGTGTTAAAAAAGAGCTGAGCTACCTGACACAAGCATTTTATGCTTACTAGGTAGCTCCAACAATGTACGTAGATTAAGTCGTGCTTGTTAAAGGAAATAAATATTTTTGTATTTTTTTGTATTTTGTATTTTTGTATATACTATCGTGTGTACATGCTACACAAAATGCAACTCTCCCAAACACAATCTTGTCGAGCACGTGTTGAATGCCAGGAATCAATGATGCATTCTTGTGTCATTGTGATGCTCTGGCTAGAACCAGAATGAGCCTTCTGGAAGTAGCATATACAATGCCAGAGGACTACGGGCTCTTTCTGCCTAAAGATTTAGTGAGGCTTAAGGCAACTATATTCTGTACACAGGAGGAGTAAAATATCCCAATGGGTCGAAGTGCACTATGACATAATCATGGCCCCACAACAAGATAAGATAACATATCATGTCAAGAACGACCAGCACTGTCACCTGCATTAGTTTTCGAGAGCTGCCCTTACAACCTGTAAAGGCTGCAAGCACTCAGATACACTACTCTAAATTTAATGTTATGTGTTTTATTTCCAATTAAACATCAACATTTAAAATTGTAAATAGATTGAACTACATAATATAAAGAGAAAGACTTCGTTTGAGATCACTGTTTAATCATAATTGTGTTATATAATATGTGTATGATTTAAATTTTGTTAAATAAATAAATCACTTGCATCACATTTGTAGGTATAACGAGACAACGAATTAAAACAAGCACTTTAAATTAAATTTCAAACAAGTAGTCCTAAGTTTATTATTATAGTGCAATAAATATGAACCTACATGTAGTTTAAATTATTAAGTGTGCCTAAAATAATTAAATATTTTATTCCGCAAGATACGATACAATTACCACTTACTGGTGGGCCGAAAGCTTATTTGTTATCTGGTTGTAAAAAAAAAATGGCGGACTAAGTTAGGCATTATCTACCAGTCATACGGAAAGCCGTCCATTATTTAAAATCTGGAAATTGAGTTGCAGTTTTTAAACATTTTATTAAACAAATATTTCATATCTGTACTGCAATATTACTTTCCATTCTTGGCTATTGAAACTAGCTTCACGAGGCACTCGCTACATTTAAATTAAAAATACTAAGTACGTACCGGCTACGGAGAGCCTGTAGAGAGAAAAATAGAAAGTGCTTTACATTTTTCATTAATAACGGTAGTAAAGTAGATGCGGATATTTCTGTGCTTTTTAATTTGTCGGAAAATGTCTATTATTTGTGGGGGCCACAAATAATAGACCACTTTGTGGTACCAACGCTGCGTCTCCCGGTGCGGGAAATTATACATAAATAAAATATATAAGAATATTTTAAATATTTCCACTGTTTTTCATCATTGACGTAAAAGCTTCAATCTAAATCATCATTATGTTATTATTTAGTTTGAAGAAAAAAATGGAAACGAAATTTCCTGGTTTTTATTTCCTAAATCTCTAATTAAATTAAATTATTTTCAGTCTTCCATGGCAATTTTACGTCTAATACTTTTAAGAATTTTTCAGACCAGAAACTTTATACCTAATTCAAAATAATTATAGGCATAACAGTTGCAAAACAAAGTTAAAAATATTGGCTGCATTAATGCAGATTGCAATTACTTTAAGGTTTACGCGGCACGTTTTTCTATACAAACTTACAAGTCGAAAATATTCGAAATGAACCAACCGATTTTAATAAAACTTGCCATGCATAAGCAAGTAAGGCTGGTTTATTTAGATACAAGAGGATTTTTTGAAAAGTCTAATAAAAAAGAATTTATTGGCGATTTTTGGTTTGTTTGAAAACCCAAAAATTGCACTTACTAAATTATTAGTAGACTTTTTGAAAACTTCTCTTTCAACTAATTTAACTAGCCAGACTTGCTTATGCATTTTTTTTTATACTACTAAGGTGGCAATCAAGCATACAGCCCACCTGATGGTAAGCAGTTTTTTTTTATACAAAGCACGACAAATGACTCAACACCGCCTGATGTGAAGCGGTAAGAAGAGTCCATATGCGAAGACAGCTAGTGCAGTTCAGACACTGCTCTAGCCGCCTCCACCTTGCCGGCCCGAAAGGTGCTTTTTCACGCCTCTTTTGAAGGAACCCATGTTATAGGAAGGAGGGAACACATGTGCTGGCAAAGAATTCTAAGTTCCGGAAGTTCGACAAAGAAAAGAGCTACTAAATATCTTTGTACGTGATGTTGAGGTGGAGACAGTGAATTGATGACTCCGAAGACCGGCACGCGTGCTCCTGAGTAGGAAGGGGGAAGGTAGGATAAGGTCAAATAGCTCTTCAGAACACTCTCCGTGATATAGCCGATAGAAGGCGCTAAGCGACGCAATGTCTCGACGCAATTGCAGAGGCTCAAGGTTGTTCGTGACCTCTACATCGCCAACGATACGGACAGCACGACGTTGCAATCTGTCCAGGGCATCGAGCAGGTACTGGGCGGAGCCATCCCACAAGTGCGAGCAATATTCCACGCAAGACCGTAGCCTATGGACGCTTGCAACACCAGAAGTATCGCTTGCGCGTTGCCAACCCTGTAAAAAACTTTTCACGCCTTTTTTGAAGAACCCCATGCTGTACTCATTCGAGAAAACCTCTGCAGGGAGCTCATTCCACAACTTGAGCGTACCCGGGAGAAAGTTTCTCTGAAACCGTACAGTACGCGACCACTTTGGTTCCAATTTGTGAGGATGAACTCCCTGCCGGTCGCGAGCGGTTCGATGATAGAAAGAAGCCGTGGGCATCATGTCAAATAATTTCTCAGAACACGCCCCGCTATACAAACGGTAGAACATCAACACACACAAGGAGGCAAAATCTCTCCTTAGGCTTAAAGGTCAATACCGCTTGTGAGCTCAGGATCGTCGACAATTCTCATTCTCATGTAAAGTCTTATTAGATTCGGTTTGTTCGTTTACAATTTTTTTAACCGACTTCAAAAACAAGGAGGTTGTCAATTCGGTTGGTATGTTTTTTTTCTATGTATGTACACCTATTAAGCCGAGATTTCTGATCCGGTTTACGTGATTCTTTTTTTGTTCCATGCGGAATAGTTGCCATTTGGTCACATATTTTTTTTGTTCGATGAGGAATAGCTGCCATTTGGTCCCATATTTTTTTGTTCGATGCGGAATGGTTGCCATTTGGTGCCATATTTTTTTGTTCGATACGGAATAGTTGCCATTTGGTCCCATATTTTTTTGTTCAATATTTTAAAAAAAATCGATTAGGAATACTTCGTACGAAATTGCAGATTTTTGCTTTCCTATGACTTTTTAGTCAAAGGATACGATAGTAGGAAACAATATAAGCTGACGGCCACTCACCTAGCTTTGACCTTATAAAGTTATCAATAAAACTGTGAAAAAAAATATTAAAAAAACTGAACTTTTTGGAGTTGGTGCTAAGTTGTTTCCACGAACAATACAAAATGAAGCACCGACTCCAAAAATTAGACAATTTAATTATTTTATTCTTTACAGTTTTTTTTTTGAAGTCGGTATTAAGTTTTGTTTAAAATTTTTGACTTGAAAGTTTGTATGAAAAGCCACGCGGCGTATACCCCCTTATGCGTGAGTGCATTTCGCATACAGCCGTCCACAGTGCCCCCTCACGCACCGGCGCAATCGTCGCGATAATGCGTCACCATGCAGTGATTAATGTCCCTTGTAAGGACGAAGTAATCGTCTTTGCCTTCTATGATTATCTGCTAAAACCTAGAATAATCACGGGTCTTTCAGCAGAAGAACAGATAACTCACCAGAAGACCGCCAGTCGAATAACGCTGCCTTTAAACGGGGATATGTACTTTTTTAATTTCCTACATATCCAGCAGAAAGACTTCCAAGAGTCTAGACTCAAATGTCACTTAATTGATTGTCATAAGACCTCTGGGGGTCTTAACCTATTACATAGTCCTCAATTTGACATTTGCCAACTTTGGCAATAGGTATCTACCTAAAAAAATTAAGTTAAGTATTTGGCCGTATATGACAATTAAAAATCGATGGTGATGTGAATGTGTCATGTGTGGCTTGACAGGTTAATTAAATATTTAATATCGTTATTTAAGACTCCCAAGCGATAGGTCTGACCCCGATGAAGATCAGGAAGAGAAAAATGCCATAACAGGGTTCATGAGCAGTGCAGACCACAGATTTTGTTATACAACTAGATGACAGCCCGCCTGGTGGTAAGTGGTTACGGCCGAAATAACTAATTAGCAGTCTCCTGCTCATTACCACTAACATTTGCTTAGCGTTAAGAGAAAAGAGACTCTTAGCGATTTTTATCTTAGTCTATCTAAAGGAGATAGAAAGAGACAAACGTCTTAATGAGACCTAAGCCTAGGGAATGGTTAGAGAAAACGGACATATGTTTTTCTTTTCTATTGTCTTTTTTTGTTTTTTTTTTGTTATGCTCCTGCTCTAATAATTAGATAAAATAAATAAATGTATCCAAGCGTCTCAGGGTCCCGTGGGCCGGGCCGGACACGAGCGATTGCTGCTTCCTTTACGGCTGACCTCCACGACGCTTAGTCTGATGTTACATTAGCTGTACACTCACGTTACGTAGAGTTACTAGCGGTTCTTCTTATGAGAAGTCATGGCGGACAGTCTAAAATACAATGTTTTTACACAGGTTTGTTTTAACCTGTCAAGCTTGACTATGACGTTTAAACGATAAGTTTAAACGTCATAGTCTGTCTGTCGTGTGACAGACAGACTATGACGTTTAAACTTATCGTTAGCTAACGTAAGTTCAGACATTACACACAGACAGACATATGACACAGGATAAAACATAGACTGCTCGTAACAGTTCGCTGTGTTTCGGATTGAAGGGAAGGTAGTCAGTGTAATAATTAACGGACAACGCACCTGCAATACCAAGTAATTTTTCCCTGTCACTGCTTGCGTATACTTATAAGCGACGGTAACCATTTACCACCAGGCGGGCTGTAACAGGGTTGTTACGGTGTTGTTCTCTTCATGTTCTTCATCAGGGCTGGACCTATCGCTTGGGAGTCTTACAAAAAACGCTTTTAAAGATATTGTTAACCTGTTAAGTCACATTCACTGCTAACTTTAGAGAATCGCAGCTCTCAGTCAGCCTTGAGTTCGTGGCTGTGGGCAGCGCTGTGTACGTTTAGGCGTTTGTTTGACAACCGGTGGCGACACTAGCGTTCCGACGACGAGCATGGCGTGAGCCGGAATTCTACCGCTGGTTCAGAAGTTAGGAGTCTTCACTGAGAAGAGCCAGCATTCTTGCTGGCTCAGTTGGCTGGTTTATTAATCATGTGAATAAATAATATTAACATTGTATAATACGTACCTATCTACTTCTCCGCACACATTCTGTTGCCTGTGTGCCTGTGTCTGTCGGTGGCATTGTAACTTATAAAAGAATGTACCGATTTTGATTCTGTTTTTTTAGTTTGAAATCTGACGTGATCGAGATGATTTTTAGCTATAATTTTTGCAGATCTGTTCAGGCGTTTAATAATAATAATAAATAATAATATTTATACACTCACACCTATTATCTAGCCCAAAGTAAGCATCATTAAGAGCTTGTAGTATGGATACTAGATAACGGATAAATAATGATAATAATATGTATATAAATATTAGAAATACACTAAGTAAACATATAAACATCCATGACTCGTAAACAAATGCTCGTACTCATCACACAAACATTTGCTCCTACCGGGATTCGAACCCGGGACCTCTTGACCGAGTAGCCTGGGGTACAGAACACTCGGGCAGCCGGTCGCCCAATTTAATGACAAAAGTGTCTTATTAACTTTCAGAGATCCAATTTATTTAAAATTTGGTTTAATATTAATTCGGTGGTATTTTTAAGACATGCTAACCTTAAGCTGATCCTGACCATTTAATAGTCTGCGAAATGCTCAATTTTTCAAAAACTTACAGCAGATATAACGTTTCATGGTTTTACAAGACTGGTCTCACTGAGATGGTGTTAGATCGAAGATTAATCAGGCCGGGGGTTACATTCAAATGTTTCATCATGTGCGTTTATAACGCCTACTTTGTCGTTTTCTTTTTTAATTTCGTCGGTGGGCGTGCAAGACCGCGTAAGAGCAGTTTGCAATACCGCGTATGTGCTTTTTGTTTATTTCACAGGATGGAAGAAAAAAGATAATATCTTGGATATTTCTACTCATTTCTTTGACTGGACTTGTTTGGGATTTCTCTGGGTGTTGTTTAATGAGAATTTGGTATAAGCGAATCAGCGCTAAGAGCTCGCTGCGCACGATATTTTAATTTTGTGACTTTTGTAAATACGCGGTATTGCAAACTGCTCTTACGCGGTCTTGCACGCCCACCGACGATTTGTATTTCTTACAATTAGGCCGGGGGTTACTTATAATTCATACCTAATAGTTTATACCTAATGTAAATATTAGGTTATTTTGACCGATATAACAATCCTACTACATGTAATATTAACAATTAATTGCCGAATCAATTAATATTTACCGCTGTGCGTGAGAAGAGCATCTTAAAACGATATTAATCACAATGAGTAAGCGATAAATCAGGGTTTCCTCGAAATCTCTTTAAAGTCTGCTACGGTTATAAATCGGACATCGACGACCGCCTGCAGTCGATAAATTAACGAAAAAAACAACAAAAGAAACAGCGGTGTGCCCTTTATAGTGCGCGGGCGCAGCGTCAATCATACGAGCGCGCGTAGGGATGCGCGAGAGTCTTTTGGTCGGATATCGAAAATTTTAGAAAGAAGCGAAAAACTTTAGCTAAATAGGACGAGAAAGCATATTATTCCATAGTAGGGTAGAGTGGGGTTAACGAATGCCGGGTAACTCCGAACGATGACGTTCTTTTTCTTGGGTCCAGTATGTCAAGGAAGTTGGGGGACAGTAGGTACAATATTTGTTTCATCTCCTAAAATGTCTCCAAAATCTTCTGCCCTTGTTATATCAAAAATTATTGTTACTTCAACTGATTTTTAACTAAGTCGGCGTCTCTTATCTCGATGCTAGTGAGGAACTGCTGAACAAGTTGGAGCATTTGCAGAACCTCTGCATCCGTTTTATCTTTGGGTTTCGGAAATACGACCATATTTAGAAACATTTTAAGTGTCTATTATGCCTATTCGCTATCGTCGGAATATTCGTATCCTTTGTCTACTTTTTAATGTCGTCATAATCATTTGTATCCTTCCTACTTAGGTATGTGAGCGGCTCTCCTTTGCCCGCTCTCCTTGTAAGCCTTGTCTGTCACCTCCGAACCATTCTTAATTTTGTTTTCATTGTTGCATTCTTTTGTGTGGTATGTCCAATTGTTGTTAAATAAGCCCTTATAGAAATTAGAAAACTATAAAGAGACCACGCGCAGTGCCTGACGTTGAATCCATGTGTGTCCTTCCCTTCTGAGAGGACAACTACCGTTTTCCATCATGACGTTATGACATGTATCTACTCGTCAAAAATTACCCTGCGCTCGAAATTACCCGACTCTGTAGATTTCCTATTGTTGGCGAGACGCGTCCTACAGGCTTTTAAGGCAAGAAAGTTATTCAAAATTCATTTGTGATTGGGATTTAATCACTAAAAGCAACTTTAGTAACTTTCATAGTGTGGGAAGTTTTTAGTCTATTAATTTTAACGATTACACGTTTTGAAACACTTGAAGGACTATTCAGTTTAAATTACTTAATTTATCGATATAAGACCTATCGAGTACATCACAGCTCTGAGTGAACCGAGATAGCGGGACCTCATCAAGGGGTGAGATAACTCGCGCGCATCGCTTTCGATCACACGCGATGCGATTCGCGACATACTCTCTCAGGGCTGTCTACAATCGTAAAAAAATAACAATAGTAGCTTATCCTAACCACCTTTATTTTTAACATAATCGTGAATACTGTGTAATTCTGTACTGTATAGATCATCTATTCAAATTTTACAACAATTCCTATTTTAATAAATTCATTTTTGTAGAGATTTCGTAACTACATAAAAAAGCAAAATATTATGTTTGCAGAGAACTGCAATATTTTGCTTTTTTAAAGGTTCCAGTTAAAATATTTTTCTTTTGAGCAGCAAGGTAGTAGGTATAGAACTTCTTTAATTGGACAACTATTTTACATAACTGAAAAAAAATTGACAGTCATATTTCAATTATCATTTATTATACGCTAATTTATTGAAGGAACAGACTTTCAATGCTCTATGAACGTTGAGAAGCTGGCGTTTAATCAACGTGCTCCGCATCCAATTAAGGGGCGAATTTAAATAGATAAAAGAAAGCTAATTTCTCAAAAAAATTAAGTAGGTGTCGATTTAGTAGTGCCGTCGTTTTTATTTTTGACGTTAGCATGATATTTAAAGTAAAAATATACTACTCGATTAATAAATTGTTAAGAGATCCTTTGAATATTAATTTCAGACATTGCAGTAACTTTATTCTTAAATATATTATTGTTTAGTTTACTCCAGTTTTTTTTGTTAAAATTTTTAATGATGAAGATTGGAGCAGCTGACAACCCTACAAAAATTTGGGTCCATAAGTATTTCAAGAGATTACAAGACAGTGTGTTGGTAACCCTGAAATATGATGCGATTGGCGGCGGACAGGCTGCAGAGATCTTATATAAAAGTGTGTCCTTGGGAGCTCCTGGCAATCGAACCGAGCACCTTGATCAGGCAAAATGGACGGACGCCGACACTTATCTTTGATTGTAAGTATATTTAATTACTTTTGTATATTTTTCTGTTCTCAATAACTATTATTGGAAGAGTCACATTTGTGAAGTGCCCACATATAAGACACAATAGCTTTACTATTGTGTGTGAGAGCCGCAGGGTTGGTAAGGAAGAAAAGGTTAATGAGACCGGTGAAAATGTCTCTGAAAGCTAGCGTTGTTTTACTAGCGCTCTATAATTTTGCCACACACAATCACAATTCACTTTAGGCATTGTAGATTCTGTAGGGCACAAAAACATTAGCAATTAAAATTGTACATAATAACATAAAACATTATCCAACAGTTTAATGTGATAGGAAATTACTATAATGGATACTAACCCTTAATTTTTTTTCTAGCTCTGCATAATCGCTAACCTGTGCAATGTGTCACCATTAGAAGCTAAGGAGCCGAGGAAAGTCGGGCTTTTAATACCCGAAAAGATAATCGGAGGCGTGATTGACATCGTACATAATCATAAGAACAAGCCGCCGCAGGGGTCATACCAGCAGCAAACGCAAACGCAGTCCCAGCAAAATTACCAGCCAGCACCAGGGTATCAGCCACAGTACCCCGCATACCAACCTCAGTATCCCTCGCAGCAGAATCAAGGAGGCTACCAGTCGCAATATCAATCACAGTTTCAAAACCAGTACGGATATCCGCCTCAAAATGGCAACTACGCAAGTAATTACCCCCAGGGAGGATATCCCGCCCAAAATCCTGCTCCAGTCTACCAAGGTTCTAATCAGCAGCAGAATTTCGGGAGTTCGCAAAGCCAATCCCAAGGCCAATACCAGCCTGGTTACCCCGTGAACCAAGGCAATCAGTTCCAGTCTCAAAATCAACAACAGTCAACTGGACAATACCAACAAAATCAGTTCCAAGGTCAGAATCAGCAAACAGGGCAGTACCAAGCGGGTCAGAACCAACAGTCAGGTATTTACCAAGGTAGTCAGAATCAACAAGGCGGTCTTTACCAAGGAGGCCAGAGTCAACAAAGTGGTCACAACCAAGGAGGTCAAAACCAACAAGGAGGGCAATATCAAGGAGGCCAAAGTCAGCAACCGAATAACCAATTCCAGTTGCAAGGTCAAGGTTCAAGCAGCACGCAAAGTGGAGGGTTCCAAGTGTCAGGTGGATCTCAATCAGGGGGCCCTGGACCAACATGTGTCTGCCAGGCGTGGACCAAACCCGATAACGTAGTTCCGGAAAGTCCCATCCAAAAGGTTCACGAAAAAAGTGACTCCAGCGAAGTTAGCACGCCTGCAGAATAATGGCGCTAGAACATTTAGACGAAGCAAAGTTGTTTTCTCAATATTTATTGCATTTAGATTTAGCTAGGCGTTATAGTGTTATCTTGATCTCCTTTAAATCATTTCTACAATAAAATTGTTAATATTATTTAAATTGCTTTTGGGATTATTATTTGCAAGAATATTATTCGTATTGTCAAGAAATATATACACCAATGATGTGTTCTCATAGAAATAATGAAGCGTGAATTTATGCTTGCGAAAACTGTTTTCCTATGTCTTTATTTCTTATTTTGTTTCAACTTACTTTCTTGTAATTTATTATTCAATATTAATACAGTTGTTAGTCAAATATTTCCTTGTAGTATGTTATTCATTAAATTATTTATTTAATTTAATTATGATTGTACAAATGAGATGGTTTTGGGATTAATTTATTAAAAATATTCACTATAATACACATTGTTTTCTTATTGAAACCCAAACTTTTGTCAAATTCGTACAAATACAAAAAGGATGCGTACAAAATTATAATAAAATGATGTCTGGCCGGACATCAGGAGACGCGCTCCCGCCTGGAGCGTATATTTTTTTCATCGTTTTTTTTGTTTATTTGTAATTGTTACAATACATATAGTAGGCGTTTAAACGTATCAAAAACATTAAAATTTGATAATAAAATGAATTACAAAACAAATTGCAGTCACTCATAAAGGATAAAACATTTTTGTATCAGATTTATCATAAAACTATATTTAGTCACAAAGTTGTCGTTAAAAATTAATAGACAAACTAAAATCAAAATGATTTAAAATCTGTCATGTGTGGATAATAGTTGTCTTGATAAACAAAATAAAATAAATAAAATAATAAATTCATTTATGCTGTACGGGCTCAGGTAGACCCGTAGTAGTATGTAATATGTATGTATGTAGTAGATATGTTAAGAATGTCGGGATTTGTATATGTTTCCCGGAGTGCACTGTGGTGAGGAAGGTCATGATAAAAAGCACTGTTCCTCACGATAGTGTTTATTGCACTAAATAATTAAATACCATATTCACAATAACTGCTAATTGGATCAGCTGTCGCCGAGCAATCTACTGTGTCAGCATAAAATACTTAATGTTAATAATAATAATAAAATAACAATGTACGCTTGTACATATGCTTTGTGTGTTTACATTAGTAAAAATTATGCTTTATTTTTTATTCTAAGTAAATGACTACCTATTCAATTATTTGATGTCCTTTTGATAAATTTTTAGAATCTGTAGAGAAGTAGTCTTGGCAAAAACACAGTCTGTCATTATCACGTCTATTAAAAGTATCTTTATCAGATACACGTAGATATAAATCTGAATTATCCCTAACAAATTTGGCCATCTCCAGTATGTCGGAAGTGTAAGAATTGTTTATTTTTCAAACAATGGTCTACAGCTATCGGTAGTTTGAAACCTAAACTATAAACATACTCTGTATAGGTACAGGGCTTTTGCATTTTAAATATCACAACTTTGTCGACTGACCATATATTTTTTTTAACAAAAATAAAACCGACTTCAAAACATTAAAAAGGAAAAATAATTAAATTAAAGTACCTATCTAGGTACTTACCTCTTAAAATGTATTTTTTGGAGTTGGTGCTCCACTTTCTATTGTCTCTGTAAAATAGCTGCTAATTGCTAATTGCTAAGCTATTTTACAGAGACAATAGAAAGTGGAGCACCAACTCCAAAAAATACATTTTAAGAGGTATATTTATGAGGTGAGAGGTACATTATTTACAGTGAATCTATAAAATAATCATAGATACTCATCATATGAATAAAAGGAAAACAAAACATTTAATAAATAACAGTGAAAAAGTGAAAAAATTTTAATATTGAAATCTTTATAACCGTCTCGTTGAACATTTAACAGTTTGGACTTTGTACCCTGACTATTTTGTACGTAGGTACACAAAAGTATATTTCAACTCCATGTTTCAAACGGAAGTCAATAGCGTACCACTAATTTCGTAATTTAGACACAATCACCTTTAACCTAACTGGTAGACGACGGAAATAATTTTGAGATAAACGAAAGGTCATCGGATCGAATCTTCGATTTGATTTTTTTTTTAATATATATATTTTTTTGTCTTTCTTTTTTTCGTACTTATAAAATGTCTCGGAACTGTGCAAGGTGTGAAAAAAGAATACTAAATAGGGACTACATCAAATGTTCAATTTGTAAAAACAACTTCCATTTAAATTGTACTAGTATAGGATACAAATTATTTTATCTCATAAAACCGGAAAATCGAATGAATTGTCGATGTGATCACTGTAAATATGACAAAAAGAACACGAGTGGTGAAAATATAAATATACCTACTAGGAATTCTTTTGAAATGCTAAGTGAAGAAGAAATATCTGATCAAGAGAGTGAAATCACTGACTTTGTTACGGTTCGAGAGAGAAACAAACATTCTTCCTTACCGGATCTGACAACAGCATTTCTATCGATGAATAGTAGGATTTCTCATGAAGTAAGCTTAGATAATAGCGCACAGAGTTTACCAGAAAGCTCCGCACTTGAAAATACTACGATTCTAGAGTTAAGGGATGAAATAAAAAAACTAAAAATTGAACTTGAAATTGCACACAATGAAATAGAAAACTTAAATATAATAAATAGAGACTTATGCAATAATACCTTAAATCAGGAAAAGATAATAAATCTTTATAAGACTATGAGTATTGACACATTAAATATAAGTACGAAAGTAAGTAGTCCATTGGTTTCCACACCAGTAGGGACTTATAAACAAAGACAAAAGAAATCACGCTTGGAGGAAAAGTTGATATGTTCCTTGAAAGGAAAATCTGATAAATATCGGAATCTGCCAAAAGATATATTAATGAAGAGACTTATCGAGAATACATATGATTATAAAAAACAATGAAACAAAAGCACAGAAAAATCCATGAATAAAACAGATATCGCACAAGATGATACAAATAAAATAATATTTCAAGAGAAATCTAAAATTTGCCTTATTAGCAGCATTGAACGGAATAAAATTTCAGCGAAGTTTAGAAGCCAATTCAAAGAGAATAACTTGTGTCACTATCGCAAGCCTGGTAGTGGAATACGGCAGCTACTTAGCGGGATAGATATAAAGCTTAAAAAATTTACTTTGAATGATTTTTGTGTGATAGTTCTAGGTGATAAGGATTTCAATGTGTCGAAAAACTATAATGATTTAATTGCAAATTTAAGGGAAACTTTATCCGTAATAAAACACACTAATGTCATAACATGTTTACCAACTTTTAAGTATGCTTATGATTCGAATATTTTTAATAGAAGAGTGGAATTTTTCAATAACCTGTTGTATTATGATATTTTAAATCATGAATATTGTTTTGTCTTAGATTCGAATAAAAACTTAAATTACTCTAATGATATGTTCACAATATATAACGGCAAAATTAATATCCGAGCATTAAAAATTATATTAAATGACATAACAAAATTAATGTTTGGAATTCTAGGTGAAATACCGTATGCCAGGCTACGAGAGAAAGATAGTGTTCACGATACAAATATATCAATTAACACAAATGATAACTCTCCAGACGCGATAGTAAGTGTGCCACTGAATAGTAGGAATGATAGTTTTTTTCGCAACGAATGATAAAGTACAGTTAAATATTTTTTATCAAAATATGTGTGGTTTAAATAACAAAATTGAAGAATTGGAATTATACTTAGATACTATTGACGGTGATTTCCATTATCTGTGTATTAGTGAACATTTCATGAACGAACATTTAGTAAAATTATTAAATTTGAGCAATTATAAGGTTGCCACTCATAATACTAGGGTAAACAAAAAAAGGGGAGGTACAATAATACTTGGTAATAAGAACAGAGAATTTGTAGAAGTACCTTCGGTAAAAGTACTGTATAAAAGAGATAGTTTTGAAATATGTGGCATAAAAGATTTAGAGTCCGATGTTTATATATGTTGTGTATATCGTACTCCAGACGACAAAAATTTCAACATTTTTTTCGAAAAGTTGAATTTGTTATTAGAGTACTTTTTCAACAAGAAGTGTTTAATTTGTGGTGATTTTAACATAGACCTTAAGTCTAATAGTAATAAAAAAAATGAACTGATAAATATTTTGACATGTTTCAATTTTAGACCACTTGTAAATGACTACACTTTTTTAAGAAATGACTCACATTCATGTATTGACAATATATTGACAAATTTGATTGACGATAACGTATTAAATTGCGATATTGACCATAATGGTTTATCAGATGGACATGCTGGATTACTATGTAGTGTAATATTGTCTTGTAATAGTAAAAAACATAGCAAAAATTCTTTAGTGTATACAACTAAGAGAAGTTTGACAAAGAATAACAGATTAATATTTAGACGGCATATAATGAATTATGATTGGAACACTATGGGTATAAATGATTTTAATAAAAAGTTTAGCCTAGTATATCACACTTGTATAAAAAACAAAAAAATGACTATCAATTTAAATCGTAAATCAGAGCTCAAGTGGTTAACTCAAGGTATAAAGGTATCCAGTCAAATGAAACGGTTTCTTTGCACAGGAAAAGCAAATAACACCGATATATCGATTACTAGCTACAGAATGAAATATATAACCATGTATAGAAAGGTAATAAGACTAGCAAAAAAAAAAACTGTACATAAAGAGATAGCACGCTCCAAAAATTTATCGAAAAGTATATGGAAACTAATTAATAAACATAGGAATAAAAACAGTAATATAATGCCGGGTCAGAGAATGTTAAGAATTGACAGTAGAATTGTACATAAGTCTGACGAAATTGCTGACACTTTTGTCCAACAGTTTGATCATAGCACCAATGAAGTTCATGTAGACATAAAAAAGGTACGAAAATATCTTAATCAGAGTGTAGCTTATATCACGGAGGAAATGGTGTTGCGCCCAACTACTGCCAGGGAAGTAAGAAAAATTGTCCAAGGTATGGAAGCCAAACTTTTCTGTAGCTATGATGAAATACCTATAACAATAATTAAGGAAAATATAGATATTTTAGCAGAACCATTAAGCAACTTCTATAATAATTGTATGGAGGAGGGAATCTTCCCTGATCAGTTCAAGATTGCGAAAGTAGTACCTGTTCATAAAAAAGGTTCGAAGCTAGACCCAACGATGTATAGACCAATTTCATTGCTACCTACAAAATCTAAAATTTTCGAAAAACTTATTAAGTCGAGATTAGCAGCCCATCTTAACCTTAACAGAGTGCTTAGTAAAAATCAATTCGGATATCAAAAAGCTGTTGGAACACAGGAAGCAATAAATAATTTTCTTAATGATATTGTGGGCAGAATAAACGAAAAATCTAAAGTAGCTGCTATATTTCTTGACCTAAGTTCTGCTTTTGACACAATTAGTCACAATTTGCTCTTAGAAAAGTTAAGTCACTATGGAGTTCGAGGAAAATCACTTAAGTTGCTTCAATCATATATGCAGAATAGAAAAATGTTTGTTGAAATTAAAACGATAGATGAGCGCAAACACGAAGTCGTAACCAAATCGAAACTGCTCGATATTCAAGTAGGAGTTCCACAGGGTTCTATTTTGGGACCAATACTATTTAATATCTTCATAAATGACCTAGTTAATTATATTACGCACAACTTCGAAACGGTTGGGTTAGTTCTTTTTGCAGATGACACCAATGCAGTGATTTCAGCAAAGGATTTGGGTAGTCTAGAGGCAATAGTAAAACAAACTCTAATTTATATGAATGAATGGTTTACTGTAAATGGTTTATTGATCAACACCTCAAAAACAAATATCATGTTATTCCAACCCAATGCCAAGGACAATAGTAGCTTGAGTGTTAATCTGGGTGACAAAACGATCCAATCAGTAGATTCGACCAAATTTCTGGGAGTTAAAATTGATAAAAAAATTAATTGGAAGGCTGAATTAGAAGATATAGAGAGTAAAATTAGTTCTGCCTGTTATGTACTACGAAATCTCCGTGATGAAGCAGATTTAAAACACTTAAAGCTTGTATACTACGCTTTAGTTGAATCAAGATTACGAAACAGTATACTGTTCTGGGGTAGAAGTTATGGTTATAATGTTTATAAGGCTTTCGTCCTGCAAAAAAGAGCCATTAGAACCATGATTCGTATACCACAACTAGAATCTTGTCGCGAGCACTTTAAGAAACTTGGCATCTTGACTGTTCCAAGTCTTTGCATTCTTGTCTTAGTTACAAATTTTGCCAAACATATTACTGAATATGAAAGTCCAGAAGAGAAACTAGTTAGAGAAAGTACTAGAAGGAAAGACTTTACTCAGAAAATAACTCCTAGAATAAAATTAGTTAAACATAGCTCGAAATATCAGTCACTTACATTATTCAATAAATTGCCAATAGAGTTAAAAATATAGTTTATAAGCCTAATTTTAAATCAAAGTTAAAAGCATATTTGTTGGAAAAGTGCTTTTATTCCGTAGACGAATTTCTGAATGTAACATTTTAACAGAGAATTTGTTTTAACTTTGACATTGCTTCTAAATTGACCTTATTATGATTATAATTATGTATGTAACAAATAGGTAAAAATTCATTTATTTGACATGTTTTTAAAATTATATATAAATTAAAAAATATTTATTTTAATTAGCTTTTAACTTTTAATTTTTGATATTTTTATTACTAGTATTTCCACAAAATGTATATTTTTATGAAATAAATGAACTTGAACTTGAACTATAATTTTTTTCTCCTTGTTAGTGTTTTGAAGTCGGTTATATTTTTGTAAAAAAAAACTTTTTTCCACATTTTTAAGTGATTTCCTAGGGCTCTTACGAGGTGAAGGTCACAGCTGGAAGGGTGACCGTTGTGGTAGCCGACCTCTCCCTTCCGACTATCATTATGAAGATGCTCGAGAGCGACAGGTCGTAGCAGGCGGTCCTCGCTTACTGCGAGGACGTGATGTCGAGAAAGGAGGATGCAGAGCGTGTGCGGGAAGCAGTCGCCACTTCTGGCATTTGCCGCCGAAGGACAGGGCGGAGGAGAACAGCCTTCGGGCGGCTCCTGCCGCCGTAACATCTTTGGGCTCCGGGAACGGTGGGGGGCCGTATCCCAGCTTGCACAGCCCAGTCGGCGCGCAGACTTTAAACGCGATTAAGTTAGGGGGGGGGGGGGGGGGGGCGGATGCAAGCGTCCTTGTTACAGACCCTTTCATCCCCTTCTCTTCCCCCTAACGAATCTTTGAGTAGGGACCGGACCGCGGTCAAACCGCCTTGACGACACAACGGTGAAATGTCCTCGGGCCATCCCGTAATGTCGTCAAAAAGTGGTTAGGCGGTCGCTGGGGAGTTTTGTGGGTGAGAACTCCACACACCCTCCCTTCTTCCCCCCGGGAGTTGGGAGGTCGGCTGGTAGAGCTTCTCCTCAGCGTCACAAAAAAAGGATAGGTGACCGTCAGCACTATCGACTTGTCTGTCTCTCAGTATTCGGTATAAATACATAGTGAAAGAATTATCTTCTAACTCCTAACCGTTAAGGAATTGTACCTTCCATCTCCAGCTCATTAACATGAGCTGATGACTAACAGAAGCAAATACATGAATAGCTTTGGAAAAAAGTAAAACATGTCACACGTGCCTATAAAAATTTCGGTTTGCCCTCGATTTCCCTGGGATCCCATCATCAGATCCTGGCTTGGTTACAATGGGACCACCTCTGGAGTATACTCTATTGAATGCAAAAAGAATTTTAAAAATCGGTTCACAATTGACAGAGAAATCGGTGAACATACATACAAAAATAAATAAATACATACAATGGAACATATAACCTCCTTCTTTTTGCAGTCGGTTAAAAAGCTCTACTGATGAAGCAGTAAGACGTGCTCCAGTATTAGTATCCCCGATCACTTCAGAAACTAGGAAATACCCAGTCGAGTATAGAACACCTGAACTTAACTGGTCACGAATCCCGGGTTCGAATCCCAGTAAGGCAGATGTTTGTATGTTGAATGCGCAATGTGGATATTTAATATATTTTTAATATAAAAACTACTTGCCTACTATAAGATTAGATAGTTATCTATATTTCTTCTTAATCTACATATATCTTGTATCAATAAAACAAACAAACTTACAGTGATGTTTAATTCAGGCTAGATGATAGGTGTGAGTATATTATTTGGACACACACAACACATTTTTAACTATTTGTTTGATTTTTTTCTTATCTCTCCTGTTATATTCAAGTCAGCATATTTTTTTAATTTATTGGGGTAACCAATTAGGGGTAACATTACAGGTAACATTTGCATAGGGGTAACATTTTGGTACTATTAGTGCCAAAATGCTGTCAAACTTTCAGAGGTAACTCTTCCTTGACAAGGAACACAACCAGCCCCAGGAACACAACGGGCTTATTTATTCATATAAAATGTGTTTCATGATTTGAGAACTTTCTTAATTTTTATGCCTTCTGATGCCTCTTAAATTTTCTACAAACTGTCTACATATTAACGTAGAGATATATTGTAAAGTTATGGCTATTTTATCAATACCGTAATCAAGATCCCTATTTCAATATCTATTCGAAACTTTGGGTCCTTCAGGGCCAAAACACGAAGGTAGCGTGAAGTTTGATTGGAGTCTGATCTAAAACTTTCATACTGAACCTTCCTCTAAAAGTGGAAAACATTAAAAAATGTCGTAGTAGATTAGAAACAAGATATGTCCTGGGAAGAAGTTCGCATTATATCGCAACATGTCTTCTTTCTGGTCAAGTTTTTTCCTAAATACCTTTAATTGATGCTTTTTTTTAAGCGACTTCAAAAACGAGGAGGTTCTCAATTCGGTTGGTATGTTTTTTTTTTCTATGTATGTACACCGATTACGCCGAGATTTCTGATCCGATTTACGTCATTCTTTTTTTGTTCGATGCGAAATAGCTGCCATTTGGTCCTATATTTTTTTAAAAAAAATCAGTTGGGTAGTTTGGTTTTAAAATCAAAAAAACTGAAATGAGAAAGTCATCTACGTATGTGAAATTGTAGATTTTTGCTTTCCTATGACTTTAAGTGATACGATATGATAGTAGGAAACAATGTAAGCTGACGGTCACCCATCTAGCTTTGACTTTAAAGAGTTATCACTAAAAATTGTGAAAAAAAATTTTACACAAAAATTATAACCAACTTAAAAAAACTGAAAAGGATAAAATAATTAAATTTAAGTAGGTACTCATCACCTAGAAACATATTTTTTGGAGTTGGTGCTAAGTTGTTTCCAGAAATAATAGGACGTGAAGCACGACCAACCAAACGACGCGACTTCGACGTCGAAATCGATGTCTGCTTATTAGCTGTGTACACAGGCTGTGGAGTTGCAGCCTGGCGTTGTATGTATTTTGCTTTTTTACTGCCTTTAAACATGCTATTATTGTAATTCTGTTTTGTGTTCCAAACAAAATAAATAAATAAATAAGAAACATTTATTACAACATTAAAAGAAAACTTCAGAAACTAGGGAAAATTGATTGAGTTGGTATTTATTTAAACCTCATCGCCGGCGCGCATACGTGCAATATAAAATATAGAAATAGAGCACAATAAAATCTGGTTGGTACGAAAAACGCGTAATTTCGGTGTTAGGTAAATGATAAAAAATTTCAGTCGCTCCGTTCCCTATAATATGGTTGAGCGGAGCGATGGCTGGCACATGCGTCATACTTGTGAACAGGTACCACTAGTGGAAATGGTCATCTCTAAGCTTTCTGGATTTTGTAATAATTTACCTACATATTCATCAATAGTATAATTTTTGAGGGATTTTTGAGGTATATAGGCATGAGGTATAGAGGTATGAGGTATGAGGCATTATAGGATATTATATATAAAACAATACAATTATTATTGTAATGACGTGGTCAGACAAGTGTTTAAAATTAATGAAAGATGTTTAGCTTTATTAGGTCTTCGTATATTAATTGTTGACCTTTGTGTATTGTAATACCTACTTATATTGTGATGGTGCATTGTCGGATAGCCTTTAAATACAGTAAATATTCTTGTCATTAGGTACTTATTGGTACGTTAATATACATTTTTTATACTCTGTGCGACACTGCGCTGCTAAATAGTATTACTGTGTAATTAAACATTGTAACTTAATAATTGAAAAGAGTGACTCTACACGAGTTTGTTGCCGGAATCTTCTCGGTAGTTCAACTTTTGGAACCGGTGTAAATTCAGACAGACTGACGGACAGACTGACTGACGGACAGACAGACAGACTTACTTACGGACAGACGGACCGACAGACAGACCGATAGACAGACTGACATTATAACATTCTTAGCTTACGTAGATCCAGATAAGACAGAGAGACAAACATTATGAAATTGTTACTTAGTTAATATTATTTTTATGTGATAGACATAAGGGTTTTTTTATTCTTAATTTTTGATTTTAACATAATTATAAATGTTTGAAAAATTACTTAGTAATTAAAATAGAATAAAACTAGAAAAATTTCACGTCCAGAGGCAGGAATCGAACCCGCGACCTTTCGCAATCCGGGCGACTGCTCTGACCACTGAGCCACCCAGGACTTGGGATATCCCTGTGAAATTCTTCTAGTCTATCTTGTATTTGCGTTTATGAGCTAACGTCCACCCTACAATGTCGAAATATTCTATTTCAACATCCGAAACGAGTATTTTTACAAATACCGACGATTCGGTTAAGTTGGGGCAGTGCTTTCAAATATTCTTAATTTTTGATTTTAACATTATTATAAATGTTTGAAAAATTACTTAGTAATTAAAATAAAATAAAACTAAAAAAATTTCACGTCCTGAGGCAGGAATCGAACCCGCGACCTTTCGCAATCCGGGCGACTGCTCTGACCACTGAGCCACCCAGGACTTGGGATATCCCTGTGAAATTCTTCTAGTCTATCTTGTATTTGCGTTTATGAGCTAACGTCCACCCTACAATGTCGAAATATTCTATTTCAACATCCGAAACGAGTATTTTTACAAATACCGACGATTCGGTTAAGTTGGGGCAGTGCTTTCAAATATTCTTAATTTTTGATTTTAACATTATTATAAATGTTTGAAAAATTACTTAGTAATTAAAATAGAAATAAAACTAGAAAAATTTCACGTCCTGAGGCAGGAATCGAACCCGCGACCTTTCGCAATCCGGGCGACTGCTCTGACCACTGAGCCACCCAGGACTTGGGATATCCCTGTGAAATTCTTCTAGTCTATCTTGTATTTGCGTTTATGAGCTAACGTCCACCCTACAATGTCGAAATATTCTATTTTAACATCCGAAACGAGTATTTTTACAAATACCGACGATTCGGTTAAGTTGGGGCAGTGCTTTCAAATATTCTTAATTTTGATTTTAACATTATTATAAATGTTTGAAAAATTACTTAGTAATTAAAATAGAATAAAACTAGAAAAATTTCATTCAATTCATTCATTCATTTCATTTTCAATATTCTATTTTAATTACTAAGTAATTTTTCAAACATTTATAATAATGTTAAAATCAAAAATTAAGAATATTTGAAAGCACTGCCCCAACTTAACCGAATCGTCGGTATTTGTAAAAATACTCGTTTCGGATGTTAAAATAGAATATTTCGACATTGTAGGGTGGACGTTAGCTCATAAACGCAAATACAAGATAGACTAGAAGAATTTCACAGGGATATCCCAAGTCCTGGGTGGCTCAGTGGTCAGAGCAGTCGCCCGGATTGCGAAAGGTCGCGGGTTCGATTCCTGCCTCAGGACGTGAAATTTTTCTAGTTTTATTTTATTTTAATTACTAAGTAATTTTTCAAACATTTATAATAATGTTAAAATCAAAAATTAAGAATATTTGAAAGCACTGCCCCAACTTAACCGAATCGTCGGTATTTGTAAAAATACTCGTTTCGGATGTTGAAATAGAATATTTCGACATTGTAGGGTGGACGTTAGCTCATAAACGCAAATACAAGATAGACTAGAAGAATTTCACAGGGATATCCCAAGTCCTGGGTGGCTCAGTGGTCAGAGCAGTCGCCCGGATTGCGAAAGGTCGCGGGTTCGATTCCTGCCTCAGGACGTGAAATTTTTCTAGTTTTATTCTATTTTGAGGGTTTTTTTGTTGACGATTCGAAAGTGCTTCTTGGGGGCCTAATTAAATAAAGATATTTTCATTTTCATTTTCAGTGCCTTCCTTCATATGAAAAACTTATCCAGAAGTCTATACCATAACACTGCTACAATGCGGGTTGGTCGGTGGAAGCGGTTGCAGTAACAACCGGGACCAGCGCGGCTCAACGAGCACTCCGAAGGGCGGTAGAGCTCAAAGCTACAAACGTTTTAATGATGGCGAAAGTTGCTTTCTTTTAGTAATCGACACCAGAGACCTCAAGCCACTACACCAGCGAAATCATCCTATTTTATAAGATGTTTGAATTATAGCAATTTTCAAAATATTTGAAATGTATATTTTTTAGCAGTTCTAAGTAGTCACGGCTTATTTTTACAGGGTCGGTAACACGTGAGTGATACCCCCTGGTGTTGCAAGCGTCCATAGATTACGGTAACCACTTCAGGTGAGCCGTACCTATTCCTGATTGCCACCTTCGTGATATGAAAAAATGCCTGCATATATTTCTGAAGTACAAGTATATTATTTTTTACCACCAATGTAAAAACCCTATTTATCGCAATAAAAGACATTTTGATTTTGATTTTTGAGTATGTTATACCTGTGGGTATATATGGAAGGTAAAAATTAAAAATATTTAAGAGATATTTAAATAATATGACTATCGACACAAACTTAAGTCACACATTTAAATGAAGATTTTGAATCTAATCGTATAGCGAACTGTAAACTTACTATACCTATCTACCTTAACAAAGCTATTTATAAGAAAAAATGGTTTCATAAAAATAGTTCCTAATGTGCACAAAATAAGTAGATTTGTCGAGACCCAATAAGCATTCAGTCTTGACTCTAATCCAGCTTAAATTGATCTCTCCGAACGCTAACAAAATTTACATACACGGGTCAATATTTCTGGTTCATAAACCACTTTACAGAGAACTGTTTTTAGGCACTACCAGCCTTTAAAGGCAGGTCTCAGAGCCTGGTTAGGAAAGTAGGTCTGAAGCGTGCGCGCGCCGACTTTGCGTAATCGTTACGTAAGGGGTGACTGGGGGTTGCAGGGTAAATATGGGCGTCGGAGGGGGGAGGGAGGGCGGAGAGGGGCAGGACAGGGGCGAAAGCGGCTACAATCGATTCCCATCCGCAGTCCGGCTTGGCGCTTCACCATGGCTGACAAGAATAAGGTAGCTGAGCAATACTATTCGCCGCCACCGGATCTCGGAAAATGGGAGTCGTTCAGGATTTTCCTGTGGAACTCGGAGACTGGACAGTTCCTCGGGCGGACAGGAGGGAGCTGGGGTAAGTTTTTTTTTATCCATAAGTATCAGTTAAAAGTTTTTTTTGATAATTTTCTCGAGGGAAATTGATGACGATTAATGAAACCTCACTTTAATAAAGACTAAATGACTTAAACTTCAACGTGCTATGCAAAGAAACGTTTTCTTATGTCAAAACTTTTGTTACGTAACTCGCAACCTTATAGAAAACTATTAGCAGCTTATATAATCAGTATTGAGTAGTTTTATTGTAAGTACTAGAATCTTATTTAAGATTTTCACTGACATATAAGTAAGTAAAAAAAATAAAAAAATCACTCTTTTGTCTTATGAACGTTAACCTAGCATGAAAATTAGGACAAATCGTTTTATATTTAGTTTAATATTGTATATTACAAGTATATTAATCGTCAAGGCTTAAAATAGTCAATTATTATTAAAAAGTAAATCATTTCATACTCTTATAATTATTTTTAACGTCGTATCTATTTTCTACCGTAAACTTTTATTGTAGAAAACAGATAGTTAATTGGTGATTAAAATAGATATTTAATAATTTGTCTCTTAAAGTATTAAACTACGCTTAAAATAAAAATAAAAATTTTCACTGTCAGAAATAACTAAAAAAATCTCTCTCTCGCTTAAACATATAAAGGTTCATAAAACAGCACTGTGTTAAAATTAAAATGTGTAATCAACTTATTTCCGGCAAAAGATAATGTAACAATCACCGCCTCATTATCTGTGGACTAATTATTAAAAAATAATCAGTTATAAATAAACATCCACGGGCACAGATTATAAAAGTTGCGCGTGAAATTTTCGCGCCGAGTTGCGCGCGACCCGTCCTTGGGGAGATCGATCCAAGGACGACCCAAAGCTTGAGGGGGATTTAGACCGGATGACATTTAAAGTTTTAGTAATCTGTGGAAATAATATAACGATCGAATTATGATCTACTATCGATCACTTTAGGACTTTGTTACATTGATGTTATCATTTAAATTTTATTTTTTAATTCTAGTATATAAGTATATACAGTAATACAATATCACACAAAAAATTTCTTCCACTTATAGCTACAGCCTAATTTTCGGCAAGATACGTCCAAATGGACACAACAATAAATCTATTTTACGGATAAATCCCAAAAATTCGTAATTTTAAGTACTGTCAGGAATTATTAAGTCAATACTATTCTGATAGGAATACACTAATCTGAGGAGCTCGGTGGTGTATTGGTTTGAGCGCTCTGGTTTCAATACGAAAAACAAAGCAACTTTCGCCATGGTCGATCCTGGGATGGGTCAATCAAAGTTTGTTATCTCTAACTCCTCCGTGCTTCGGAAGGCATGTTAAGCCGTTGGTCCTCGTTGTTCCTGCAACCGCTTTACCCACCAACCCACATTGGGCCGTGTGAGCGTGGTGGAATTATGGCCCTAACTCCTTATGTATGTAACGTTTGGTGGTAAGGGAGGGTCCAAAAAGAAATAAAGCATGTAGAAAGGCCTGTGCCCAGCAGTGGGACGTATATATAGTTGGTGATGATGATGGCTATTCTGATAGATTTATTGACACTTCGTCTGGTCCCATAAACGTAATAAATGAGTTACGTAAACTTTATAGAAAAAAAACAAAGAAGTAATCGAGCACTGATTTCTCCTGATAATAAAGTGCCAGTGAGTTTATCAAAATACAATCTACACAACAGCCAGATATAACGCTTTGGTTTCTCTACATCACGTATCCGCGGGGACTTTCCCTTGACTACAATCTACATAAATCGTAGATCTCGTAGAAAAATCGTAGTGAACTACGCCGTAGCACTGGGGTTGGCTTATAATAGAACAATAATTTCGTTTGCATTCTTTATTCTCCATTTTATTTAAACATTTTCTTTTTTTACAGATTACTTACTCTGAAAAAATTTTCCTGTACTTTTTTATTTTTCAATAATTTGTCGTGCCTTTTGATTTAACGATAAATTCTAAATGTAATACATATTAAGTATTTTTATTTAAAATAATCTAATGGAAAGCACTCACATGGCATATCAAATATACAACTTTTATATGGAAATATTTTAATGTGACTCTGATCTAATGTTCAGTCTTCAATCTAAGTAAATATAACCTATTCTTTTTATTCATGAAAAGAATAGGTTCTAATAACCAATTCATCCTTTAATGTTAATATTATTTTCAATTGCATAATATTGTTAGCCCGAAAGTGGCAAACTGTTGACACAAACCATTATATAAAAATAAATTTTATCTTTAATATATTTTAAAAAATTTTTGACTGTTTAAGCGCTTATACTGATAATGAAAATGTAAGTACTCACAAGTGAGTACGCATATAAATTATGACAATATACAATGTACTGATATTCTTGTGTTCCTGTGCCTGAATAAAAGTAATATTAATTTTTTAATATTTTTTAAAAATTATTTTGTAAAATCTATTATATACATAGTGACAATAAATAGTATCTTGTCTTATCTTTGAATCACGAACTAACGAAGTAGTTTAGAAGTTTAGATTATAGAACTTTTCACCTCTCCCAGCGAGAAAAATACAATGATTCCAAAAAGTAAAATCAGTTGCCGTAATACTGTATACTTTTTGGTATTCCTTTATTAAACTTAATTATGTTACTCATCAAGAGGCTCTAAGTAATTCAAAGGAAAATGGAGCGAGCAATAGGAGTTTCTCTTAGGGGTCTAATTAGAAATGAGGTGATCCGTAAGAGAACAAAAGTTGCCGCCATAGATCAAATTATAGTTGCCATACTAAACTGGCAGTGGGTAGGACAAATCGCACACAGAACCGATGGCCGTTAGGGCGGGAAGGTTCTACAGTGGCGTAAGATGAACCACCAATCTGGTGAAGGTCGCAGGTAACCACTGGATGCGTGCAGCGCAGCTCTGAACGCCGTGGCAATCATTAGAGGACGCCTTTGTCCAGCAGTGGAGGTCCTTGTTCTAAAATGATGATGATGATGAATGATGATGTTATTCTCCAGTCGAATTTCCCCACATCTTAGCCTTGCAGCTCATCTGTCTCCAAGTGGCTCTGTGTGCTAACGAGCTACGTTTCGTAATAATTAACAAGGTGATTAGTGCGAGTACGCGAATGCCGATGTGCACTAATCGGGCCGAGGTCACCGCGGGGATCCAGGTTCATTTTGACCGTTATCTACCTAAATTGCTTGGGATATGTATTTGTAATTTTAAATACATATCTCAAGCAGTTTACCTAGGTAGAAAATAAAAGTTTGTTTAAAAAAATAATAAATACGTACTCTGTAGTATATGTGAGTTAATAAGTAGGTACATTCTCGAGAACATTTCAATGCATTAATAAAGATTTCCGTTCTTACAAATTTTACAAAATGGGATTGCAGCGATGTAATTTTTCTTCAGATTTAGAAATGACGGAAATAAAAAATAGTGAAATACAAAACACAAAGCTTCGCTAAGTTTGTTATGATTCTGAATCTTTCATTTGAGCTAATAGAGAATATTCGTAAGTTGCAAATAAAAAGTAGGGTTTCCTAATATGCATATTTATCATTACACGCTAATTTTAGGCCCTTTCGGCGGAAAACACTTTACGCTAATCCTGTGCCTCTAGTGTAATTTTCTATCGGATTCAATACGAAAACGTTCGTGGTCGTGATTGACACTTTTTATATGGATTTGAGAGGTGAACACGACGATGATCGTTTTCGTTTCGATTCGATTGAGACTTACACCAGGGGATCACATGCTGTAACTTTCATAAATAACGAATTTATTTGAAAATTGGATTTATAATTATACTTAATCTTAACATCATAACACGAGTCAATGAGGACTCCAAGTTTAATGGAAATATGCCACAGGAATCTATTGTAATGATGCAAATATGAAATTCAAACCCACTTTACCGAAAAGATCTCGTAAGCGAACCGTTTAATAGCAAGTATTTTTGAAGTTACCAATGAAATGATGCATTACGGGAATTTTTTCCTAGAATCAAACAAAGGTAAGTTTGTATGACCTGATTTCCCGTACATGCAGTGTGGTGCATACAGCCAGGGGTCACGGAGCGTGCGCCGTGAGTGCACCACCACTGCCTGGCCGATATAACAAAGTATCAAGTGGTAATTGCAAAATCAATATATAGACAAGGATATATGTGGTTGATTTTGATGTAGCCTTTTATTCTTTTGTTTAATTGCTTTGATTTATCTTTCAGAAATTTATTTTAGAAAATCAATTAAGAATTAATTAATTTAACAATCTGTCGCTTGCGTAATTTTACTTAGAAGCGCCAGCGCTATTTAGTATTTTTTCTACACGCTGAGAAGTCACATTTCTATCCGTTTATTCAATCAGGCAAACCTGAATGTTACTCGATTTCATGTTTTCTCTCCTTACACGTAATTCTCTACACACGGGGTTTACACGGGCTAAATGATGGGATAGTTATTATCTAATATATAAAATTCTCGTGTCACAAATTTGGTTATCATACTCCTCCGAAACGGCTTGACCGATTTTCATGAAATTTTATATATATGTATATTGAGTAGGTCTGAGAACCCCGCTCGATAGCTGATCAATTATCACTCGGTAAGTTATCCCCGCCAGGCGTCTACCGGTATCACTCCTCACCTAGTAAACACCTCGGAGGAGTAAACAGCAGATAATAATCTTAATCGGAAACAAAATAAAACTGTCAATCTGGCAATTCGGTGTAGGTCAACTGGTGAGAAATGCGGCCAGTCCGCCGGTCAATTTGCTAGGAAACTCACATTGTCACCACTTGTCACGGAGTACTTAACCAGTGGAGAGCGCATAGATGCATTCCTCCTTAGAAACACAGGTCACTGCTTAGCTGTGCGGGGGCGACGAGGCATTGGCTTCGCTGATTGGTCAGTTCAATTACACGTGTTTTTGTAGGGAGCAGGGAGACCAAAAATATTATCGACTATCGATAAAAACTATAAGTCAACTTTGGTGCGAGGGAATTTCTAGTGTAATTAAACAACATAATAACTTAGTACGATATTAATGAATGAACGTAAAAAAGAAAGAAAAATATTTTTATTGAAATAGGCCACAAAGAAACACTTTTAAATCGTCAAAAAAACTCATTGTTACAACTATCACAAAACATATATTAACTAACAACGTTATAGTATCTGTCTGTCTGTCATGTCTGAATTTACACCGGTTCCAAAAGTTGAACTACCGAGAAGATTCCGGCAACAAACTCATGTACAGTGTTGCCAGCCGGGTCTAGTCAAAGTAACCTAAATTATGTACATAAAAAAGTAACCTTTTAGTGTGAAAAGTAACCTTTCATATTTTTTTCAGTGGGAAGGTATTAATAGTTGATAGAATAGGTACATGTCGATCGATTGTTTTAAGTTACAGAAACAATACCAATCAAAGTTAAACAAATCAAAAGCGTTTACGTCGCTCGACTTTTCATACATACTTTCAAGTCGAAAATATTTGGCAGTTATCAGAGGATTTTTAGAAAACCATTATTATTGTAGAATAAGACTACTCTTAGCTTTTCATACAAACCAGAAATTGCCACAAATTAGACACTATCTACACTACAAACACTCTACGAATAAAGTTTAGCGGTAGCTAACTGACTGATAAATAAATAAAAGAGCGTTCTGATTGACTCAGGTTTTATGTAAGAAATTATAAATGAATTCTACTTTCGAAAAATCACCTAAAAGTAACCTTCTGAGTAGTGTAACCTAGCAGTAACCTTTTGGAGTTAAAAATCACCTAAAAGGTTACAAAAGTAACCTTCTGGCAACGCTGCTCATGTAGTCACTCTTTTCAAATATTAAATTACAATGTTTTTTTTTTAAAAATAACTTTTAGTAGCGCAGTGCCGCCCAGCGAAAAAAAAAATATTAGAAGAGAATGTATATCAACGTACCAACAAAGTAGGTACCCAATGTCAAAAGTATTATCGTCATTTTCAAGCTATCTGACAATGCACAATCACAATATAGGTATACAGTGGTGAATAGTCATAATACTCGTAAATAAACATATAAAACATTTTGGAATTTTAATGTGTCCACGCATTCTTATCATCTAAATATTCTTGGACCTTACTATAAGGCCTTTTTTCATTAAAGTTTGTTTGACATATAACTTAAGTTTGTGAAAAGGCAGTGCAGTTACATTTGGTGCGACTTTGTTGTAAATGTGTATACATTTCCCCATGAATGAACGACTTGTCTTGTGAAGTCTAAAACTTGGAACAGCAAGTTTATTTTTATGTCTAGTGTTTAAGTTATGAATATCACTATGTTTTGAAAAGGTATGTTTATATTTGTGAACATAAATTATGTTCTCATATATACAGAATGTAAAAATCTATGGGCTCTGGAGGGGAACTACTTTAAATCCTTTAGTTATCTCATTTTACTGACAGGAAACATTCCTTTATTTTTGAAAAGACACAAAACTGCATTCAAAGATCTTTTAAAACTTGCTAGTCTCACCTGGGAATCGAACCAACTAAAAATTAAAACAGTAAACCCTCGCTATTTTTTTACACGAATCGTTAGGATTATTGTGCAAGATAAAATTTGTCTAGCAAACACACTAATATGTTGTACACGATACCTATGAAATTGAATATTTATTACAAGTTTTTTATTAACTACCTAGTACCTAGTACTGTTATGTTCATTTGTAACAAGTAAACCATACTTTAATTTTATTATCTCTCTAATATCCAAAGATATTGTATGAAATACAGGTTTGCTAATGTTATTTATGTCTTAGTACCTTATTGAAGACTTCGATAAGAAAATCATTAAATTGTAATAATAAATTTATGCACAATTCGTTCTTAAACTAGGCAATCTGAAGAAAAGTTAAAAATGGAACGCATTTTTTAATGCAACGCGGGGCAATTTGAAATTAGAACGACAACTTTCAACATTTTTAAAATCGTTAAAAATGTTGAATGTATTCGATCGTAAATAATTGATGTTACTTTTCACTTTTTTTATTCCAAATACCAAATGTTTATTAAACAAATTTTATCCTGAACATTAATCTGACTGATCAGATGTTATTTTACAAACTTTCCTACACGTTGACAGCACATAAAGAGTATCAGTTCCACCTCGAGACCGATACTCTCTAACGACCTAATAATATCGATAAGATACAAAACCGAAAAGTAGAAAAATGTCCCAAACACACTTTTGGTTATCATAAACAACAATGAACATGATTTCAGACATCTTGAAAGGGAGCCAAAGTACCTAGTCACCAATATGAACAACTCTTACTTTACTCTAAAATCTTGAAAGAGATCAATTGTTCTAGACACTTTAATACATACTGCACTAAATATATTGACCCGCTGATTTCATCAAGATTCAGGGTTTCCCATGGTAAAAGTTGTTCGTATTAACGAGTACTCTTTCTGGGTGTTCTAATAGACACGTCATTTAACAATTGCTTGTATGTTTTTAGCTAAAATCCTGCTGTTCTACCTGATCTTCTATGCGGTGCTGGTGGGTTTCTTCGCGGCCATGCTGGCCATCTTCTATCAAACCCTCGACTCCAAGATGCCGAAGTGGCAGCTAGAGGGATCCATAATCGGTAACAATCCAGGTATGTACACGTCGAAACTAAACTAACTTTATAAAAAAGACTTCGCAGGTAATAATTTACAGGGTTCTCCTAATCCCAAGTCCTCGGTAACTCGTCGGTTAGAGTAGTACCCCAAATTGTGAAAAGACGCGAGATCTAGCTCCACTCAAGTTCATGTTATGAAGTTGGTTTTTAAAATGTCAACGCACTGCTCGTATCATAATTCCCTTGATATTGCAGATCTCTAAGCTGGATCTATTATTTTTTCATAAAAAGCATGGCAAATTACTTACCACTACCTGATGTGGAGCTCGGTGGCGTAGTGGATTGAACGCTCTGGTTTCGATTACGGAAACAAAGCAACTTTCGCCATGGTCGATCTCAGGATTGGTCAATCAAAAAAAAATTGTTTTGTTCTTCGCAAGGCATGTAAAGCCGTTGGTCCCGGTTACTACTGCAGCCGCTTCAACTCACCAACCCGCATTGGGCCAGCGTGGTGGTGCTATAGCCCAAACTCCTCATGTGTTTTACTCATCTAGGAAGGCTCGTGCCCAGCAGTTGGACGTATTTAGGCTGCTGCTGATGATGTTAATTTGAAGCGGTAAGAAGAGGCCATAAGCGAAGACAGCTAGTGCGGTTTAGACACTGCTCTAGCCGCCTCCACCTTGCCGGCTCAAAAGGAGCTTTTTCACGGCTCTTTTGATGGAAGCCATAGGAGTACGGGGAACACATATGCCGGCAAATAATTCCATATTAAATTTTAAAAATTACTAATATTCAAATTAATATAAATATTTGGCCACATGCTGGTCGTGGCAAAACCTTTCGGAGGACGTGGAGCTCGCGCCGTTTATTTAGTTCGTTCTGAAGTTGCATCGCGCAGTATTCCATATTTTGATAGTGCGCAGTTAATCGACTCGTGTTTAGAGCGAACCAGAAGCTTGGTACAAGCTGTACCTCAATCTCCATGCCGATTTCGATTGGAATATCAGTTATTATAAAACGCGAACTAAAGTTGGTCCTGATCTGATGCTGAGGAGTGAACGTTGTGGAGTAAAAGTTACTTTTGAATTTAACTTTTAGAATGGATCAAAACGTTAGTAGAGAAACGATCCTGGGATTTAAATCCGAGACCTCTGGTTAATAGACAGGGCTATCAGTCGATATGTTATACCAAGAAAACTACCGAAAAACGCAAAAGCAGTTTACTAGGTGGTAGGCCTGTATGTAGGGTCGTCTGGGTAGGTAACACCGCCTTTCTTATTTCAGCCGTTAAACAGTTCGCTGTATTTCGGAATGAAGGGAAAGGTAGCCAGTGTAATTACTGGGCATGGACGGCATTTCATCTTAGGCCTCAGGATGACAACGCACCTGCAATATCAAGTGATTTTTCCTTGTTATTGCAGCTGTCTATAGGCGGCGGTAACCGCTTACCATCAGGTGGGCCGTCAGCTTGTTTGTCATCTAGTAGTATAAAAAAAAGTCAGACTCGGTAGCTTAGTGAAGAGAGAAGTCACACAGTTTATGTAAAGTCGCCGGTTCTCCACTGACTTGTTTTTTTTAGTTTAGATTTTTTTCTTAATATCTTACAAACATACACGATAACATTAAAAGCAAAATTAAGAAAATACAAATACCCACTGAATGTAAAATGGCATAAAGTGACCGTCTAAATTAACATTAATGCTAATAGGAATGGTAATAAGAAGAGTGCCGCTGTTTATGTACTTGTTTACGTCGTCGTAAATCACAGTTAATTAACAGAGCAAAATGTGCTTAAATGCTCTTAGCATAAGTATCGTACTGCCTCTTTATCATTTTTTTAATATCATCAGCACATTTTTCCAGGCTGAAATACGCTTAAATGTTATATAAAAAAATTGCAGCTTGTGTTTGCTATATTGCAGCAAGTTTACTTATAACGTTTAACAATTTAAATTCTAAATAATTGATAGTAGCTTTTATTCGCTTTAATAAACAGTTAACTGTAGTATATTACTAAGGTACATTAAAATATCATTCTCCCTGGGGATAGGTGAAAAGTTGTTTCTTTCACAGGAGAGCAAATTTTTGGTAGTCCCCTCTTTGCGCTCAGTGGTCTACTTTAGCCGTTCTTGCTAGTTCGGGATTTAAAATCACCACTCGCGTTAAAAACAACTTGCTTATTGACGTCATAGAATATAAAGACGTGTTGACCAAATAACTTATATATTTTAACCAGCCAGATACTACAACCAAAGACATTTTACTCCAACTTTATACATCAAAGATATGAAATGTCAGATGACGACTGTATAATATTTAATACTACAATTCTGGACTCCAAAATACTAATTTTATAATTTATCAATAGCCTCTGACCGTTTGCCAAGTTTAGAGGAAGCGTTGAAAGAAAGAAAGAAAAGAAAGAAAAAATATTTTATTTAAATAGGCCACAAAGAAGCACTTTTAAATCGTCAAAAAACACATTTTTACAACTATCACAAAAAATATATTAACTAACAACGTCATAGTCTCTGTCTGTCTGTCATGTCTGAATTTACACCGGTTCCAAAAGTTGAACTACCGAGAAGATTCCGGCAACAAACTCGTGTAGTCACTCTTTTCAAAATAAATATTCAATTACAATGTTTGTAGGTAGTTAAAAAAAAATATAACTTTTAGCAGTGCAGTGCCGCCCAGCGAAAAAAATAATTTAAATTAGAAGAGAATCTATATCAACGTACCAACAAAGTAGGTACCCAATGTCAAAAGTATTATCGTTATTTTCAAGCTATCTGACAATGCACAATCACAATATAGGTATACAGAGGTTCAGTCAGAGGAGTCATAATACTTACTCGTAAATAAACATATAAACATTTTGGAATTTTAATGTTTCCACGCATTCTTATCATCTAAATATTCTTGGACCTTATAGTAGCCTTTTTTCATTAAAGTTTGTTTGACATATAACTTAAGTTTGTGAAAAGGCAGTTCAGTTACATTTGGTGGGACTTTGTGTATACATTTCCCCATGAATGAGCGACTTTTCTTGTGAAGTCTAAAGCTTGGAACAGCAAGTTTATTTTTATATCTAGTGTTTCAGTTATGAATATCACTATGTTTTGAAAAGGTATGTTTATATTTGTGAACATAAATTATGTTCTCATATATATATTGAGAAGCAATGGTCAAAATATTATTTTCTTTAAATAAATCCCTTAGTGAATCACGTGGCTTGAGTCCGTAAATAGCACGCACAGCCCTTTTTTGTAAAATAAAAATGTCTTCAATGTCGGCTGCTGTGCCCTACAATAACAAGCCATATGACATGACACTGTGAAAGTAACCAAAGTAAACAAGTCTTGCTGTTTCAACATCACACAAAGACCTAATTTTTTTAACAGCATAAGCAGCTGAACTAAGTCTTTTAGATAGGGACGAGATATGAGGATACCATTGTAAACGAGAATCTAACTTAATTCCCAAAAATACTGTAGAGTCAACACATTCAATAGTTTCTTCATTGATTTCAACATGTAATCTAATGGTAAAGTAAATTTAATACACTTAGTTTTCTTTGAATTTAACAATAAATTATTATTTTCAAACCAGGATAGCACTTTTGAAATGGCATTATTTACATCCTCAAAGTCAGTTTTAGTTCGGTCTATTTTAAAATTAGTGAGGTGTCATCTGCAAACAATACCGTCTCAGACAATTTTTTTGAAAAGTAAGGGAGGTCGTTGATATAAATTTAAAAAAGCAATGGCCCTAATATCGAACCCTGAGGCACGCCCATATGCACAGGCGCACCAGAAGACTCAGTTTTGTTTATAACAACTTTTTGAATTCTATTGGTCAAATAGGATTCAATAAGTTTTAATGAGATTATTGATACACCATAATGCTTTAGTTTACCCAATAATGTTTGATGATCAACACAGTCAAACGCCTTGGACAAGTCGCAGAAGATACCTGCCGATTTTCCCAAGCATCAAATATGTGTTTTATAAGTGCGATTCCCGCGTCTGTAGTATTTTTTCCTTTAGTAAATCCGAACTGTCTATTGTGAAGCAATTCATTTCTCGTAAAATGAGAAAGCAATTGGTTATGAATAATTTTTTCAAAAATTTTGCTAAGAGTCGGCAAAATAGAAATGGGACGGAAATTTGTGGGGTCATTGCTATCTCCCGCCTTAAACAAAGATATTATTTTACTTAATTTCATTTGATTGGGAAATACACCATACTCAATACATTTATTAAATATAAACGACAGTTGAGGAGATATAACATTTATTATAGAATTTATAACACTAAACGAAAAGCCCCATAAATCCTCAGTCTTTTTCATATTGAAAGACTTGAAAGCTTCTATGATCGTATTAACGTTAATTTCATGGAAATTGAAAGGAATATTGCACTTATGAACATTCGTCTCTATGAGAGCAAGTGCGCGCTTAGTACACGAATTCAATTCTTTTGTAATTTTAATAGGTATATTGGAAAAAAAAGTCTCGAAGGTATTTGCAACTCCATCATCTGTTTCTATAGTTTTGCCATTGACATTAATTTTAAAACACCTATTAGTAACTTTTGATTTACCACTTTCTTGATTTATAACTTTCCTAGTGGCTTTTATTTTATTATCAGATTTCTTAATTTTATTACTGATTTGTGTTGTGTTGTTGTGTTGATAAGATCATAGTATTATGAGACAAGTCCTTAATCGTCAAGTCCATACACACCACAAGGGCATGGACCTTCTTATGACGTCGAGTTTAGGAAGTGGGTCTAATTTCATCTTGCTCTTTGCATTTTCTGAAGATTCTTTTGTTTTTTATAAAGGTCTTGGATTCCGGCCCATGCCGGACTCTGCCAACGTGGAGAGCACCCTGATCTACTACAGGGCCAATGACAAGGGCTCCGTGCTCAAGTGGGCTAAGATTATCGACGAGTATCTTGAACGTAAGTTTATCTATACCTACGCGCCTTACAAAAAAGTCGTTATCCCACCGGAGGGCTATGACAGTTTAAAAACAATTGTGTTTGGAATCTAAAGAAAGATAATTTTGAGTGTTCCTGTCTTTTTTAAGCAGTAAAGTAAATTCTTAACAAATTCTCCGTTCGTGCAATTAACTGGTTGGATTCCCAAATGGCACAAATCTAAACTTGATAGCGGGCCTAATTCTGGAGACACACTCTAAACCTAAATTTAAGTACAGTATATCTCTGTCCCGCAATATGTAATAGGAAGAAGATAGCAAGAATTTGTTTAAAGCGGCCAATTAAATTTAGATAGATTTCCAAGAAACCATTGACAATTCCAGACGGCATGTACGGAGGTGCCTCCTCAACACTGCATTTTATCACGTGCGCACGAACGCACGTTTCTAACAGTCATCCTTTTTGTATTCATATTGAGAGAAAAATCCAAAATACATTTACAATAATACTGTCTCCAGTATACCGCAAGAAGGGCAGCGGTAGCGGCGAACAGACTGGTGCAGAAAACCGAGTTGGATGCAACCCCAGCTCCGGCTCCCGAGATCTTGGGGAGAAGCAGGTGTGCGACGTCCCCGTCGACGAGTTCCACCCATGCACATCCGCTAACCAGTACAACTACGAGGAGGCGGGGCCCTGCGTGTTCCTGAAGCTCAATAAGGTGAGAAATTTCCAGTCAACAATCATTAACCTAATTACTGGGCATGGGCGGTACTTCATCTTAGGCCCAGGATGACAATGCACCTGCAATATCAAGTGATTTTCCCTTGTTATTGGAGGTGTCTATAGGCGGCGGTAACCGCTTACCATCAGGTGGGCCGTCAGCTTGTTGGTCATCTAGCGGTATAAAAAAAAACTCGACTTTCAGAAAAAAGACAAGATCAACAAGCACTGTCTAAATTGGTACAGTTATTGTTCGGTTATTCTTGGTTTGGTTGGTGGTAGGGCTTTTTTAAGTCCACCTGGCTAGCTACCACCATCTTACCTAACTATGCCGCCATGACAATAATAAAGCATTTATCTGTTCTGGCAGTAGCAGGTGAGAATATCCAGTTGAGGAAGGTAGAAAATCGCTTACATCTTAATCCTTCAATGCCTAGACAGCAACATAAGTTGCCATAACAATTGAATTTTAATTGTGTCTGGTTTGTCGGGCTTTAAAGGGCGGCTAACTCGTTGAGAATTAAAAAAATACTGAAACAAAATGCAGCAGGTATTCAAAAACACTTCTTCATTTGTTGTTTTTTTTTTATTCCAGATATTTAATTGGGTACCTAAACCATACAATAGCACTGAAGACCTACCTCATAACATGCCCGAAGACCTCAAGCAGCACATCAAGATGGTCGTAAGTATCTTCTATAAGTTAGACTTCTGCAAAATACGTCATCTCTCTGACAAACCCATCTCTCAAGTGCTGAAAATAAATGGTAGTTTGGTGTTTTGTGGTTGACGATTTGGAATCTCTTTGTGATTTTTTTCAAATTCTTATAATTCCTCTCCTTATCTCTAGCCAACATGTAGGTACACGTTTAGAGAAACCAGTTAGTATTGAAAAATTAAAAGCATCTGCTTCAAGGCAAGAAATCTTTCTAAAATCGCCTTTGAAAAGCTACAAAAATAAAGAAAAAACCACGCGGAACCGCGTATATACAAAAGTCACTAATCTCGCTGATTCGCTGATGCTTAATTCTTAATAAACAACACTCAGAAAAATCCCAAACAACTTCAGTCCAAAAAATGTGTAGAAATATCAAAGAAATTAACTTTTTCACGGCTATAACACTGTAGAAAAAAGTATAGAAATTGACTTATAATTTGGATCAACTTTAAGAATGTTTTACTGACAAAATATTTCATTCAATAACAGTGTTACTGGTTATCGAAGAGCATATATTGTCTAGTGTAGCTGGTATGGTACTTTGGAAATCGATGTTCTACGAGGAGAGCAGAGTAGCTTTCGTACTCGCTCGCTGTAAACTTTACTGAATAATACGAATGGTATTAGAAACATTCTATTATGCTTTCGAAATCACTAAAGTATATGTCCAAAAGCAAATAGTGTACCTCATGATAGGAGGATATTATCATACTGGAGACATGGGCTTTTAATCACGCTGAAACAGTGAACTGCGTCACTACCGAAACAGGAGAGGCTAAGGTAAATACTAATTCAGATACCCCGGTATCGGTGTACCACCGTCAACTACTTACACCACCTATTTAAGATCAGACGGATTGCTCGTTGCAATTATGTTGTAGCTATAAGAAGAAGAATTCTAAAAATACGATATTTCTAAGCATTCCAACCGCCTCTGTGGTCTAATGCTTGAGACCACTACCTCAAATCAAGAGGTCCGGGGTTCGATTCCCGAGCGGCAAAAATTTTCTGCTCGGTTTGGTTGGTGATAGGGCTTTTCTAAGTCCGCCTGGCTAGCTTGCACCATCTTACCCAAGTCTGCCGCCATCTAACAATAATGTTAACAGCATTGTTGTGTTCCGGCAGTTAGAGGTAAGATAGCCAGTTCCTCTGTGGTTGAGGAATCCGGGTGTAACTCGCTTCCATCGTGGGCGTTATCTTCACTTACCATCAGGTGAGATGAAGGCCAAGATTAACCCCGTTAAGGTTAAAAAACAAAATGATTAGGAAGGGACTACAGTCACGACCATTTGGACTGCGGATAATCCTTTTTGGAAGCCTTTAATTTTCAACAGTCACCACTTTACCTTTACCAGTTTCTACATATTTGCCTAGCATATATAATTTTGTCCTTAGTTACTAGCTTATTATATCATTTTGTCCGCAGTCTGGCAAGCCAGAAGCCAACACAGTATGGGTGTCATGCGAGGGTGAGAACCCTGCCGATGTGGAGAACATCGGGCCGGTACAGTACATCCCGCGGAGGGGCTTCCCCGCCTACTACTACCCTTTCACCAACAAGGAGGGTTACCTCAGCCCCTTGGTCGCAGTTCTCTTTGAAAAGCCTAGGAGTAAGTAGACGCTGAAGACCAAACTAACAGATTATAAATGGCCCAGAGAGAGAGAGAGAACTATATATCAAGCTATTCCATTTAATAAACTAAATGACGACTGCATGCGAAAAGTTTTTATAACCCATTATTTATTTTTATTTGTAAAATATCTAAAAATAATAAAAATTTGGAAGAGGAGTTGTAAAAATCTTCATCATCTTTAATTCTTAAAGAAACAAATGAAAATAAATTCTCTCCTTCCACCCAAGCCTTCTTTCATCGATCTATCAAGTCCAGTCCACGACAAATTGGCTTTAACGTACCTATAATTACATGGTTTTTCATGTCATTGGGACACGTGTGTCGTATCATCGGCTTATCAAAGCTGAGGCACTTGAGAGCTTCGAGTATCGAGTGTGTAAACATGTTATAATAAACTTGAATAAACACAATACCACGTAATGGCAGTCCAGGCGAAGCTCACCTACACTGGTGTAGCAAAATGACACTTAATATGCGTGCATTAGATACTAAAGCTCATCCGTTAATTATATCTATGTATGACGCAATTGATACATGGTATTCTATTAGAACGCAATATTGTGAATTCTTACTTTGTTTATGTTAAGAGATTGCTTTTTGATCTCTCTCTCGCTGTATTTTGATGTGCTTTTCCCAGACGAATGTCTGAGTAATGAGATTAATACATTAATATACGCTTTACTTTACAGCGGGTGTACTTATCAACATCGAGTGTAAAGCGTGGGCGAAGAACATCATGTACGACCGCTACGAGCGACGTGGGTCGGTCCATTTCGAGCTGATGGTGGACCGAGGTTAAGTCAGCAGACTGGCTGGTCGGCGGCCCCCGTCGACCACACGCTACGGCCGCGGTTGACTCGCCAATCGGTGGCCGACAAGACTTTAAGTGTACGTCCGGAGTGACGGCACACCGCGGAGAGTCCACAGCGCATGAAATCTTTGGAGATCAATCAAACGAGGCAACTTACACGCAAATACAGCGTTTGTCATAGCGTCAGTGTGTCGTGTGTGACTGGTGGTGTTGTCGACTGATCTGAGTGAATGTATGGATATTTTGATGCACTGATCAGCGTTATCCGCAAGCATGTCTCTCAAAGTGCACACAAAGCTCCGAATGCATGAGTCCACGTCCGCTCCCACTCTGTACTCCACATAGAGCATTGTCGAGTGTTTACTTCATGCGCTGCGGATACCGCGTGCGCGGTCACTCCGAATGTACACTGAGGGATCACTACCGAGTTTGCCACTTGGTTGGACAGTCGCCCGATGTAGATCTCTGCAAATCTAAACAAAACGGAACGAGTCTATGTTCCCGTTAAATAAAATTCATTCAATACACTTGAAGAATAGTTTCTTCGTCTGGAAAATCCCAGTGTTGGACCAACTTTTATTGTTGAATTGGGACAGTATTTCCGAAATATCAGACGTAGTAACTGTTCTTCAGTGTTAGAACTCAAACTAAGTAGTTAGACACTTTTAAATCGCCATGGTTTCGTACCAGCACTTAAAAGCGATTATAAATTAGCTAAGACGGAGCAGCGCAAGGAACTCCTCAGCTTTGCCATTAGAAAAACAAACCCGTGAAATCGTTGTAATCTACTTGTTAATCAGACTAATCGCATTAAATAAGTTAGGTAAGTTTTGTAGGTGTATTTTACAAAGCCGCTGGGGCGTTCCTTGTTCGTATTCTTTCAGAATCTTTTAAGTAGGTCCAGCGTTCGCTTGAAATTGAAACCTCCAGAAGGCTGTCTCATTAAAAAGGACAGCTAGAGTGTGGGCTATTCAAATGTTCACAAAGGAGGAAGCTGGTGTCGTTTCGTTCTTGTGAAGGTTTCCAGGGTAAGGTCAGGCCAGTGACAGCCGCCACCCCGGCGCCGGCTGTCCGAAGCGCCAATAGCAATAGCCACATAGTCGGCCATTAATTTATATTCGTTTTAGAATAAGCCGAGAGGCACCACTAAGTTAAGTTTCGTTTTCACGCTTCAAATGAAATTTAAATTATTGATATTTATTAAATTATGTAATGTTTTCTGGACGAAGTGTCAATAAACACGCAATAGTTGGTTCCAATTTAGGTCCTTACTGTGTTTTATTTATAATAAACGACCTAACTAAATAATTTTCCTTTTTTAATTAATTTCAATGAAATTCTCAATCCAGCACCCGTATTCCCTTCCTTTAATATGTGCGGGTTCTTTTAAATAAGGGCTAAGGCGATATACCTCATAATCTTTGTTTCAGCCAGGAATGTCCATCCCTCTATATCTCATAGAGGGATATGGCAGAAGCTATTACAAAATTACAAAATAGAGATTATTTCTTAGAAAATTCAACTATACATATAGTTCAACGGGAATTAAACTTCAATTTCCTATATTTCACAAATATTAAGTTACACTAGCTCTTTATGATGCTTGATTATAATTTACGATCTCAAAGTTTTCTATACTGTAAGTGTGGCTTAGAATATACGCCTGGTACTGTAAAATCAAGGGTTTTGTTACATGAAAATGGTGGCGAATAAGCGTACTGGCCGCTGTTGGTAAGCGGTTACCGTAGCCTATAGACGCTCGTAGTCTCGGGCACGACGAACGATTGCCAAAGCTATAAAAATCAAGGAAAGGCGTTATATTGACGTGATTATAAATTTTTGGATGACCTATCATAGGAACGACCATGGCGAAAGTTGCTTTGTTTTCTTAATAGAAACCAGAGCGCTCAAACCACTACACTATCGAGCTTCTCAAAGTGTTTCCAATCCATCAAAGCCCGATAAACCAGACACAATTAAATTTTAATTGTGATGTCATCAATTGATGACGTCAGGGCATTAAGGATTAAACGCAACATTGACAGCACTTATACAGGTTGTGACGACAGTAAATTAAAACATGGGCTATATTAGTTCATAAAAATAGTTTGCAACTTTCAAAAACATCTTATTCATTTGATAATTTCATGACACGAAATAATATAACATCGGCTGCATTATTTCATATAAATGTCATGAAATTATCAAATGAAAAAAATGTTTTTGAAAGTTGCAAAGCATTTCCATGAACTAATATAGCCCATGTTTTAATTAACCACCGACGAAAAAAGAGGTGATATAAGTTTGAAGTGTGTGTCTGTGTATCTGTGTGTCTGTCTGTGGCATCGTAGCACCTAAACGAATGGGCCGATTTTCTTAGCTATAATTTATGAAGATCAGTTTGATGAATATCAACTCATTTTCAACATGTTAAAGGGGTTTTACTAACTTTCACAGATCTGATTGATTTCAAATTTGGTGTACTGACTTCGGTGACATTCCCATGACATACTAACCATGAGCTGATCTTATACCATTAAAAAGTCTAGTCTATCTATATATCAAAATTAATATGGGCAGCACCCATCATACCCTTTAAAATTAAATACAACTTTACTATATGCTCTCTTAATATGTCAAGCATCGAATTCTAGAAACAATTGGTTTATAGCATTTAAATGTTTGATTTTGTACGTTTATAAACAATTGGTTTTTATTATCATAAGACCTGTGGAGCTCCACAAATTAAGCAGCTAAAAGAATCACTTTTCATTAAACCGCCAAGACACAGATTCCTGATCCCACCTGACGGTAAGCGGTTACCATATGAACGCTTGCAACACAATTCGCGCATTGCTGACCCTGAAAAAACCTTTTTAGATCCTTTTTCAAGAACCCCATGATGTATTCGTTTAGAAAGCCTTCGCAAAAGCTCCACAACCTGAGATTTAATACCGCTTCAATACTACCATGGGTGGTGGGGCCATGCATAAAATACAAAAAAGAATTATCTTTTTCACAGGCTACCAAAACGTTTGGCCAGAGTTAATGAAAGTCATCACTGTTTTTTGGTTATATTTTAAACATTATCAAAAATAATAATAATATAATATTCATACACTCACAGCTATTATCTAGCCCAAAGTAAGCATCATTAAGAGCTTGTGTTATGGATACTAGATAACAGATAAATATTTATTGAAATATACTAAGTAAACATATCAGAACATATATCAGAACAAAAACATCCATGACTCGTAAACAAATGCTCGTACTTATCATACAAACATTTGCTCCTACCGGGATTCGAACCCGGAACCTTATGACCGAGTAGCCTGCAAAGCAAGGGGTACAGACCGCTCGACCAGCCGGTCATCAAACTGCTTGTAAAATATAAAAAATATTGATAAGTTACCCGTGTGTCTGCTCCTGATATTTGTGCTACCGAGGATTCTGCCCATGAATTTCATGTTGTCTATCTATTTACACATGACAGCGAGATCGTTGCTTGAACATAATCAAACGGTTTATAAATAGAGCATCACTCATGACTCTAAGCCTCATTATGTTGAGTAATCAAATTAGTTGCGCTATAATTGGATTATAATGGATTATAATTTTTTTTTTTTTTTTTTTTTATTGGTTTTACAAAAAATCCACAGCACTTAAAGATAATAGGTACATCACAATATTTTTAAACATATTGCCAATTATAGATTTTCATTATTTAGACAATTAAATTACAGTAGTTAAACAATCTCGATCTTCTTGGTATTAAAGAGAAAAACTGAAAAAAAAAATCAACTTATTTTAAGAATCCATTAGCCATAAAAAGTTTTGTAAATATTTCTATTAAGATAATTATGCCCATTGCGTATCGTATGTGTATGTGAGTGCTTGACTGTGGTGTGTGTGGTGTTTGTCTGTGTTGTGTGCCTATTATATTTCATCCAATATCACAGAGTAAGTTCACGACATTCTGCTTGAAACTTGACTTGCCTGAATGAAAGATGTCCAAGGACGAAAACAGTTTGTTAAATTTTAACTGCGTACGACACACAATAGAATTTCTTGCATAGTTGCTAGTAGTAGTAGGTATAGAAAACAAACCCGCCTGCCTGGTATGAATTCCAGGAGCCCGTAGTCTTAAGAAAAGAGAAGAAAGTTCGGGAGAATCTATAACTCCGTTACAGACATCATGCATAAATGTCATGTCAATGAGTGTTCGCCGGTTTTTTAACGTTAGAAATCGATTATGCTTACATTTCTCGGTATAATCCATATCGTTAGTACAAAAGGTGCGATAGTTGAGATGTTTCATAAATTTCGACTGAATCCTTTCGATAGCGTCTTCATAAACAGCATACTGTGGATCCCATACATTACAGCAATACTCAAGAACGCTTCGTACGTATGAAAAATACAATAGCTTTATACATGAAACATCAGTAAAAGGTTTTGTGACTCGAAGAATAAAACCCAAATTTTTATACGCCTTATTCACTATGTAGTCAATGTGATGGGAAAAAAGTAATTTAGAGTCCATAAAAACTCCTAGATCTTTAACAATATTATTTTCCGGTATAGTGATCTCATTGATTGTGTAAGAAAAATTGACTATTTTCTTTCGTCGTGTAAATGAGACCACTGCACACTTTGATATATTGACACCTATACGATTTTCTGCGTAGTAAATGCTTAAATGGTTTAGGTCACTTTGAAATAGTAAACAGTCTTGAATATTTCTAATTTTCATATATATTTTAGTATCATCGGCATACATAAGGAATTTAGAATGTCTAAGACATTTCGCGATGTCGTAAAGATATGCAACATATAAAATAGGAGCAAGAATTGAGCCTTGTGGGACGCCTGATGGTACTGAAACAAAATCAGAGCGGTTTCCACCTATGACTACGGCTTGACTTCTATTCTTTAGATATGACTCAGTCCACCTCAAAAGATTTCCATGAATTCCTAGCTCCTGCAGTTTCCGCAAAAGAATTATGTGGTCAACGCGATCAAAGGCCTTCTCAAAATCTGTGTAGACTACGTCGACCTGGCCTCCACCATCCATACCCAACAGGACGTCATTTGTGAAGATCGCCAAGTTAGTATTTGTCGATCGACCCCTGATGAAACCATGCTGTTGTATGGGAGTACCATTGTAGACCACATTATATATATTGGTGTGAACAATCCTCTCCATCAGTTTACTAATAACAGTCAATTTGGATATTGGGCGGTAATTTTCAATTTCCGATTTAGCACCTTTCTTGTGAATGGGAACGATTAATGCAGATTTCCAGACTGATGGAACAAACCCATGTCGAAAACAACGATTAAACATGATACTGATAGGTTCTGCAAGTGAACTTGCACATTTTACAAAAAATACAGGAGGCAGATCATCAGCTCCGGCACCCTTTGCGATATCCAGATTTTGAAGCAGCTTAATAACACTATCAGCAGTAACAGTTATATCACTTATAAAGTTATTTGATATACTAGTATTCGGTGAAAGCTTCTCGGTAGGGTAAGATTTTGCAGGTGGAGTAAAGTTACGATGGAAATACTCATTGAAAGCATTGCATATTTCAACTTCCCCCTCAAGAGACCTTTCACCATATTTCATTATATTTGGATAATTAGAACCGCAATTTCTCTTAGATTTCACGTATTCCCAGAAAAGTTTAGGTGAGTTCCTAATGTTTATTTGAGATTTAAGTATATAATTATTAAAGCAACTAACTTGAAGTGACTTTTGTCTTTTTCTTAGCAAAGAAAATTCTGCATAATCTATTGGATTTTTAAATTTTTTCCATTGTGCATGCTTTTTTTAATTTTTCTTTCATAACATGAATTAGAGCTCGACTGTACCAAATGGGAAAGCGATTCGTGTTTTTGACTTCAGTTTGGGGTATATATTTATTAAAGATGTCATGTATAATTAAGTAAAATTTGCTTACCATGTCAGAGATATCGATATTATGTAACAAATTCAACCAATCAAAAGAGTTCAGTACAGAATTAATTTCAGAGTAATTGGCTTTAAAAAACAAAAACTTCTTTGCCCCCGGAATCATTTTCAGTGCAGGTAAAAGAGCATCACGTGCATTAATTTCTAAAGCAGGATGAAAATTATCCTCATCAATAAGCGGTGAACATTTACAGATATCCAAAGAAAGGTTTGAGAAAATTAAGTCCAATATATTGCCGTGAGAGTTGACTACTCTATTGTACTGTCTGAGGCCCAAATAATGCGTACAAGTTACTAAGCTTTCCGCGGCGTTTTGGGTGACAATGGTACCTCTTTTTAAAATCGAAGGATAAACTGAACTCCAATTTATACACGGCAAATTAAAATCGCCCGCAAGTAAAAAGAAATCATCAGGATGAGCATCTATTACTGTATTTAAAATGTCAATAAAAATATTAATTTTTTGAGGTAGACATTTGTTAGGAGGTAAATACAAAAGAGATACATGCAAGTCTCTGGCTAGTCCAATTGAACGTGCGGGCACCGTAAACCACAAACATTCCAATTGATCATGTCCCCACTCCGAGCGCTCGCGGGCTCGTAGGCGCGCGGCACACAGAGCCATCACTCCGCCGCCGAGCGAGCCACGGTCATAACGGAACACATCATATGAATCGTTCGAACAAATTTCGGAGTTAAGAATGCCGTCACATAACCAAGTCTCCGTTATTAGGGCTATATCGAAGGTGGAAGCAAGTGTACTGTTATAGAATTTGTTTGTCTTCGTCCTAAGACCCCTCACGTTCTGATATACTATATCTAGGTGTTTAATTGACGCGCCCGTGTAAATAAATCATTGACGGAGTTAAGTACATCATAACAAGTGAAGGATACAACTTAAACGAGTGAAATAGTGAACTTGAATTCATTTTAGCGGTTGACAGTACGTAATATTGGATGACTAGTGTATAAGTATAGGGTTTAAGCTTGTTCTTAAAGTGCTTGGGATTAGGGCGAGTGTTTAGGATGTTGTTAGGAAATAATTGTGTGTAGTTGTGCGAACTCAGACAATAACAATCTATGAAATATATTAATATGACTATTGAAAATATCAAGAAAAATACACTAATTGCCAGAACGTGTTTGTTATTGTTATAAAAGCAGTGTATGTGTATAGGCTTACAGTAACAGATGAAAATAACAACATTACACCACAGATAATTAGAGAACGATAAAACCAAATTAATTAAATGGGGGACCATCAAACAATCTTTTTTAGGTCTGTTGTTGAGGTAATAGGTATAGATGGTGACGTTTCGTTCTTCCGAACAAAAATTCGGCAGTTTTTTGTCCAGACAAACTTGAAACTACCTTCCACTGCTTTTAATTTGCATTGTTTAAATAATGCCTTATTATTTTTTGTTAAATGCTCGTTTAGATATATTTTACTACTTAAGCTTGAGGCGTCACCCCCTAGACCTACTTCCCTCGCAGTAAGGCCGCGACATTTACGGGATGCGGCCATTATAGCATCCTTAGAACATCGCTGTCGTAGACGCACGATGATAGTACGACCGTGGGATGCACTTTGCTGCCGCTGGGGTTGAACTCTGTGCGCAAATTCGACATCGTCGGAACTCAGGGGGACTCCAATATGCTCAATAATTTTTAACGCCACTTTATGAGTATTTTCACCATTGTTTTCGGGCACACCCACTATTTCTACATTTTGGAGACGAGCCCATTGTTGCTGACGGGCAGACTCTTCTTCTAGGGCATGTAAACGGGACTCATAGGATGTCACATCTTTTTTTAATTTTAGATTTTCTTCTTTGAGAGTTTTTATTTCACATGCGTTATTCTTAAGTAAGTTTAGAAGTTCTTCATATTTATTACTTACAAACTGTAACGATTGTTCGAAGTTCCCGATCCTTTCACCTATCAAGCGTAGTTCTGGAGAAAGTATATCACGGATCATCCGGGGTAGATCCTTCATGGTTACCTCAGGACATTTTGAGCTTGAACATTCCTCTATATCCTGTTTTTGTTGGGAGGAGGGTTTACGAACTGTAACGTTCGTACATTCAGATGTTTTAATGGGAGTCTCAGTGTTTCCTCCTTTCGGTTGCTTGTTTATACACATAGGACATACCCAACTTGACTGCTTCCTGTAATCTGATGGCAAGCCCACACACAAAAGATGATGGACATTTGTGCAAGCACTATTAGAACACACGATTTTTTCAAATTGCTTAACGGTTTTCCGACAGGCATTGCAGGTATTCATGTTTACCAATACTCACAGTAATTGAAAACTTCCAGAAAAAAATTAAATTATATGGATATGAAAATAAAAATTATATGAATAACTTTGTTGTTAAAAGAATTTCTATGGAAGAATTAATGCGAGATGTTAACTACACGAGTGTGAGCGAGTGAGTGTAAGTAATTATAATGTTTATTGGTCAATAACAGAGAACGGGTAAGACTATACACGTAATATAAAATAAAAATTTTAGTAATCCGCGGTCTCGTTGATCACCTATCTGACACCATCTCATTGGGATGTTAAGGTTTGGTGCATTGAGAAACCATCCTCCTTGTTAAGCTTGCATCGATGGTTTAAATATATTAAGTTATTTAACCGACTTCAACAAAGGAGTTTCTATGTTCCACTGTATGTTTTTTTTTGTATTTATGTTCACCGATTTGTCTGTCAATTGTAAACCGATTTTCAAAATTCTTTTTTTATTCGATAGAGTATACTCCTGAAGTGGTCCCATTGTCACCAAGTTAGGATCTGATGATGGGATCCCAGGGAAATCGAGGGTAAACCTCAAATTTTATAGGCTCGTATGACATGTCTTACTTTCCAATGCTATTCAAGGATTTGCTTCTGTTAGTCATCATCTCATGTTGTTTAGCTGGTGATGGAAGGTACAACACCTTAACGGTTAAGAGTTGGAAGATAATTCTTTCATCTTCGGGTTATTCGGGTGAACTGATGATGGAAGGTAACGGTTACTGTATCGTCGTGGAGTTAGATAATACTTTATCAGTGGTACAATACGATAATAAGAAACAATATTATGTATTTCAACCAAAGACTGAGAGACAGACAAGTCGATAGTGCTGATGGTCACCCATCTAGCTTTGACCTTAGAAATCACTTAAAAATGTGAATAATCTTTTTTTTTTTAAATAAAACTGACTATGAATAGACTTCGTTCTGGACACTATCCATGTAACAAGTTTGGATTTCTGATGAAAAAAATAGAATCCCCTAATTGTGAACTGTGTGGCGTTCTAGAAGATATCCAACACTTGGTAATGGAATGTGTCCGGCATCAGTAAGAGAGACGCGCGATGCTCACTACATTACAACAGAATGCATATGATATAGGTATATTTCACAGCATTTTGGCGCAACCAGTGTCGGAGGAAGCCAAAATGGTGTATCGTTTTATATGTTTGCCACGACTGTCTTCCGACCAGCAATGATAATTTTTATGTAATTTTATAAGTTCTCAATAGGATTGACATATCCGTTAGGATAAAAGTACTGTAAAAAAAGAGAAAAAAAACCGACTTCAAAACACTAAAAAGGAAAAAATTATTAAATTTCAGTACCAAAGTACTAACCTCCTAAAAAGTATTTTTTGGAGTTGGTACTAAGCTATTTCCAGAGACAATAGAAAATGAAGCACCAACTCCAAAAATACGTTTTAGGAGGTTAGTATTCATATTCATATCTTTATTGCAAGTATGAAACTACATGTTTCAATTGTAACATTAAGACATAGTATTGTCTGTACATGTAAGTAACACCCTATTGGGGCGCAGCGATTTATTAGCTTACATATATAGGGTGGCACATTTAGATCGGTCAGTATGGGAAAGTCTAAAACAATAAGACATGCGAAAATCTCTTCTTAGGAACCATGTCATTGATTTTAGTAATAAGAAAAACTGCATTTATACATTTAAAAAAAAACATGTACTCAGCTCGGGAATCGAACCCGGATGTTTTGAAAAATAAAACTAACGCTATTTCTATTTAGATATCTATTGTGTAGGTCTTAAGCAGTAAACGTTTCTATGAAACATAATGTGTAACTAAAATGAATAAAATGCATTGTTTTCATATCCTTTAATTTATTTTAGTAAGTGTTCGAAATTACCACCATTGCCACCAAAGAGACCGGAGACGTGATAAACCTCATAGATTTATTACGTGTATCTACATACTTTTTTTTTTTTATTTTTTTAAAAACAAAGCACGGCAATTGACCCAACACCACCTGATGTGAAGCGGTAAGGAGAGTCCATATGCGAAGACAGCTAGTGCAGAAACGGACAATGCACTAGCTGCCTCCACCTTGCCGGCCCAAAAGGTGCTTTTTCACGCCTCTCTTGAAGGACCCCATGTTATAGGAAGGAGGAAACACATGCGCTGGCAAAGAATTCCAAGTTCTGGAAGTACGACAAAGAAACGAAGAACTAAATTTCTTTGTGCGTGATGTTGAGGTGGAGACAGTAAATGGATGACTCCGAAGACCAGCAAGCGTGCTCCTGAGCAGAAAGGGGGAAGGTGGGATAAGGTCGAAAAGCTCTTCAGAGCACTCTCCGTGATAAAGCCGATAAAAGGCGCTAAGCGACGCAATGTCCCGACGCAATTGTAGAGGCTCAAGTTTGTTCGTGACCTCTACATCGCCAATGATACGGACAGCACGACGCTGCAATCTGTCCAGTGCATCGAGGAGGTACTTGGCGGAGCCATCCCATAAGTGCGAGCAATATTCCACGCAAGACCGGACCTGAGTTTTGTACAGCAGGCATAGCTGGTCAGGCGTGAAAAATCGACGCACCTTGTTCAGGACACCGAGCTTCCGTGAGGCTGTTTTTATCACGGTTTCGATGTAGTTTCTAGAATTGAGATCGCAGCATATCTCCATACCGAGTAAGTTCAAGGAGGCCTGTGCCGAAAGAGTAGTACCCTGAAGAGAGGGAAGGGGAAGGAACGGCGACATTTTGGCTGTAAACGCACACACCTGTGTTTTCTTAGCATTGAACTCAACAAGATTGTTAGATCCCCATTCAGATACGAGGTTCAACACCCTGTTGAGCTCAATAGTAAGATTCTCCCTCTCTTTCTCGGTTTCAGCGCGCCCAGCCCCTGGGCGACCGTAATATCCCCCATGCACTGTACTGTCATCCGCATAACAATGAATGCTTCCTAATGGAAGCATATCATTGATATGAAGAAGAAAGAGTGTGGGGGATAAAACAGAGCCTTGTGGTACACCAGCATTCACAGACATGAACCGCGAAGCGCATCCATCTGCGAGGACGCGTATTCTCCGCTCATGTAGGAAGCCGGCGATCCAGTTGCAGAGCTGATCGGGCAGACCGTATGCCGGGAGCTTGGAGAGAAGAGCCTTGTGCCAGACCCGATCAAAAGCTTTGGCAATGTCAAGGCTAACAGCCAGTGACTCACCACGTTTATCAATAGCTTCACCCCAGACATGCATTAAGTACGCTAGAAGATCACCCGTTGACCGTTTCGGCCGAAACCCGTACTGTCGATCATTAATTAATGAGTGACCTTCTAGGTATCGGATCAGCTGGTTATTTATGATCCGCTCCATGACCTTGCAAAGAACTGAGGTGACAGCTATTGGGCGGTAGTTTGCTGGGTCTGATCGGTCTCCCTTTTTGGGGACCGGTTGCACATTAGCCTCTCTCCAAGATTCAGGCACACACCCAGAAGAGAGAGAAAGGCGGTATAGCCGGGTTAAGATGGGAGACAACTCCGCTGCGCATTTATTTAGTACGATCGCTGGGATGCCATCAGGTCCACTAGCTTTCCGGACGTCGATTGACTGCAGCTCCGCACGTACATCACATTGCCTGATACGGATATTAGGCATTGTGTGGCCACAGTGGGAGAGTGTTGGTGGCTGTGAGTTGCAGTCATCGATTCGGGAATGAGCAGCAAAGAGTTTTACCAAAAGATCGGCTTTCTCTTGCGGCTTGTGAGCTAGCGAGCCGTCAGAACATCTCAACGGGGGCAGCGAGGGTTGACAGAAGTTGGACTGCACGGCTTTGGCCAGACGCCAGTAGCTACGGCTTCCCGTAGGATGCGTGAGTAGTTCTTGGCCAACTCGTGCAACGCGCTGTGCATCCGCTCTGATGAATGCCCTCTTGCAGGACTTGGTGGCGTTGTTATAAGCTGCTTTCAGCGAGTCAATGTTAGGATCTCCGCAAGCTCGACCCCTGATCCAAGGGCGGTATGCCGACTGTCTGTTCTCAACAGCTATGGCACACTCCCGGTTGAACCAGAGGTTACGCCTACCCCTACTGATGAGATCGGAGTGAGGGATATAGTACTCCATCCCTAACATGATCTCATCAGCAACAGCAGTAGCGCTAGCGCTCGGGTCCAGCTCACTGAAGCAGCGCTGCCTCCAAGGGACAGATGCGAAGTAATCCCGCATACCATCCCAATCTGCCGACGCATAGTGCCAGATGCGGCGTTTGGCAACCATAGGTACCGGTGGCGACGCCCGTGGCACCCCAGCGGATATCAGGCAGTGATCCGATGTTCCCAAAGGAGCACGAACCTCTAGCCGATATCCGTCCGGACGAGACGTCAGCAGAAGGTCCAACAATGAGGGCGCGTGACCGACAATGTCTGGAATCCTGGTGAGCTGGTTTACCAGTTGTGTCAGGTCGTGCGTGAGAGCGAAAGCATGGGCAGTTCTACCAGCATGGTCAGTTTTAGAGGAACTTAACCACGACTCGTGGTGAGCATTAAAGTCCCCTAAAAACACCAATTCCGCGGTTGGATACTGCTCCAGCGCAACATCTGCCACCCGACTAAGATGTTCGAAAAGTCGAGTTGTCTCCATGTCACCGCTGTGAGATCTATACAGGCACACGTAGACACGGCTATGTGTGCCCAGGTCCACATGCACCCCAAGAATCGAGTAGGAAGGGTCCTCCAAGCAGCGCAGACGGCGACAGCAAACATCCGCCCGGACAAACAAGCATACCCCGGCCTTCGCTTTGAAGGACTCCTCAAGAGCGTAGCCGGGGTAATCCAAGTAGCTAGTGTCAGCCGGGCGAAGTATTTGCGTCTCCGTCAAAAACAGCATAGCCGGTCGAGCCGTCTCGAGATGTTGGTGGACGGCATTGAGGTTAGCATGGAGCCCACGGATGTTAGTGAGCCCGACCTCAAACAGCGTGGTTGTGGTGGGGGTGTGCACCGCTGATCGACCGTTCATGTTTTTGAGCGCTGCCATAGAATATGATGTAAGGAGGAGAGGCGTGAATTGAGGGAACGTTGCCGCGATATAGACGGTCAAAGCGTGTGGCCTGTTTCCCCAGTTAACAGCCGACAGAAGAGAAGCGCTGACCCGCCGAACGGAAGGGCCCCCGAACCCCCCCGGGAATGGCCGCCGGGACCCCACCACCCGGTCACCAACCGGCACGACGGACCACCCCAAGATTATGCGTGGCATGATAGGGCAGCCTCACGAACTGGTTAGGTTCGCTTGGGCCCCTGTACTGTACCACGGGCGGCCAGCGGAACAGCCGTTTCTTCGGGTCTCCCTGGTCGGCGGGTCAATGCAGTCCACCTGGCTCTGGTTAGACGGAAGCCGTCACTAACCGAATCCATCGCCGCAACGTCTCCCCAAGCTCTGGTTGTACGCTGACTGATCCCGGAACGCGACCACAAGTGGTCACTTGGCGGGTTTTACGCCATGCGTACGGTGGTCACTAACCAGACGGGTGTTCAGACCCTACCACCAGTCGAGCAGTTGGTAGCTCGGTAATCCCTTAGTCGCCTCTTACGACACCCACGGGAAGAAATGGGGCGGTGAATTGTATTCTTAATCCGTCACCGCACGGACTGAAACGTGAACGTCACTTATTATAAGTGGGCTTTTCAATTGATTATTAGTGTATGTATGAGTAATAGAAGTAAGCAATTACAATCGTAGATAGATAATATTATCGCAGATAACAATATGTAAAGCAGTGTATGTATCAAGTTGCGACACCAGCAAAGAGCTACAAACAACCATAGAAACAATGTTACGCACCTAAACGAGTTGATAGTTGTATTGGAATAATGGTGGTAATTTCGTACACTTACTAAAATAAATAAAAGGATATAAAAATAGAATGGAATAGAATATTATTGCATTTCATGTGGTAACAATTAAGGTCTAATATACATTTAAGCTCTAACACATGAGCCCTGTAAGGACATAACAATATTAACATAAAACTTATTAATAAAGTAGCAATTATCATTTTATATTTACAATCAAGTTTAAATATCAAATTAAATGAATTATACTCTTTTAAAATCAAATTGTTAAATACTTTTAAATAAAATTCAAATTAATTTATACCAAATTATATAACTAATTTCATTCAATAAATTCTTAATTATTAAAGCATAATCATATTTTTTGCAAATAAGTCGTAACCAATTCCATTTAATAAACTACATTAATTATATATGAAACATTTTGAGTTAAATTCTGATTAACAGCATTAAGCTCAAATTTCAAAAAACTCCTGCATAGAGTAGAAACTGTTTTCCAACAAAAACTTTTTTAATTTTCTTATGAAAGAATTTATTTTATATTCATTTTTAATGGCTTTGGGAAGTTTATTATAAATTTTTATGGCGTGGGCATATGTACCAGAACTATGGAGTTTAAGGTTTGATCGAGGTAAGGCTAGGCGGTTTTTATGTCTAAGATTCATTGTTCCTGTGTAGAGGTCTTTTAGTTGGGGGAATAAGTGAATATTTTTCCTAACAAATTTAGAGATTTCCAAAATATACAGGCAGGTCAAGGTCAAAATGTTCATATTTTGGAAATGGGGTCTACAACTTTCTATCACGTCTATATTTGCAAGGATTCGTATACATCTCTTTTGAATAAGGAATATCTAAGGGGCGTCTATGCTGTTACCCCACAATATAATACCATAGCCTATCCAGGAGTGGGCGTAGGCATAGTAAGCAATCTTTGCTGTTTTCTGATCGGTAGATTTTTTTAAGTGATATAATGCGTAGGTAAAACTAGACAATTTTCCGGAAATTTTATTTATATGGCTCTTCCAGTGTATGGTACTATATATATTTATTCCTAATAGGTTATAATCCTGAACACATTCTAAGATATTGTTTCCAAAACCATATTCAATGTTAAGTGGCTGCTTCTGGAAAGGTTTAAATTGTATAAGTTTCGTTTTAGAAAAAATTTATTAGTAGGTTATGTTCATTTAGCCAATGTGATATATTATTTAATATTTGATCTAGGTTAGAATTTAAACGATCTTCATATTATCACAAGGAAATATAACTGACATGTCATCCGCGAAGAGCACACATGTCACATTTTGGGGTAAAATCTTGGGAAGGTCGTTTATGTATAATAGAAATAGTATACATCCAATGACGCTTCCTTGCGGTATAGACATTTTGACATCTGATATGTCAGATCGAATTTTAGTTATAAAGCCCGATTGATAATTATGGTTTTCTACTTCAACAACTTGTAAAAGAAATAGTTCAGAGGTGCACCGAGAAATAACACTCAATAACTCAATAACCCGTTTATTACTCTGGACACGTATACACGAAAGTAGTATTATTTAACTTGAGAACAATAATTTCCACCCGACACTCAATCGTATATCTCTTTCGTTTCTTTTTTCTACCATAGATACATTATATTTTTTTGAACCAAACCACAGACTAGATAACTTTAGCTTTAACGAATTATTCTCATGTCATTATTATTGAAACAATTATAACAATACTTAATTAATAAATTAAACAACAAAAGCTTACAGTCGGCCATTCTGAATTTATAGAGTCCTCTCATAAAGTTATTATAAATTGGTACTGCCTGACCAAACATCAATGAAAAACTATTATTACCTACTTCTTGCCTAACATTCATAGAGGAAAAAGGAATTAACATCAAAAATTTGTAATTTCATGTTTTGTCACAAATACAATAATTATAATTAATTAATAATATTAAGCAATTGTTAAACTTTGATAAGTTATTGAAGAAAATTAGAATCATATACCGTTCGGCCATCTTATAAACTAATTGTTCCATCAATTATATATTTATTTACAATCGGCTGCATATTGAGGAAAACACGATAAATAATAATAATTTTACATAAGTTACAAAGTGTTTTGCTCGATCTGCAGTAATTTACATCTCTTACATTTACATATTATGAATCGAAACCACATACCACATCACATCAATTCCCTTTTTTTTTTTTTAAGCGCTCAAATCCTTGGCCAACAGACCTCCTTGCGCAGAATGTTCCAAATTCAATAAAATCTATCACACTCATAATTGTCAAAAGACTCCATTGTGAAATAGATTTTTCTATATCCAATTCTAATCAAAATAATGTTCAACATCAAAATCAAATCAATTATAAGAAATAATGTTATCATTTCAAAGATTCCATATTAAAGTATCAAATCAAAGGTTTCACATCAATTATCAGTAAAGCAAGACAACAATACTTACAATAATAAATAATCCAAATCACTTCATGTTTTCAATATGTTTCACATCAACTAACAATCAAGCAAGACAACAACGTTAAAACAACGATCCAATTCATTTGATATTTTAAATTTGAAATATCTATCTTTATCATTTAGTAACCTATCAACCTCGAATTCATTAATTACCTATTTAATTGTCAATGCCCTCTTCGCCACTAACATCTATCATTGACATATCTCTACTAACAAACGTTCCGGCACGCTCAACTTCTTCTCTTTTCTCTTTATTTTCAACAGTTCCGTTTACATCCTCGGCTGAGCTTTCCTCATCCGAATCTGTCAAGATTTCGCTAGTGAATGTCAACCAAGGATGTATTTTATCTAAAGCAACTACTGCCTCATATTTCCTATTATGCTTACGCGTTAGGGGCGTGTCCTCAACCACATACCGATCTTTATCTAGAACCTTGACAATTCTGTACGGGCCTTGTAATTTAGCAAGAAGTTTTCTAGATTGTCCATTATTACTGCATATGTCTCTCTCAATTCTGACCAAGTCTCCTTCCTTGTATTTCTTACCTATTTTTCTATTTTTATCAAATCTTTCTTTTTGCTTTAATTGTTCCTGACTAACGGTAGAATTTACATCCTCTCTTATTTTATCTAATGTTTCTGGTAAGTTTACTGACTCACCAGGATCAAGTAAAGAAGATACGATTCCATCGCTTTTGGCTCTCAAATTTATCCCAAATAATACTTCAGCCGGAGTTTTACCAGTACCTTTGTTAATCGTAGTATTCAAACCTAGTTGGATCTCTTCCAAGTGAATATCCCATTCGTTCTCTTTACAATTGTGGTTTTTCACCGCAAGCGAGGCCAATATAGTACGGTTATACCGTTCTACTTGGCCATTTGCTCGGGGCGTTGATACAGCATTCAACACATGTTTAATTCCAAGCTTATTTACGAAATCCTTAAAACTTTTACTCGTGAATGAAGTTCCCCTATCACTAATCAATCTTGTTGGTGTTCCGAATAGACTAAAATACTGATTCAATACTTTGACAGTTGATTTAGTTTTCGTGTTCCTGACAGGAAATAAGGTTACGTATTTTGTGTAAGCTTCAACAATTACCAACAAGTAAGAATTCCTTGATTTACTTTTGACAAATGGACCTAAATGGTCCATATGAATCGTATGGAATGGCTTATCAACTTTAGGAATTGGGTGCAGCATTCCCTGTTTTTTCCCACCAGGAATTTTGTGAAAGCTACACTCCAAGCATGACTGAACATACTTTTTGACGAACTTGTTCATTCTGGGAAACCAGTAAAGAGTTTTCAACTTTTCCAATGTCTTATCTACACCAAAATGACCAAGTTCGTCATGACATTTCTTTAGCAACTGCCATCTAAAACCTTTTGGTACTAACCATTTAAGCTGACTATCTATAACTTTATACACCTTCCCCCCTTTCAAACGGTAATTTTGAAATGTATCATGTATATTAGGTGTAGCAGGATCCTCTAAAATACGCTTAATACGTTGGACTTCTTCGTCAACACCTTGAATTGTTGTCAACCAATCCTCTGTTTCTACAGCTAGAATATCAAATAGAGGCTCGGGTTCATTCGATATTGGAATCGCATTTCTACTTAATGCATCTACGTGGTTCATTCGATTGCCCGGCCTATATTCGATATTGCAGTCGTATTCTTGAAGTTGAAGCCACCATCTACCTATTCGCGGTATCATATCCCTTTTAGATAAAGTAGTGCGTAACGCGCTACAATCAGTTACTATTGTGAACTTAATACCAAGGACGTATACTCGAAAACGTTGTAAGGAAGCAATCACTGCCAACGTCTCCAGCTCGAACGAATGATATTTTTGCTCCTCAATAGTAGTTTGTCTACTATAATATGCGACCGCTTTCCATCTGCTGGCTTCATCTTCCTGAAGTAATATCCCTGCTATGCCCGTTTTGCATGCATCAGTATGTATCTGGGTTTTGGCATTTACATTATATAAAGCCAAAATAGGTCTTTTCAGTAATTCTGATTTCAAGGTAGTAAAGGCTTTTTCTTGTTCGGGGCCCCATTCCCATTTAATATCTTTTCTTAACAATTTTGTCAAAGGGTTGGCTATTATAGCAAAGTTTTTAACGAACCGGCGGAAAAAACTAGCCAATCCCACAAATTGACGAATCTCATGTTGGTTTGTAGGACATTTAAAGTTTTCTACGGCCTCAGTCTTCTTTGACCCTGGTCTTACTCCATCTTTGGTCACTTCAAAACCTAGATAGTCAATGTTTTTGGAGAAAAATATACATTTAGACAATTTTAATGTTAACCCCGCTTCTTTTATTAGGGTAAGTACTGTTTCCAATCGCTCCATCCCTTCTGAAACGCTATGGGCTGGTATGATAATATCATCCATAAACGCCAAGGCCTGATTTCGGACCTGTTTCAACATTTTGTTAATTGTCTTTTGGAAAACCGACGGTGCATTAGCCAGACCGAATGGCATACGTGTAAACTGATATTGCCCATCCGGCGTGACAAAAGCAGTTTTGTCTTGCGACGATGGAGCGATTGGTATTTGATAGTACCCCGAAGCTAAGTCAAGCGTTATAAAATATTCATACCCACCTAACTGATCAATTTGATCTTCGATCCGGGGAAGAGGGTAATGCTCCTTGACAGTTTTCGCATTGAGAGCACGGAAGTCAACGCAAAGTCGTTGATCGCCAGTTTTCTTTTGCACCAATATGATCGGGCTAGCGTAGGAAGAGGTAGACTCAGTGATAATACCGGAATCTAACATATCCTGAACCATACCCTTTACTTTATTCCTTTCTGCAAAAGCTAACCTATACGGCCTATACACGACAGGTGTAGTATCCTTTAATGTTATCGTCATTTCAGTTAAATTAGTTAATCCTAAATCAGATAAATTAAACGAAAAGCAAACTCTATATTTATTTAATAAAACCTGCAATTTATTCCTATCTTCAAAGTCTAAATCATCACCAGTTTTCAGATCATTTAACATGGAATCAGTTTCATCGCATTCTAACATTCTGACATCTCGACAATCATCCTCATCAATTACATACCCTCTAATCAATAATTGCCCTTTCCTAAATTTAACCTCGTTTTGATTCAAATTAACAGCCATAACATGGCCTTTGCCTTGCGCTAGTGAATATATCCCTGGCAAAATGAAATAACTATTCAACCCTACATTCCGAACCGACTCCCTCACAAAAAAATTGGCAGTAATATCAACGTTTGCATCAACTGGTACCATGTTAATAGATTTAATAGTAACATCAGCGTCTATAATCAAATTAACTTTTATATACTTTTCCCCTTCAACACTATCGGAAATTTTGGGATTCTTTTGAAATACTAAATGTCCGTCTGCTTTTATTAAGACTATACCATCTTGTTCTGTAAATGTATGCCCTAGTAAAACAGAGTATTTTAATAATTCGTCCGGAACCACCAATATTTCAACATACGTCATGACTGACTGTACTTTTATTTGGACTCTTGCCTTTCCTATAGGTTCTATTATGGAATTACCAAAACCCTTCAACATAGGCAAATTATTTGTACTAAATTCAACATTCAATACATTGAAATCACTAAGCCTAATTAACGTACTTTGACTTCCTAGATCCACGTAACATGTCATTGACTGGCCATTGACTTCAATTGGAAGAACGTACTTTTCATCTAACCTACCTGCTAACTTGACTTCAGATACTGGCTTATCCATGTCATCACGCTTATTTCCGTCTTGATTATTTCTAGAAAGTCGTTTACAATTAATGCTCTTATGTCCAAGCCGTTTACAAATGCTACACGTCAATAATGGCTTGGTGCACTTAAACGAAGGATGACCTACCTCGTTACAATTAAAACATTTTATAATATTAGACCTGGGACCATCATTTGGGCCATCAAAGCGCTTTTTTACAAAAGACTGACGATATGATCTGTCTTTTGCATCCTCCACTTTGATCGATTTAAAGTAAGAGAGTAATTCTTCCGGCTGTGAATAGTTTGCAGCCTGTGCACCTAATCGCATACCTTTATCTTCCAAACCATAAATAAGACAGTCAACAGCCCTTTTCCCTGTTATGTCGCATCGATTAAGTAAATTAATTTTATGGTAAAAATAAGTTTCCAATAGCTCATTATGCCTCACTTTCCTTTCTAGCATTTCGTGTAATAGTTGAGCGTAATTCTGTACCGTAGGAAACGTTTTCATCAACTTGTCCTTCCATTCCGCCCAACTATAACTCAAGGAAGGCAAACCCTGAAACCATACCTTGGCTACCCCTGACAACTTAGGTAACGCATAGTGTAGTAATTGTATTTCAGACCACTGATATAAAGTGGCACATTCGTCCACTTTATTAATCCACAAATCGATAGTTTGCTCCTTATTGGCAGGATCAAACTCTGGTACCGCATTAGTCGACATACTAAAGTGGTTTTGAGGTTGAGAGGTGGACGAGGGTAGTGTTTTTATTAATTCCATTACGTCCTGAATAGTAAAGGTATTACTGTCTTTAGCTCGATTTTTAGTTACACTACTGCTCCTATCCTTATTTTCATTGGAAAAATTGCTATTAGTACATGACGACTGACTTACGGTTTCCCGGCGTCTTCGTTTCTGATGTTCAACTCGACTCGCCTCACGGCTGCGGGTCTTCCATCTGGATTCATTGCTACGCTGCCGGCGGTGCCGTCTCGTCCTCCGCATGCCTGCTGACCGTGAGCGCGTCCGCGAGGGGCGCGTACTCTTCCTGTTGACTCGTCGCGATTTGGACCTGCCCCGCCTACGTCGTTTTGAACTCTCAGCGGAATCCTCGCGCCAATGTCCTAAGCGTCTACTAGATCTCCCACGGCTCCAGGAACGCGAACTCGATCGAGAGGACTGTGAGCGCCGCATACCGGAACGCCTGCTGTTCCTAAGACGCTTGCATGGGTGTCGCAAGCGGCTACGACTACGGCTGTACGGTGGAGTACCACCTTCTTCACGCCCTGCAGCCCGAAGTTCCTCTCGGTGGGATACACCGTGTATTTTCACTTCAGCACAACTTCTCGACATATTACTTAGTCTGTAATCAATTTGGGTGAGCAATCAGTTTCCTTATAATTATATGACCTATTGCGTACATTCAGCGCACCTTAATCTCAATCGTCTTTAAATAAATTTGTCACTACTACAATGTAATAATGACCATGTAATAATGAACAACAGAGAAGAGAGAAGAAAAAGAAAATCAAATTTGGTAATTGGTATAATACAATATGATAACAGTCACCCCTTTATTTTCATAAATTGTAGGTAGTTTATACATGAAGATTTCATAATTAATAACACTTTTTTTTTTCAGTTTAATAAGGTCATGACTTTATGACTGCTGTAGGTCGATCCACATTATTCACTTTAGGTATATCCGCAATATTCAAAGTAAAAGGCTATTCCAATATAAAATCTGTATATCATTTACGTCTGTAACGCACCGTGTATATCGTTAGTACCCACACCTAAATTCAACAAGTTACCTCGTTAACAAGAAAATAATAAAAATGTAACTCACCAATTTTTGTTTCTTTAATTTACCTGTAGTATAATTACGTAGGTACTGTACTATACTTACTGTGGACGTGATTAGAATATTGAGTAATATTCCCGTTCGGATCCCACTTCTGAACTAAAAGAAATAGTTCAGAGGTGCACCGAGAAATAACACTCAATAACTCAATAACCCGTTTATTACTCTGGACACGTATACACGAAAGTAGTATTATTTAACTTGAGAACAATAATTTCCACCCGACACTCAATCGTATATCTCTTTCGTTTCTTTTTTCTACCATAGATACATTATATTTTTTTGAACCAAACCACAGACTAGATAACTTTAGCTTTAACGAATTATTCTCATGTCATTATTATTGAAACAATTATAACAATACTTAATTAATAAATTAAACAACAAAAGCTTACACTTGAGTGCGATTAGATAGGTACGATTCGAACCATCCATAAAACAATGCATTTTATTCGTTTAAGACATCATGTTACATAGTAACGATTACTGCTTAAGACCTACACAATCGATATCTAAATAGAAATAATTTATTTATTTATTTATTTATTTAACAATGTTTCAACAGCATTTTTATACATATAATACAAATTAGTATTACCTAGACATGAGCCAATTATAGAAACACTTATAGAAGCACATATATCAATAATGATAGTTTTATTTCTCAAAACGTCCGGGTTCGATACTAAACACAACAAGAGTTTTTTTTTTTTTATACAACTAGATGACAAACAAGCTGATGGCCACCTGATGGTAAGTGGTTACGGCCGCCTATAGACACCTGCAATAACAAGGAAGAATCACTTGATATTGCAGGTGCGTTGTCATCCTGGGGCCTAAGATGAAATGCCGTCCATGCCCAGTAATTACACTGGCTACCTTTCCCTTCAATCCGAAACACAGCGAACTGTTTCACGGCTGAAATAATAAAGGCGGTGGTACCTAACCAGACGACCCTACATACGGGCCTACCACCTAGTTGTCAGTGTATTTAGGCTGTTGCTGATAATTGTATGTCAGCTGTTGCTGAAGTTTGTTTTGTAGTGAAATATTCAGTAGAGTGGACCATGAGGTAAGCCCTACGTTTTCAAAACTTACTTTTAACAGTTCATCTTTATTGTCAGATGCTTAGTTTTATTTACGGAAATGAAAATAAATAAAACACAAAAATAGAAATACCTCTGTAATAAGCGCTGATTTTGACTAGCGCTGTAATAGGAATGTTTACGTTATAACGTTGGAAAACATAAATTCGGAAGGTTAAATAAAACTCAATTCAGAAAAAATTAAACAAAAATGAAGACCAACTTCAAAATACTAAAAAGGATAAAGTAATTAAATTTGAGTATGTAGTTATCCCCTAGAAACATATTTTTTGGAGTCGGTGCTTCACTTTCTATTGTTTCTGGAAACACCTTAGCACCACCACCAAAAATATGTTTCTAGGAGATAATTACCTAGTAATTAAAATATAAAAATAGAAAAATTTCACGTCCTGAGGCGGGAATCGAACCCGCAACCTTTCGCAATCCGGGCGACGGGCCAACCAACTGACCAACTGAGCCACCCAGGACTTGGGATATCCCTGTGAAATTCTTCTAGTCTATCTGTATTTGCGTTTATGAGCTAACGTTCACCCTACAATGTCGAAATATTCTATTTCAACATCCGAAACGAGTATTTTTACAAATACCTACGATTCGGTTAAGTTGAGGCAGTGCTTTCAAATATTCTTAATTTTTGATTTTAACATTATTATAAATGTTTGAAAAAATACTTAGTAATTTAAATATAATAAAACTAGAAAAATTTCACGTCCTGAGGCAGGAATCGAACCCGCGACCTTTCGCAACCCGGGCGACTGCTCTGACCACTGAGCCACCCAGGACTTGGGATATCCCTGTGAAATTCTTCTAGTCTATCTGTATTTGCGTTTATGAGCTGACGTCCACCCTACAATGTCGAAATGTTCTATTTCAACATCCGAAACGAGTATTTCACGAGTGTTTTACGTGTTTTTTGGTTAGAGCAGTCGCCCGGATTGCGGAAGGTCGCGGGTTCGATTCCCGCCTCAGGACGTGAAATTTGTCTAGTTTATATTTTAATTACTAAGTAATTTTTCAAACATTTATAATAATGTTAAAATCAAATTTGAAGAATAGAAAATTACCTACTATAATATAATTATTTTATCCTTTTCAGTATTTTGAAATCGTTTTTAATTTTAGTTTTTTTTTTCACAATTTTTAGTGATAATTTTCTACGGTCAAAGCTAGATGGGTGACCGTCAGCATAATTATATTGTTTTCTACTATAGTATCGTTTCACAGAAAAATCATAGGAAAGCAAAAATCCGCGATTTCGCGGACATAGACGATTTAATTATTCCAGTTATTTTGATTAAAAAAAAACAAACTACCCAATCGATTTTAAATAAATGTTTAAGAGACCAAATGGCAACTAATCCGCATCGAACAAAAAAAGGACAACGTAAATCGGATCAGAAATCTCCGCGTAATCGGTGTACATACATAAATCCCAAAAAACATGCAGAAAACTGCTGCATAGACTACAGAATAAATCTAATTATATCCTTTACTATAATACATACTGTTACGTAGTATATTTTGTCACTTTATTATACGATTGAGGGCGGGTAGAGGTCATAGGCTAATGATTGTTTTCTGCATTTTATTTTAATCACATTTATTGGGACATACATTTGCCGGAATCCGATATTCTCGGTAAGCTAACAGCCCTGCGGGATCCGAGGGAAAGTTTCTAACTTTACCCCACCGGGGGGTGGAGCTCCTACCATGAAGACCCTGGTGGTGCGAAATAGATTTGGTAATAAACAAAATTAGTATGATATAGCAAAAGCTGAGGATAAGAGACAGAGAGTATATAGTACACTTTATTCATTTATAAGTTTGTCGTTCACTTTATTATGACTTTACTAAAATGTGTTTATATTTATACAAGCCACATATTATAATAATCAAAATAAAAATTGTAAATAATAAAATATAATATTTTAATAAAAATTAACATTTATCCATACCGACCAATCAATAATTGGTAAACTTATATACCTAATAGTTATATCTATACCTTCTATAAGTGCACGTTCACAATATGAAAATGCATAGTACCTACATAATAGGCAGTATAGATTTCAAATTGAAAAAAGATAAACCTTAAAGATTTTGCTACGTCGTAGCCCGTAGCAACTGTAGTCGCCTACGAAACAAAAATACATTATTATTATTTTTTCCAAATGAAAAGCGTTTATTTATTTCGTTTGAAAATTTAATACTACAATTTTATGCGCAGTTGACAAATTCATTGACGCAGCTCAAATCGTAATGGCATTTCGTAATACTGCCCCCAAGGGGTCTCATCCCTAGCCGCCCTTGGCGTCGGTGTGGCGCCACAGTCACCCCGATGCCCTATATAGAGTTCTTTGTCTCCTAGTTTTATTATTAGGTCATCTAGAAAGTAAACTTGCACCTTTTATTGAAGCTCAAGGTGTGGGTTTCGATTACGAAAATAAAGCAACTTTCACAATGGTTGGTTCCGGATGGGTTGATCAAAAATGTTGTCTAAAATGCTGTCAATACGACAATAAATTAAAACATGAGCTATATTAGTTCATAGAAATGGTTTGCCAGTTTCAAAAACATCTTATTCATTTGATAATTTTATGACATTTGTATGAAATAATATAACATTGGCTGCATTATTTCATCGAAATTTCCTGAAATTATCAAATGAATAAGATGTTTTTGAAAATGGGAAACCATTTCTATGAACTAATATAGCCCATGTTTCAATTTATTGTCGTATTGACGGCACCATCCTGTATATGAGCTGTTGAAAAAAAAGTACATATAAAACTCGATTTGTTGTAGTGATTAATCATTTGGTGATCGATCACCAAACGAAACGTTAAAATCTTCAATTCATTTTTCCACCCTAGTGAATATTTAACTTCGTGATTTATTTGAAATGTTTAATTTTGATTATGACTTTACATGGATGATAACCAAGCGCGTAGGGTGTCAGACAACACGAGACTTGAGTCAGTTAGCCATTTGTTTATGTACACCATTCGACCACTCGGAATGAGATCACCTGAAAGGTGGTTAGCACATTCATCTTATTATATCCCGCATCATTTTTTTTTTGACAATCAATTTATTTCTTTCTTTATATTATTTAACACTACCTTGTGTAGTGTTGTGATTCTGCGGGTAATGTCATGTCTCATATGCTGCCAAAACGTAACGTTTTTCATTGTTTCTTGCGGGGTGCTCAACCCTCTGTGTTATAAGCGTCTAATAGGTTACCGTAAGGTTGTTTGATCTTGTTTTTTATTTATGCATTGATGTAGACAAGTTAGACTTTTAACCCAATTGTTGGTACCTTAATTACGGCAATACAAGCTCCGTTTTCGCTAGTATTTAATTATAAAAATAGAATATTCATTTATTAATATGAGAGAGGTTCACTGTAGATGCTAGTGCTCGCCCGTGGCTCCGCCTCCATGGTTATCGCTCAAAAAGTATCCCATGTCCTTTGCAATATCTTAAACTATCTTTATACCAAATTTCATTTGAATTAGTTTAGCGGTTTAAGCGTGAAGAGATAACAGACAGACAGACACACTTTCACATTTATAATATTAGTATGAAATATTAAATTATTGAAGGTACCAAATATTTAATATTAATGTGGTATAATTAAAATAACTTAATTAAATAACTTAAATTGAATAGATAAGAGCAAAGTCTTATCAAATCCTTTTTACATTCATTTTTTAATTAAACATTTATTTAACATATCTATAACATGAATAAATATCAAAATAATATTGTTGTGATTTTTTTTTTATGTGACGCAGAGGCCAGAGTGGGATAAGTAACTAAGGTTTCAAGCTAGGGCTAAATGAATTACGAATTATTTATTTAAACTTTAATTGCACAAAATGAGTTACAATTTGGCGGACGTAATGCCATTACGCATTCTCTACCAGTCAACCGGAAAGATGAGTCCGAAATGATTAATTAGGTACTGCAAAATCAACTGTTTTAAAAATTTAAATATACAATAACATGTGAATACACTTATGCATGATAATGAAAATAAAAGATGTATAATTATGGATAAATACGCAATTAATAAATACATATATAATAAATACATATTAACTAAATACATAATTATGGTACTGTATTAACAATAACCTTTTCTAACAGGTCAGCACTTGAGATTGTATGTGAATTATTTGTAATTTTATATACTTACTTACATCCGTGGGCTGAATCTCCCGTCAATTCGTACAGTAATGTCATCAACCTCCGAGTTGGAGCTACGTAAACACATCTTATTACAAAGATAAAAGATATATACATACATACATGTATAATACGGCGATACCATAACCCCTACTAAGGAATTACGGCTAAACGTGAAACCTGAAACTGAATTCTACCATAAATAATAACAAAAGCGTATAGCTAATAAATGAATCAAAAATTTTTAGAATTCGAAATGATTTTTTTTTATACTTATAGTAGTTACCTAGTGGATTAAATACGATTAACGCATTTTACTAAAATTATTTTTAGGTGGTTTCACACAAAACTGTGAAATCTCCTCAAATTGTTATGATAAAAGTCATAGGAAAGCAAAAATTCGCAATGTCGCATACGTAGACGACTTAATAATTTCATATTTTTTTATTTAAAACCAAACTTACCAACTAATTTTGAAAAAAAATTTATGGGACCAAATAGCAGCTATTCCGCATCGAACAAAAAAAGAATCACGTAAATCGGATCAGTAATCTCGGCGTTATCGGTGTATATACAAAGAAAAAAAATATGTAGACGACTTACAAATTTCAGTTTTTTTTATTTATAAAAACAAAACTACCGAACTGATTTTGAAAAAAATTTTATGGGACCAAATGGCAGCTATTCCGCATCGAACAAAAAAAGCATCACGTAAATCGGATCATTAATCTCGGCGTCATCGGTGTACATACATAGAAAAAACATACCGGCCGAATTGAGAACCTCCTCGTTTTTGAAGTCGGTTAAAAATGGAGACCAATTAAAATTTTCCTTTTTTTATTATGCAAGATTTTTGTTGAATGGCGTGCATATGCAACTTTGTGTTCAGAAGAGAACTTTTAATAAGTTTTTCCGATGAAAAATTGTATAAGATCAAGGCGGACGTCTCTGTTCGGGTGGTCAGTACTATGTCCAGTTCACCAGAGGAACGACGAATGACGAATAACAACATTTATTCACCAGCCATGGATGTTTTATGTTTGTTTAGTATATTTGTATAGATTATTATATATTTGTGTAGTATCCTTAACATATTCAGCTCTTAGATAATAATATTTTATTTGGGCTAAATGATTGAAGTGTGTGTCCGTAAAAAAAACATTAGAGTTTTTGCCAAAGAAATTTGTTTGTTAAATTATACATAAACAATGCTTTATTATAATACCATAATAATACTCAGATACTGATTTACAATTGCATGTAAATGTCTGTTGAATGTTTCAGCAGCCTTCATTTCATTTAAGCTCAATAATATAGATTGAATACAAATCGCCGTTGTAAGGGTGTTGCGAATTTCCGTACAGTCGAGGGTCGTGGCCGGAGTCTGGTGGCGCCAGACTGTCGGGCTGCGTTCCTCGGAGCCCGAGAAGGGGCAAAGCGTGGGTCGAATCGAAACACGTACATTGCTGCTTATGTTACTAGATACTTTTATAATTTTGAAATAAAATTGAGAAAATATTTATCATGATATTATTCTGTGAAGCGGTGTTATACCTCTGGAGGTCTATGACAATTGATAAAACAATTGTGTCTGGAACCTGATACTTGACGGGATAAATATAACACACGCTTTAAGAAAACAACATTATTTTCATAAAATATTTTCAAAGTTTTTCATAGATTTCTTTCCTTATTTTTATTTCTTACAATAAAGTATAAAATAGCTTTCTCATCTTTACTGGAAGTTAAAAATGCTTATAAAAGTATTCTTTCGGATCACTAGAGGGTGGTGAGCGGTGAGATACCTAAGCGTTGCTATGAAAATGTTTAAAGTCAAAACCGGTGAAGTAATTGGTAGGAAAAAAAATTTTTACTGCTTCAGTGGCGTAGAGGTTATCGCGTCTGGCCGGACCCCAGAAGACGCAGGTTCGATTTCCGCCTGGAGCATACAATTTTTTCATCGTTTTCTTACTTTTTTTAGTCTTAATCTTACAATAAAAATGTTATTGATTACCATTAAATCAATTGTGATTGTTTTTTATTTTTCTAGTAGGTATAGGTATAGGTAATAGTAGGTAGGTATGCATAATGTATGTTAATGTAATACACGAGCATGTGGATATGGAGTTTCTTAATTGATATTGATAGATAGCAATTTCATTTGGCTGTGTCATAAAATAGTAAATCTAAATCGGCCGATCGGCCTTTATCCTTGAACAATTCCCCACCCTGCTAGCCCTGGAAAACTGTTCTTGAAAACGTAAAGAAAACAACTTAATTGTACAAATTAATACGGAGAAATTCTCAACAATGCCAATTACAACATCATACAAAAAGTAAAGCGGCATCTAGTACTCAATTTTGTAACTATGTTTACATGGGTAATATAGCATGCTAAAAACTTTTATGTACACAATTTGACGCAGCGATGTACGCGATCCAAGTGTTTATGTCCCACATCTTCCCGCCTCTCCAGGTCCCGGGACGTAGTACGGTATTCAGTGGTGTCCTGTCCTCGTACTCGCACGTACACCAGTGTATCCAAAATGGGCCTTGAAAAACGCACCGTGAAAATTATTGTGATTGTTTTTGTAACTCTACTGATTATAGGTAAGTCGATAATTTATTATCTATATGTTTTTATTTATTTACTGCTCCCCGCACCGGCTTCCAATGGGTGGTGGTGGGTTGCTCTCAATATCAGAATGATAAATGTTTGACTGTTTTGTCAAAATTTTCTAAATTTCCCCCTACTGTCTTGTGTCTCACTCAGGGCCGTCTTTAACCTATTGGAGGCCCTGGGCATATTAGGATAATGGGGCCCCTATGACTTTGACAGAACACTATTTTGTTAGCATAGACAAAGAAAGTAGATGAACAAGGTTAAATATTTATTTTTATTAACAATCACATGAAACGAATATACCTATAAATGTAATATAGTTCACAAAAGTATTTTTTTTTAGCATTTACAGGTTAGTTCTTCGATTTCTTCGAATTATATAAGTTTTTTGGTAAAAAATTTTGGTTATCGTTTGGTGATCTGACAAGAACTATTAGGGACTTTGTATTTGATCTGAGGGGGCCCCCTATTGATCGCGGGGCCCTGGGCACTTGCCCAAAGTGCCCAGTGGGAAAGAGGGGTCTGGTCTCACTCGCTTTTCCTACTAAGAAAATGTTGGCTTCTTACCTTTTTGTTTTTAACTCTTTTTTTAAGTTTTTCATACAATCTTATTATCAAATTTGGTGCCACCGTTCGAAAGTTATACATATATGCGCCTACCTATATACATTTCGGCGATTCATTAATATTTTATAGACGATGGATAGATAGATGCATAGATAAGCATATGATCTGCCAAAGAGGAGCTCGCAGAGGTTTGAGCGCTTTCGTTGCGATTACGAAAACAAAGCAACTTTCTCCATGGTTTATGCTTGACGGGTCAATCAATTTGTAATCTCGAGTTCGAGACATATATGAAGTGCCTTTTTGTGATGGAATAATAAAGAATTTTGACTAATCAAAATTTTGATTTTGAGCTCCTCCGTGCTTCGGAAGGCACGTTAAGTCTTTAGTCCCATTTGTTACTGCAACCGCTTTAATCCACCAACCCGCATTGAGCCAGCGTAGTGGTGTGATGGCCCAAATTCCTCGTGTGTTTCTCCCATGTAGCAAGGCTTGTGCCCAGCAGTGGGACGTGTATATAGGTTGATATTAGAGGCCTAACTTTTTTTTTAGTCCGAAATCCTTTATGGGTACCTAGGGAGAAAGGCGGAGGTTTGCACCCTGGGTTATGTGGGAGTCACCGGTGTAAAGTGCCGGTATACCCACTAAAACTGACTGTACCCGCTATCCACATTAGTGGGGCGCTACCGGGGAAGCTCGTCGCACACATCTCGGTCGTGCCTTGTGGCGTTCTTTCTAACTCTTTTTTTTGGTGGGAAGTGCCGCGGGTACTTGGCACTTCTCACACCGTCAGCGGAGTGTGTTTATTAGAGGCCTGCCCTGTGGTAACCGGTTACGGTAGCGCAAGTGGATGGATTGCCGAGATTTAGTTGTTTTCAACACAACTCTCTATTCGAGAGTCATAGCTAACTTACTTCCGCAGGAAAAAAAAACACAAAAATATACTGGTAATCTAATTGTGACCTCGTATACATTGTTTGGAGATCTTTGGGGCTTTCCCAGCAGTGGGCGTCTCTCGGCTGAAATGATGATGATGATGATGATGATACATTGTTTGGGGATTTTCGTTTCAAATTTATTTTGTAGTTTAAAAGACCATTCAGGTGTCTTTTGAGCAACGCCTACGCGTTGACTGAACGATATCGTCGCGACTCTTTCATTGCAAAAATTTTTTGCTCTCTTTCTCTTATAAAAACGGTTGAGTGGTACTGTCCAAAGGCACAGATTAATAATAGCCAAAGTTCTTGTGACTATCACAGTGCTGTGGCTCCTCCAAACTATCTACACCTTCCTGGGGCTCAGCGACAACGTCACGCGGCGCTGACGAACAGAGCACGCTGCGCCAACGTCGCACATAAGTTGACGTCACGCAAAGCTAAAGCAACCTCTAACGTACCGAATTACCTAATATAAAGGTATTTTTGGATTAGGTGCTTCACTTCTTGATATTGTTTCTGGAAACAGAAATATTTATGACATTTAACGGGGGAAAAAATTAAAGGGTCTACAAAAAACTATGTTGTTGTTGCTATATGTGGAAGCTTGTAATTAGCTTATAGTTAACCACTGTAAAATTTATTTTGTGAATAATGCTGTAAGCTTTCTAAATAAAAAAATAATAAAAAAAAAAAAATTACTAGGTGGTAGGCCCGTATGTAGGGTTGTCTGGATAGGTACCACCGCCTTTCTTATTTCATCCGTGAAACAGTTCGCTGTGTTTCGGATTAAAGGAAAAGGTAGCCAGTGTAATTACGGAGCATGGACGGCATTTCATCTTAGGCCTCAGGATGACAACGCACCTGCAATATGAAGTGATTTTGCCTTGTTATTGCAAGTGTCTAAAGGCGGCGGTTACCGCTTACCATCAGGTGGGTCGTCAGCTTGTTTTTCATCTAGTTGTATAAAAAAAAGTGTGGTCATCAAAATAATAATTGGTCTATAAATTGTTAATTTGTCGGTATTTTGATGATCAATCATAATTTTTGATGATCAATTATATTTTGAAGGTTGGTTAGGTTAGGTTTGTATGGTGATCAGTTACAATACAAGACATTTAATTGTATTAGTATTATGTTTTTATATCTGCGCGAATCCTCTTAGAAAAATATACTATAGATAATTTAAACCGAAACCACTTTGCTGGATATAACTTGTGTTAAAAACAAATTAAGTTGTATGTTTTCTTTTTTTTTCTTTTTTAATACTATACTCTTAACCTTTCATATCCTACCCATGATTACGCGTCTGCGCAGGTTTTCCGCTAACCCGCCGAACGTCACACGTTTTTTATCGCTGCGCTCGGCGCGTTTCAATTGTTTATGTTAGTGTGACCAGATGTTTCAACTTACAGCGTGGAAGTGTGTATTTAGCTAATTTTTCAGGCCTCTATACAAAGTGTAGTTGACAGCTGTAAGCTAAAACAGATACAAGCTAAATAAACCATAACTCTATTGTAATAGCGGTTTTAAGGCGACCGAGTTTTGGCGGGAAAAAATGGCATAGCACATCGAAGTCGGTGACGTCATAACACTATGCCACGTGAGAGGTCAAAGGAGTGTTGCCAGCATGTTTAAGTACATAGTAGTTCTATCACGTGTTGTTTTTACTTGAGTTAGTAGACTATTCAATGTAATACTGAATACTCTAACTAATGTAAATAACATAAGACATACGAAACCCAAATGATATTGCTAATTATTTTAATGAATATTTTATAAATCTGACATGCACGAGTAATTTATTAATTGACAATTCGGTTATTAAAAACGTTAAGACAAATAATAAAAGTACCTATATTTTTGTATCCAGCTGACGTTTATGAAATAAGTAAAATAATAAATTCTTTAAATTCAACTAACTCTACAGGATATGACGGTATAGCTCCAATATTGTGCTATGTAATAAATCTATAGTTCTAGTCTGGTGTATTCCAGATATTTTAAAAAGGAGACAAAAAAACGATAATAATTATCGGCCGTTTCGTAAATACCTATATGGTCCAAGATTTTTGTAAAGGCAATGCAAGCTAAATTAATTAACAAGCTTTATTGACAAACACCACCTAATAAAAAAGGAACAAAATCGTTTCCAAAATGCCAAATCAACTACCTTAGCTGCATTTTCACTTGTTGATAAAATTATTGAGTATACAGATAAGCGCATTCCATTAACCGCTATATTTTTTGACATGAGTATGGCCTTCGATTTCGTGTCTCATGATCTGCTCCTTCAAAAGTCTAGCCCATAATGGGCTTAAATCATACATAAATAATAGGACGTAATATGTGAAGATACTACGTTTGGACCAACGACGAATTGTTGACCCTTTTAAGTCGAATACCAAAGTGAACAGCTGCGGTGTACTACAGGAAAGTATTCTGGGCCCCTTACTTTTCTTAATCTAAATAAACGATCTTCCAGATATAACTGATCACCCTTGTGTTTTATTTGCAGACGAGATATCTGTAGCCGTTCCATGTGTAAACATACATGTAACTACAATATAGAAATAACAAAAACCGTACATTCTGTAGCAGATTGGTTAAAACAAAATAATCTAAAAGTAAATATCAGTAAAACTAAGTATATTCAGTTTATAAACAAAAATGGTAATAAAAAAGACGTTAAAATAATACGATGGTCAGCATTTGAAAGAGACTAAAGAGGTAACTTTTATTTGTATAATTTTAGACGACACATGTTCATAGAAAAAGCATGTAAACCCTTTACGTAAAAAAATTAATTCATATGCTTATGCCTTATGGAAACTTGGCAAAACTTTCCTTCCAAAACGTCCTTCCCAGGGTCTCAAACTATCTCCATACCAAATTTCATCTAAATTTGTTCAGCAGTTATTGACTCCCCATAGAAACTTCCACCCCTTTTTCACCCCCTTAAATGATGATGTCTCTGTTTAAAACTATCGTCCTTTCCTGGGACTCCAATTCAATTCAATCATTTATTGCTCATGTTTCATGTTGTATACAATGATGGTAAAAGTGAATAGTGTCAAACATGAGCCCTATAAGAGTATCGCAGTATTCATTCCAAATTTCATATATTAATTAAATTTGAAGTCTTAAAAATTAATAAGAATAAAAACAATAATTGAAATAATCTACTAAAACATGTCAATATAATAAGTAGAATAATATTTGTTTAGTAAATATACAGAGAAATTTGAATATATGTCACTAGTGAGTTAAAATGTCAATTAAAAATGTCAGTTCAAATTGTCAATTCATAATGTCTATTAATTTATCGCCGATCAGTAAATAAGTAGGTATTTAATTTATTTTATGCATGGCTTACATTTTTTTATCGTTATTTCCCCACAATATAATGCCATATCGGAGCCATGAACATAAAAAAAAAATATTTTAAAAACATCATATGTGCTTTCCTTAATGCATTAATTGTTTCTGCAATAAATCATATTTTGTGCTGAAAATTTAAATTTAAGAAATTGAAGTTTCGTAATATTTACTTTATATGCAGATTTTTGTTTCATGTGACAATAGTTAAAATTAATGGTTTGATTAGGGATATTGCCCATCACTTAATTGAATTTTTTACTAATATCACAAAAACGCTGCTCAGTTAACTTTTTATTGTTTACAAATACTGTATTCTTTTACCTTTTTTATCACAATGCCTGAATATTGTCTAAAAGTTTTTTATAATATATTAGTGCAGATTTAGCGTCGAACGCGCTCTTAAAAAATCAAACCGTGGTTGCTTTTAAAGCAATATACATCCAATACATTGCGATCAAAGCTCAATACATGATAACCGGAGATACTTTCTCTTTTTCCGAAGATCTTCATTAAAACTTCATCTTCATTAAGACTCGGATGGACTAGTATAATGATGATTTAAAAATAGTAGGTACTAATTGGAAATAGGTTCAAAAGTCGAAAACAGAACCTTCTTTTTTCAAAGTACCTACGTTAAAATAAAAAATTGAATTCAAAAATCAAATCCAAACAGAAGATATTCAAACATAGTATTAAATTAAATTTAAACTGAAATGTCTGTACTATGGTAAACTGTCTACTCCGGACATTGACTAAGCCCTATTCATTCCTAAGGCTTCGAATGCTCATAATGGATTTATTGCGTGAATTTGAGTAGGACGATGCTCCGTAATACATTGTGCTGCGTTTTTAGTACTGATCTGTAAAAATAGGGCATGTGAGTAGGTATAAAGATTCCTTTCTTGTTTTGCTGACGACTCGATGGCCGGCTGGTAAGTAGCCCCCGTCTATTAGCTAATAAGCCAGAGGTTACGGGTTGAAATCCCGGTGGGCGCATTACTTCGGTTTAGTAGTCCGATACGAATTGTCAATTAATCACAGGGATAACCCTAACTCAGGTCTAAATATATTAGGTTTATTTTGGCTAGACAATCGGTGTGAGTGTGAGATTACTAATCGTTAATATTATTATATTCATTTTAATTTTAAACTTTTCTCCGCGTTATGACAAAACATAGTATAAAAATATAGGGGTGCGCAATGAAAGGGTGGACAGCTCAGAGTACTACCGTAAACTAACCTATGTATACTTGATTTTAGTATAAACTAACAAATTGTTACTAACACACTTATGGGCCTAGGTCTGAAACAAATGCTTACATTCATTCATTCATAAACAGTCCTATTAAAGCGACGGCGGAAGTCAAAATGGATTTTTTATTTTCTTGTATCTAATAATCTGATTTGGTTATCCAAACAAGAATAGAACACGCAAATAAAAATACCATAACCTTGTACCTATTTTTATTTTCGTGCTTTATTCTTGCTTGGATCACCAAATCAGAATAAAAATACCATAGGCGCTGATTTTCTACCACCGCACAGAACTGTTTACGGGAAACATTGCACTAATAGGAAAAACATGATAGCGTATAGGTATACTATACTTAATAGAATATAAGCCATCACGTTCATGCCGTTTGTTCGTGTGCAATATTAATTTTGCTTTGTTTTGTTACCTCTAGCTGGTATCCTGGGACTTGTCCTTGGATTGTTGCTGAATCAGCGTTATGTTGGTAAGTAGGCATAATTTCTAGAGTTGGGAAAGGGGTGATTGTGTACGCGGTGTAATTTTGAACGGGGACGCGTACCTCATAAATATAATGACAGAACAGTTTATAAATCTCTTTCTGCCGTGCCGTAATACTCTATACGCCGCTAAGGTTAATCAACACGTTATTGATTTAAGCTAAGTCGAAAGTAGAAAAAAACATATCCTGAGCCCGTGACCTTTCACAATTGCGACTGCTCGAACCATCTGATTTAGGCTTGTCAAAAGTAAAGCATAAATAAACCTGTAAACTTAGTCCTAGGGCGGGAACGAAACTCGCGACACACTGTGCTACGCAGGACTTGGATAACCCTCTTAATTAATTTCAGTCTATCCGTTTTTGCAATGTAAAAATTATGCTGCGACACTCGGACAAGAACTTTTACAAATACCCACGATACAGTTTGAAAAGGGGCTCCTGTCACAAGCTTCAAAAGATGGTACTGATTCTGTGCAGTCGCTTTTCCTTTGACAGCAGCAACATGGAAGTTCAGTTCCATGAGCACCCAGAATGCTGCTGTCCATTATGAGCCTCTTACATTGCAGGGGGCTTAGTGGGTGCAACGTACCTTAACACACCTAAGTATTTCTTCTTGCCCCAAGAAGAAGAAAAGACAGTGCGTGAGGCATTTCCCCTGTCTCAAAAAAGGCATGCTTTAGGATATTTTTATACCCAGGACTGATAGACGGGACAGGTAGATTAGTGTCGAGCGACTTTTCATAATCCGGGTAGTCATCTGGATTACCTGACTATTAAGGTACCAATGACAGGATATGATTTTTTTCTACCTTCAATATTCTTAAAATCTTTCTAACGCTTCAAACTTTAGAAGTAAAATTAAGAAACTTCGTCTTTTTTATTACGTCTATTACAGAATTGGAAGTGTGGCCGCGCTCCGATGACTACACCTGGGACCAGCCCCTCATCCAGTTCAGGCCTTCGGACACTGGCAGCTGGCATCCGTGGTACAAGCGCCTCAACGACTTCTTGAGAGGTCTCGATTATTACACAATCCTATATCCTCACATATATGAAGGTTTTGGGAACATTTAGAATATGTTCACGGGTCATGGATGTCTGTATATATTCTTAATTTTTGATTTTAACATTATTATAAATGTTTGAAAAATTACTTAGTAATTAAAATAGAATAAAACTAGAAAAATTTCACGTCCTGAGGCAGGAATCGAACCCGCGACCTTTCGCAATCCGGGCGACTGCTCTGACCACTGAGCCACCCAGGACTTGGGATATCCCTGTGAAATTCTTCTAGTCTATCTGTATTTGCGTTTAGGAGCTAACGTCTACCCTACAATATCGAAATATTCTATTTCAACATCCGAAACGAGTATTTTTACAAATACCGACGATTCGGTTAAGTTGGGGCAGTGCTTTCAAATATTCTTAATTTTTGATTTTAACATTATTATAAATGTTTGAAAAATTACTTAGTAATTAAAATAGAATAAAAGTAGAAAAATTCTATTTCAACAAATACTCGTTTCGGATGTTGAAATAGAATATTTCGATATTGTAGGGTAGACGTTAGCTCCTAAACGCAAATACAGATAGACTAGAAGAATTTCACAGGGATATCCCAAGTCCTGGGTGGCTCAGTGGTCAGAGCAGTCGCCCGGATTGCGAAAGGTCGCGGGTTCGATTCCTTCCTCAGGACGTGAAATTTTTCTAGTTTTATTCTATTTTAATTACTATGTCTGTATATGTTTATTTAGTAAAAGCTGCACCCGATATCTTATTCAATCCCTGTAAAGAGAAAAGTGTTCGTTTTTTTACCTCTGAAGGTGGCAATCAAGCATACGCCCCACCTGATGGTAAGGGGTTACCGAAGCCTATTAACGCTTGCAACACCAGGGGTATCACTTGCGCGTTGACGATCCTGTAAAAACCTTTTTTTAGAACCCCATGCCATGCTGTAATCATTCTAGAAAACCTTTGCAGGGAGCTCATTCCACAACCCGAGCGTACGCGAGAAAGTTTCTCTGAAACCGTACATGGTACAGTACGCGACCACGTTGGTTCCAATTTGTGTGGATGAACTCTCTGCCGGTAGCAAGCGGTGCAATAATAGAAAAAGGCCGTGGGAATCATGTCAAATAATTCCTCAGGAGACACGCCGTTATACAATCAGTAGAACACACACAAGAAGGCAAAATCTCTCCTTAGGCTTAAAGGTTCATATCGCTCGTGAGCTCAGGAGATTGATGATTGATTGATTATTTTTATAGCCCAGCCTTTGCGGGCGTCCACGAGCGTTTCTTTCTTTATTTCAAACATTGATATTTATTTATACAGATAGATAGATATGTTCCCTCCAGAGTGTTACGTGAAAGTTGCAAAATGTCTAGTATTTTTAATATTTATATACACATATTTTGTAACACCCATATAAAAATTTTGTATTGCTCACTTCATGACAGACAAATAGCACATTGATATATTATAAGCAATATCATCCAAAAATATTCAAATATTTCTATTTATACCTACATATAAATAGACTCAACGAGCAGTAACGTAATGACCGGGAGTACCTACCAAACCACGATAATTTAGAAAGAAAAGAAAGAAAGAAAGAAAAATATTTTTATTTGACATGCACATAACATACAAACAACATGAAGCTTAAACAATAAAACAAAAAAAAAATAGACAAATACAAAAAGAAACAAATACAAATTTAGTTTATCGATCTGATCTTCGCCTACGAAGAGGAACCTTACTGTGATTTTCTTTGTAGCATATGAAACCACTATCCCTGAGGACCCGCCGCGCGCTCCCTGCTCCACCCACAACAGACATGAGCAGCAGCTTCGCTCCAGCAACTGCGAGATGGCCATGAGGGTCTGGGCGCCATGCACCGTCGACGAGTTCTATGGTTACAACATGGGCAAACCTTGTGTATTCTTGCGCCTTCACCACGTAAGAGCTTTTTTTTTTAAAGAAAGCACAACAAATGACTCTACACCACCTAATGTGAAGCGGTAAGAAGAGTCCAAGAAGAGTGCAGTTTAAATAGACACTGCTCTAGCCGCCTCCACCTTGCCGGCCCAAAAGGTGTTTTTTCACGCCTCTTTTGAAGAAACCCATGTTATACAAAGTAGGGAGCACATGTTGTTGGCAAAGAATTCCAAGTTCTGGAAGTACGACAAAGAAACAAGGTACTAAATTTCTTTGTGCGTGATTTTGGAATGGAGACAGTGAATTGATGACTCCGAAGGACGGTGCGCGTGCTCCTGAGTCATATCATATCATATCAAATTTCACATTAAAATTTATACTCTATATCGGAAGCAATATGGTTCATTTTTATACAAACAAATATTTCAATGCACGCCTCGCACATCCTCGTCAATCCTGACTATTTCCATCAAAGATGCCCAAGGCTAGGATTGAAAATTAGCCATAGAAATTTTAAATCTCGCTTCCCCTCGCCTCGTCTCGCCCCTCTGGTGGAAAACCACCTTAACACTGGGCTTTGAACATGGGTTTCTCTCACCTCCAGCGCAAGATTATCAACCATATTTCTAATCTATCTTATTAAATGTCATTTTCTATCACGATGTAGACGGCCTCATCCAAAATTAATTGGAATTACTCCATTTTCTCCTATTCCTTTTTGGAAGGTGACGTCTGGGTTTTGAAGGTTGTCTCTACTTCCGGAAAATAGATGATAGCATAATATCCAACCAAGACGGGTTAAAGCAGGCTATTCTTAGAACAACAAGTGACAAAGGAAATAAATTAATCGAACTTCATAATGAATGAAGATCACTATCCAATTTCTCATAGACCTATTTTCGGGATTCATTGCAGTCCCATAACAGTCTTCATCTTTTTATTCAGATCCACTACTGGGTACCAGAGCCATACAACGTTTCTACACGGCTGCCTATTCCAACGGAGATGCCAGACCACTTAAAGCAGTTTATGGTGAGTATTAATAAATTTTCTATTATATGTGGATACAGAGCATCACACTGTACCATATCCACGGTCGTAGGTATGTTCCTACTTTAAAAATATTTAATCGTTAATACTAATCTTTCATCAACCAGATCCAGCGTCCCGCCCAAAATTTCGGAGACTACGTGTGGGTATCCTGCGGCGGAGAGTTCAACTCCGACAAGGAGAACATCGGGCCAATCCAGTACGTTCCTGCCGGTCTGCCACCAGGGTTCCCCCTCAACCGGCTCCAAACTGCGGACAAAATCCCGTATGCCAACAGAAATCTGCCGGACCAGAACCCTGGGCCGTTGATCGCTGTTTTCTTCGAGAATCCTCGTCGTAAGTAAACTAAGCCTTACTTACTAAGCTAGCATGGCATAAACGCGTACTAGTTACTTACGCGTACAATACATTATAGGTCACAATCTCTGCCTTCTACTATCTAAATCATTCTACAATAACCAGCTCAAGATGCACAAGTAAAAAATATGTTTAACAGAAATACATTTATGGAAGAACGGCCACTATTCTTCCTATGAAATAGAATCAGAAATGTGACACCAATTTCATGTAGCAAGTTATGAAGCAGCAGTGGAAACCACTATCCTACTTAAGGCGATACATTGAAAAAAATATTTTATTGTGTAACATCATAGCTTTCTGAAAGATCTTACATATCTGAAAATCAGATATACATTTCTTCATACCTTATAGACAAGTGTAGAACGAAAACACGATTAAAGAATTTTGCCTCAATACATTTCATTTTCGTTAGGACCTCTTTAAAATGAGAAAACTTAAGATTATTGGTCAACTATAATTTGTATTCAGTAGTAAATTACTTTAAATATTCAAAATGTTTTTATGTAATCCTTATACTTCAGCATCATAATTACCAGCATTTATTCGGTCCACTGCCGGGTTTAGGTCTTCTTACATGGGAGAAATACATGAGGAGTAGGGGCTATTAAAGCGGTTGCAGGAACAACTGGGACCGCCTTCCGAAGCACAGAGGAGCTCGAGATAAGAAATTTTGGTGGACTTTCTGACTCACCCCGGGATCAACCATGGCGAAAGTTGCTTTGTTTTCGTAATCGAAACCAGAGCGATCAGACCACAGCGCACAAATCCTTATACTTATTTTTGATTTAATGATTTGTGTATTTCCGGTTACTTTACACGCGCGATCACTATTTTGTCTTTTTTCCTCCCGCCGAGTCAGCCATATCTCTATCCCTATCTGTCTCGGCCGAAACAACGTTTCGATAGATCGCCAGCCATTGCAAAAATATTAACAGCATTGTGTACCGGCACTGGACGGTATACAATACAGGATAGTGCCGTCAATACGACAATAAATTGAAACATGGGCTATGTTAGTTCATAGAAATGGTTTGCTACTTTCAAAAACGTTTTATGCATTTAATAATTTCATGGCATTTATTGACGTAGGTATTGACGGCACTAGCCTGTATATAATATATGAAGATGTATAAGATATAATAGATGAAGCTCGCTTCTATCTACGGCCTTCACATTACTTACCATCAGGTGAAATGAAGGTGAAGGGCCGTTTAGATTTTTAAAAAAAAACACCAACCGTCGGTGGGCGTGCAAGACCGCGTAAGAGCAGTTTGCAATACCGCGTATGTGCTTTTTATTTATTTCACAGGATGGAAGAAAAAGATAATATCTTGATATTTCTGCTCATTTCTTTGACTGAACTTGTTTGGGATTTCTCTGGGTGTTGTTTAATGAGAATCTGGTATAAGCGAATCAGCGCTAAGAGTCCGCTGGCGCGATATTTCAATTTTGCGACTTTTGTACATAACGTGGTATTGCAACTGCTTTTACGCGGTCTTGCACGCCCACCGACTAACAGCTCACAATACTTAGGTACAGTCGACAGCACATCAAGCGCAACAGTTTCACCTTGAGTTCGCCCTTATTCCTTTAATAATAGAGGTGACTTTTAAAATACATCTCTTACACTTGATGTGTTGTCTGTGCCTTATAAATACACTTACAACATGTAAAATTATTTTCCAGGCGAGGTCCTCATCAATGTGGAATGCCGGATCTGGACCAGGGACATCTACTATGACCCTTCGAGCCGCGTGGGCCGGGCTCGCTTTGAGCTTTTCATCAACAACTAAGTAACATGGTTTAGCTAGGATTGCCATTTAATTAATTTTTATTATCCTTGTTAAAATTAAGGCAAAATCGGCTCCAATAACGGTGGTATGTTTAATTTTATGTTCAGTCTCGTTTGGAAGAGACTTGAGCGCTTCAAAATGGAATTTATTTATCCAAAATAATTATTCGCGTTTGTAAAACGTCTTATGAAATGTCATTATGTATTCCAAATAGTTTCTCCCTTTCAAAAACATAATTATTATACATAAAAATTAAGCTCTGTATTTAAATTATGTTGGCAATCCTAGGATCTGGAAGTTTTGGTAAAAATAACAAAAGATCTTGTTTAGACAATATTTTACTTCACATTCTTATGTTTAAGAGTTACCTAATAAAACTTACACTACCTGTCTACTTGGGGAGTTAAGTATTATCTATTTTATCAAAAGAAATTAACCAAGCAGGAAAGTCAATAGAATATTTAATAATTGGTCTTCATATTGTTATAGTCGGTTGATATTTTGCTGACCAATTTTATATCTTTGTTGATCAATGTAGGAATGATGTTAAGTTTTTATTCTACGGGCTTTTGTTAAAATTTCGTTACTTTGTTAAATTTTTTCTACTCCGAGTTTGAGCTCATTACATTTTTTTTAAGTTTGGCTAAGTTATGTTACTTTGCTGATCAGTATTTTAATAGAAGACTTAGGTTATCAAACTGCAACAACTAATCAGCGGGCGGCATTCATTGTGTGGACGACGCTTCTGTCTGTACACTAGTGTTGCAAACAATAGTATAAAATATCGATAGTCTATCGATATTATCGTGGCCTTGAAAAACAGTCACAATATCGATAGGACTATCGATAGTTCGATACCATCGATACTATCGATAGCCAATAGCTTGCAATACTTTTGATAAAACCTAAAACTAACGAACTATTATGTAGTTGCAGGAAAACATCCACTCAAAATTTACAGTGTAAAAGCACTGACTATTATTAATAGTCAAAGTTGACTGGATGACTAGCCACGTCAAATTCTTTTTAAGATAAATACTATTGCTTCTTAGCCAAATATCGATATTATAATACTATCGATAGTAATGTACCTATCGATAGTTCTTCATACAAAGACTAACAATAGTATTGATAGAATCGATACTATCGATAGTATTGATTAAAAACTATCGATAGTATCGATACTATCGATTGTATCTAAATTCAATAGTACGATACCATCGATAGTTTTAGGTTTCATCAATAGTATTGCAAACTATTGGCTAACGATAGTATCGATGGTATCGATACTATCGATAGTCCTATCGATATTGTGACTGTTTTTCGAGGTCAACAATCGATAGTCATACTACCGATAGTTTTGCAACGCTACTGTACACGCACGAGTGTGGGGCGTTGCCAGGGCCGACTTTTTAATTTTACCAAGAATTGTAGATCTCGTAAAAGAGTTATAACTACTTAATGTTAAGTATTTTGTGGATAAGTAATATATATGTGCATACACAGGTGTCTTCTTCAGTAGTGTAACAGCTTAGTGAATGATGTCAATTTAATTTTTTATGTAATTTGCACAGTATAAAGACTGCAATTAGGTATAAATGGCTGTCAACTCTATCAATAACTTAGTATTTAATAATAAAGTAATAATTTATTCATAAACTTTTGTACAACATGCGATAAGAATGAATGAGTCGTTTTTTACTAACATTTTAAACTGTGCATTTGTTCGGCTGGTATTTTATGGTTCAAGTAATTCGTATTTAAACTGTAGCAATGAATATGACGAATAACAAAAAAATGTTTCGTTCTACCATTTGCTTACAAGTGTACAGATTGGTATAAGTATTTAAGGTGGTTATTTTTTTAGGGTAGAGGAGAGTCCCCCGGGGATTGACCCCGACGAAAAAGAGGGGTGTTATAAGTTTGACGTGTCTGTCTGTGTATCTGTGTGTCTGTCTGTGGCATTGTAGCGCCTAAACGAATGGACCGATTTTGATTCAGTTTTTTTTGTTTGAAAGCTGACGTGACTACGATGGTTCTTAGCTATAATTTATAAAGATCAGTTTGATGACGTTCAGCTTATTTTCTACATGATAATAGGGTTCCAAAACTCGGAACCAATACGTCTTCAGCGAGGTGTGAGACAGGGCGATGTTATATCGCCGAAACTGTTCACTGCCGCGTTGGAGGATGTGTTTAAGCTTTTGAACTGGAGAGGACTTGGCATCAACATAAACGGCGAGTACATGACTCACCTTCGTTTCGCGGGTGATATCGTAGTCATGGCTAAAAACCTGTAGGACTTGGGCACAATGCTCGACGACCTCTGCATCTCTCCCAACAAGTGGGTCTTAAAATGAACATGGATAAGACGAAAATAGTGTCGAATTCCCATGTCGTACCCACTCCTGGGGTGCGATTCTGTAACGAATCTCGCACCTCACTTCGCAAGTCACTTCGAATTCAACTGTCAAATAGAGCAAAAAATGTATGAAAATTTGCTCTATTTGACAGTCGAATTCGAAGTGACTTGCGAAGTGAGGTGCGAGTTTTGTTACAGAATTGACAGGCACTGTAAAGGTTGGAAGCTCTACACTGGAAGTTGTTGACGAATATGTTTACCTGGGACAAATAGTCCAACTTGGTAAGTCCAACTTCCAGAATGAGGTCAATCGACGGATCCAACTCGGCTGGGCAGCGTTCGGGAAGCTTCGCAGCATATTCTCGGCCCAATCGAAAGTCTGTAATTCGTGTGTGTTGCCAGTGATGACTTACGGAACTGAGACGTGGCCGCTTACAATGGGCCTCATAAGAAGGCTCAATGTCACCCAAAGGGCAATAGAGAGGGCTATGCTCGGGGTTTCTCTGCGTGATCGAATCAGAAATGATGAGATTCGCAGGAGAACTAAGGTTACCGACATAGCCCGAAGAATTGCGAGCCTCAAGTGGCAGTGGGCAGGCCACATTGCAAGGAGGACTGACGGCCGTTGGGGCGGAAAGGTCCTCGAGTGGCGGCCGCGTACCGGGAGACGCAGCGTTGGTAGGCCTCCCACAAGGTGGATCGACGATCTGGTGAGGGTCGCGGGAAGCCGATGGATGCGGACAGCGCAGAACCGATCGGTATGGAGATCTTTGGGGGAGGCCTATGCCCAGCAGTGGGCGTCTCTCGGCTGAAATGATGATGATGATGATGATGAATAGGGTTTTACTAACTTTTACAGATCCGATTGATTTGAAATTTGGTGTACTGTCACTTCGGTGACATTCCCATGACATATTATCCTTGAGCTGATCCTATACCATCAAAAAGTCTGCGAAATGCTTAATTCTTCAGAAACTTACAGCAGATATAGCGTGCTTGGGCTCTTTTGAATAGTCTCAATGAGCTGGTGTTAGATAGATGATTAATGACGCCGGGGGTTACTTAAAAATTTTAATTTTGTATTTTATTTCCCTATTACCTACATATTGCGAAAAAGAGATATACTGTACTTAAATTTAAACTTTAATGTCTCTTTACTGATTTACCCAAAGACTTATGTATCTAAGGACTACGACAGAAGGCATGTCATCACACCTCGTAAGAATTACCAATTTGCGTTCCTTTATTTAAAAAATATGATGTTAGAGCCAATCAAGCCAATCTTTTACCAAAAAGTTGTATAAATTATAAAATTAAAGTTAAATAATCATGAAAAATCGCTTTTAATATTCAGTACGTTGATATTTGATATGAATGCTTGTTGTAACTTGTAACTAATGTAGTTGAAAAAGTATTGCTAAGGATCATTAAATTATGTATAAAACTATTTCTTTTGTTCTTAATTGTTCAGCTTAAAATAGGATAAGTATAAAAGTAGAATTATTGTCGTTTTTCTTACAAATTGGTGTGTATAAAAGTAATATTTCCTAAAGTAAGATGATTCCTTTGTACTCTTTACATTATTAATGATGTTTAGTCGGTTCATAACACAGATTAATAGTGATATAATATGTAACATTTTGTTATTTTTTTATTCTAACATTATTATAAAATGTTTGTTTTTCTAGTTTTATATTTTAATTACTAGGTATGTAACATTTTACTTCATAAGTTCATAGTGACACACGTACGTGGTAATGAAACTATCACAATATTCTTAAATTGTTACGAATATTTCAGAAGGAATACCTCGAATTTATAATTGTATACATATTTTGTTTTTAAGTCTAATAACTTTGTATTATTTTCATACGGTGAGACGGATCGCCAGAGCTCACTAAGAAAGCGTTATATTGGGACGCATGAGTAGTGATAGTGGCCAAAGTGCTACGAGGATTCTTAGGCTACAGTAACAAAGCGTGAGTAGTGCCAAAGTTGCTACGAGCGTCGCTAGACTACAGTAACAACGCGTGCGTGAGTAGTGACCAAGGTGCTACGAGCGTCTTTGCTACAGCGACAACGTGTGAGTAGTGCTCAAAGTGCTACGAGCGTCTATAGGCTACAGTAGCAACGCGTGAGTAGCGTTGAAGGTGCTACGAGCATCTATAAGCTACAGTAACAACGCGTGAGTAGCGTTCAAAGTGCTACGAGCGTCTATAGGCTACGGTAACAACGCGCGAGTAGTGCCCTACGTGCTGCGAGCGTCTATCTATAGGCTACGGTAACGCTTGTTTGCGACCCTCGTCGTATAAAAAAGGTCATTGAGTTCGTTAAAACTAATATTTTTTAAGATATTTCATGAAACACATTGAATTTGGTAAAATGGGCAATAATTGGGGTTGTTATTTATATTTCTGTACTTACTTGCTTAAGTATTAATTGTGATGTACCTACCCACGAACCAGATACAATAGATTTTCAATTGTTGGAGACGCCAGGCTGGCAGAGGACGAAAAGTGATGAATTACGTGAATTTAATTTGCAACATTGTGCATGTATAATTTTGTAGGAATATTATTACATTAGTTACGACTTACCCATTACGATAATTTAAATATTTGATAACTATATCTATTTTATGTTTAGCTGTAGGTACCTATATCTACTTAAGTAATTACTTACATTTATTAAAATCTTCGGTAGGTACGTAACTGTTTTCTAAACATGTTATTGATGTTATAATTAAGTGTGTTTTAAGTTATCAGAATTATTGTGAGTATTTTTAAAACTTTCGCTAAAAAAGTAATATCTATGAAGTACCTGATTTTGTTTATGTTCGTTTTGGATTAAACGATAAATTATTTCTATGAATAGTTTGTACGAAAAAGATCTATAAATAAAGTAGCCACATAGAATGCAAGTTATAATAATTATAACTATGTAATGTTTGCTTGATGTTGGATATAATAATAATAATTGCCTATTTATTTAGGTTTCATTGTTGTCTTGAAATGTGAATGGTAAATAAACAATTACAAAATTACTTTGTAGTTTCTTTAAACTTATCATTTTAGCCCCCGACGAAAAAAGAGGGGTGTTATTAGGTGCTACCAATCACTCAAACAGTCACACAAAAGCTCTTCGATTTAAACGACGTGTCTAGGCCGTCCAAATTGATAATCCAACCAGACGGCTGACATGACGTTCAGCCATCTGGTTAAATTTTGAGCACAATGACTTGGCTAGTTGTCTTTGATTGAATGCCGGCGTTCAATCTGTTAAGGGATCAGTATGCTCTATGGCCCAAATTATAATCTATGTATTTTTGTGACATTGACGTTGATTGATTCTCTCTGCGAAATGGATAATGTATCTCCCCAGTGCATTTTATTCATAATCTTTTCGAATCCTATTATTAGACGTTTTTTGTGTGTTAATGTTTAATAGTAATAAACAGTATACACAACGCCAGTGTTTTTATAACCATATTTTGATCCACATCAACCATCCAACTACATGGTGCATGGGTATCGCCAGCCGCATGCCCAACAGGTTATGGGCTCAGAAAGAAATCCGTAGAAGGACGAACACAATATTGTTGGCGCACCTCTACAGAGTGAGTAATAGATTAATCATTTAAATAAAATGGCAAGTGAGAACGGGCACGGGCCTCATGCCACGTTTTCCTTTGAAAAGTTGGATGGAGTGGCTACATATCTAAACTGGAAATTTCAAATGAAACATTGCCTTATGATGGATGGTTTATGGGGTTGTATTGATGGTACAGATGAAGATCTTATACGTGGACAGCGTGCGCTGGCGCGCATATGTCTCGCGGTCAAGCCAGTTTGTATTCAGCATTTGCGAAATGCCACTTCTGCTAGAGAAGCCTGGATTAAACTACAGGACATATTTGAAGACAAGGGTCTTTTTAGCAGAGTGGCGCATTGTGAAGCATGCATTAAGGGGAAGCAGACAGTTATGTCATTTCCCAAGGGTCAAGCAAAAAGGGCTACACAGTTACTCGAATTAATTCACTCTGATGTTTGTGGACCCATAGAAGAGTGCAGCTGGGGAGGTGCTCGTTATTTCGTGACATTCACAGATGATTTCTCACGCAAAACATTTGCTTATTTATTAAAAAATAAAAATCAAGTTATGTCTCATTTTATTACTTTTAAAAATTTAGTAGAGAATCAGATAGGCCTTAAGATTAAATGTGTTAGAACTGATGGTGGAGGAGAATACTGTAGTTCTGCATTTGAAAAATTATTTTCTGATTTTGGGATCATTCATCAGGTTACTATTCCATACAGCCCTCAGCAAAATGGAGTTGCTGAGAGACTGAACAGAACTTTGGTTGAGAAGGCACGCTGTATGCTGGCTGATGCTGGTTTAGGTGTGCGCTATTGGGGTGAGGCTGTAATGACAGCAGTTTATTTAAAGAACAGGTCCCCTACTGCTGCTGTACCCGGCGCAACTCCTGAAGAGAAATGGACTGGTCACAAAGTGGACCTCAGTCACTTAAGAATATTTGGTTGTGAGGTCTTTTCTCACATTCCTGATTGTAATCGGCGAAAGTTTGATGTTAAATGTAATAAGTATATATTTGTTGGTTACTGTGAAGGCTCCAAAGGTTACAGACTGTCAGATCCCAATAATCCTAAGAAAATCATTAAGGCGAGAAGTGTTCATTTTATTGAAAAATATGACTGTGATAATATTAGAAATAATAATAATAATATTAAAAATAATAATAATAATGACAATATTTATGATAATTCTATTAATAATTCTAATGACTTTGTGTTAACTGAAATTAGTAATAACTCAATTCCGCAAAGCGGTAATAATATTTGTAATAATTTATAATCCTGACCTAAACATACGGATTTATCTGTATGTTTAGGTCAGGATCCCTGCCTTGGTAGTGAGGCCACCAAGGATCAGGTCGAGTCCACCGACGCAGCTGATGGTTCCAAAATCAGCGAAAACCTGGTGCTAGATGAGCAGATGGGAAGCCCAGGGGAGTATTTGTCTTGTAGTAACAATGAGGACTCTGCAGAGGCGGATCCTAGTGTAGACGAAGCACACCGCTCACGACCTATCCGGAGTACAAGGGGTAATGTACCCAAAAGGTATGGTGATTATGATTATAATTTTTCTCTTTTGACTGAGGGAGGATATGAACCCCTTTCTTATTATGAAGCAATGGCATCACAAGACAGGGACGAATGGCAATTGGCCATGCAAAAAGAGTATGATGCTCTTATTAAAAATTGTGTTTGGACATTGGTAGACCGTCCAAATCACACCAATGTAGTAAAATGCAAATGGGTGTATAAAATTAAAGATAAAGCTTTAGGTAAAGATATGTACAAAGCACGTTTAGTAGCTCGTGGTTTTTCACAAAGAAGGGGGCAGGACTATAGCGAAACTTTTTCTCCAGTTGTCAGACATTCGACCTTGCGAATATTATTCTCATTGGCGAATGAGCTTGACATGGACATACGTCATATTGATGTCGCAAATGCTTTTCTTAATGGTGACCTTAATGAGCTTATTTACATGGAACAGCCCGAGGGTTTTACTACAGATGGTTCTAAAGTATGTTTATTACATAAGGGTATATATGGCCTTAAACAAGCCAGTCGTATGTGGAACAATAAAGTACATTGTTTGTTGACAAATTACAATTATGTGCAAAGCAAGTGTGAACCATGTATATACATATATAGATGTGATAAGATTCTATCTATTGTAGCACTATATGTCGATGATTTCTATGTATTTGGTAATGATACTACTTGTATTGACAAGCTGATTAGTTTACTAAAGAAAGAATTCAATGTTAAGAACCTTGGAAATTTGTCTAATTGTCTTGGTATGAATGTATTTCGTGATAGAGCTAAAGGTATATTACAATTGGATCAAAGTGACTATATAAAGAGATTGTTAAACCGTTTTGGGATGACTAATTGTAAAGCTGTAAGTACACCTATGATGTTAAATTGTAAATTGCAAAAATCAAGTTCATCATGTATGGATGGTGAAATTTATGAATTTAGAGAATTATTGGGTAGCTTAATGTATCTGTCGGTATGTACCCGACCTGACATTTCCTTTGTTTGCAGCCAGTTGAGTCAATTTGGTCACGCCTTCGATAAGAGTCATTGGTTAGCAGCCAAACGCGTCTTAAGGTATTTGGCGGGAACAATAAATTATTCCCTATGTTTTTATAGGAGTAATGATTTAAATATATCTGCTTATGCTGATGCAGACTGGGGTAATGACGTAGTAGATCGTAAGTCATACACAGGCTTTGTGATTAAGTTGGGAAAGAACACAATTAACTGGGAATGTAGGAAACAGAAGTGTGTGGCACTTTCCAGTACTGAGGCTGAATATTTAGCAATTGGAGATGTTTGTAAAGATTTATGTTTTATAAAGAACTTGCTTTTTGAGTTAATAAATAGAGGGATTGATACTATTGTATACAATGATAACCAAAGTGCCCAAAAATTATTAGAAAATAAAACATATTGTCACAAAAGAACGAAACATATTGACCTTAGGTATCATTATGTTAAAGATTTGATTCAAGATGGTTTTGCTAAAATTAGCTATTTGTCAACAGAAAATATGATAGCAGACATACTCACTAAGTCTCTAAGTAGAGTTAAGCATGAAAAGTTTGTTAAAAGTATTAATATTGTGACTTGTTTAAATAAAATGTAATCAATGTACCTTTATAGTTTGTTAATAAAATGGTAGAGTCAATATATGTAAGGTCGGTACCTATGTATTTAAACTTGATACACTAGTGGTTTTTTGGTTTATAGAGCATAAGGGGAAGTGTTAAGGGATCAGTATGCTCTATGGCCCAAATTATAATCTATGTATTTTTGTGACATTGACGTTGATTGATTCTCTCTGCGAAATGGATAATGTATCTCCCCAGTGCATTTTATTCATAATCTTTTCGAATCCTATTATTAGACGTTTTTTGTGTGTTAATGTTTAATAGTAATAAACAGTATACACAACGCCAGTGTTTTTATAACCATATTTTGATCCACATCAACCATCCAACTACATGGTGCATGGGTATCGCCAGCCGCATGCCCAACACAATCAACGGGCTAGGCATACAGTTAAGCGGCTAATTTAACCAGACAGCTGCGACATAATCCTTGAAATCAATAGCGACAGCCGCGTGGTAGCTCGCGATAGCTTGTTCATAATGGTCTAATGGGCCTACCACACACACAAGCTTCAATCAATCAATCAATCAATCATATAGTGTTTTCATGTTGTTTACAAATGTTCTTAGAAATAATTTTCAAAATCAAACATGAACCCTGTAAGGGTACCGCAATATAAGTATACATTCGCATGCAATTAACAATTATTAATAATATTTCAAATATTGCTTGATTTATATTAATGTTAAACATTATGAATACCTACACAGATAGTCAAAGTATTTTCTACAATGTCATATTTAGTAGGTAATAATATAATAATGAAAATTTTATTAAGTTTGTCTAATGTCAATCAGTTAATTAGAATGTCAAATTATCATTTCAAGGCTAAACATAAATATATATCTTTTGATTACATATTGTTGTCATTAAAAAACTCGTCAATACTATAATAACATTTAACAATTAATAACATTTTTAAATTATTTAGGAAAACAGTATCTTTTTTTCTGTTTTTAATCTGTCAGGTAATTTATTATAAATTTTGACTGCCATTACGTTTGGACTTAAGCTATGCAATTTGAATTTGGCAGGATAAGTTATGCTCGTTTCTGGTTGGAAAGCGTCGAAGTTGATCTGTTTTTTTTTGAAAAATAATTAGAATGCTTTCTTACAAATTTACATAGGTAAGTACTTCTAATTAATACGTAAATCGAGGTAAGAGTTAAAATTTTTTGGTTCGTAAAATATCGTTGGCAACTTTCAGGCTGTTGTATTAAATAGGATCCGTATGCATTTCTTCTGGGAGATAAACAGGTCCTGCGCATTTACACAGTTTTGCCTGCGCAGGCCGGCATGTACACGGAACACGTTGTTTGTTAAAGTTGGTAAAACGGTATCACGCGCCAACCCCACAGCGCGGCTTGCGCACTTTTCGACTTGCTTGAAATTTTGTGCAAGCCCGGCCTGCGCGTACTTGTCTGTGCGTATTATTGGGCCTACCACACGCACAAGCTTCACCACAGTTTTGCCTGCGCAGGCCGGTTTGTACACGGAACACGGTGCTTGTGGTTGGTAAAACGGTATCACGCGCCAACCCCACAGCGCGGCTTGCGCACTTTTCGACTTGCTTGAAATTTAGCGCAAGCCCGGCCTGCGCGTACTTGTCTGTGCGTATGGTTGGGCGTTCAGTGTTCAAGCCACAGTCGAGTGTACTTTTTGTCGAGGCTCGCTCATCGTTCATGAGGTCGTTCGTCAAATCGTCACTCAAAAATGGCAGATTTGCGTACGTACAAGCGCGAATTCACGGCTGAATTAATATATGAACCATCGTTATGGTATTTTCAACTGCTCTTAAAGGATCGTGAGACGCCCAGGCAGTCAATGTCAAATTTTAATGACACACTCTCCTAGGTACCTACGTATTATATTTGGTATATATACGTGTCTAAACATAGTATAAAACAAAGTCGCTTCCAGCCATACTGTCCCTGTATCTATGTATGTATGTACGCATGTTACTTTTGCGTTGTCTTTTTTTTAATAACAAACACTTGAAAAATGATAGCATAAAAAAATTTTCTTCACTGGGAGACATTGTTTCAACGCCAAGGATCTCGACAAGAATGAGGCTTGCGCCACCTTGCGCGTTGTGCTTTCTGGTGTTGTGATCGTAAGTAATTAATTATAATATATTTTTTATTAAAAAAATGAAATTAAGTAGTTGTGATTATATAGAAAGTGTTTTAATAAAAAAATTTAAACAAAAATTAAAACCGACTCCAAAAAACCGAAAAGGATAAAATAATTAAATTTTAGTACCTATACAAGGTGTATCAGAATAACAAATAAAAAATAAATTCTTTATCGAGAACTTAAAATTAAAATGTCACTACTGTAGTAATCGGCCTCTAGTAATTTTAGGTTGTACTAGGTTAGGTTGTACTCTAGTAATTTTAGGTTGAATGACATTCACAGCCGAATCAGTAGAGTAGTGACATTTTCATTTTGAGTTTTCGATAAAGAATTTATTTTTTATTTGTTATTCTGATACACCTTGTATAGGTACTCATCCCCTAGAAACATATTTTTGGAGTCGGTGCTTCACTATCTATGGTTTCTGGAAACAACATAACACCAACTCCAAAAATATGTTTCTAGGGGATGAGTACGTACGTACTAAAATTTAATTATTTTATCCTTTTCAGTTTTTTGGAGTCGGTTTTAATTTTTGTTTTTTTTTTTCACGATTTTTAGTGATAATGATAACTTTTGAAGGTCAAAGCTAGATGGGTGACCGTCAACTTATATTGTTTTTAAATATCGTATTATTTCACTAAAAATTCATAGGAAACCAAATATCCGCAACTTCGACATACGTAGACGACTTATTTTTTCCAGTTTTTTTGATTTAAAAACCAAACTACCCAATGGATTTTCAAAAAAAATTTATGGGAACTATTCCGCATCGAACGAAAAAAGAATCATCAATATCGGTTCACCCCGTCAAAAGTTCTGAGGTAACAAACATAAAAAAACTCCTCCTTTTTTTTGAATTCGGTTAAAAATACATGTCGTGTGTTCCAGCTGACGGCCTGGCATTGCTTGTAATCTAGTTGCATAAAAGGAAATAAAAAATACCTTAACTTTTTAGCAAAAATCTTTATTAATTTATGGAGGGTAGGCAATTTTTTATCATAATCAGTTTAACATTCATTAATTTTAACCAATTTGAATCATTAAATTTTGAATGGTCTTACTCTATGGTATAAAAATGAATAAGCAAAGCGTGCAGACTATGTTAGAAAATCTACCATTTAGAAACTTTTTAACAAAATTATATTAGCGTGGGTATTACTTTTTTTAGGGTAATCTTCTATCATCATTGGTTGAAACTAATAAAAGATAATAAAGTTGATTATTTATTATCATGTATTAATTTCAACAAACTTGTATTGTATCTTTAATGTGTGTAGGTAAATGATTAAATAAAACATGGAACAGTTTTAGCCTAATTTTACTCTTAATCTGTAGGTAGGTACTTGTAATGTGTATAGAACAATACATATTATTACTGAATTGGCTTACCTCCTGTATTATTTTGATAGAATAATTTATTTAGGAGTATATATGTACATACATCAAATATCTACATTTTCATTGATATCTGTTATTATTTGTGCTATAAGTACTATACTGGGCGTTGGCGCGCACAGTGATGTTCCACCTGTTCCACCTTTTGCATCCAGAAAACCTATCCTAGTACCCACAGAAGATCAGCGTCGAGGCGCCAACAAGTATTATGCTGAGTGGGGTCCTTTCAATGTCAGCTAATGGTAATTTAGTTACTTATAAATATTATTATTATCTATACCTACTTTGTGTGACGTTAAATAAATGTATTTTTTTCTTTCTTTATCATTTTAAGTGAAATGTTTTCATATGAGAATAAAGTTCTTTATTAAACCTACTTAAACAGGGTTGTGCCGTCAATACGACAATAAATTGAAACATGGGCTATATTCGGTTATAGAAATGGTTTGCCAGTTTCCAAAACATCTTATTCATTTGATAATTTCTTGACGTTTCTATGAACCAATATGTTTCAATTTATTGTCGTATTGACGGCTCCATCTTTTATATTATTGTTGTTAAAATTTCATAATATTCGATATAACTACTAGGTTAAAGTTACGTAAGAAGAAATTGTTACTAATATACTGATCAACTATCGACTTCAGTATGGAATAAATTAATAAATAAAAATAAAGAAGCTGGTGGCCGGGGCGCCGGTAACCTGTTTCTTTTTTTTTTTTTTTTTTTTTTTATACAAAGCACGACAAATGACTCAACACCACCTGATGTGAAGCGGTAAGAAGAGTCCATATGCGAAGACAGCTAGTGCAGTTCAGACACTGCTCCAGCTGCCTCCACCTTGCCGGCCCGAAAGGTGCTTTTTCACGCCTCTTTTGAAGGAACCCATGTTATAGGAAGGAGGGAACACATGTGCTGGCAAAGAATTCCAAGTTCTGGAAGTTCGACAAAGAAAAGAGCTACTAAATTTCTTTGTACGTGATGTTGAGGTGGAGACAGTGAATTGATGACTCCGAAGACCGGCACGCGTGCTCCTGAGCAGGAATGGGGAAGGTGGGATAAGGTCAAATAGCTCTTCAGAACACTCTCCGTGATATAGCCGATAGAAGGCGCTAAGCGACGCAATGTCTCGACGCAATTGCAGAGGCTCAAGGTTGTTGGTTACCTCTACATCGCCAACGATACGGACAGCACGACGCTGCAATCTGTCCAGGGCATCGAGTAGGTACTTGGCGGAGCCATCCCACAAGTGCGAGCAATATTCCACGCAAGACCGGACCTGAGTTTTATACAGCAGGCATAATTGGTCAGGCGTGAAAAATCGACGCACCTTGTTCAGGACACCGAGCTTCCGAGAGGCTGTTTTTATCACGGTTTCGATGTATTTCCTGGAATTCAGATCGCAACATATCTCCATGCCTAGCAAGTTTAGGGAGCCCTGTGCCGAAAGAGTCGTGCCCTGAAGAGACGGAAGGGGAAGGAACGGCGACATTTTGGCTGTAAACGCGCACACCTGTGTTTTCTTAGCATTGAACTCAACAAGATTGTTAGATCCCCATTCAGATACGAGGTTCAACACCCTGTCGAGCTCAATGGCAAGATTCTCTCTCTCCCTCTCGGTTTCAGCGCGCCCAGCCCCTGGGCGACCGTAATATCCCCCATGCACTGTACTGTCATCTGCATAGCAATGAATGTTTCCTAACGGAATCATGTCATTGATATGCAGAAGAAAGAGTGTGGGGGATAGAACAGAGCCTTGTGGTACACCAGCATTCACTGACATGAACCGCGAAGCGCATCCATCTGCGAGGACACGGATTCTTCGCTCATGCAGGAAGCCGGCGATCCAGTTACAGAGCTGAGCGGGCAGACCGTACGCCGGGAGCTTGGAGAGAAGAGCCCTGTGCCAGACCCGATCGAACGCTTTGGCAATGTCAAGGCTAACTGCCAGTGACTCACCACGTTTGTCAATAGCTTCACCCCAGACATGCATTAAGTACGCTAGAAGATCACCCGTTGACCGGTTCGGCCGAAACCCGTACTGTCGATCATTAATTAATGAGTGATCTTCTAGGTATCGGATCAGCTGGTGGTTTAAGATCCGTTCCATGACCTTGCAAAGAACTGAGGTGACAGCTATCGGGCGGTAGTTAGCTGGGTCTGATCGGTCTCCCTTTTTGGGGACCGGTTGCACATTGGCCTCTCTCCAAGATTCCGGCACACACCCAGAAGAGAGAGAAAGACGGTATAGCCGCGTTAAGACAGGAGACAACTCCGCTGCGCAGTTTTTCAGTACTATCGCTGGAATGCCATCAGGTCCACTAGCTTTCCGGACGTCGATGGACTGAAGCTCCGCACGTACATCACATTGCCTAATACGAATATCGGGCATTGTGTGGCCACAGTGGGAGAGTGTTGGTGGCTGTAAGTTGCAGTCATCGATTCGGGAGTGAGCAGCAAAGAGTTTTACCAAGAGATCGGCTTTCTCTTGCGGCTTGTGAGCTAGCGAGCCGTCAGAACATCTCAACGGGGGCAGCGAGGGTTGACAGAAGTTGGATTGCACGGCTTTGGCCAGACGCCAGTAGCTACGGCTTCCCGTAGGATGCGTAAGAAGTTCTTGGCCAACTCGTGCAACGCGCTGTGCATCCGCTCTGATGAAGGCCCTTTTGCAGGACTTGGTGGCGTTGTTATAGGCTGCTTTCAGTGAGTCAATGTTGGGATCCCCGCAAGCTCGGCCCCTGATCCAAGCGCGGTATGCCGACTGTCTGTTTTCAACAGCTAAGGCACAATCGCGGTTGAACCAGAGGTTACGCCTACCCCTACTGATGAGATCGGAGTGAGGGATATAGTACTCCATCCCTAACATGATCTCATCAGCAACAGCAGTAGCGCTACCGTTCGGGTCCAGCTCACTGAAACAGCGCTGCCTCCAAGGGACAGATGCGAAGTAATCCCGCATACCGTCCCAATCTGCCGACGCATAGTGCCAGATGCGGCGTTTGGCAACCATAGGTACCGGTGGCGACGCCCGTGGCACCCCAGCGGATACCAGGCAGTGATCCGATGTTCCCAAAGGAGCACGAACCTCTAGCCGATATCCATCCGGGCGAGTCGTCAGCAGAAGGTCCAACAATGAGGGCGCGTGACCGACAATGTCTGGAATCCTGGTGGGCTGGTTTACCAGTTGGGTCAGGTCGTGCGTGAGAGCGAAAGCGTGGGCAGTTCTACCAGCATGGTCAGTTTTAGAGGAACTTAACCACGACTCGTGGTGAGCATTGAAGTCCCCTAAAAACACCAATTCCGCGGTTGGAAACTGCTCCTGCGCAACATCTGCCACCCGACTAAGATGTTCGAAAAGTCGAGTTGTCTCCATGTCACCGCTGTGGGATCTATAGAGGCACACGTAGATTCGGCTATGTGTGCCCAGGTCCACATGCACCCCAAGAATAGAGTGGGAAGGGTCCTCCAAACAGCGCAGACGGCGACAGCAAACATCCGCCCGGACAAACAAGCATACCCCGGCCTTCGCTTTGAAGGACTCTTCAAGAGCGTAGCCGGGGTAATCCAAGTAGCTAGTGTCTGCCGGGCGAAGTATTTGAGTCTCCGTCAAAAACAGCATTTCGGGTCGAGCCGTCTCAAGATGTTGGTGGACGGCATTGAGGTTAGCATGGAGCCCACGGATGTTAGTGAGCCCGACCTCAAACAGCGTGGTTGTGGTGGGGGTGTGCACCGCTGAACGACCGAAACTGTTTGTGAGCGCTGCCATAGTTGACGATAGAAGGAGGAGAGGCGTGAATTGGGGGGACGTTGCCGCGATATATACGGTCAAAGCGTGAGGCCTGTTTCCCCAGGTAATAGCCGACAGTAGAGAAGCGCTGACCCGCCGAACGGAAGGGCCCCCGAACCCCCCCGGGAATGGCCGCCGGGACCCCACCACCCGGTCACCAACCGGCACGACGGACCACCCCAAGATTATGCGTGGCATGATAGGGCAGCCTCACGAACTGGTTAGGTTCGCTTGGGCCCCTGTACTGTACCACGGGCGGCCAGCGGAACAGCCGTTTCTTCGGGTCTCCCTGGTCGGCGGGTCAATGCAGTCCACCTGGCTCTGGTTAGACGGAAGCCGTCACTGACCGCATCCATCGCCGCAACGTCCCCCCAAGCTCTGGTTGTACGCTGACTGATCCCGGAACGCGACCACAAGTGGTCACTTGGCGGGTTTTACGCCATGCGTACGGTGGTCACTAACCAGACGGGTGTTCAGACCCTACCACCAGTCGAGCAGTTGGTAGCTCGGTAATCCCTTAGTCGCCTCTTACGACACCCACGGTAAGAAATGGGGCGGTGAATTGTATTCTTAATCCGTCACCGCACGGACAAAACACTTTTTGTTAGCACTCCCACAGTGTAACTGAGCGACAGACGACGCGACAAAATATTCTTCTTGTATGACAGTTACGATATGAGACTACACGCACTAAACGGCGTGTCGCGATGTGTTGTTCCGCACCCGTTCATTTGAGGTTCTCCCGCGTTACTTTGACGCGCGTAAGCGTTTGTCAAAAATCCCATTATATATGAAGCAAAAATTAATGTATTCATGAGTCAATATCCGGAGTTATACAGGGTGTCCAAGAAATAGTACGACATACTGCAGGGGGTGATAGCTGGGATCGATACCTACCAAAATAACTCAATATGTTCAGCGAAATTTTACGGTTTTAAAGTTATACAAAATTCTTTGAAATATCGAAAAATGTCTACCTTAAAACTGATTTTTTAGCAGGCCCAATAAAAAACATCCGAGGGATTTAGGTCTGGAGACCTAGGTGGCCCCAATATTGGTCCCAGTCACTCAATCCATCTGCCTGGGTAAACCTTGCGCGAGTATGCTCTCACTTGTCATCCATAATGAGCAGGGCACCAAACATTCTGCAGCCACATCAATTCTCTAAGCTTACTTTGGAGAGGCTACTCGGACGAGGTTTACCCAGGCAGATGGATTGGGTGACTGGAACCAATATGTGGCCACCTATGTCTCCAGACCTAAATCCCCTGGATTTTTTTATTGGGGCTGCATCAAGGATAAAATCTACGAAAAACCAATCCAGAATGACCGAGAACTAAGAGCAAGGGTTACCACTGCAGCGAGAAAAATGGACCAAATAAGCTTTCGAAGACTGAAAAGCTCGTTCTTAAAAAGATGCCGAGCATGTATTAGGACACAAGGGAAGCAATTCGAGCATCTGTAGTGATTTATTGTTTTTAATTTTTTTTTTCTAAAAGTTAATCCCTCTGTTTTTTATCCTATCACCTTATCCCTCGAGGTTTAAGTTACGGACCATTTTTGCATTCTACTGCCCCATAGTATTGTCCCAAGTTTTTTTCATAACAATTTGCGTAAATAAGCACCTATTACTTACTTTAATAATGGTTTTTTGACAAAATTACGTTTGTTGCATTTTCAACAAAATCGGCTCCTCTGGGACTAGAATACCATTTTTTTCTTATTTTTTAACAAAAACGCACTAGTGTTGTATCTTTCCAGAATCACCATTAAACAAGTTATTTTTTAAACATGTTGTACACAACTCTCACATACATATTTTTTTTACCACTGTAGGTTAAAGTTTAAGTGATAAGAAAATCATTCTGCGAAAATTTCAACAAAATTTTTATTTTCATGGAAACGTTCTTGTTTTTAATAAAAAAAGACTTATCAATTAGTAGAGTAACTATTCACGAATAATTTGATGTAAAAAAACACTGTAAAAGGAATTTTTCATTGAGATATGATAAAAAATCAGTTTCAAGGGAGAGATTTTTCGATTTTTCGTTTTTTTTTATACAACTAGATGACAAACAAGCTGACGGCCCACCTGGTGGTAAGCGGTTACCGCCGCCTATAGATACCTGCAATAACAAGGAAAAGCACTTGATATTGCAGGTGCGTTGTCATCCTGAGGCCTTAGATGAAATGCCGTCCATGCCCAGTAATTACACCTACCCAGGCGACCCTACATATGGGTCTACCACCTAGTGAATTTTGATAAATTTGTGAAAATTTTGTATATCTTTAATAACGTAACATTTCGCTGAACATAATTGAGTTATTTTGGTAGGTATTGATCCCAGCTATCACCCCCTGCAGTATGTCGTACTATTTCTAGGACACCCTGTATTTTATGATATCTAGAAAGAAAATTATTTAAATTAACACCTCCAGATACCTAAGTCAAAATAATTAAAATAATAATGCAGAAATTATCATCATTATCCATTCCTTCCATCTTGCTTGGACAGGTTCAGAGTCTAGGCAAGCTACTGATATATTTTATGTAGTGTCACTGTAATTCAAGTTCAGTTTGCCAAAAAATGTCAAGTCATGTCGCTCTGTTAGGTTGCGTGGCAGTCCACCTAGTTCGGCCCTACCTTTATGAAATTTAAGTTGTGTCAATGTATTCGTAACAATTTTATAAATTAATGACTTTTTATAGATTAATTTTATGGCATCATATTTATTACTACTATTATATCTACTTTTTTAGTAGTTTATTCCACATATTGATAGCAACACCACTCAGCTGTCGAACTGTCGAATAGTGACAGTTCTAATTAGCCTGTGGACATTTTCTTTTGCACCGGAAAGTGGAATATTTCATCAAATCATTTGCTTCGTATTTGTGAGATTGTTCGCGGATCTCCATTCTTATTGTGCGTAAACTATACTAGTGATACGTGAAAATGTCTCCAGTTCGGTTTTTTGTGCTTTTAGCGGTATTATGTGGATCCGCATTGCTAGGTGAGTCGTTTTAGACGAGTCTCTCGAGTCTCGATTGTTGCAACATAATATACCTACTGACTGTTCTTTGTTGCATTTTATACATGTTACGTTGAAGAAACCGCATAGTTATTTTTTCTCTTTGTTCCATGTGAATTGGATTAGCAAAAAGTTATTGGATTACTTTTTGGATTGAGATTTATGTTTGTCTAATGTAAGTTATACCCTCTGTTTAGGTCGGGCGGAGGACATAGCGAGACCCAAGACAGATATTATAGATATTGTCCCGATATCGTCGAAGGTCGTATCGAGTGAGGTTGTTACGATATCAAAGACTACTCCGCCACCGACTACCCCGGAGCCTGCCCCAACTACCCCTGCGCTACCTACCACTACACATGCGCCCACTACGCCTAAGCCTGACCCTACTACAACACCCACTCCTGCGCCCACTCCAGCACCCACTCCTGCTCCTACCCCTGCCCCTCCTAAACCAGGTCCAACTCCTGCGCCAGACCAGGGAACGTGGAATTATACGGACGATAAGAATGTCACCTGCATTGTTGTCCAGTTTGCTGCTCAACTCAATGTCTCCTACAGTAAAACTGCGAAGGATAACTGTGAGTATAAAATATGTTTCCAAACAGTTAATTTGCTTACTATATGGAATTCATGGCAACTATTGAATTTTGAATAATAATTAAAAAGTAAAAATTAAGAATAAGATACCAGCCTGCCTAGCATGACTACTGAAATGCGATATGATACAATATGATAAAGCTATTTATCGCTTCGAACAATCAAAAATCATTGGATATAACCGCCATCTTGAAATTTTATGGAAACTGCGAACTTGTATTGTATATATACATGTTGCGAACTTGTATTGTATATATACATGTTCACAGTTTCGATAAAATTTCAAGATAGCGGTTATATCCAATGATTTTTGACAGTTCGAAGCGATAAATAGCTTTATCATATCGCGTTTTGGTGGTCATGCTAGGCGGGCAGGATTAAAACACTCCAAATACTTCCTAGGGAAGGAGGTAGGAGGATGGAGTAAATACATGGCACCTACACATATTTAATGTCTCAGTATTTTGGAAATAATAATGAATTACAAGTTTTATATCTACAGAATACCAGAAACATGTAGTCTTAACTGAGGTTTAGACTAGCTAGTTTTGCTGCAAGTTTTGAGACAGAGCTATCTGTAAGAGGGAGAGCTAATTATTTTCCACTCGCTCGTGCATATAGCGCTGTCTCAAAACTCCCAGCAAGAACTTGCTAGTCTAAACCTCGCTTTAGATGTTTCCAAACAGTAATAACTTTAGATGTTACAAAACAAAATAAAAAGTAAGTCTTCAGAAACTTACATTCACACATTTTTAATACTTTCTGAATATTTATTTTCTGTAATAAATGCTATTTAAGTTGAATTATTTATTATACCAAAACATCAGTAGATGCCACCTGTAGAGAGAAGAGACTACCTACTCAAAGCATACTTAATATAACTTTGATCTGTTCTAAAAGTAATTTCTCAACTGAAATTTTATGCTTAAAGCGTGATTATCGGTCTGCATATGTGAGAATAACATTTGAACCTATATGGTGTTAATTTTAATTAACACAACTCTCACCATAACAGTTTTTTATCAATATTCATGATTATGCTAATCTAAAAATAACATGATTAAACTTCATCATACAAATACATACAGCAGATATCGAATTTGAATTATTGTGAATAATATGTATGATTTGTTTCCATTAAGTAGCGATTGCTGGCTAAAGAATTCCAGTTGCCACTGGTGGAGACTACTAGGTATAACATTTGGTTCTGGTTATCAGATATTTAACTAAATTAAAATTACAGATAAATTAACCATTAATTAGAGTTTCAATACCTTGATGTTACAAATATGTGAAGTGTACCAATTTTTACAGAGACAAATAATAATATGTACCCATTTTGAACAGTTTTGATTCTTATTGCTATGGTAATAAGGATGCTAAAATGTCAATGGTGAGTTCATATTATTGCTGTTGATTTGAAATTGAAATGCTGACAAAATATTTTATTGAAATAATTAGTCAATGAGAAAAGTTAGAATATTATGATTGGTCTCCAATCAGTCCCTGCCATCTTGTCTACATTAAAAGTACAATTTAGGTTGCTGTTTGTTTTTAATTTGCAAGCAGGTCAAAGATCGGTTAAACACATTTCTTTAGAATATTATAATGGAACTTTATACTTATATACTATATATTAATTGGTTTGCTTAAATATGCAACATTGGTAACAGCAGCAACCATAGCATGGGCTGTGGAGAAAATCTCTCCCCACCCCATATTATTGTCCAATTATTAGGTTGATGACAAAATGTGTTTTATATTGGACGAAGAGAGTGAGAAACTTTTGTCCATTCCCCGGGAAGTTTGCTATGCTACATGGGCTGATGGTTTTCAAAAGCTTTGCAAAGTCTTATTTGGGGAAATAATTTGTTTTAGGTAACTATTAAAACTAGGTACCTTCATATTTATTTTACTTGATTGGGATAGTCAGTTATATTATAACAAGCTTTAATATAAACTTCACTTTTATTAAATTAATAGAAATAATACTAAACTATGATGTTACTAAGTTATTATTTGGCATGATGAGAATCAAGCTGTGACAGTTTAGTGTACTTATATGGTGCGCTAAAAGTGAGAAAGGTGTTTCGAGTTTCATCATCACGTTTTTTTATGATCACATCACACAGACAGACAGACAGACAGACAGGCACAGACTAACAGAAATGTGGTACAAACGATCCCAGTATTTCCATTAATAGAAATAGTGGAATACACAAAAAAACAATAAAATGACACGCAGGAACTCAAGTTAGTATTTGCATGGTTTTGGTTTTAGCTATGATCTATCATTTATATAGTTTTTTTTTTTAGTTAACTGTCAATTAGCATTTTTAATGCACATTTATTTTTGTTTACGGTTGTACTGTTTATAAATAAGCATTAATATCATCAGCATTTATTATTTATTTCTAATTATTTAGCATTCCTATAATTGCCTCATAGTGTACAGTATTATAATTTATCACCGGTTAGCCTGTAGGCACACAACGCCCACTGTGACGAGAGAATTGACGATTGATAAGTAATAAAAGTGGCATTGTTGTAAACGCGAACATTCACTAAATCGTGTTGTCCTATTTATAAATATCCGTTCTCTATTGTTAAGTAAAAAGTTGTTATTACATCTTAGTTCTTACGTGTCGCAGTAGGTACAATAAGATTTTTTGTGCTTTACCTTCAATTCGAATGACTTGCATAAGACTTGTTAGTGTCTTGCATCGAACGGTTCTAAATGGCAGTGACAGCATGCTATGACGGGCCTATCTATCTCCTAATAATAATAATTACGGTCAACATTCTGCATTAACAGACCAGATATTACTTTAGACGACGAAACAAATAAACAGGTAGGTACCTCATAGATATTACAATGCCGAAAACACACAACGTCTCACAAACATATTCAGAAAAAAAAGCGTAAACACGCAAGAACATAAACACACACAAACACACACACAGATACAAATCAAAAAGAGGCTTGGCCAAAAGCCCGCATGTTTATTTATGACATTATACCTCTTCCATGTAAGAGAGAATAAACATCAAAATATGGCAAAATAATGATAATCTTACTCTCACACATATTATCTAGCCCAGAGTAAGCATCATTGAGAGCTTGAGAGATTCTTATAGTCATTCCTTTAAAATTAAAGGTAACTCTAAAACCATCCTTATTTCGATAGTAAGTAGGTTTATTTTCTGTTAACCAATTTTTGAAGCATGATTAATGTTAGAATGCTAAGAGGTCGTGGTAACTGGTAAGGCTCGACAGTACTTTATTTGCCGCAGCCCCGCAGGGCTTCTTTGGGCGAAAATAAAGGTAGGTACGCTCCGCACTCAATACGATAAATATAGCCGCGCGTTTTCTATTCTATGCTACTCACTAAACGGTAAGGATTCTTAGGGTACCACGAATGTTAATTAAACACTTATTAGGTTAGAAACTATTCTAAAACAAATAAATAAATTCGCGAACAAAGAGACTATTCGACACCTTATAACACCAACTCTAATGCTATCGTATTAAGAGACAAGTACCTACTATCAAATCTAATGCTACATGTACTATCAATGTTATCAATTCATGAACCTTATTTAGGCTGTTTAAAAGACTCCTTCCATCAGATTATATCCAATGCACTAAGGTCATATTGTAACATTATAATTACATTATCTACTAAACAGGAAACAATATTATTAGATACTATTGCCAAGCAGTAATCTCTTCCAGGATTCCAGGGATAAGAAAAGAAGAAGAAATGGACTAGTTCATGCGTTTTTTCAAAAAGCTAAAATTTTATCTATGGTTTTTCGATATTTCGGTAACTTTTCAGATTGTGGTATTGCGGTTGCGATACGATATAGTATTTTCGATAGGACATTAAATATTGTTTTGATTTTTCTTTGTATCGTCATCGCTGTTCGGTAATAACAATAATATGATTCGTTACTTTATTTCTGTAGAATTGACTAACTTTTTAACTAAACATGAATCTGTTTGTCGGCGTGTATTGTTAATCTTTTGTTATCGTGCTAATGATGTCATTCGCATAAACGTTATACATTCTAATGTCAGTGTTTATCTAAATGTTTCTATTTCACAGCAACGTTGCTTGTTTGCGTAGCGGGTTGTGACTAGAAGGTATTCAGTTAACTGTAATAAATAGCATCCTTACGGCACCAAACACGGTTTCCATAAACAAAAAATAAAACCGACTCCAAAAAACTGAAAAGGATAAAATAATTAAATTTTATTAAGTAGGCACTCATCCCCTAGGAACATATTTTTCGAGTCGGTGCTTCACTACTTATCTACCAATTTTCTGGAAACAACTTCGCACCCAAAAATATGTTCCTAGGGGATGAGTGCCTACTTACTAAAATTTAATTATTTTATCCTTTTCAGTTTTTTGGAGTCGGTTTTATTTTTTGTTTAAATTTTTTTTCACAATTTTTAGTGATAACTTTTGAAGATCAAAGCTAGATGGGTGACCGTGAGCTTATATTGTTTTCTACTATCGTATCATTTCACAAAAAATTCATAGGAAAGCAAATATCCGCAACTTCGCATATGTAGACGACTTAATTTTTCCAGTTTTTTTGATTTAAAAACCAAACTACCCAATGGATTTCCAAAAATTTTTTATGGGACCAAATGGGAACTATTCCGCATCAAACAAAAAAAATCATCAATATCGGTTCACCCAAGGTTGAAGTCGGTTAAAAATGGCCGAAAGGTTCTTTCTTGACTTTAAATTGCACTAAAATCATGACATCGTAAACCTCCTTGCAGTCTAGTCTTTTAGTTCTTTTCGGTATTGCATACTCTTTGTCAGTCTTTTAAAGTTGTATTTTGTATTAGCTATGGTCCACAATCTTGCCAACAATATTTCTTTTACCGACATTATATTTTCATCTGTTTTCTGTACTTTATTTCCAATCTTCAATTTTTAAGGGTATTTCTCAATACAGTCCATATTCAATAAGCTCAGCTACATTTTGGTCTCTAATGTTTCTTGAAATGAGTGAATCAGCAAAACTATTTAACAGACATTTCACGGAACTGACTAGTAATAATTTAACGCGAGATCCGCTATTATTTTTTACAGTGTTCGCATCACGCAGTTTTTCCATTCACTGAGTCTATCAACGTATGTTCGTCTTGCATAAGTGCACTTGAGTACTTTGTTATGCAAGTGCGAAATATTCATTAATGTGCACTATGCACAATATTATTTTAATTATAAATTTTCGCAATCTTTTTTCGATAAGAATGACAACTCTTGTCGATAAAAATTTGGTAGATACTGACGAGTATCAGTAGTAATAGTATGAAAATTCTTAAACGACTACAATCTCTGAATTCCTGATTAGGTTTCCTGATCAGGATCTCGAGATTCGGAAAACTAAATGCACGCGTTTACATAAAACATGGAAATAAAACCTGACGTTAGTTTCAAAAGTCGAAGAAAATTAATGTCACTGCACTAACTGGCAGTGTTCCTAATACAAACATAGAATGCTTTCGCTAGGATCATAGAATTGTGGATTTGTATTTGTGCGTCCATCCAAAGCATCCCTGAATAGGATTCACCGCTGTGGAGCAGCTCATTCTATTTCGGTTGGAACTGGGAACGTTAGGATGTTAGTCAGTTTACGATTAATTTTGTCTCTGTCAACCCACTGGTGATGATGTCAGTGAAGCCATTCCGAAGTATCCCTAGAGGCGATGTTTGCCGCTTACCCGCAGAAGAACAATTCATGTCCTTAACACTTAAGCAGGGTAGGATATTCTTCCTCATACGCTTGAACCAAAATGGTTGGCGTACTGTGCAGTTTCAGCGAAACTTCCTCCCGCATACGGTTGTAAAATAAACTCCTTGCAAAGGTTTTCAAATGTATACAGCATAGAGTTCTGCAAAATATTATATACGGGTGAACCTTAAGTATACAACTAAGTATACTTATTCAAATATAAAAATAATTAGGTATCAAAATTTGCTGGGATTGCAAGCGCCCATAAGCTCATAACATTATCCAGCAAAGTGCCTACTGTGCTGGATAAAGTTTGCGTAATCAGTCAAATAGGGTTTACTTCTGGAAGGGGAGGAAATCTTTCTGAAGAATAGACATATTCTAACTTTTTACGCAATAACAAACAAATCCAGATTTTATAATCAAACAAAGAAGATAATTATTATATTTGTTGAAACAGATAGCAATTTACAAGTTACAAATAAAAATGGCGGTCAATGACCTGTTGTTATATCTCCCATATATTTTTTGACTAATGTCTTTGCGCTAATTAGCTACAAAAGATTGGTATTAAATTCAAGTAAGCCTCGGGTATTATCACAGTCACTAGTCTAACATGTCACATAATTTTATATAGTAGCAAACGTGGCGAGTCGTTATCACTGGTTAAGTGACGTGACCGATAAATAAGTATAGTAATAATAATACTTCCAGACTTACCTTTGTAGCTGCTTAATTTTTTTAGGTCAACTATTGTTAGCCATTTGACAAATTAACAATAATGTTGTGAGTTCTTTTCGATTTGTTACCCAAAGTAACATTTAGTTTGTGAAGTAGCCGCGAACCAGACAATAGATATTCTATTGTTACGCAGAAACCGCGGGCTGGTAAGGGACAAAAGGTGAAACATGAATTGCACAACTGTTAGCTAGTTTGCTACAATACCTCGATCTAATAGACTGTTGAAAGCTAGTGATATTTTTCGTGACAACATTAATATAGGACTTTGATTCTGATTAAGGATTCTGATGCTCTATTATTCGGCATTTTAAAATCTAACCCTTTCAGAGTCATATCATCATTGATAGTCTATCCATCTGCTGTACCTCGGCCTTCTTCTCCTTACATCTCTCCTCATAATCTTCGTCGCACTCTTCTCAACTCTTCAGGTCCACACCGAGACAATCGGCTGTTACCAGCCACGTGCACCAGCTTGGATGTCGGTTGTAGATCTAAAAGGTACTTCATTACGTCCTTTCTCAAGATGTAATCTATCTCCACGCAGGCCAAAATTCATGTAAATCGGATTAGAGACAGACAGAGTTTACTTTCGCATTTATAATATTAGTATGGATGGATAGTACCCAACTAGCACAAACTAGTTGCTTAAGAGCTTTGGAGCTAATCCGATTATTCCCAAAGGCGCCAAGCTCAAGCGCCAGAGCGTGCACTGCAGACCTTATGCAGCCGCTTTGCAGCGAAAGGGGCACAACTTTTTGCAACCTACAGTTTCATTAGAACTTCATAATAGTGGCATAAAAGCGCTACAGGAGCTGCAACTAATAATTAACACCACACTAAAACTCTTGTAGCGCTTATTGAATGAATGACAGGTTTAACTGAACGAATAAAGGATTACTGATCATTCACCTTGTCTCTCATTTATTAAATACATCTGTTGTTTCTGAGTCAGACATTACTGAATACAAATAAATAATAAGTGAAGCGAAGGCAAGTGTTTTTGAGCTATATTTTGTACAATATGCAAGACGCTAAAAACGCAGATCAGTTCATCGTGCATATAGTTGATATTATTGGAGTATTTTTAACGGGCATCAATAATTCCCTCAGAATATCGTAAAATATGTAAAATATTATTATATAAATAATATTATATCACATACCTACACGATATTGAAATTACATACGTGACTACATTTGTAATTAGTAATTTGCTGGTTCTATATTTAGTTACATTGTACTACAAATAGTGATAAAAACCTATAAATTTCTCAAGTAATGATAAATAATTGTCTTGTAAACATGGCGTCTATGAGAAGCAGCTTTAACTTGCAACTTCAACCTTAGTTCTTCCTCTCTGCGCGTCAGAGCGTTAAGTTTTACTCTTCTGAAGGTCCAAGTAATACCTATACCACTACTGCAGCTCAAGTCTTTACAATCACTTTTATTTCGTACTTACTGCAGGTATCGAACCACACTAATGGTTATGTGTTTAGAGATCCGTAGAGCTCGTTGAAAACCCTAAAATACGATGGTCGTTTGTAGCTGCTTCTATATTTTTCGCTCTTTTAAATGTTTAACACTTACTATGTCTTACCATGTTTTCAGAATGCCTTTAAAAATAATTCAAACTTATAATAAACAACGAAATAAACAAGAACTTTGCATCTGTCCATCTACGTGGGAAAAACATCGAGTGTTACACTGGCCGAACAAGAAAAGTAAAAAAATATGTAAAATTGAAGATACAACCCCACAACCAAACTGGACTAAAATTAACTGCATTGTTAAAAGGAACAATATTATGTCGTACCTTTTATAATAGCTCTGGCAAGAGAATCGCATACAAAGCATCTCAATGACACTGAAATTTTTCTATTTCATTTGTAAATGCCATCGTGAAGCATACTGCCCATTTCTTCAATAAAAACGTTAAAAAATTAATGCAAATCTTTTGGTTTAGCTGAACCTAGAAATACTCCACATATAATAGGACTTAAGTGAGGCTTTTAAAAAATACTGCACAATAAAGCCAGAATTGTTGTTGTGAGCTTTTGTAATAGGTACTCCGTCTATGTTTACTAAAATCGATATATTTTCCAGTCTAACTGTAGATTTTTCGAAACTTTTTATAATACTATTTTTCAAATTATTGTGCCAGTATTCACCTGGATCGACGAAGTTTCTTAATAATTTCTCTTGGTGTACTAAGTAGTGAGCGTGGATCTTTAGGCAAAGCGTTAGGAGTAATTTGGTTTAAAATTTGAAATAAGTCTTTTTAGGTTACATGACTACATATGTGTTTCAGCGCCCGAATTCGTATTGGCTCGCGATAGCTACATTTTCTTTCACATTCAACATACTCTTGTTTATATTCAGTATAGCTGTTTAAGTCCACATTATTGCATCTAGAAGAAAGAAACAAAAAATTACACAAAGGAGGGTATTTTACTTTATTTTTATAATATGCTTGGTGTATTTTATAATACACCAAGATATAAATTACTTTTCCTCTGCAACTGGTCCGTTATCACTAATTGAGAGAACAAAATCTACGGGACCCTCGCTTGTGTTTGTTGAACTCGAACTTGGCGCATTATTTTTGTTTGTTTGCAATGAATCCCTTAAAGAATAAATTAAATGAATACAGTTTTATAAATGAAAGTTAAATTATTGTCACGTAATTGAGTAAAAGAAACTTACGTGTTATTTGTCGCTATTAGTAAAACAGTGGATCAAATTGCTACTTAAGTCTGCACAAAAGTACAGATCACTCCTACAATGAAACTTTCAGTGGCAGAACAGTGATAAATATATCTTTTATACAGTTCCGTTAAAAAGTCTGCAATTAAAATCTTTATGCAGTTCTGAAGCGTACATCAGCGGCAATGGAAGCTTTTTAGCAGCTTTAAGTTTTAACATACATGTTTAAATCTCTTTTAACACTATAGACGGCAAATGGGTTGTAAAATGAACTCTTATAAAGCCTAGAGTGGCATTTGGTTCAGTTTCTGCTACCCCTAGTGATATTTACAGCTATGAGCAGTTACAGAAGCAATAGTAGAACTTATAACCACTTTCTGAACCCCTAAAGCACTACTGTAAAGCTTAAAGTTGCAAAATAGGCTGCTATTTCCACTAGTGTGCTAGTTGGGTATGGCTTCAAAAACAAATATTTCAAGCTGAAGCTCTCGCTTAGTAAGTGTGATAACATAAAATAAACATGAAATCGTACAGTCTGTATGTAATCCAGTACCAGTTATGTTATGATGGTGTACGGAATGTGTCCACGAACTGTGATTCAGTGTTTGCTACTGAGTCACGCGAGTGCGCTGTACCGGTGGCCGACATATTGACATCGCTTGTGTGTATGTTATATTGTAGACATAGAATTGTAGAATTCTGAAAATTTTAGAACAACCGCTTCTTCCAATTTTAAATGGCACTCAGAAACGGAATCTTTATTCGCACAACAACGTGGTTTACAAATTTGGTTAGATTATTTGAATAGTTTTCGACATATTCTATAATATTTGACACGCAAATTTACATTTTTACACATCATTACGATCAGCCTATATTATGTCCCACTGCTGGGCACATGCCTTCCTGTTATATGGGGGAAACAGTGAGGAGTTTGGGCCATAACACAACCACAATAAAATATTATTACTCATTTCCACTCACTAAATATTATTATTCTCGCAATCATGTCATTCCATATTTTTTATCATCATGTCAGTAAATATCTTCATTAAATACTCAATACTCAATACTTTATTGCAACCATAATGTTTACAAAAGGTGTTTATACATATAAAAAGTACAATTATGGACCCTGTCGGGTATCGAAAATTGAAAGAGGAGAGGAGGACGTATAATTTCTATAAAAAAAACGGATTTCTATAAATAAACGGATAAGCAAATTATAGTCTGTGGTTTATGAAGTTTCTCCCGAGCAGCGTTGCCAGAATGTAACTTTTGTAACATTTTATGTTACTTTTGACCCTCTCATGTTACTTTCATGTTACACGACTCAAAATGTTACTTTTACGTTACTTTTAGAATTTACTAGAAAAAAGTAGCGAAAAAATTCACACACTTTAGTCATAAAAAAATACTACGCTGTGGAGTAGCTTAAAGTTGCCTTGTTATATTGAAAAGTAAGCATCACGATGTCAAAAGAATGTGACGATTTTTTGGAAGAATGGAAAAGAAGACTTTTATTTTTTGTCTCAGAAAGTGCCATATTACAGTAACTATTAGTCTTTTACTAAAAAGAAAGTCTTTTTTTTTACATAAAAAGACTAATGTTACTTTTCACATCAAAATGTTACTTTTGATCTGTCTCGTGTTACTTTTGACTATCGGTCACTGGCAACACTGCTCCCGAGGCCTGGTGTTCATTTTGGAATCAGACAAGCCTTGATTCATACCTACCACACGGAGAGTGGAGAAGACTAATCACCACTCACCAGTGATCGGAATTGGGTGGGTATATTTGCCTACAGTTTGTAGAACAGAGATCAAAATCAAAGACTTCGTTAAAATAATTTTTTTACCTCACCGATAATTTACCGGAATTTTAACCACGTAAATTCAAACATCAAATTGATTAAAAAGAAAGTCCTCCTGCTAAATATTCTTCCTTATAAAATTTTTCACGTGGCTCTTCATTTTTAATAATTTCAAAAAAAAAAAGTTTTCATTCGACTATTTTTGATCGTTTTTTTGTATGTTTGTTACGCGGTAAATATTAATAATAAGATGTTTAATTTCACGCAATTAAAGACCCGGTAATTTACCGGTAAAAAAAATATTCCATAGAAGTGTCCAATTTTTATCTCCGTTCTACAAACTGTAGGTAAATATACTCAGCCTATTCCGATCACTGCTAATCACTGATAAGTATGCCTGTTTTGACTAACATTTGCCTAACGTTAGGAGTCTCTTAGCGATTTTTAGCTCAGTCTATCCAAAAAAGATGCAAAGAGACAAATGTCGATAGTCACCTAAGCCTAGGGAATGGTATACGTACAATTGATAGAAAAGTCCTTTTATTCTCGACTGTTTGATCACGGATTCGACTCGGAATGTCTCATTGACAGGGTATAGAGTTTCCGATCGTTTCTGACTGTTGAGAAAAAGGGCGCTGGAACTTACTAGAAAAGGGTTTCTCGAAACAGGAAACAGTGGAAGTAACTTGAAGAGGCCTTTGCTGAAAGACATGTCACTAAGGAATATTTTTTTAAATTAACAGACTTACCAGTCCTTAAATAAATTGATTAGTTAAACTACTAATGCAAGCTATAATTTTTATATCTGGCCATAGAACTCAGTCAATAAAAGTTGATATACTTACCTAAATAGTACATATTTTTAAAAGTTTTTTTGTATTGTAATCTTACGTCGTGGTTTATTAAAAGCAGCTTGAAATGCCTTCCAAAAAACAGAAAAGGCCGAGATCATCTTATATTCGGTCACCCATCCTATTCCAGAGCTCTACGAACATATTCCAAACTCCTTTAACTCGAGAAGCAATAGTACCTATATAAAATAAATAAATTATAATAAGATATCTTAAAAGCATGATAACGTCTTTATAAGGTTGCCATTTTGTAATCGTGACTTACATTATTTACCTGATTTAATTGAAAAATAAAATGGTCAGATAAAACTGGCACGCCTGCAGTTTTTTTAGTCGGCACTCAGCAGATAAGGCAAAACATCATGTTATTTACGGGGTTTTCTGTATGCTTCCACGTCAGATTTTTAGGGTTCCGTGCCATGAAATGAAACACTTATCGGCTTCTCTGTCTATCTGTTTGCCAAGAGAGCCAAGACCCTTTGTGTCAGGAACGCGTGTGTGTATGGAGTAGAAATTAAAACAGCAAACAAGAAGTTTCATGATATTGATATTTTTAATCCGTCCAAGCCTAAATTTAAAAATGAATTAGTATTGAAGCTGTTTAACGCCGTCACGGAAAAGCTATAATTTCGTTTAATTAATAATTTGTCTCTTCTTTAATTTACCCAATAACATGAAATTCTAATTATGTAAATGCTGTGGACACAATATGTTATTTGTGTATAATTATCATCTAATTCTATGTCACGGTACAATACTAATGTATTATACATTAGATGATAAGAATTTTGTACAATACAGTGTTTGTGTTCCTAATAAATAAATAAATAAAAAAAGGGTAAAAAAAATTCTCGTCTAGTTACGTGGGTTGGTGTCGTTAGATAGGTCGAACCGCTTACCACCAGGCGGAGCGTACACTTGTTCACTACCCTAGTCCTAGAAAAAATGTAGTATGTAAGAAATTACTGTATATTGAAGATGTCAACGTCCCAGTCATTGATTCTCACGCTGAAACATAGCGAACTGCATCGATATCCGAACCCATTATACTTTATTCCAATTACTAAGTCAACCAAGTACAGTCGACAGCACATCAAGTGTAACAGTTTGACCTTCAGACCGCCCTTACTCCTCGCGGAATAGAGGCGGCTTTCGTAGTGCAACTGTTACGCTAGATGTGATGTTGTCTGTAATTTTAAACTTACTATTTACGTTCTCAGAAGTGTAAAACAGGACTTCGTAATTGGGATAATGTATAATTACATCCAGATTGTTCTTCGTACCAGACAACCTCACTCAAACTCCAATACAGGGCCCCTAATCATATTGTTTATTCTGCATAGGGTCAATATGCGCGTGAGTTGCCGATTCGCACGGCGGTGCAAGGTCGCCTGCGCCCGCGATGAATTGTTGCTCTTTGAATGACTCCGGCGCAACCGCTTCGAGGACCGTTAGGTACAGTCGCGAGAAGTAATATGCTTACATTTTTGAAAGCTCGTGGGCTTTAGCCTCTTTGCGTTAAGGGTCACTGTATTTCTAAAGAGTTTACTCAATGCCTGTATTATTGAGCGTAACTGTACAGTCGAGTCACTTGCGCGAGGGTCATATTGAAGTGTTATTGTGGCGATTTTGTTTGATCTAGATACTAAGCAAATAGCAATGTCGCCGAGACGTTATACGGTATCAAAGGTTTGTCCGTCTCTTTTTAACGGGTTGTGTGTAAAGGTGAGGTGAAAACAGACGACGACAAGACGAAAACATCTTTCGTGCTTCAAGAATTTGTTTTGTACTGTAAGTTCTTGGTATATGGGGAATCAAACATGCCTTTGCGCAGTATTAAATTTCTGCTTCTACATTATGAAGGGAAAATATTAGTTATCTTTATTCTAACTAGATAAGGTAGGTTATGGCCGCATAGTGCTGTGGTTAATTGGTTCTAAATCTGAAGCATCGTATATTTTTTCAAAATATTATTCCGTACCTTATTCATGGAATAGCATGGCTGTATTCGTAAGCAACCGTGCACTCTTTGTTTGTTGATTTGAGAAGTGATTTGAAAGTCACTTGGGTAATCCTAAACGTCCACCACGTCTGGGATTGCCCAAGTGACTTTGGGCAACGCGTTCTTGCGGAAACCCAACTCATGCGGCAACGCCTAGGGCTCAGGAAGACGATACCGCACGCCTTCTCACCCTCAGATCAAAGATAATCTGAGCGCCCACCTGTCTACGCCGGATATAGGAGAGGCTAGCTAGAGCATCCTCTCTCTCCCTCTCGCAGAAGGAGGCGACAGTCTCCGATCATCACACCCTTTCGCTACCAATCATGGCTCTTACATGTAGTGATCCTACATGAAGATTTGAAAGATTTATTTAAAGGAAAAAATACCCTTTTTAATTTCAAAGTTGGAGTGATGCAATTAAGTATTATTTATTTCCTTGAGTTGCATAAGTACCGGTTTTCTTGGTATTAGAATGTAATACCATTTACCTTATGTAAAGAAAATATTCTTACGTGATCTATGGTTTTAATTGTTTCCAGGTTATCGTATAAAATACCATTTAATTCTGATGACGTACTATATGTACGTGCCTTTCTAACGATTGATTTAACAGCGACAGTTTATCTATGTTATTGCATTACTTCATGTTGAATTTTATTTTATCTTTATCAATAAAACGTAATCTGAGACTCCATACTAAGCTTATTTATATTAGTTTTATAAATAGACTTGCATAAACAGTATTTTATCTACGTAGGTAATGTATGGTCAACTTATTAGGTACACCAGATTTGTCAACTTTGAACTTTGAGCTGACCTTATTAAATATTAAAAACAAACACTAAAAATGCAATAAAATAATAATGAAATATGAGTACCTAGTTACTTACTTTTCTAATTTTAAGTTATTTTTTGGACTCTGTGCTTCACTTTCTATTATTTCAAGAATCAGTATAGTAGCACAGCACATTCTCCAAAAAGTCAGCCTTGATATTAAATAAGAAGTTATTGTTTGCCGTTTTTTAGTGTACAGTCGACAGGACATCAAGCGTAACAGTTTGACCTTGAGACCGGCCTTACTGCGTTCGTAATAGAAGCGGATTTCGTAGTGCAGCTGTTACACTTGATGTGCAGACGTCTGTACATTGTAGTTTAAATTTTCCTTGTTTAGAACTTTAGACGAAAGCCATTTCTTTGATCATAATATGACCGTCAGCATTATCGAAGTGTCTGTATGTCAGTCTTGTCTATTCTTCTAATTCGAATTGTCTATTTTGGAATCACTCGCGCCAACACAACTTTGCTCACTGATTGCAGAAATAACTTTTTCAGTCTAAACACAGTCACGGTTTAATGTTTCGAAATAACCATGATTGTAATCATCAATATGAAGCTTTGTCCTTAATGTATTGTTGATTTGTTCCTACATCATCATTATACCAGCCTATGATGTCCACTGCTAAACAAAGGCCTCTCCCATCGACTTCCAAATGGAACAGTTCAGCGCAGCCTGTATCCAATGGCTCCCCGCGACCCTGACCAGGTCGTCTGTCCACTAGATGGACAGACCACCAGGTTTCGACTACAAACGAAAAAATATGAAAAAAATTCAAACAATCAATCATCTATTGCCAAACCATAATGTACATAGGATGTTACATAGAATGTAAACCAGTATTAGGGACCCTGACGGGCACGCAATGTAAGGGCTAGGAGAGAGGAGACGTACTATGTTTTTAACTGTTTGTTGTTTCGGTTGCGTCGTTGGTGAAAGGTCATTATAGTACATTATAATTCTCAATGGCAATGCCGAGCCTCCGTCGCACTTACCCGGTCAAGGATTGTTTATATGCGAGAGGATAAAGCCGAGAACAAGTAGCGATTGTTAAATCAGACCAATACTATTGTTGCCGTGTTCGCTCCGGCTCCATAATTAGGAAAACTGCGTTGTTTCTAAGCTTCTGTGGCTGATTTGAATAGTCAAATGATTAAATAAATAGCGCTTTTGAAGAAAAAATTAGAACGAAATTAGAGACTTTTGTAATCATAAATCAGATGGTTTGACGTTTTGTTTGAGATATAAACAAATATTTTTCTATTTTTATAATATTTTCGTTTCTAGTTTTAGAACAATTTGGAACATGTCTCCGTTCAGTCAATGTGAAGTATTGAAAAAATAGCAATAATTGTAAGACATATGACAACAAAAAGGTTTTACCTAACTAGTGAGGTGGTCCACGAAACCAGAGAACTTAAAACTTAACCTTCATACCGCTCTTGTGTCGGCCGACTAGATAAGGAGCAGGGTAAAATCTCCCACTTATTGCGGATTTTTCCATAACTTATCATTTTATTTCTAGCCACGAACATCGCGTCTGTGATTCTGAACGTCCCGGTCAACGGAACCTCAGTGACCGGCAACTGCAACGGCACCGAGCAATGGATCCTCATCAGCTGGGACTCCGGCGTTGTCAACTCCACCGTGTCCAACAGCTTGAGGCTCAACTTTGTCAAGAACGACACAACCAAGGTGTACGCCCTCCAGAGCCTTAATGCCACCCTGGATTCGAAAATACTGGTCAACTTGAGTAAGTCGAAAACTATTTTTTTTAGATAATAATAGTAATAGTTTTTTTGTACTACCTATTTTACCACCGTACATCGTTTTCCTGTGATATTTTCATACTATGGAAGCATTTGTGTGCTCTGAAAATCTTTTCAACCTTATTCCACTTTTCGTGTGCTGCCTTAAAACACAGCATTGAGTACAGCAGCAATTCGCTTAGCGGCTTAGATCGTCTGTATAATGGAGAGTGCTCTGAAGAGCTTTAGCTTTTACTGCGACCTTATCCCACTGCTGGGCACAGGCCTTTCCTACATGGGAGACAGATATGAAGAGTTTGAGCCGTAATACGACCACGCTGCACCGTGCACGGGTAAGTAGGTAGGGTAGGACCAACGGCCTAACGTGCCTTCCGATGAGAGCTTGAGATTACAAATTTTGATTGACCCATCCGGAATGGACCATGCTAAAAGTTGCTTTGTTTTCGTAATCGAAGCCAGAGTGCTGAAACCACTAACGAGACCGGGTACACAAGTCTAGAGCGATTTTTTTAGCAATTACTTGCAAATAAACATTTTATTGTTAGGTGAGAATATTCTTCCGTAACAGCAGTTTTTGTAAGCCTGTCGCAGTTGTCTCCAACGATAAATTAAAATTGTTGTGCAACATCGTGTCGGGTAGCCTTTCAGTTCAGTCTTGACCTTGGAAGACGAGACAACTTCGCTTCACTTTCATCACGTTGCTTCGTTGCTATGTTTCAGTTGAAACGTTATGCAATATTTTACTGTCCAATCTTAAACGTTGTATCTTTTATTATTCGTTGACGCATTATTGCAAGAAATAAGGTTTTGAAAAATTTTAAAGATATTATTAGAGTTCTTCCGATTTCCACTCTACATCATCGAAGGTTGTCGACGTAATTCAGAAAACTAACTAAAGCTTACACTGTGTATCTCTAAAAAATTAAAATATTAAAGGAGGTAGAAACACCTATATGGCACTAGAAAACATTCCAAGATACATACCTAGGTGCCAAATAAGAAGCTACTCAAAGTGATAAATTGCAAAATAAGGCCCCGAAAAGTAACTGGTGAACTTTTTGGTGTAGGTAAATAATACACGAAAATGCGCTGACTAAATTAAATAAGGCAAAAACATTCGCAAGGTACTTAATGTTTTAGTCTGTGATATGATTTCTATTAATACAACATGCAGTTAGCTACCAAGTTTTATTTTCGATGTTATAAAAAAAAACATTCTAGACAAGAACATTGTATTGCCCGTGAACAACACGGGTTCGGTTCACCTTTCACAAAACAAACTTGGAATTTATCACCTATCTTCTATTCTACAAAAGCTAGGATGATCAGTCTCAACTTACTATGGTCCTTCGTGCCGGATAAAAATTTAAAATTGTAATACCAAGTTTAAAAATCTATGCCCTGTTTTTTAGCAACTCCCGGCGATAAGGTGCAGTTCTCTCACGGCGAGGAGTGGCAGACGCCGCTGGCCACGTCGTACCGGTGCTCTACGCAGCAGATGAACCTGACCACGGAGGTGGGCATCAATGCCGCGTCGCTGCGGCTCTCCGGGCTGCAGGAGGAAGCCTACAGGACCACCAGTAGCCCAGGATTCAGCGCTGGTGAGTGTGAAAGATTCTCTTGAGAACACAATACTTTATGCCCAGTATCACATTCGAATTACTTAGTTGTGACAATAATCATATTTTCGTAAAGTTTAGTGGGTGTCCACGGAGATGTCGCAAAAGGTAGCCCATTACTTTCAAGATAATTTTTTTTTAGCGGCTTAAAAGTAAAATGTATTGGACACATATAGTTACTTTCACATTTATAATGTCAATATGGATTCATGAAAAAAAATTGGCGACAATAAATGAATGATTAAATTAAAAAATGTCTAGATTAAATAAAAACAGGGCAAAAATTACAATTAAATAACTTAAAAAAATATAAATACAACGACAACATAGTTGACTAAACTAGGTAAAAACCTGTTTCTTAAGCCAATCAGTGATATACATGTGTGTACACATTTCTAAAAATCTACAAATAAATACAAAAAAAACATACCAAAGATAACAATAAAAATTACAATTAAATAACTTAAAAAAATATAAATACAACGACAACATAGTTGACTAAACTAGGTAAAAACCTGTTTCTTAAGCCAATCAGTGATATACATGTGTGTACACATTTCTAAAAATCTACAAATAAATACAAAAAAAACATACCAAAGATAACAATAAAATTGCTTGACTTGTTACTAAATTACAATTAACTCCTCCGTCTGTTCCTAGGAGAGACTTTGTAAGTGCTCATAAATAACTTTTTTACGGCTATAATAGTTTAACTTATAAATATTAAGAATTCCCCGCCCCCTCGCTTTGTTTATTCCTCACTAACTCTTGTCATGAAACTCTATGCAATATAAAGATAATTAGTATTTACAAGTTTATTTACAAGGAACTAAAATAACACGTCGGAAGAGAGCACACACCGAGGTTAAACGTATAAATAAAAAAGAACACTTAAGGGAGGGCCAAAGTCCCAAGTGGATGCGCCGAGGAGCCCCACGGCACGACGGACGCACAGTCGGCAGCGCAGTAGGCACGCAGCAGGTGCACACCGGGGCGCGCGTAGGAGGCGTGCCGGCAGCCACACGCAGTAGGGGCACGCGGCAGGCGCGCGGCAGACCCGTAGTAGAGGCGCGCGGTCGTGCAGTTGAGGCACGGGCAGCAAGGGCGCGCGGCAGGCGCGCAGTAGAGGCGCGCGGTAGAGGCGCAGCGGTAGAGGCGCGCGGTAGAGGCGCAGCGGTAGAGGCGCGCGGTAGAGGCGCAGCGGTAGAGGCGCGCGGTAGAGGCGCAGCGGTAGAGGCGCGCGGTAGAGGCGCAGCGGTAGAGGCGCGCGGTAGAGGCGCAGCGGTAGAGGCGCGCGGTAGAGGCGCAGCGGTAGAGGCGCGCGGTAGAGGCGCAGCGGTAGAGGCGCGCGGTAGAGGCGCAGCGGTAGAGGCGCGCGGTAGAGGCGCAGCGGTAGAGGCGCGCGGTAGAGGCGCAGCGGTAGAGGCGCGCGGTAGAGGCGCAGCGGTAGAGGCGCGCGGGAAGGTGGCGCGCAACTAGGTGGCGCGCAGCAAGGTGGCGCGCAACAAGGTGACGCGCAGCAAGGTGACGCGCAGCAAGGTGGCGCGGGAAATAGCGGCCCACGCCGTAGGGGCGCGTGCAGCAGCGATTCGCGCAGTGGTGGCGCGTGCAATAGGGGCACGCGCAGAAGGTGCGCCTTAGACCGGCAAGTTGAGCCCGATGAGCAGCGGAGGACACGAGGAAGAGGTCCGTGGCAGGCCCGTCGCAGGTAGGCGGGCCGAGGCTCGCAGCACAGGAACCGCCGAGGACCCGGAGACTGCTGGTGACGGGGACTGCTGCCACTTCCTCTTCCGACCTTCCTCTTCCGTGCCGAAGACTAGACTGCCCTACCTAGCATCCGGCCCTCCTTTTATACCACGGACACAATTTAAAATCGGAATAGAGATTTCCAGAAAATTATAGACAAACAAAAAGAAAAGCAGTTGTCAAACAAAAGAAGACGTCATGTCAAAATAGTAAATAAACAGTAATTTCGAAGAAAATACAATAATAACAAGCCTAAATATTATTGAAAAAGACGTGAAAAATGGGTAGAATACAAGTGCAAGTGTGAAACAGCGACTTACTTAAGTGGAGATACACATTTCAGACGAAAAAAGTGATGATGATGATTTACAGTGAAAATGTTGTAAAATCTAGTGATAAAATAAAGATATTGTACAGGTAATTGGGTTTAACAGTTATTTACACATAATTCACATGTAAGAGTAGCCAATTAAGTAGTGTTGCATACTACAACACTACACTCTTTATAAGCAGAATGCTTAGGTTTTTATTTACACAAATGTTTGTATGTAGGTACAGACAGAAATAACTTACCACTACATAAATGACGATATTTTTATCATTCAGACAGGAAAATAAACGATAAAAAAAACGGCGGCGCGCAAGCAAGGGCTGTGATAGCGCATTACACTTACGATGCGTACGAGTTGAGGTCGCGCACATGCTTATATTAAAGATAAGGCGGGATTGGGAAGATAACGGCTGTTAGACGGAATTTAATATGTACCAGATATTATTTTTCGCTTGGGCCCAAGATGTAACGGCGATTTACGACACAGCTAGAGATAGGAAAATCCTTAGTTCAGAAATGTTTGAATTACTTTGCTTTGAACAAATATCACGGATATCTCGTAATAAATCCGCATTTTGTAATTTTTGTATTACAAAGAATAAATCAATACATTTAAAGACGAAAAATAAACAAAACAGTTATAAATATAAGAAAAGTATTTAATTAAAAGATATATTTCATTTATTAAGTAAATAAATAAATAACAGTTTAAAATCATATACAGGGTGGTGCTGTCAATATGACAATGAATTAAAACATAGGCTAGAAATAGTTTGCCACTTTCAAAAACATCTTCAGATAATTTCATGACATTTCTATGAAATAATGCAGCTAATTTTATATTATTTCATACAATCGTCATGAAATTATCAAATGAATATCTGGACCGAGTAGGGTTTGCAAAGCGGCCGACCTTCAGGCACAGAGGTCGATCACATAGAGAACTTTCTCTATGTCATCATTATGAAAACCAATTCAGGACTACAACATGGAGGAAAGTTGCGAGTGGACATGTTTAACACACTGGACGCATAAATTCATGGCTGTAATGTTTCCACGTTTCATGCGATATCGCGAAAACAAACAAAGCACAACCTGACGCTTATCGGCGCGCGCATGCGATATAACACGCAGGATATTCAACTATTAGAAACATTTACTGTCCCCACATATTCGTGAATAATTAAAACTGCGAAGATGATAAATTTTTATGACAATTAAAAATGAGGATTCGTTAGTAATTAAAACTGTGAAGTTGATTATTTTTTTAAAGACAATGTGAAATGTGTAGCTTCGCAGTTCAAATTAACAAATTGTTGACCTGTCTGTTGCCGCAGTGTTCTCGTTAGTTCTACTTTTGGGACCAGTGTTGATTCAGACTTGACAGACAGATTCTTATAATTAAACGCTTGAGTCACAGATTGGAACTGACTTTATTCAAAAGAAATCAAAGTATTACATTCTCTATGGTAGATGGCGTTACTAGTCTATAATATGATATTGTCGATACAAAATAACACCCCCACTTATCGCAATATTCACTAAACGATACAAACTATGCCAAGAACCAACATAAATTTGTAATGCTTTGCTGAACATAAACTCTTAGTTAAGATGTCAGCCGGCATATCAGCTGTTGGCAAATACAGTACTTTAACTATTTTGTCTTTTACTAGATCACGACAAAAATGATATTTGATATCAATATGCTTTGTACGTTTGTGAAAGACTGGGTTTGCACACAGCTTGTGTGCGCCCTGGTTATCATTGAATAGGCTGATTATGTACATCTTATTGGTTATTTCATATTGTAATTCCTTTAGATATAATACTTCTCTACATGCCTCAGATAGACCAATATACTCTGATTCAGTGCTAGAGAGGGCTACACATTTCTGTTTTCTACATTCCCATGATATTACACCATTAGATAATAAAAAACACATCCCAGTATATGATCTCCTATCTACAGAGTTAGAGGCCCAATCAGCATCTACATAACCTGTTATTTCTGAATTACCTTCTTTACAATATTTTATTCCATAACATTTAGTTCGTTTTAGATATTTTAAAACTCTCTTTGCATATTCCCAATGCTCCTTTGTGTAGCAATTATTAAATTGACTTAAAAAACTTATGGAGTAACTAATATCTGGCCTAGTTAAGACTGACAGGTACATCAAACTACCAATTAGTTGTTGATAGGGCATATGACTATTTACACCTACTTGACCTTTACTTATATTTAGTTTGACCTCCATCGGAGTATCAACAGTCTTACAATCACTTAAATTAAATTTGCTTAAAAGTTGATCAATATAAGTTTCCTGACTCAAAGTTATATATCCTTTATCTTTGTTGAAGGTTACATTCATTCCAAGACATAGTTTAACTTCACCTAAGTCTTTAATGCTAAACTTATTAGATAAAATCTGTTTCAAGTTCTCAGTTTCAATTTTATCATTAGAAAATATAAAGAAATCGTCGACATAGACTGTTACAATTGTCTTACATTTGTTAATATCCTTTATATACATACATGGCTCTATTTTTGACCTTTTGTAACCATTACTGATCAAACAGTTATCAACCTTTTTATTACAAGCTCTAGAGGCCTGCTTAAGTCCATAAATGGCCTTTTTTAATTTCAATACTTTACAAACTGAACTACTACTATTATAACAATCTGGCATTCTCATATAAATGGTTTCCTCTAAATCACCATTCAAGAATGCAGTCTTTACATCTAAATGGTTAACTTCTAAACCTAACTTTACAGACAATGCAAATAATAGTCTAAGAGTTGTATGTCTCACTACAGGCGAAAATGTTTCAGTATAGTCTATACCATGTTTTTGGGTGAAGCCCTTTGCGACTAGACGAGCACGGTGGTAACGCACATTGTTTTCACTATCATACTTTTTACGCAAAACCCACTTGCACTGCACTATAGTACCATCTACTGGTACATCTACAAGTTCCCACGCACTATTTTTTTCGAACGACTGTAACTCATCCTGCACTGCCGCTAACCACTGTGCTTTCTTAGGACCTTCCAAAGCTTCTTGCAATGATATCTCACCCGTGAACATGTTGTCATCTTGTATACAAGCACTTGCAAATCCATATCTCTCTGGCTGCTGCCTACGCCGAGGACCACTTGTCATGTTGATATTGTTGAGTGTAATGGAGTCTTCACTGTCTGTTGTACCAGACTCAGAGCTATCTAATGTATCATTTTCACAAGGTACATACAGTTCACTGCTGTCATCTGTGTTCAAGCTCTCTGATTGTTCAAGTGAATCTTCCTGAAGTGTCAAATCTTCTTCCCCCACTGGAACCATATTCACCTCATCTGAACAATTTTCCTGTACCTCCAGAACATTCTCTGTCTCTATCTTCTCCAATACTATAACATCTCGACTGGTAGTGATGATGTTAGACTTTGGGTTGTAAATCCTGTACCCTTTGACATCATTGGAATAGCCAACAAGGATACATTTTTCAGACTTTTTGTCCCACTTTAATCTCTTCTGTTTCGGCACATGTACCATGATTGTACTACCAAAAACACGTAAATGACTTACATCAGGCTTTCTCCCCGTCCATATTTCAAAGGGAGTTTTATAATTTAATGATGTGGTCACAGTCCTGTTCTGTAAGTACACTGCAGTGTGTGCCGCCTCTGCCCAAAACCTTTTCTCGAGACCTGCATCGAACAGTAGACACTTGGCTTTCTCAACGATAGTCCGGTTGTATCGTTCTGAGAGACCATTCTGCTCAGGTGTGTATGGGTTTGTTTTGTGATGTACTATCCCCTGCGACATCAAAAAATTGTCAAACTTGCTGTTGCAGAATTCTGTCCCATTGTCACTTCTCAAGATCTTTATGCTGCAATTAAGTTGATTCTCAACCTCTGCTTTATACCGTTGAAAGCATTTCAATGCCTCATCTTTAGTTTTTAAAAAATAAATATATGTCATACGACTGAAATCATCTATAAACAGCATAAAGTATCTAGAGCCCCCTATAGATTGGTTTTCCATCGGTCCACAGAGATCAGTATGCACAATATGTAGCAACTCAGTACTTCTGCTACCTTCCTTGGGAAAAGGTAAGCGGCTCTGCTTGCCCTCACAGCATGCAACACATGATGACTTTGATATATCAGTCTTATTATCAAGTGTTAATCCCTGTACAGCATTTTGCATCTTGTTCAAATAGTGGCTGTTGACATGACCTAGACGTCGATGCCAAACTTCACTAGACACCATCACTGCAGCAGATGAACAATATTCAGGCATGTTTAGTTTATACACCCCATTCAACAAACTTGCTGTAGCTACCAGTACACCTGCTTGGTTGAAAACCCGACAACCATCATTGTTGAATAAAACTCTGTTTCCTTTGAATATGAGTTGGCTAACAGACAACAGATTTGTAGTCAACTTCGGCACGCATAATACACCTTCTACTGTAATATCGTATTCACAGCCGCGCGTCTTTGTCGTAATCTGCACATCTCCAGTACATAATACTTGTACTTTATCTTTGTTTGCCACGACAATTTCCTTGATCATAAGATCCCGCGACACATTTGATAGCCATTCTTCGTTCGCGGTAAGATGAGCGCTCGCCCCGGAGTCAATATACCAATCGTTTTTGCAAAATTCACCATTCAGAAACACTGCGCTAAACGCATTACTGCTTGTACGTTCATTTTTATTTGTATTCGACAATTTTTTGTCAGAAAATGTACACTGGTTGCGGTAATGTCCTGTTTGTTTACATTTGTAGCATGTTATGACTTTTGGTTTCGACTTTGACATCTGGGCGTTGTCTTTGGTCGCAGTGCTACCAACATTCCGGTTCTTCTTAAAACTTGCAAACGCGCCACTGGAATTGAAAGCGCTATTGTCGCCGTTTCCGTTTTCTTCCATGTCCAACAACTTGGTTTTAATGGCGTCTGCTGTCAATGGTATGCCGCAATGCTCAATCGCCATTATCATAGGGGAATATTTTTCTGTTAATCCCGCTAATAAAAGCGATGCGACCCACTCATCATTGATGTTAAAACCCGTACCACTTAATTTTTGGTTTGTTTCGATGATTTGTGTCACGTACGAAGTCATTGAAACGCTATTTTCGAGTCGTATGGAAATCAAACTCCTCAGTAAACTGATTCTCCTCGTAAATCCTGAGTCGTCAAATAGGTTCTTCAATTTCTTCCACAGCTCATGGGTCGTTTGTACACTTTTTATGTGCACGTACAGCGACGAATCTATTGTCAGAATCAGCTTGGCTCTGGTTTTCGCGTCACCTGCTGCTCCTATTTCTGCTGGTACAGTCTCCGTCTTGATGCAATCAGACATTCCCTCCAGAACTAAGAAATTCTCAGCCGCGAAAGCCCACTCACTGTAGTTCACTCGCCCTTTCAATTTAGGCACACTGACAAGGTAGTTCGTCGTCATTTTCACAGCGTTAATTACAGTTTATCTCAATCTTCAAAGTCTATTTCCCGTTCAAGAAAATTGTGAGAAAAACTAAAAAAAATCTGGGCACATAACCTCTTATAATTAAACGCTTGAGTCACAGATTGGAACTGACTTTATTCAAAAGAAATCAAAGTATTACATTCTCTATGGTAGATGGCGTTACTAGTCTATAATATGATATTGTCGATACAAAATAACACAGATAATATGACATTGTAAGAGCTCCTTGGGAGTCTAGTTGAACATGTGTAATTTGGATTTGGACCTTACTTGAATTGGCTACAATTCAAGTTTAACAATTTTACATTTGACAACTAACTTAAAATATCTAAATTATAAACAAATCATTTCCTTGGTAGCCCAGTGGTTAGAGGAGTCACTCGGACTGTGAAAGGTCCGGACTGTGAAAGCACATAAGACTATGAAGATGTGAAGGTCAGGTTCTTGCTTCAATTGTATGCTTGTATCATACATGACGGGCCTTAAGGAAAAACATTGACTTAAAGATATATAGATAATTTTTTTGGTTAAAATCAATTCTATTCACACTTTTCAATGTTTGATTTTGTACTTTACGATTTTAATTGGTAAGTTACACCTAGTGCTCCGGTGGCGTAGTGGTAATCGCGTCTGGCCGGAACCCAGGACACGCTGGTTCGATTCTTTATTTGTAATTGTTATCAATTCTATTTTCGGTTTTTTTTTTTTTTTTTTTAGCTGTTAGCAATATAACGGGACGCATTTTTTTGTAAATGCTATAAAACACTTTGCTTAACTTAATGTTTATTTCCTCTTGTCATCATGCTGCCGGGAGTCTTACGCGCCTTGACATGTACAATTGGTTGTTGCAGCGCGTGAGTGCGGCGGCGGCGACGTACCAGATGCGGTGCCTATAGCTGTAGGGTGCGCGCTGGGCGGCTTGGTCTTGGTCGTGTTGGGAGCCTACCTCGTGGCGCGCCGCCGCTCCGCCGCCAGGGGGTATCTCTCCATGTAGACTGCAGGTTAGTACCATCAAAGAATCAGCCACCCTACCACACTAAAGATCATTTTTGTACACAAAGGTACCAACCAAAGGTACAACTACCTACCGCCTTCTTGGGGTATCTATCATCCACCAATAGAATTTTCAGAATGTGTCCGAAAAATGTTTGGCACTTGAAAACCATGATAAAATGCTTAAACAAAAACTAACACTTGATTTTTGTCACAAAGTATCCCGAAATGTCTTTGCAACTAGATGTTTTTTGAAAACAATTAAAAGCAATAACCTTTTACATAAAAATAAGGGTTTCTGATTGGTCAGTCATTTATGGGCTGGGGTCGTTTGAAAACAATGAAAAGCAATTAACCTTTTACATAAAAATAAGGGTTTCTGATTGGTCAATCATTTATGGGCTGGGGTCTGCTAAAGTAGCCAGTTTCAACTTTTAAGCAAAAATGATTAGAAATTGGCAGGGCGTTCTTTAATTCATTTTGAGACAGAGACACTAGCAATAGGTTGAAGCTCCTCTTTAAGCTTTGACGCCTGTGTTTAAGAAGCACCACTCCTCCGTAATGATTTTACATTCTTACAAATAAGTAGCAAAAAAAAATTAAAGTAGCAAACAGTTTTATGTTAAAGGAGATAGGAAAAGTTTCTATGAGATTTCGGCCAGCTCATGAGCACCCTTTTCCGTACAGTTATTTCTGTGAGAATCCATCTTACCTTATCATTTCCGTAAATCTTGACTGATAGAAGCGGCAAATAAATATTTTATTTTGCTGAAAAATATCACAGAGGTCGCCATTTCGAAGAAAATAAAGTGTCAATGTCAATACAATTTTGTCTTTTACGACTTTACGTTGAATGTTGTCGTATTATTTCTTCATAGCCAGGGTTAAACAATTTCAAAAAAATAACAAAAGCACTTCAAGCACACCCAAAACATTCACGGTTGAAAATACAGAATGCAAATTTTAATAAAATGACATTAAAGTCAACTTTTTAACAGCGTTGTTGTGGCTATGGACTTATCACTTTTGGACACTTTAATGACTTTTATGTTGCTATTTTAAACAATAATTAATTAATGTCGTTATTTTTTTGCAATAACAATAAAAGAGTTTTGTGTTATTTAATGGGAACCATGTTATTCAGTACATTAGTTTCTACAATCTGAAATGGTGCTCAAGAGCTGGCCTATCTCCTTTAAGTAAAGCATAAAAACAAATAAAACAATCCACAATGATTGCTTTGATTCTATTGTTTCTTGTTGGTTGTTTTGACTTGGACTCGAGTTAAGATAACGAGCGAATGGCGCATTCATTCGCGAGTTCTAGACTTGCGTTTCATCTAGAACATTCGAATAAAATGCAGGCAACATGCATTGAACTGCAACCTCGTCTCGATGCAATCGACGATCGCATGCCATCGTGTGACCGAAGGACTGCGGTGCGGAATGAGAGAGAATGACCACGAATTTCGTACAGGTGCTTCTATGGTGTCAAAATCTATTTATATGAGATTTACTATGTGGGAGCCCGTGTGTAGACAGGGTGGGTCGTCTGGGTAAGCGGTTCGCTGTGTTTCGGATCGAAGGGTGTTGACGCTGCAACGTATTTTCAACCCAGCGACCATGGCCGTAACGCTCACATTCCCCCTTTCGTTTATACATCCAATCAAGTGGCTACCAAACTATTTGGAGGGAAACCAAACCAATAATGATTTAATACACTTCAACTTACCATCTTGCATCGATCCGCAAGTAAATCCTAATATCTACAAAAACCTACTTTTATTTTCTCTTGTTCGACTAATCCTGAACAAAGGGAAAGGTAGCCAGTGTAATTACTGGGCATCGAAGGAAAAGATTTAAGATTATACAGTGTGACGACCATCATAAACTAAAACATGTGCTATATTAGTTCATGGAAATAAATTTCAAATACATCTTAATCATTCGAAATTTCATAGCATTTCTGTGAAATAATGCAGCCAATGTTATATTGACGACCGGCTGATCGAGCGGTCTGTACCCCTTGCTATGCAGGCTACTCGATCAAGAGGTCCCGGGTTCAAATCCCGGTAGGTGCAAATGTTTGTATGATGAGTACGAGCGTTTGTTTACGAGTCATGGATGTTTATATGTTTATTTTGAATATTTCTAATATTTATATACATATTATTATCAATATTTCTCCGTTATCTAGTATCCATAACACAATAGCTCTTAATGATGCTTACTTTGGTCTAGATAATAGGTGTGAGTGTATAAAAAAAATTGTTATATTATTTCATAGAAATAACATGAAATTTAAAATGATTAAGATGTATTTGAGAGTTGCAAAACATTTCTATGAACTAATATAGCCCATGTTTTAATTTACTGTCGTTTTGTCTCATCACCCTGTATAACAAGTGATTTTTTTTATAGCAGGTGTCTATAGGCGACTGTAGCCACTTACCACCAGTTTCCTTGTCATCTAGTTGCATAAAAAATACACCCGTTCCAATAAAAAAGTAATGTTGCTTATAAAAAATCGCCCTGATACAAAACGCTTTACTTCTCTTACTCCTTCGTTGTTTCTTTATTGTTTTTCTTCTTTTCCAGGTGAAGTAGCAGGGTCAGTTGAATAGTCAAAGAAAAAATAAGTTACATACTTTTCGGTGTCGCAATAAACAGCACAGTTATCACGTATATCACAACCGACAATAGCCGGATGTTATATAAACTATGTTCCAGGAGGACATTTTTTTAATTTAGTGTCAATCAATTTTGGTTTTTAATGTCACGGGCCGAGAGTCGAATACTGAGCGACGTAAGGAATGTCGCTTGTAATACACTCGTCAACCTCTTCTCGTTCGTCTCGTGTTAACACAGCTCTATTTTGATGAATAGATTGTAAGGATTGCTCAATAAAATTGTTTCTTTTTCAATGCTGAATTGATAAGCCTACACACCTTAATTTTTAAATATAAATTAATAACCAGTAATATTCCAATGTTGGATTTTTTGTGTGGAGAGCAAAATATTCACACTCGTCCGATGATTGAAAAAAATATATAAAATTCGTTTTTAATCAAATAAAACATTACGGGCTTTGGGACTAAATTTTTAATTACAATGAAGGCAAAGCGAGGTAACCCATATGGCCACATCTGTCAGTCAAGATTATATATAGTTTTAAAAACTACCGTATTCTTATTTTTCATTTAATGTCGGTTATTGGGAAAATATCCACTATTATAATAATATCAATTCTTCTGTTGTTTTATATAGCTATTATTATTCGTAACCTTGGTCATAATAGTAGGGTAGTTCCATTTTCATTTTTATCTCCATTTCAAATGTTCTAGAACAAATTTTGAAATTAGAGAGAGTAATTTCACTATGTCATAGTATTGCGACAAAATATAAGATATATATAGAAATGTGATGTTATTCGTAGATTAATTGAACATAGAGTAGAAATAATTTCTTTCAAGTCTGCAATATTTGTATTTGATTTTATAATTCCTGGTTTGTCTATGGCTATTTATATTATCGTGTTTATGTTTTACATTTATCGTGATTAATTTTACCCAAAGATTTTATTTCCAAGAACTTTGTGTTATACCGCTGTATAACTTCATGACATTTATCTAATATACGTCGGTCCATAAGAAATAATTCCGTAAAAGACGCCAGTAGACATATAGATAGTTGCTAACAAAATGCAGTGTCTTTTACTATAGATAGTATTCTAAATATATTATTATATTTCTGTAAGTAAAACTGTGAGCTGGACAACTTCATTGCTGGAACTCGAGAAACTTGTCTTGAGCTAAGTATACTTTAATTATAAAATCTCAAAATATAATGGCAACATTAATTTCTATATTCGGTCCTCTGTGTTGCCAGTTGAAAATACGCAATGAATTGCCCAGTATTGTTGCGAATTACGCCCTCAATAGCCTAAGGAGAAGTCAATTAAGTTATTTAACGGTTTGTGACTATCAAAAAATTATTTAGTATGTAGTAACTCTCAAAAGGTATACAGAATTACAGGGTGAAATTATCGTTCATAAAATTGTACGATCTTAAATCCAAAATGGCGGCCCACAGATTAGATTTCACTCTGTTAATATTTCATGTAGTATCAATAAAGTTATAATGCTGTTGAGGATGTAATTCGCAAATGTAAGGGGTCGGGGTAGTTATAGGAGATGGCGATCTACGGTTGAATTTATCGTTTTAGAAATTTATTTACTTTTATGTTGGTTTGTTTAGTTTATTGTATTATACATCTATAAGTACAATACAGTGTTGTGGACTGTACAGACGATAGCACACCAAGTGACAGTAGTACTACGAAAGCCGTCTCTATTAAGAACGGAATAAGGGCGGTCTCAAAGTCAAACTGAACCGCCGGATGTGACGTCGACTGTACATGTTTCTGTCATGTAAAAAAGCTCTAACTTATGAAGTAGACTTTAACAACCTTAAAAAGGGTTTCAAACCACCTTTATAAATTTGTATAAATGTATTATTCTAAATATGTCGAGCACAATGCAGGATCTGTTTTGGTGCGCAAGCGCATTCCTTCGGTAGTTTGTGCTTTTTTACGTGACGTCACAAAAATTCTCGTTTATATGGAATACTGGTTTCCTATAAAAAATATGCTGGTGTATGTTTAATCAGTTAGGTAACTTGATGTGTTCAACCACAGACCGCCCGATACGTATGAGAATGTAAGACGTGAAAAGAAGAATAAATGTTTTTTATTGCCACATTAGACTTTTATTTCTGATCTGTAAAAAGCAATTAAATAAATAAGTACATTATTATATACATGGCCGTGAGCTTACGTGTCTATATGTACATTCGTGGATACCTTAGTGTTGGATTAAGAAATTAGATCAAAGTATTTTAATTTCTAATAATTTTTGCAAAGTAAAAGATATACCTTGCTAATATTAGTAGTAGCTTTTATAGCTGTAACATCCTTTTCGTATTTTATTATAACCTTTTTTAATGAATGTTTTGAAATTCATATTATTAGAAAATTATCGGGACTTGAAATAAGACAACTAGGATAGCACTGCGCTCGATAAGTAATCTGAAAGATGTATACGTTAAAAGGCTTCAGAAATATGTATATAACACCTATGTCTAATTCAATAGAGTTCAACTTCGCTAGAACCATAGTGATCCAAGGCGCATTTCTGTGAAAGCGCTTGGATCCCCTTCGTATCAGATGGAAAAATGCCCTTGAGGCATTGACGACAGTACTATACTCAAACTACTCACTAAGAAAACATCTGAAATCAACGTATAAGTAGAACGTCTGCAAAATCACACTAATCGTGGTATTTAAGGGTGTGTTTTGAAAGTACTCCATCCGACTTAAAGCTAACATGTCATTTTACCATCACGTCCTTTCTTCAAGTGCTTTTCGCTAGTTATTCCTTCTGATACGGAGTGCTTGGATCACTTATATGTTGAAGGCCGATCGTAGAAAGCGGCAGTTCGTTAACTGCCTAGGCACATCGGCTAGGTTCAAGGTTTTTTTATAACAACTTAAGACCGAAACCATTTTGGTTATAAGTGGTCATAAAGATAACCTTGAACTTACCAATGACAATAACACACTTTATTACAAGACGATATGCCTAGGCAGATAAACAACTGCCGGTTTCTTATAATCGGCCTTCGATACCTATAATAATATTACATATTTTGAAGCTTTGGGTGTAGATCTTTTTAGACGTGGCTGAGGTACTCTTAGACATTTTTCTAAACAAATCTAAGTAAATGTTATTAGAGAGCAGTACTATGGAAGCAACGCCAAAAATTACGACAAAAGATTCATTAAAAAAATTCCCAGTCCAACACTTTACAAGTAGCTCACCCAATCCTGAACACGTGACCAAGCATCCAGTCGATCGCTCGTTAACTATTAAAGCTGAATCCTACATCTTATGTACACATCACCTTGACTACGGAGCGGGCCTGTGCCCGACCCTTACACAGGGCTGATATGCTATACTTAATTCTTATTTTCATGTTATTTAAAAACTTCGTTCATTAAAAAACCGTTCCTATTAAGGTGCTGCCACACTGCTGTTTTAAAAAAAGTTTACAAACATTTTCTGACACTAATACATTTACTAACAAATGTTAGGAATTGTTACATTCTGTTAGGAATTGTTAAATGTTTTAAGTGCTCCTACACTGATGGCAAATGTTTACAAACATTTATAACATTTGAAATTATTTAGCAACATAACATTTGGCCTGGATTATATGTTTACAAACAAATAATAACAAATATTTTATTTTGTTACAATTTGTTAACTAGTTTAGAACTGTTTACTATCATTATCTAACATGAAAACATTTTCTAATATTGTGATCGTTGTTTATTAACATGTTTACTAACGTTTGTAGACATTTTAAAACACCAGTGTGGCAGCACCTTTAGATAGGTTTTTATGAATAAAATTTTGAAGTATCATGAATTAGAGTATGCCATAAAAACTCATGGTAAAGCCCCCGATATAACTCAAGGCGTTTAAGTAATTTGCCATAGTAACATTTTAGACAGTATTTATTTTTGTTTAATAATTATTATTTTGCATCGCAATTTTTGGTTATAATCTCAAATACCTTTTGAAAGCCTTCTTTACTTTATATCAGGGCAGTTCCTGTTAACACTAGTGACTAATTCGAAGTAAATGCAATCATATACTGAAAATAGATGTAATAATAAGTGCAACTATAGTCGATATCGAGTGTAGCGCATCTCTAAGCTTTTAATATTCTACTCTGAAGGCGACTCCAAAATGTTAAACATGTAAGTACAGTTAAGGAAACATGCAAGTACAGTTAAGTACATCTCTTTAACTCTCATACCGGACATTCCAGACTCAATTAACTTTTAATTGTCTATGGCATGATATAATGCCATCATATCTTGAGAGTTAAGTTGAATTTTTAATGAACGATTACAAATGTTTTTATGATGAGTTATCTAAATTAATCTTTTGTTTATTCATTAATTTTTGCGTATTGACAGAAAGCGTCGCACCATTCTTTAGTGAATTCTTAGTGTACTTTGCGCGTTTATTTTCAAAAAATCTATTCAGGCAAGTCGTACCTTAAAATAGGTATACTTTAAATTGCAACAATACTTTGTAAGAGTTTTACATGCTTTTTTTATTTTTTTAACATAACATAAAAAAATATATCATGTGGATTTATGCGATGAGATTCAAACATCTGGTGCCAAGAGTAAACTAAGCCTTTTGCGGTGGTATTAAAAGTTATTTTGCAACAGTGCTTAGTTTCCTCCGAGCATTTGTAACAATTTTGTTTGGGCTGTTGCTTCAAGTTCTGAAAATAATATTATCTAATATTTATCTTAGATTAGTATTTACACAATACAATTAAGTACTTAATAATTACGAATACTGGATAACTATAAGTACCTCACATGTACATGAGTATTGAGTGATGAGGACATAAATAAACTTGTGATGTGAGAGCAAAACTTAATAATAATAAATATTGTTTTATTTACATTGGTTAGCCTCTACTGGTCTTTCATATTTGTAGCGTCCAATGCTGTTTCTATTTAAAATGTCATCAAAAGAAGCAAAAATGGGTGCTATTGTGACTCATTACGGCCTGTTTTTAGTTTATCTTAGTTCTCTCGTTTTATGTGTTTACTGACAAGACCGGTTCATATTAGAAGTAATTTTAAATGTTTCATGATTATTTTCAACAGGTCCTTCAAGCCGAATTTAAGAAGAAAAAACTTATTAAATATTAAAATTTATAGACCATTCTAATAATTATTAATTATGCAATCCAACATGGCGGCTAAAAGGACCATAATGTTTATTCGAGGATATCATACACGATTCATTAATTAACTTAATATCTAGCTTCGCTATTTGGTAAAGTAACTTATTCTATAGTCAGTAAGGCACATAACAGACTTGTAATGACAGTAATAGTTGATTTAAATAATGAGCCTGATCTTGAAGACACGCCTTATATCTAAATTTAAACTCAGTTGTTTTATATTTTGTTCCTAACGTTCTGGAGGATGTTGCGAAAATACTAAAAAAATGTCGCTACGTCCACCAGTGGGAATTAATCCTATGTCTCTTTCTCTCAACATGAATTAATAAAATACAAAATTAAAATTTTTAAGTAACCCCCGGCGTCATTAATTATCTGTCTAACACCATCTCATTGAGACTATTCATAAGAGCCCAAACACGCTATATCTGCTGTTACTTTTTGAAGAATTAACCATTTCGCAGACTTTTTGATGGTATAGGATTAGCTCAAGGATAGTATGTCATGGGAATGTCACCGAAGTGACAGTACACGAAATTTCAAATCAATCGGATGTGTAAAAGTTAGTAAAACCCTATTATCATGTACAAAATGAGCTGATAGTCATCAAACGCCTGAACTGATCTTCATAAATTATAGCTAAGAACCATCGTAGGCACATCAGCTTTCAAACAAAAAAAAACGAATCTAAATCGGTCCATTCTTTTAGGCGCTACGATGCCACAGACAGACACACAGATACACAGACAGACACGTCAAACTTATAACTTATAACACCCCTCTTTTTTCGTCGGGGGTTAAAAACAGCAATAATGAGAGCTGTCAAACAATTCAAAGTTAGACAGCTTACAATCAAACCACACACCATTTTAGAAAGCGTGTAGGGTCAGTAGGGAGCGTGCTTCCTAAAACCTGCATTTTGACGTTTACTAAGGTAGGGTATTGAATGCACCTGAAATGTTTTTAAATGTCAAATTATATGACAGCTGTCTTTTTTGTATTGATATTGAGAGTACGATATACACTGAATTTAAATTTAGAATATGCATGTGTTCTATTGACGCAGGTCCACAGAAATAAAATCTTCACTATTATCGCTAGACTAGCGTAAGGTAGTTTCAGATACCGCTACAATATAAGATATATTACTTACACTCTCAGCTGTACTACCTACATAAATTGGCTAAGAGTGAACGTGTCAATATATGTATTTCATATTTTTTTATACGACAGGGTTGACGAATAAGCGTACGGTCCGCCTGGTGGTAAGCGGTTACCATAGCTACAGATGCTGGTATCACCTTGCTGCGCTTATGCTTGCCCTAAAAATCAAGAAAAAGCGTTGTGTTGCCAGAAAAAGAGAAGAGTCCCCCTGTTTTTTTACATAACGCTTTAACGCGGTTTAATTAGTGTTTCATAATTGTGCTACACAATACAGTCCTATACATGTAAGCGAAGTTTTAATAGCATAAACTCTTTCATGTTTTTAGGAAATAATCCGGTGAGATGAAGAGTGCGATTGAAAATGACGATCTCTTAATCAACCATTCACCAATTTACGCAGTAATCCTTAAAATAATAATACAGAAGGAGCCTCCGCGTGAACAATTCGAAGCAACTCAATCAGAAAATCATTAATTAAGACGATTTGACACTAGGTATATCACGAGAACAAATATTTTAAAAGTTACCACAATGACAAAGTGAGTGGGCGGTACTAAGCAAACAACCTTAGCGTCAAACAAAATACATGAAATGCACAAATACCACTCATCATAAATTAATCTAGGCAATGCTTCTATTATTTTAAGTTCATATCAATCTCCCCGATCTTGGGCAAAACTGCTTTGTATTAACATCCCTTTTTATAGTAGTGTGCGTGTTTCCATGTGTAAGCATTCATTTTTTTTGCTTCACTTTTGTGATCGCGCAACGTACGGCACTATCCTTTTATGTGTGTTTATTTTAAGCAATAATCTAATAATTTGTATACTTATTATGTCTTCGCAAAATAGTGAGTCTTTTGGTGAATTTTTCATCATTTTGTTTCGCACATTAATATTTGAGAGTACGTTTTGTTTGATAAACTGCTGCTTTAACACTTCTGTTCAAATATGGTGTTTAATACAAAGGGCTAGGATCGTTTTCGTTTTGATTCGATTTAAATTTACACTAGGTTTACAGAATTAGCGCGTACAGGTGATTTCCCCTGCCACAAAAGGTGTACTGAATAAAGTAATAATTATGCTCTTGCGCAGGTATGGCGAGCTATGCGCGGTACTAGTGGTGCGTGGGGCAGGAGTCTAGCAACACGTGGTGCGTGTGGAGGTCGCGCAGGTCCCTCGCCCGGCCTCCTATCCACACGTCCCTGATACAGCCTTTGAAGTTCTCTCTGGCGCCGTCCGCCCACTCCGCTGTTGTGCCCTCTGTAATGCGAAATATTAACCATTCAATCAAATGAAAAATAAGTTGGTCAACGTGGACTTTTACAAGTACTGGTTGACGTCAATGAAGTATTCCACCGCTGCTGGTTGGGAAATTTGGAGTCTTTTCTTTAATTGCTAATAACTGATGTGCAGAAACAAGTTGTTGGAGAAGTGAAAATTTTATAGCGTCCTCGAAATTTCACACAAAGTAGGTACACGCGACGGCAGATCAACTTTGACTTTTGTAGGCATCTTAATTTGTTGTAATAAGAGTCAACTTCCTACTGTTGTAGATATTTGGTCATCAAGTGTGTTCGGCTGCAGTGAACAGTCCATCAGTGGCCGACGCGGCTAGTCCACGGCCAGTTAGTACTGACTTGGCAGGGCGCCCCGGTAGAGCGCGGTCACTGACCTGGCAGCGGCCCCGGTAGAGCGCGGTCACTGACCTGGCAGCGGCGCCGGTAGAGCGCGGTCACTGACCTGGCAGCGGCGCCGGTAGAGCGCGGTCACTGACCTGGCAGCGGCCCCGGTAGAGCGCGGTCACTGACCTGGCAGCGGCGCCGGTAGAGCGCGGTCACTGACCTGGCAGCGGCCCCGGTAGAGCGCGGTCACTGACCTGGCAGCGGCGCCGGTAGAGCGCGGTCACTGACCTGGCAGCGGCCCCGGTAGAGCGCGGTCACTGACCTGGCAGCGGCGCCGGTAGAGCGCGGTCACTGACCTGGCAGCGGCGCCGGTAGAGCGCGGTCACTGACCTGGCAGCGGCGCCGGTAGAGCGCGGTCACTGACCTGGCAGCGGCCCCGGTAGAGCGCGGTCACTGACCTGGCAGCGGCCCCGGTAGAGCGCGGTCACTGACCTGGCAGCGGCGCCGGTAGAGCGCGGTCACTGACCTGGCAGCGGCCCCGGTAGAGCGCGGTCACTGACCTGGCAGCGGCGCCGGTAGAGCGCGGTCACTGACCTGGCAGCGGCCCCGGTAGAGCGCGGTCACTGACCTGGCAGCGGCCCCGGTAGAGCGCGGTCACTGACCTGGCAGCGGCGCCGGTAGAGCGCGGTCACTGACCTGGCAGCGGCCCCGGTAGAGCGCGGTCACTGACCTGGCAGCGGCGCCGGTAGAGCGCGGTCACTGACCTGGCAGCGGCCCCGGTAGAGCGCGGTCACTGACCTGGCAGCGGCCCCGGTAGAGCGCGGTCACTGACCTGGCAGCGGCGCCGGTAGAGCGCGGTCACTGACCTGGCAGCGGCCCCGGTAGAGCGCGGTCACTGACCTGGCAGCGGCGCCGGTAGAGCGCGGTCACTGACCTGGCAGCGGCCCCGGTAGAGCGCGGTCACTGACCTGGCAGCGGCGCCGGTAGAGCGCGGTCACTGACCTGGCAGCGGCGCCGGTAGAGCGCGGTCACTGACCTGGCAGCGGCGCCGGTAGAGCGCGGTCACTGACCTGGCAGCGGCGCCGGTAGAGCGCGGTCACTGACCTGGCAGCGGCGCCGGTAGAGCGCGGTCACTGACCTGGCAGCGGCGCCGGTAGAGCGCGGTCACTGACCTGGCAGCGGCGCCGGTAGAGCGCGGTCACTGACCTGGCAGCGGCGCCGGTAGAGCGCGGTCACTGACCTGGCAGCGGCGCCGGTAGAGCGCGGTCACTGACCTGGCATTCCGCCCAGGTAGAGCGCGGGCGCGGCGGGCGGCTCGTCGCCGAGCGCGGGCGTGGGCTCGGCGCGTCGCTCGGGCGCCCCGTCGACGGCGAGCGCGGCGCCGCGCGCCACCACCAGATGCCAGGCTCCGTCGCACAGCGCGGCGCCGCCCCACGCGCGCCCGCGCACGGCGCCCGCCCACGAGTACCGCGTCAGCACCACCTGCCATGACACAGACCTCATTATCATCCGTTTGTCCGGGAGCTCGCTAGCGTTGCCACCTATTGTTGTCAATAAACCGTTTTAAACCAATCCTGATTTTGAATATCTTACCTATAACTATAATAATAATAATAACTATTAGTATTCATTAACAATTAGTCGCACTATGGATACCGAATAAACTTAATTTAAAAAAAATACAATAATATTCCAATTTTATTAAGATGTACTTCCATACTTAAATAGATGTAAAACATCAGTTAAGCATTAAAGCATTAAGGCGATACCTCGTCGACACTAGCGACACCACTTGATTTATATTGATTGTGGTGAATATAGAACATAATAAACAAAAACGCTTTAGTGAATGACTAAAGAATGGTATTTGTAATTTTTATGAGATGTGTTCGGTATAAGATATTCCTCTACATGTAGCCTATTCTTTCATTATTGCCTAAAGTGGCCACTTTTAACAATAATAAAAAATTTGGTTACTTATAGATAGACAATTTATACAAGATACATCTTTAAAAATTACAAATACCGTTCTTTAGCAATTCTCTAAAGCGTTTTTGTTTATTATGTTCTTAATTCACCATAATTAATAACAATCAATTGGTGTCGCTAGTGTGCACGAGGTAGCCCCTTAAAACATTCGTTAAGAAAAATTCAGGTTTATCACAAAAATATTTACAAAACAGGGTCTCTCAGTACACACTACTAGGCCCGCCTCATTGTGAAGATGCGTATTCAGGCTCTCTGTTTTGCCAACTATAAGCTCATTGTAGCAAATAGAAATTAGAAAAATAAACGTAGACTATTTCTTTCCTTTTCTTTTTTTCGATCTAGTTCTTTTTCAGCTCATACACGCATGTTTTAACTTTAACTGGATAACTCTTGACCTTCATCTCACTTGATGGTAAGTGAAGATAAGGCCGACTATAGAGAAACTGGCTATCTTACCTCCAACTGCCGGAACACAACAATGCTGTTAATATTATCGTTATGGCCGCAGACTTAAGTAAGTGCCCTACCACCAACCAAACCGAGCAGAAAATTTCTTCCCCCACGGTAATTAAACTCCGGATCTCTAGATCTGTGGTAGGCGGTCTCAACCACCAGACCACAGAGACGGTTGATTGGCGGCCTTTGTTCAGCAGTGGTCATCATAGGCTGATATGATGACTGGTCCGTATACCGCCCCTTTTTTCTAATCTACCTACATATTTTTCTAAATAGCTTTCTTCTTATGGTCTCTTAATTTTTCTTTTTCTTAATATTTTGCCTTTTTTATAGGAAACTAGCTGACCCGGCAAACATTGGTTTGCCATAAAAAAAATGTAAAAAATAAAATAGATATTAGTCGATTCTCAAGACCAACTGAATATACTTATATAATTTCATAAAAATCGGTTAAGCCGTCTCGAGAATTTTATATGTATATTAGATTAAAATGACGACTGTAGCCAGAAGTACGGCGAGTGTTAATAGCCAGTGGAAGCAGCAGACCTTGCCGTCCTTGAGCTCGAGCACGAAGGACCTGGCCCCCACGAGCAGTCCGCGCGGCGCCGCGCTGCGGAACCTCAGCCGCACCTCGCCCACCTCGCCCTCCTCCGCCTCAGACAGCCGCGCGTACGCGTCACCTGCGCCCAAACAAATATACTGGCTCACTTTTTAAGCATGAGCGAAATTTTCACAATGGCCCTAATTCTGGAGAACACATGCTAAGTCTAAATTTAAGTTCAGTACATCTCCTTCTCTCAAAATGAATACTTTTCAATTTTCGTTCAATTTTCGACCTTATTGAACGTGATAAAATTCAGTGTTTGGGAGCACCTCCATGCAGGCCATCTAAAATTGTCTATGGTTTCTTTGAAATCTAGCTAAATTTAAGTAACAGCTCTAAACAGATTCTTGCTATGTTTTTCCTATGACATATTGCGAGAGATATACTGTACTTAAAATTAGAATTAAAGTGTTTCTTCAGAATTAGACTCTGTGTTCTACCCATGAATATGAATAACGTTTAACCAGTGAAATAAAAAAAAACAGCTGTTCCATATATTTTGGTGGAGTAGGTACCTATTAAACTTTTGTATGAAACAGCTCGATAGGGTATTGGTTGAGGAGCTCGGTGGCGTATTGGTTTGTGCCCTCTGTTTTCGATACGGAAAACAAAGCAACTTTCGCAATTGTTGATCCTGTGATGGGTCAATCAAAGTTTGTCATCTGTGCTTAAGCACGTTAAGCCGTTGGTCCCGGTTGTTTCTGCAACCGCTTGAACCCACCAACCCGCATTGGGGTACAACCGATGTACATACCACCGAAGTATGCGGCGGGCTCTACGTCGGGGAAGCACTGGCCCACGGCGCGGTGGTCGCGCACGGGGTCCTCGGCGCGCCCGTCCACCGCCACGCGCCGCACGCACCCCACCAGCCCGCGCAGCCGCACCAACTGATGATTAAATATGATCACATAACAGGATTTCGCAATAAGCTCGGATGGTTGCCAATTCGCTTTCGCCGGAAAGCACATGTCCTTTCCTTGCTTTTCTTTATTCTGTTCAATCCGGCATCTCCTCCCTATCTCAAAGAAACATTTGAGTTTGCTCGTGACACTAATTCACGAGTGTTCACGAGATCTTCGGAGAACTTAAGACTGGAAATCCCAATGCACTCGACCCAATTCTATACGAAGTCTTTCACGATTCAAGCTGTGCTTTTTTTGGACCTATTACTTGTACGCATAAGAAAGGCGCAATCGCAGGAAGTGTTTGAAAGAATGGTAAGGAAATATTATTATCTGTCGTTAGTTCGCCAGTAGTTTTCTAATTTATCCACTTTATGTATATTTATAAATATATATTAGTTTATGATTAGTTCTGTCTAGGTATTTATTCTATGTATTAGTATGCAGTAGTACTATGCAGTAGTAAATTTGCTTGTAAATTAATTTATCCTTTCCATATTTATTTATAAGTAAATTTTACTTTAATGGTTCGCCGACGACTTTACCCATTTATCGTATTCTTGTCTATCCTGTTCTTTGGTTGTACAGTCGGCAGCACATCAAGCGTAACAGTATATATAACCCTAGTAAACGCTATGTATAGCTATTAGAAAGAAAGCACACCCTCTTCGCTATTGGTTCAACTTCCACCATCTTTTAGAATCTGACCAATAGCAGAGCTTGTCAGAATGCTTCGAGCGTTTATTGGTTAAAATTTGTCGAATTGTTTGAGCTAACGCTATTTGTACGCGCAGTTTAGTCTAATTTCTATGACATCGCATTTTTTAAGTATGAAGTTGGGGCTCAAGTTTAGAAGATTTTTTTTTGTATCTGTGGTATTTAAAAGTTGAGTATAGAAATAGGATGTCCATTTTGTATTGAGACCTGAATTGTATGTGGCTACCTAATAATAAGGGTTCAAACTATTGAATACGAAATAACGAAATCAACATTGACTTTTCTTGTTTAATTTATTTGTAGATAAATGTTAGTTTCTTTGAAAAAAATAAGTAATATACGAAATGGCCACGCACTTGGATGGAATGAAAATAAAATAGTAGCACTACACAAATGGGTAGTTAATTATATGAAAATCCGACCAAATATCGGTAAGTTAGAATTTTGTTCTACTGTTTTTATGAGAACAGGACACACCAACCTATATTTTAAAAAAACTGCACTTTTCTTCTTGTTTTTGAAATGACCGCCATGTGTATAAAAGTATTTTGCTTCATTTATTTTTTACCTATACGAAACAGGTTTTGGTCAATGTCATTTGATTTTCTTCAACTTCTAACAAAATGAAAAGTATTTGGAGTATTTGGAGACTTCCTTGCTAAACTAATTAACTTATAACCTTGCATAACCTTGATAAGTTCATTAGTTTCATTATTTGGTCTAAATATACCAACTAATCATATTTGTAAAATGATTCCACCTACTATAATGTTTTGTAAAAACATCTTTAATTAAGTAGCTGATATTCTGAAAGACTCAATCCAGTTTATTTATGAACAGGTACACATAATAAAACAAATACTACTTTGCAGGTGGCGGACCATATATTTTTGGTTTTTAAATATGAGATGAAGATCCAGGCTGTTGGTAGAGGCTACAAGATAGTGTGTTGATGTGTGGTGTATTTGTTCACATAATTCTTGTTATTAGTGAATTCCATACCTATGTCAGTGAAATAAATAAGTAACCACAAACCAGACAAGAGATATTCTATTGTTGAGTGGATGCCAGTGTCAAAATTTATTTAACTAAAAGCTTCAGACATAAATAATATTTTTACAAAAAGTATTTATATGACCACCACATAGAGGTTAGGGTAAGTTTCAGTTTATAATTTAATGACTGACTTCGAAAAAAATGAAAGGTTATTGAAGATATTTTTTTAAGATACTTAGTTCAACATTTTGGCTTAGCAATAGTGAGCACTTTAAATCAATACATAAGCAACCAGAGTCATAATTACATTAGTTTTTGTTTCCTGGGGTGATAAGATCAACAGGGCCTGGTAAAAATACTTATAACACCACCACATTACAAAGTAGGTTAGGAAGAGTTGTCCCTATAGGTACCTATACCTATCTCTGCCTGGACAACTGTAATATTCACATGTTCATAATTGTTCAGCAATAGCAGTGTTCCAAGTTCCTACATGATATTAGTGTAACTTTCATGACCTGTAAATTCAAATGTAATAGTAAGGCTATCTAATTATCTATGTGATTTTTATGATAAGAGATTGATATAATTTCAAAGAGCAATGGTGTTAATTCACCCAGAACATTATTTTCTTAACCCAAATTATAATAAAATATAGTTACTTTTCTAAACCTAACAGTCTTCTAACATATTTTCTCCTATTACTTTTGTTGTTTAATATTATTTAAATTCACTTACTTCTCATTGCAATGGTTATTTGATTTAGAATGGTGTTCAAAATTTAATTTAAGCAATTTTATAGGTTAAGTAGTAATATTTCTCACATCACAGGAATGGTTGGTTTTTGAATACCTGTCAAGTATCAGATTCCAGAGTTTCCAGACACAACTGATTTTTCAATTGTCTTAACACTCCAGAGGGATAATGCCGCTTGACAGATGAATAAATTACTAGCATGAAACAAAAATTTGCATAACTCTTTAATTAAAAGAGATTTCTGAAAGTTGTGATATTCTACATATAATTTTGGATTTCATTAAATAATTATAGAAAAGAATAAGGGAGGTAAAATGGTGCTAAAAATACAAATATCTACCTACCTACTACCTACCTACTTAACTGCATATTGTTAGCACCTAAGTTATTCATAAAATTACCCTTTTTAGTTTTTATGACCCCCGACCCTAAAAGAGGGGCATTTTAAGTTTGATGTGTCTGTCTTTGTATCTGTAAGTTTGTCTGTGCCATCGTAGCTAGCACTGACAGATTTTGATGCATTTTTTTTTGTTAGAAAGTTAATGTGGTCAAGATGGTTCTTAGCTTTGAATTATAAAGATCTGTTCAGGCGTTTGATGATAATCTTTCACAGATCAGATTTTTTTCAAATTTGGTGCACTCTTACTTTAGTGATATTTCAATAAGACGAGGCTGAGAGTTAATTAAAATTTTATTTTAATATTGTTAACTATTCAATAAACATGTTAAATCAATTTTGACTCTGTTTCTTATTTCTTACACATTCCCAATTAGACCTGCTCAAATAAAGAATTTCTTATTTCTGTCAAGCCATGGATTGCAGAAACAATTGGTTTTTAGTTTTGTCCAAAAAAAAATGTATTCTTAAGTAATTTTACTGTCATCAATCATCATCAATATCAGTTTATCTCAGAGAAGTAGATCCAAGTAGCAGTTTCAGAATGTCAATGAAGTATTTGGCTAAATCATAATGCAATTTGAATTGCAACTTATGACTTATAAAATTACTAATCCAAATGTTTTTCATTCAAGAGACAGCACTTCACCATTTCACCTGTAATTTCAGTTTTATAATGCTACTTTTAGTTATTTATCACTATAATTTGAGATCAGTGTCATAGAAGAACTAGTAGCGACCAGTGTCTAGGAATTATTGTTGAGTCTCTTTGATTAGATACTCATTGAACAAAGCTGTTAGCTTCTTAAACTAGTCATATTAACAACCTATAAAACTATATACAGTTTTGGAATTTGTTATTATCACCTTGAATATTATAGCATTGCAGAATATTTTAAAACTAAGTGTTTCTGGTGTAAGTGAGGTCGCCAGATCTCATGCGTGCTCATGGGGTGTAGCATCAGTCCGATCAGTCTACCTGTCTGTCTGTGTGTCTACTTAATAGCTTCTTTGCACCATCATCATCATCATCAACACCAGCCTATATACGTCCCACTGCTGGGCACAGGCCTTACATGGGAGAAACACATGAGGAGTTTGGGCCATAACACTACCACGCTGGCCCAATGCGGTTTGGTGGGTTAAAGCGGTTGCAGGAGCAACAGCTTAACATGCGAAGCACGGAGGAGCTCGAGATAACAAACTTTGATTTACCCATCCTAGGATCGACCATGGTGAAAGTGGCTTTGTTTTTCGTATCGAAACCAAGCGCTCAAACCAATACGCCACCAAGCTCCTCCTCCTTAGCTTAAAAAACTTGTATTAAAATTTGAATCCACTACACTATTAATTCCCTACTATTATTTTATTTTAATTATTAATTTAAAAAACCCTACACATTATAATCATCACGTCAGTTAAGAGATACCCACTACTGAGCATAAGCAATTGGGCAAGGACCTCCAAACCGATCGGTCCTGCACTGCCAAGACATGAGAATAATTTTCAATCTATAAATTACAAATCGATCCTAAGTAGGTAAGTATGATTATCCTGAAAAAGACAACATAAAATTGTGTGAAAAATATTTCAACTAGAAAAAATGTCTGCCCCCCGCGCTCATAGCATGGCAAACTCCCGGGGAAACAATAAGATGGTCTCTCTCTCTTCGTCAGAGAGAAATAAAGAAATAAAACACATTAATTTGTCTCTTAAATAAAGTATGAAAGTATGTGGACAGAGGTGGTGGAACAAGGTGGTTTTGTCGAATGGGTGCTCGGCGGTCCGAACCCGTGACCTTTCACAATTCGAATGACTGCCCTAACCACTGAGCTATAGAGGATTTAACTGAATCCTTAAAAGTTATTATAGATATTCCTTAGATATAAACAATTAATCTAAGTGATAATCTTTCAGTTTTTTAAGCGTTTACTTATGGCTAAAACTTAAAGACTAGTAACTATGAAATGTATTTAAACTAGGTATAACCCCCGACTTTACACAATTCTTTTACAAACTGATCGACTGCTCTATCCTTATCCTTAGACAGACCATCATAAGATATATTATCTCTAATCTATGATCGTAGGACTATAACTAACACAAATCAAAAAGTAATGTAATGTCACAGGCGAATTTTATACCCTACCTATTGATCTAAATATCATGAGCCATACCTTGATAATTAATAATCGACCTAAGGTATCTGATATAAGGTCGAGATTCCATTGAAGACGTAAACGCATTGCACCATATTCCATAGCTAATTGAAAATTTATTCAAGTATTAGTAGTTGATAGTTAGTGATTTACACCAACAAATCATTACAATTTTATACATTTAACACAATTTCAACTTTAGCGTCATGTAATTAAGCTTCAAAATTGCTTGCTTCACACATCACTGTATCTTGTAAAATACATTAAATAAATTCGAAACAAAGTTACAAACATCCCTGGTTGATTGCGTTACATACTTGTCTTCATTCTTGGGGAACCCAGTTTAAATCTCAAATATTGTTTGTTGAGAATTTATTTTTAACACTAAAATTCAATAAGATTTTGTGTGTTGTAGTTGTGCTAGGTCTAATATTACTTTTCTTCAAAATTGTTAATTCATATTCACATTTGAAGAGTAGAATGTAAGATCTTTAAAATATTGTGAATGAGTAGTAGTTACAGGTATGATAATAGGAGTTGAACATTATAAATGTTTTGTTTTTGTTTTTTAACATTAAATAAATGTAGAAAAACAAACCTAAGTAAATGTTTATTTTCATTTCTCTCCATAACAATGGACCATAATAATGACCCGACAATAGAAATATTTTTTAAGTTAATAACAATGAATAAATAATGAAGCCTGTATTTTAATAGGTATAATATTAGTTGATTGAAATAACTAGGTACGCTGAGCATCATTGGTAAATAAAATATCTTAACTAGCCATTATATGTAGAAAACTTTTTGTTTTATTAAATTAAAGCAATAGTCTCAGCCGTACTTTAATTTTAAATCAAGTTCAAACAACGAAGCGAAGAGAGTAGACCGCGTACATAGCTAGCTGTAGCTATAGCTACCTATAAACCTACACATATTTCGTCGGAGGCTATATCGAAGAAATACAAATTTTAATAGTCGTCGCGCTCGCGTTCAAGGCCAACTGCGAGTATTGTAGGTACAGAGTACTTGAGAGAGAGACGTTAGAAAGAGGCGCTGAGAGACATATGTTTATCCTTTGCTCACAAATTTTCTGTGCGTTGCGCTCTAGGTTCAAGGACAAACTGTTACGCTTGACGTGCTGCCGACTGTACAATTTAATTTAAGCATTATGTTTTATCAGTAAATTTTGGTGTACAATAAAGTTCATTCTATCTATCTATCTATTAAGATCAATGTTCACACATTGAGATTAATACCTGGTTTCTTCAACCGTCCCATAGGCTTAGTTTTTTTTATCTTAACGGGGTAACTCTTGACCTTCATCTCACCTGATGGTAAGTGAAGATAAGGCCGACGATGGATGCGTGCTACACCCGGATTCCTCAACCACAGAGGAGTTGGCTATCTTACCTCTAAGAGCCTGTCCAGTGTCCACATCCCCACGTCACGACGTCGTCAACGTGGAACGGTGCGGTAACGTGGCACGGTACGTTGATTTAACGTAACAATGCACGTCACGACGCGGCAACGTTGCATGTCGCCGTGCCTTGTAACATTCTGCTACATTCTTCACTACTTATCTAGATATGGACCGTCCAAAACGTATTCTGCTTCTGCTATTGTTAAACAGACGGAGAGAGAGGTTGAAGAAAAAATACGTGAAAAGACAATACTGGGCCGTACCGTGCACTAGCACGACGTGGCAACGTGCCACGTTACCGCACGTTCCACGTTGACGACGTCGTGACGTGGAGATGTCGACGGGCTCTAACTGCCGGAACACAACAATGCCGTTAACATTATTGCTATGGCCGCAGACTTAGGTAAGATGGTGGTGCTAGCCAGGCGGACTTAGAAAAGCCCTACCACCAACCAAACCGAGCAGAAAAATTCTGCCCCCACGGGATTCGAAGCCCGGAGCTCTAGATCTGAGGCAGGTGGTCTCAACCACTAGACCACAGAGGCGGTTTAAAAGTTGAGCCTTACCGGCTTTCTTTCTTTCTACTTTAGGTAGACAGAGATAAATGTCGCGAAGACATGCATAAGTAAGAATGGTTAGTGAATAAGGGCATAAGTACAGAAAACCTATGCACAAAAAAATCATGGCACACTTTGCAACAATCGATAGCATTTTCGCGACCATATGGAATATACTTAGTAGTAATACTTGGTGTCTTCTGTATAGATTTAAAAGAAAAACAGTCCAAGTGCGTGTCGGGCCACGCGCGGTGTAGTGCTCCGTAATCTCCCATCACAATACGCGGACTTAGAAGGATGCTTGCTATACCTATCATGAACATATTGAGTTCACGGGGTAACGGCTATAGCTTTCAAGCTTAATATTTTGCAAATGGAACTCTGAATCGAAAAATAGTTTTGACATACCCCCAATATTTATGTACCTACAGACGACAGCACATCAAGTGTAACAGTTGCACTTAAAGCCACCTCTATTACGAACGCAGTAAGGGCGGTCTCAAGGTCAAACTGTTACGATTGATGTGGTGTCGACGGTGCAACCTTGTGTAACCTAAAATATGAGACTAGAAAAGAATAGAAAAATAATCATCCCCTCTTTACGTATAGTGTAGTACTTACCGACGGTGGCAATGTCTTTGGCGGCGGCGGCGCGGGCAGCCCGCCCAGGTACAGCCGGTGCGCGAGCGCAGGCGCCGCGGCGTGCGCGCGAGCGGTTTGCTCGCCGCTCGTCAGCGATATGCGGTTGCGGCCCACGGATATACTGACCTGAGACCATTACCAAGCTTAGGTACACAGGATGTAAGAACGTTCTCGAAAACGAAGGCAGACGGCAGCGCTGGTCATCCAAAACAGGACGCGTTGAACAAAAGAATTATAATCGCGAAAAAAATTGTAATACCTACACGGCCTGTTTCTATGGAACAGCGATTATTTTCGCGAGTTCAATATTTTCTTTTAAGAAGTTGTGCTAGACGGACAGAAGACCTGGTCAGGGTTGCGGGGAGCCTTTGGATGCAGGCTGGGCAGAACCGTTCCATTTGGAAATCGATGGGGAAGGTCTTTGTTTAGCAGTGGACATCATAGGCTGGTATGATGATGATGAAATCGTGCTTAGGATGACCAGCACTATCATCTACTTTCGTTTTCGAACGCATTCGCCTTGCACCCGTTCTATTTTTGTCCAAAGATATGTTCGAGTTTCGGTTATTTATTTCTATGAAAAGGTTACTTAGGATAGAAGTCACCGTAGACGCAAACTATGATGGTTTATTAACTTTTTATACCAAATAACATTTTCTTTAAAACCATCCTTATTGTTTACAGAACCGACAGTTTTAGTGACGCCATACATTTTTTCTATACAAAAGTAGCAAAAAGCATTGTACCTACCTATATGCTTATGTAGGTAGACAAAGAAATATTTTAAAGTAAAAATATATTAGCAGAATAAAAACAGCACAAAGAACATTGACATTATTAATCAGTGACCTCGAAATCGACCAAAGATTATTTAAGCAGCCAGTTCTACTACCTACAACAGTTACGGTGTATAAGATGAAAATAATGCAAATAAGTTAGCTAGTGACTGACCGATCTCCAAGTGCCGTCGGCCACGTCGTCGGGCAGCGAGAGCTCCTTCCGCTTGCGCCCACGCACGATCAGCCGCAGCCGGCCCTCGCGGACCACCAGCGCCACGTAGTGCTTTGGCTTCGCTTTAGAACCCTGATCATGTACACAAAAAAGTTAGGCATTACTTCTACTGGTTTGTGTCTCCAGGCTTGTATTGAGTATTTGAGCACAGTTTGATTCTGTTAACATTTAGTTTTTTTTATATACCTACAACTTGATGACTAACAAGCTGACGGCGGTTACCGCTTACCATCAGGGGAGGCCCTGATGGTAAGCGGTAACCGCCGCCTATAGACTCCTGCAATAACAAGGCAAAATCACTTGATATTGCAGGTGCGTTGTCATCTTGGAGTATCTAATACCTACCTTACTTTTACTATTTGATTGTGACCATGACCATTTTATTATTATTCTTTAACTATATTTGCATGCCACGTGGCTAATTATGGCAATTGTTCTTATAATCAGTAACACCATTGTATATACCCATATTCGCAAATAAATATGATTGATTGATTGATCTTGAGGCTTAAGATGAAATGCCGTCCATGCCCAGTAATTACTTATTTACTTTTCTCAACGCTGGTGCTAAGTATCGTAATACTGTGAAGGCAAAGTTATTTGGCGATTATCTATGAGTAGAAGAAAGATTATTTGTTTTCGTTTATCCATCTCACCGAAGTAACATCATCAGACTGTCAATGTCAATATATTATATTTGGCGCGAAACTCTCCCAAGATTGATGAAATATGTTACACCAGCGTTTCAGTATAATTTATCGAATAAATGAAATGTATTTTAAAGTCACAAATCATTTATATGAAGTAATATAGCCCATGTTTCAATTTATTGTCGTCACCATCCTATAATTATGTACGTATATTATTTCATAAAATCAGTAAAATGTCCTGGATGCGGGAGAAATAGTAATAATTCGTTTTCATGCAGGTTTATTTTTTACTAGGTGGTAGGCCCGTATGTAGGATCGTCTGGGTAGGTACCACCGCCTTTTTTATTTCAGCCGTAAAACAGTTCGCTGTGTTTCGGATTGAAGAGAAAGGTAGCCAGTGTAATTACTGAGCATGGACGGCATTTCATCTTAGGCCTCAGGATGACAACGCACCTGCAATATCAAGTGATTTTTTCTTCTTATTGCAGGTGTCTATAGGCGGCGGTAACCGCTTACCATCAGGTGGGACGTCAACTTGTTTGTTATCTAGTTGTAAAAAAAAAACTGCCAAAATGATTCGTCACTTCCACCATTATTAAATATATCAATAAAGCGGGTGACATAGAAGTCAACTACCTAAACGTCATCAAAATGACATAGGCGCTATGATAAATACTTGGCTGTTGCGGTCTTTCTAATAAAAATGTTGTTTTGTATCACGAAACAAATGAAATAAAAAGAAAATGGAGAATTAAACACTTCTGCTTACTTATAGCCATTTTTTTAGTTTACTGTACATTTTTGGAACATCTCTTTTATGACAGGCCCAAAAGGACTTGAAGCCAGAGCCGTATAACAGTATTAAAAAGTAACCAGGGCGTGCGTACCGGCGCCAGCAGTATCAGTCCGGCCGGGCGCGCGGTGCGCAGCTGCAGCGACACGACGAGGGCGCGGCGTCGCGACGGCGCCAGACGCAGCGCCGCGTGCGACCACGCCTCGTCGCCGAACTTGAGCGCGCCCGCCTCCACCGTGTACGACGACGCCTGCGCACACAACTAACACACTTAATAAACACGTAACACTGTACTTAAGGCTTTGCCAAACAGAACGCCTACATAACGCACGTCAGAGCGCTAGTCTGACGCCGCGCTATAGCGTCGAATTGTGTTGTAATATGAACGGTATTAGCCGTCAAATAGAGCACCGGCGCTGCGTACTGTTAGCGCTGGTGCTCTGTTTTTTAATAATAATATTCATACACTCACACCTATTATCTAGCCCTCATTAAGCATCGTTAAGAGCTTGTGATATGGATACTAGATAACGGAGAAATAATGATAATAATATGTATCTAAGTACTAGAAATATATTGAATAGACATATAAACATCCATGACTCGTAAACAAATGCTCGTACTCATCATACAAACATTTGCTCCTACTGGGATTCGAACCCGGACCTCTTGACCGAGTAGCCTGCATAGCAAGGGGTACAGACCGCTCGATCAGCCGGTCATCAAAGTCGTTAGATTAGCAGCATTTTCTCGGCCCAGCTTCCGCGGTATCTCAAGAAGAAAGTCTTATTCGTGTGTTGTCAGTGATGACATAAATCATTGAGACGTGGTCGCTTACATAGGCTTCATAAGGCTCAAAGTCACCCAAGGGGGAATGGAGACGGCTATGCTTGCTGTTTCTCTGCGTGATAGTCATAGTCCGAAAAATTACGGGCCACAAGTGGCAGTGGGCAGGCAATATTGCACAGAGGATTAACTGCCGTTGGGGCGGAAAGGTCCTCGAGTGGCGGCCGCGTACCGGGAGACGAAGCGTTGATAGCCTTCCCACAAAGTGCACCGAGGTGTCTGGTGAAGTTGCGGGAAGCCGGAGGTGAGGCCTATGCCCAGCAGCGAGCGTCTCGCGATTGATATGATGATCATGACACTACTTACAAAAGTCATCATCATCACACATATCAACATATGAAACCCATTATTGATTGCTTGAGTATCTACACTACACAACACTACCCATTTTTGCATCATGGCTCCTCATTGGTACCGTGACAATAAGATGTGTTGTCTTATCTCATTGCTGTTATAATTTATTTTCTGTATTTTATATCATATTTGCACTAAATAAATATTTATTTTTCTTCTTTTTTTTGCACTGGTTGTGTATTGGCCGGTGCAATATCAGCCCACCCACTCTCTCCCATTGTATACCAGCCCACCCACTCTCTCCCATTGTATACCAGTCCGCCGCTAGAGGTGACGGTCCATCCGCCCCTCCCACTGTATCGTAGCCCGCCGCTAGAGGTGACGGTCCATCCGCCCCTCCCACTGTATCGTAGCCCGCCGCTAGAGGTGACGGTCCATCCGCCCCTCCCACTGTATCGTAGCCCGCCGCTAGAGGTGACGGTCCACCCGCCCCTCCCACTGTATCGTAGCCCGCCGCTAGAGGTGACGGTCCATCCGCCCCTCCCACTGTATCGTAGCCCGCCGCTAGAGGTGACGGTCCACCCGCCCCTCCCACTGTATCGTAGCCCGCCGCTAGAGGTGACGGTCCATCCGCCCCTCCCACTGTATCGTAGCCCGCCGCTAGAGGTGACGGTCCATCCGCCCCTCCCACTGTATCGTAGCCCGCCGCTAGAGGTGACGGTCCATCCGCCCCTCCCACTGTATCGTAGCCCGCCGCTAGAGGTGACGGTCCATCCGCCCCTCCCACTGTATCGTAGCCCGCCGCTAGAGGTGACGGTCCACCCGCCCCTCCCACTGTATCGTAGCCCGCCGCTAGAGGTGACGGTCCACCCGCCCCTCCCACTGTATCGTAGCCCGCCGCTAGAGGTGACGGTCCACCCGCCCCTCCCACTGTATCGTAGCCCGCCGCTAGAGGTGACGGTCCATCCGCCCCTCCCACTGTATCGTAGCCCGCCGCTAGAGGTGACGGTCCACCCGCCCCTCCCACTGTATCGTAGCCCGCCGCTAGAGGTGACGGTCCATCCGCCCCTCCCACTGTATCGTAGCCCGCCGCTAGAGGTGACGGTCCATCCGCCCCTCCCACTGTATCGTAGCCCGCCGCTAGAGGTGACGGTCCATCCGCCCCTCCCACTGTATCGTAGCCCGCCGCTAGAGGTGACGGTCCATCCGCCCCTCCCACTGTATCGTAGCCCGCCGCTAGAGGTGACGGTCCACCCGCCCCTCCCACTGTATCGTAGCCCGCCGCTAGAGGTGACGGTCCACCCGCCCCTCCCACTGTATCGTAGCCCGCCGCTAGAGGTGACGGTCCACCCGCCCCTCCCACTGTATCGTAGCCCGCCGCTAGAGGTGACGGTCTATCCGCCCCTCCCACTGTATCGTAGCCCGCCGCTAGAGGTGACGGTCCACCCGCCCCTCCCACTGTATCGTAGCCCGCCGCTAGAGGTGACGGTCTATCCGCCCCTCCCACTGTATCGTAGCCTGCCGCTAGAGGTGACGGTCCACCCGCCCCTCCCACTGTATCGTAGCCCGCCGCTAGAGGTGACGGTCCACCCGCCCCTCCCACTGTATCGTAGCCCGCCGCTAGAGGTGACGGTCTATCCGCCCCTCCCACTGTATCGTAGCCTGCCGCTAGAGGTGACGGTCCACCCGCCCCTCCCACTGTATCGTAGCCCGCCGCTAGAGGTGACGGTCCACCCGCCCCTCCCACTGTATCGTAGCCCGCCGCTAGAGGTGACGGTCTATCCGCCCCTCCCACTGTATCGTAGCCCGCCGCTAGAGGTGACGGTCCACCCGCCCCTCCCACTGTATCGTAGCCCGCCGCTAGAGGTGACGGTCTATCCGCCCCTCCCACTGTATCGTAGCCTGCCGCTAGAGGTGACGGTCCACCCGCCCCTCCCACTGTATCGTAGCCCGCCGCTAGAGGTGACGGTCCACCCGCCCCTCCCACTGTATCGTAGCCCGCCGCTAGAGGTGACGGTCCACCCGCCCCTCCCACTGTATCGTAGCCCGCAGCTAGAGGTGACGGTCCACCCGCCCCTCCCACTGTATCGTAGCCCGCCGCTAGAGGTGACGGTCCACCCGCCCCTCCCACTGTATCGTAGCCCGCCGCTAGAGGTGACGGTCTATCCGCCCCTCCCACTGTATCGTAGCCTGCCGCTAGAGGTGACGGTCCACCCGCCCCTCCCACTGTATCGTAGCCCGCCGCTAGAGGTGACGGTCCACCCGCCCCTCCCACTGTATCGTAGCCCGCCGCTAGAGGTGACGGTCTATCCGCCCCTCCCACTGTATCGTAGCCTGCCGCTAGAGGTGACGGTCCACCCGCCCCTCCCACTGTATCGTAGCCCGCCGCTAGAGGTGACGGTCCACCCGCCCCTCCCACTGTATCGTAGCCCGCCGCTAGAGGTGACGGTCTATCCGCCCCTCCCACTGTATCGTAGCCCGCCGCTAGAGGTGACGGTCCACCCGCCCCTCCCACTGTATCGTAGCCCGCCGCTAGAGGTGACGGTCTATCCGCCCCTCCCACTGTATCGTAGCCTGCCGCTAGAGGTGACGGTCCACCCGCCCCTCCCACTGTATCGTAGCCCGCCGCTAGAGGTGACGGTCCACCCGCCCCTCCCACTGTATCGTAGCCCGCCGCTAGAGGTGACGGTCCACCCGCCCCTCCCACTGTATCGTAGCCCGCAGCTAGAGGTGACGGTCCACCCGCCCCTCCCACTGTATCGTAGCCCGCCGCTAGAGGTGACGGTCCACCCGCCCCTCCCACTGTATCGTAGCCCGCCGCTAGAGGTGACGGTCCACCCGCCCCTCCCACTGTATCGTAGCCCGCCGCTAGAGGTGACGGTCTATCCGCCCCTCCCACTGTATCGTAGCCTGCCGCTAGAGGTGACGGTCCACCCGCCCCTCCCACTGTATCGTAGCCCGCCGCTAGAGGTGACGGTCCACCCGCCCCTCCCACTGTATCGTAGCCCGCCGCTAGAGGTGACGGTCTATCCGCCCCTCCCACTGTATCGTAGCCTGCCGCTAGAGGTGACGGTCCACCCGCCCCTCCCACTGTATCGTAGCCCGCCGCTAGAGGTGACGGTCCACCCGCCCCTCCCACTGTATCGTAGCCCGCCGCTAGAGGTGACGGTCTATCCGCCCCTCCCACTGTATCGTAGCCCGCCGCTAGAGGTGACGGTCCACCCGCCCCTCCCACTGTATCGTAGCCCGCCGCTAGAGGTGACGGTCTATCCGCCCCTCCCACTGTATCGTAGCCTGCCGCTAGAGGTGACGGTCCACCCGCCCCTCCCACTGTATCGTAGCCCGCCGCTAGAGGTGACGGTCCACCCGCCCCTCCCACTGTATCGTAGCCCGCCGCTAGAGGTGACGGTCCACCCGCCCCTCCCACTGTATCGTAGCCCGCCGCTAGAGGTGACGGTCCACCCGCCCCTCCCACTGTATCGTAGCCCGCCGCTAGAGGTGACGGTCCACCCGCCCCTCCCACTGTATCGTAGCCCGCCGCTAGAGGTGACGGTCCACCCGCCCCTCCCACTGTACCGTAGCCCGCCGCTAGGGTTGCGGCCCACCCGCCCCCACTGTACCGTAGTCCGTCGCTAGGGGCCGGGCCCCCGGTATCGTACCTCGACACAGGCGCCGTCCCCGGGCGGTGCCTGTAGCGCCCGCGGCTGGGCGGCGGCCCGCGGCAGTTCCCCGTCCGCGCGGCCCAGCTGCACCTGCTCCCACTCTACAGCTGTTTCGAATCCTATCAACCTGTCGTATCAAACGAGGGGACAATTTTTAGTAACACTCTTTTGTAGATATAGACATTATCGTATTTACGTTATAGAAAGCAATTATGGAATTCAATAATTTCTTAAACATTGGGCATTATTCTGAAGACACACTCTAAGTTTAAATTTAAGTACAGTATATCTCTTTCTCGTAATATTTATAATAATAATAGCGAGAATTCGATTAGAGCTGTCAACTAAATTAAGACAGATTTCAAAGGAATGTTTCTAAATGTCAAATAATATAACAGCCATCCTTTTTGTATTCATATTGATAAAAAGGGATGCACTGAACTTAAATTTAAACTTAGCATGTTCTCCAGAATTAGGACCATTAAGTATTAAACCTTCCAAATAACATGGATATTTATACAAAATGGTCAAAACGTTTAGTTTATCAAAAACTCTAAAATGAATAAATCCATTGAAATGCTAAATATTTGATTAAATGTAGTCGCGTTGTACGTAGTAGCAACAACTTGTCATAAATCATATAGGTACGTTAATGAACTTAGAAGCTATTTCTAGACATTTTTTCCATTTGTCATTCGCAATAACTAGTGGTTTCGTCATTCTTAAAATAGTTACCTACTTATAGGAAAGTCAATTTCTCAAAAAAACGTAACATTGGAGAGAGGCCCTTCTAACTCTGTTTATTACGTATTCTATGGTCCAGACTACTCACTGGTTGTCGACGATCAAGTCTGCGAGAGTGCCCGTGAAGCCCGTGGCGGCTAGGCCGTGTATCGAGCCGTTCCCGGCCGCGCCCGGGCCTAGGCCGCCCAGCGTCAGCCCGCGGGCCCGCGCCGGTAGGGCTCCGCCCGGAAGACTGCCGCTCGCCACGCGCTCGTCGTCCACCCATAATTCTAGCTGGAGACATGCACAACTTACACTAACGATTTTTTAATGGCAACACTTGTTAACTAAGGGCTGATTTTTCAATCCCCAAATAATGTTTATCCAGAGAATAACTTTGACAAGTTGACAGTCAATGTATAGAAAATCTGTCAAAACGTCAAAATTATTCTCTGGATAAATCTTATCTGGGGATTGAAAAATCAGCCTTAAGTATTTGGCGGGATTTGGTGGTGTCAGTCAAGAATTTTATTACAATAATTATAAATTGGAACTAAGCGAACGTTGTGTTATAAAATTGGTGTGGTTTTATGTTGAAATGCAATTGGAAGATCATTAGATTAAAAGTGATTATAGTTTGAAAGACGTTAAGAATTTTAGCGTGGTTATGCACCTTACCAAAGTAGTATCATGGAGACTATCGTCATATATTTCGCGTCAAACTCTCCCAAGATGCATTGAAATATGTAACACCAAAAAGCGATGCAATAAATAAAGAAATAAAGAAAATACATCCATGACTGGCTTAAAAGGTCTTGAAATCTTGAAACCAGAGCCGTAAAACTAAATTAAAAAGTATAATAAGATCAATGTCACAATCACAACATCGATAAAGATATTGACTTTCATCTATTACATAAAGTTAGTTCACGTAAAGGCTTGTAGGAGTGTGAATAATAGTTGCAAGGTTCATTACAGCGATGGTACGGTTCACATTGCGTATTTTGAACGAGGCAGGGTTCGCCACACAGTCAGTGGAAAAAAAAGATATAAAGCAGTAAAGAACTTCGCAACTATAATTTACACTGGGCTCGCCTGTACTGTACTCTGACGTCGCTTGTAACATCAAAATACTGTTTATCCGATATGGCTGTATGAGCATCAACCCCTTAGCCTCCCAAAAAACAACGAAAATTACCTGTTTGTGAACTCTAACTAGTCGCAGAACATGCAACCGGCCGTCGTCGAATCTAGTGTCATTAGTTTTCAAGCGAAGCTCCGCTTTACCAGCCGCGGCGACCACGTGCAATTCTCCTGTAAGACACATAATTACAGGTTTACTACAGAATCTCCCTATGTAGTTTATTGTGCGTTAGATGAAATACATAGCCGGCCAACATGGAAGTAAGTAACTGGAAACATATTCATGCTGCAACTGCCTGCTACTTCAGACTACGATCTTCTCACAAAATAACAGAGAAGTCCCACGAAGTTTTTTAAACGAGCAAAAGATTTGTTTGTACTGATACATACGCTAATGAGATGTGCGGTTCTAATGCGCGTCAGTATTGGTACGAACGGAAACTATCTGATAAAACGCCCAGACAATGCGCGTATCAAAAAAGTCCACTTTTCTAATCGTGTAAATAGGCCCTTAGCCTTGCTTAATTAATTAATTAATTTAACGGAAAACATACAGCAATACAAAATTAGGCATTTGAACTAAACAAAATGCTAACAAAGTTTCCACTTATAGCTATTGCATTTCGTTGAAATATATCTTATCAAACACAAAATTTATCGTTCACTGGAATACAAACCTAAATACATACAAATAATATTAATAAATCACTTCGAAAGAGAACAAACTTATTACCTGCACTATAATATCTTTGTCACCATGATTCAGCCTTCATCAGTTAATCTAGTGGCATGTTGGGTGTAACATTTCCAGGTCCTCTGTGATTCAAGAATCTGGGTATAGCTTCTATTTTCGGCCTTATAATTACTTACCATCATAATGAAGGCCAAGAACTACCCAGTTATGGATAATAAAACAAAATATATAATTCCCTATCACTGTCTCTACTCACCAGTCACCATCAGGATGGCCAAGTAATGTTTGTCATCAGTGTCCTCGTCAGTATCGCTGGTGACGTTAGCGGCGCGGTACAGTAGTAGACCATCGGGATTTCTTGCGCGAAATGTTAGTCCTAAGGCACTCTTGCGGCGAAGAGTGGGGGACGGGAGCTCGATGTAGCCGGCGCCTTCGAAGATAGCTGAACGAAGTATCTGGAATAATGGTAGTTGCAACGTTTTAGAGGAAAAAGTATTTTCAATTGCTGCCTGACGGGACGTTGAATTTTCCTATAATCAAAAGGTGGTAGCTAAGGCATAGGTACCTACGTGCAAAATACAGGCGGGACAATTCGTACGGCAATTAATGACACTCAGGTTAAGCAATATTTTCGCAAAACTCGTTTTTAGACTGGCTCAGTCACACATAACTTAATTTTAAGCATTAATTGTCAAAACCACTATTTGGTAACTTTATTGTGACGCTATAAATTAAGTAAACGTAATGCTCTTTTTTTATACAACTAGACGACAAACGAGCTGACGGCTCCCCTGGTGATATGCGGTTACCGCCGCATATAGACATCAGCAATAACAAGGAAAATCACTTGATATTGCAGGTGCGATGTTATTCTGAGGTCTAAGATGAAATACCGTCCATGCCCAGTAATTACACTGGCTACCTTTCCTTTCAATCCGAAACACAGCGAACTGTTTCACAGCTGAAATATAAAGGCGGTGGTACCTACCCAGACGATCCTTTTTTTTTTTTTTTTCGAGGAGAAATCTGATTGCAACCCTACCCGCCGCTGGCTAGGCGACAGGCGTGTGTGGGGGTCGCCCAGCGCCAAAGACACTGGGAATACCCACTAAAACTCCCCGGTAACTCCATTGCCCTTCGCGGGGGTAGCCTAGGCTCTGCCGAAGCAATTTCATCAGCCCACCCCCAGGCAACCCGGCCTTACGGCCAGGTTTTGCGCCATTGGAGATTAGCCTAGGGCGCAGGAAGACGAGCGATCACCGCCCGCCTCCTTCTGCCCACCCGCCTACGCCGGATAGGGGCGGCCAGCGGGTCCTCTTCCCGCTCCCTCTCCGCTGCCTCCTTCTGCGTGAGCACAGTCTCACAGAAGGAGGCGACAACCCCCCATTCCCTCTCGCTACCAACCATGGCTCTTACCGGTAGCGAGAGGTGACCACTACCGAGCGCCGCACGAAGTTCGCGGCGCTCGTGTCGCCAGGCCGGACACTCCTCAAGGGTGTGCTCGGCTGTATCGTCGGGGGAGTCGCAGTGATTACACCGCGGTGTCTCCTCCCGACGGGCGACACGGTACAGATAATGGCCGAAGCAGCCGTGTCCGGTCAGTACCTGCACCATGCGGTACGTGAGGCTGCCCAGCCGGCGCCCAACCCACTCCTCCAACACCGGACGAATCACTTCAATCGTCCGGTGGCCGGCTGTGGGAGTGACGAGGGTCTCTCCCCATTGGAGCAGAGCCTCCCTCCGCGCCAAAGTGCGGACCCGCCTCACTTCATCAATGTCGGGTCTCTCCCCCCGCTCCCCAGCCGCGACCCGGTATTGATGCACTCTGGCCAGCACCAGGGCATCAATCTCCCACCCAGACGATCCTACATACGGGCCTATTACTAAGACTTTTATCACCGCCTCTGTGGTCTAGTGGTTGAGACCACCTGCCTCAGAGTCCGGGGTTCGATTCCCGTGGGGGCAGAAATTTTGTGCTCGGTTTGGTTGGTGGTAGACTTTCCTAAGTCCGCCCGGCTAGCTACTACCATCTTACCTAAGTCTGCCGCCATAGCAATAATGTTTTGCATTTTGCGCCACAGCATTGTTGTGTTCCGGCAGTTAGAGGTAAGATAGCCAGTTCCTCTGTGGCTGAGGAATCCGGGTGTAGCTCGCTTCCATCGTCGGCCTTATCTTCACTTACCATCAGTTGAGATGAAGGTCAAGAGTTACCCCGTTAAGATAAAAAAAAACTTTGCTAAGTCGGGTTAGTCGAGGACGAAGTCTGTGTCTCACCCTATTATCACAGTTGGGTTCCACTCCATACCGCGCGGATGTGTCCAGCAAGCTATAGGTATCCCTGTCGACCGTGACGCCGCCCAAACAGCCCAACAGTGGAGGCGTCGCGGGGGCGGATGTCTGGGCGGAGGGCGGGCGGCCGCCCAGCCAGTAGTGCGCGGTGGTCAGGTCGGGCAGGGCGGCGGCGGCTTGCACCGGCGGTTCGGCCGAGCCGAGCGTTTCCTCGCCGTTCACGCGCAGGCTGCCTGGGGGCAATGGACCAAGCATTAGTTTGGCTTGTTTTCTCAAGTAAGGGACGGCAAAAGGTGAAGTCCATGCAGTCATGTCTGACGCTTTCGGACCGAACACATTTCAATGCATCTTGGGAAGTTTGGGGCATAACATTATGATGACAAGACTGTCATCAAACTAATGAAGTGAAGTAAGTGAAGTGAATAACCACGGAGGTGGTTATTCACATCAATCCTCAACGTCCAAGTTAACTTTAACTATAATGTCTTTCCATATTTCACGTCAACACAAAAATTTTCTTTGCAAAACTACCCCCTTTATAACACATGTTTGCTATGACACAATTTTGTAATTATTGTAATAAATAATCTTGATCAACGCCCTAAAATAGCGCCAAAAAACCAGTTGTTCGTTTATTTGTTGAATTTACGTAAAATAAGAGACAGTAAAGGGATTGAATCCATCTTATCTTATCTTATCTTATCTTACTGTGGGGCAGTGATCAAGTCACAGTGCACTTTGTCCCACTGTGGTCTTTTTGTTCTCGCCTGTTACTTTTACTAGGGGATATGTCCTAGCTAGGGGGTCAAGCAAACACATACAGCCATCTGTCTGATGTATTTTCTATAACTATGAAATTTTACACATCGCTCGACTGTTCCCGGCAACACCCAGGGCTGCACGGCGCGGTGTAGACGTACCTCGCTCGTCTGTTCCTAGCAACAGCCGGGCCTGCACGGCGCGGTGTAGACGTACCTCACTCGTCTGTTCCTAGCAACAGCCGGGGCTGCACGGCGCGGTGTAGACGTACCTCACTCGTCTGTTCCTAGCAACAGCCGGGGCTGCACGGCGCGGTGTAGACGTACCTCACTCGTCTGTTCCTAGCAACAGCCGGGCCTGCACGGCGCGGTGTAGACGTACCTCGCTCGTCTGTTCCTAGCAACAGCCGGGCCTGCACGGCGCGGTGTAGACGTACCTCGCTCGTCTGTTCCTAGCAACAGCCGGGGCTGCACGGCGCGGTGTAGACGTACCTCACTCGTCTGTTCCTAGCAACAGCCGGGGCTGCACGGCGCGGTGTAGACGTACCTCACTCGTCTGTTCCTAGCAACAGCCGGGCCTGCACGGCGCGGTGTAGACGTACCTCGCTCGTCTGTTCCTAGCAACAGCCGGGCCTGCACGGCGCGGTGTAGACGTACCTCGCTCGTCTGTTCCTAGCAACAGCCGGGGCTGCACGGCGCGGTGTAGACGTACCTCGCTCGTCTGTTCCTAGCAACAGCCGGGGCTGCACGGCGCGGTGTAGACGTACCTCACTCGTCTGTTCCTAGCAACAGCCGGGCCTGCACGGCGCGGTGTAGACGTACCTCGCTCGTCTGTTCCTAGCAACAGCCGGGCCTGCACGGCGCGGTGTAGACGTACCTCGCTCGTCTGTTCCTAGCAACAGCCGGGGCTGCACGGCGCGGTGTAGACGTACCTCACTCGTCTGTTCCTAGCAACAGCCGGGCCTGCACGGCGCGGTGTAGACGTACCTCGCTCGTCTGTTCCTAGCAACAGCCGGGCCTGCACGGCGCGGTGTAGACGTACCTCGCTCGTCTGTTCCTAGCAACAGCCGGGGCTGCACGGCGCGGTGTAGACGTACCTCGCTCGTCTGTTCCTAGCAACAGCCGGGACTGCACGGCGCGGTGTAGACGTACCTCGCTCGACTGTTTCCTGCAACAGCCGGGGCTGCACGGCGCGGTGTACACGTACCTCGCTCGAGCTTGTTCCCGGCGAACACCCTGGTGGCCTGCACGTGGGCAGGCTGGCCGTGGCAGTGCGAGGCTCGCGTGGCTATCTCCAGCCGAGCGCCGCTGTACTGCACCAGGAATACCACGCGGCAGGCTCGCAGCTCCACCGACACCGAACGGTTCTGTTTACATTTATTTATTGACGTCAAAATACTTGCAGATTTACAGTTTAACACCAAAGCACCAGCAAGTCTAATTTAAATAGTTACAATGTTATATAACCAAGTACCTATACATAATTTATGTGAAATTGAAAATTGTCACGAAGTATGCATTAAAAAACTATATATAATAATAAAATTGTCTAAGTAAAATCATTTTAAAAATCATAATTATAAGTAAGTAGTTATTGTCATGTAAATTGAATTATTATTACATAATTAAATATTTAACATTAATTTTCACAAGATTTGAAATATTAATTAAATTGAATTGAACGATACGTTAAAGTATTAATTTACTTGTAGCTCAGTTAAGCGTGGTGAATCATATGGGCAATTTGGTAACACACTCTTATGAAACAAATTCTATATGAGGGCTCTATTGGTGGTATTTATTCTACCACCCAGGCTTAATTTTGTATATTTCGATCGATATGGACTTCTTTAGTAAATAAAACCACATGCTAATTCTCTGGTAAGCTAATACAGTTGATAAATGTAACTTTAAGTCACTTCTCCAGCGACTATTATATAGTTAAGAATAAGGAAATTGGTCTTTTTTTGAACTTGAACGGAAAACACTTGGTAATGAAGCATATTATTAATAGGAACAGTTAACGGGGGAGTGCAGGGCGAGGTTCGCATAAATGTATATGCGCCAGTGCCGATTTGTAGTTTTTCATTACAACCAGCTAAATTAAGACAATTCATTTTATTTCACCCCCGGTGTTCTACTGGTAGTTCTCCCTGAAACTAAACTAAACATTCAATACAAAGAACTTACCACTTAATACTTTTTCTACAATTAAAACCTGGAAGATCAACTCTCTGAAGATATTCCGGTTCTCTTGCCACCAAACCCAAGCCTCAGCACATGCTAATGTCTACTCACGTTAGCTGCATCCTCTGCTAGAAACAGCAATGCGTTCTGGTCCCTCGTGCGGAAGGTAAACGCGATACTAAATTGTCGAGGGTCTGGCGGGCGTCGGCCTGAACGATGAACCTCCGCGTAGCCTGCCCCGTTGAACCAAGCTAGGGCGGCGCCTCGGCCTCCGGGAGACCATCTGGGGACAAGGGCCTATGATGAAAGAGCGATAGTTTTTGAGCTGTCAAGCCGCACAAACCAGAAACAAGTCCTCTTGCTATTAAACATTTTTTTTTACACTCACACCTATTATCTAGCCCAAAGTAAGCATCATTAAGAGCTTGTGTTATGGATACTAGATAACGGAGAAGTAATGATAATAATGTGTATATAAATATATAAACATCCATGACTCGAGAACAAATGTTCGTACTCATCATTCAAACATTTGCTCCTACCGGTCTCCTACCCGGGACCTCCCGACCAAGTAGCCTGTATAGCAAGGGGCACAAACCACTCGGCCAGCCGGCCGTCTTCAAACTCAGACGAAAGTTTGAGGCTGGCCGAGATGTCTGAACCCCTTGTCATACATGCTACTCGGCCAGAGGTCCCGGGTTCGAATCCCGGTAGGAGCAAATGTTTGTATGATGATGAATACGAGCATTTGTTCACGAGTTATGGATGTTTATTTAGACTATACTTTTAATATATACCATCTAGTATCCATAACACAAGCTCATCAACATTTTGAGGGAGTGGCGTGGTGGAAATCGTATCCTCAAGTTACGCTTTTTCTTGAATTTTGTAGAGCAGGCAACGCGCGAGTATTAATCACGTTGCTACGAGCGTCTGTAGGCTACAGTAACAATAATGGCCCTGATTATGAAAAACACACGCTAAATTTAAAGATCGGTGCATTTCTTTCCCTCAATACGAATACAAAAAGGATGGCTGTCATATAATTAGACATTCAGAAACGTGTGAATAAATTTTCGACCTTATTGAACATGCTAATGGCGTGTTCAGGAAAGCACCTAAGCACTTGCCGTCTAAAATTGTTTGTTTAATAGTCCATTTCACTTAGCATGAGTCCTGTGATAGTTGTGGTAGTACTTATTGAAACTCAATCGATTATTGAGAAGGAATCGATAACATTGTCAAAGGAAATGGAATCGACCTTTTATATTTTTATCTGAAAAGATGTCCTTAATGAAACATCGCCGAATAAGTTCGATTTTGTTGTGTCTACCCCTAGTTAAAATTAATTCTGTTACACAAATTGCGTATTTTAAAAATACTAGATTTATCAATAGCTCTAAACTGATTCTTGCTATCTTTTTCTTATACATATTGCGAGAACGAGATATGCTGTACTTAATTTTAGATTTAGTGTGTCTTCAGAATTAGTTTCAAACTAACCAAATATAAATATACCTACTTTATGTCGTTATGTCCTAACAGGACTCACGTGTTATACATACTGCTCTATGGGATCAAGAAATCTTGCTTATAGTGTGATCGCTAGGCAGGGTAGTTTAGGCACCTTGGTACCGTACTATCGAACTACTGCTAAAAGACACGACCCATTCTTATACAATCTGTACCTTTTCACTCTGAAAATAAAGCAGTATTTCCCCTACCTCTGCGTACAGCCCGTACACTTGGCCTGCTGGGGCTGCTTGTTGAAGTTCCACAGGCCAACTGTGACGTCGTCGTGGTAGAGCGCGTGCACGCAGCCCGTCAGGCCGCCCCCCTCCCCCCGCCCCCCCAGCCACAGCCTGGTGGAGGACAGAGTGGACGCGGAGGCGGAGCTACTGTTACTGACGGTGACAGGGGTGCCGCCTACGCGCTCCAAGCGGAGGTTCACGGTGTTCCATATCCTGGGGAGTGAGAATCAAGGTGATATACGAAACTTGCTAGATTTCAAATTGTTATTCTATGTGAGATGGTATTTTTTAATTGGGTAGTTTTGATAGATGACAAACAAGCTGACGGCCCACCTGGTGGTAAGTGGTGCCGCCGCATATAGACACCTGCAATAACAAAGAAAAATCACTTGATATTGCAGGTGCAGATGAAACGCCGTCCATGCCCAGTAATTACACTGGCTAACCTTTCCCTTCAATCCGAAACACAACGAACTGTTTCACGGCTGAAATATGTGCCTACCACCTAGTAGTGCTTATTGTAGGTGATGTTTTGTGCAATAAACCCTCAAACAATAATAATAAGTTGTGAGTTGATGATGAACATCACGCTCCACGACTTGTCGAGACTTCGGGAGAGACCTCTTTAGTATTCATGGTCAAGGTGAGCTGCACTTTTATTCAGCACTGTCGTAAAAAAGTCCAATGTCGGACACTATACTCCTGACCCTTTTTATCACTGTGCGCTAAAGCGAGACGACATGTACGTTTTGGCAGCCTTGGAAATGCGAGTCTATTCTAAGCAATGTAATCTTTAATACAGTTTTTGCTGTAAGCGGTGTACCTTTCAATATCAATCCTATAGGTAGCTTGATCGCCGTCATCGTGCGCAGCTTGCAGGGCTTCTGGATGCGACAGAGAAGCCTCCCCAGCGCCCAGGTTCCACTGCACCTGCAGTTTCTGCTTCTGGACGGACAGCTTCAGATACTTCTCCTTATCCTGAAGATAAAAGACAAAAGGTTTGGTTAAATAACACAAGCTCTTGATGCTTACTTTGGGCTAGATAATAGGTGTGAGTGTATGAATATTATTATTATTATAAATCTTCGCTTTATTGTTACAGAAATCATTATAAAAGCCAAATACATGGTGGTGTATTTATTATCCGATTGTTGAAGAGTCGAACCCAAATAGTATTGATTGATAAACTAAACTATTTATCTGTAATCTAGAGCCTCTAAAACCTTTAGAAACTATGCCTAAAGAAACAGTACATTTTCCTATGAATTTATGGTCGACCTTACCTCAGTGTCATCAACCAATTGAAGCAAAGTCCCGTCCTTGACAGAGCTATCGAAGGACACGGCTAAGGCTAGTCTGGACACGGCGGGCGCAGTGCTCTGTAGTAGGTATGCGCGGGAGCATCCCAGCGAGCCCGGAGGTGAGGTGAGTGATACGGAGATCTGTGTAAAGGGCATTTAGTCAGTACATAGCGCCACTAAAATAAATAGAGCATCTCTTATAATTTTGGGTAAAATTTGGTGCATACACAAGTAAATTGACCATGTATAAGGAGATTCATGGCTAATTTGTCTAGGTGGTACGCTATCCTCTTGCTAGTTCAGCCCCCCATTCTGCTATTGCATTTTGATCTGAAACAGATCAGAAACGCTTTTGTATTCTGATAACTCGGTGCAACAGAAACGTAGCCGAAACGCTTTAGTTCGGTATTTTACTAACAAATAGGTAACGCAATCCGTTTGGTCATAATCATTGTTTTGTATTCTGCAATATATTTGATTTTCGCAATTTATTTACTTGTGGCAGCCTAAATGCATCGATACTTGTTTGGTTGAACGGTCAAAAGTTAATCACTGTCAACTCAATATGCTTAACTTTAGTTGTTCTTAATGTTGTTAACGATTATCCAGCCAAAGTTGATTTAATCTCTTAAATAGCCGGAACGGCTTTTTAAGCAATGTTAGTATTGTGCCTTATTGTATTACAACCGCATTAGTAACGATACCGAACCGCTTCCGATCCGTTTAGGAAAATAAACAGCAAAATTGACCCACAGGTGGTCCTTGGTAGCGCTTCCTCACGCCTCTAACTTGAAGGCGCCCGAAATTTCATTTTTTATTTTAGACTTCTTTTTTTACACTCGGTAAACAATGCGTACAAAGGACTTTTCTAACAGACTATAGATTTTGAAGAGTTACGGGTCGTGTAGTGTGTTAAGTATGTGGCGTGTCCATACCGCTTGCGCGGCGTGCATGGCGGCGGCGGCGCGCGCCCGCAGCGTGGCGAGCGCGGGGCTTATGACAGCGCGCGCCGCCGCGTGGTCGTGCGCGCGCGCCGCCGCCGCCGCCGCCAGCGCCTCCGCCAGCTCCGCGCCGCGCAGCGTGTTGCCGCGGATTTGGGACACTGCACAGTAACAATGACCATTTTAAAGGTCCATTCACACATATCAGACAAGCCTCAGTTCCGGCACAGATCCGGCACAGTTCCGTATCAGTGCGAAATATTATTTCATACATTATCTATGAACGTATCTCCACTTGTCCGTGTCAGTGCTCTCAGTGTCCGTTCCGGCGTGGTTCCGGCACCGGCAAGCACGGAAGATATCGTCGACAACGATATTTTTCGGTCGGACGGACCGATCACGGACAGATCACTGACGGATCTCGGACGCCGACATCAACAAAAACAAAATAGAGGACGAGCGATTAATAGAATTGGTTCGTGAAAATAGAGTTTTATCTCTATTTAGAGATGATTTATCTCATGCAAAGTATATGGATACGAAATACAATCACGATTGACGACGGACACGTTTTCACTGAAGCTCCGTGAACTGAGCGGGCACTGACATGTGTGAATTGAATCACTGACGCAACTGATACGAAGCTGTGCCGGCTTCACTGATATGTGGGAATCGACCTTAAAGCTAATGCGGAAACTAGTAGAATACTTTCATAGTTAAAGGAGACAAAAGTTTTTATAGGATTTTTTAGGTCATGAGCAACATTTTTTTGTAGGACACCAACTTCTCTTAACAATTCCATAAATCTTGACTGATAGAGAGGCAGAAAAACGTTTTAATTTGCTAAAAAGATCACGGAGGCCGCCATTTTGAACAAAACAAAATGTTAATGTCATAGTACAATTTTGTCTTTTATGACTTTACATTGAATATCGTGTCATTTCTTATGGCCATAAGGTCAAAAATTTTAGAAAAACAACCAAAACATTTCAAGTGCACCTTCACGGCTGAAAAAAGGTACAATTTAAATAAAAGTCTATGTATAAATTGTGGTTATAGACTTTGCACTTTTGAGCATTTTTATAATTTCTATGTTGCCATTTTATACAATACTTATTTTGTTGTCTTATTTTTTTTACTCAGTACATTATTATCTACAATCTGAAAAGGTGTTCATGAGCTGGCCCCAAACTTTAGCATCTCCTTTATCTATAATTAAACTAACTAGGTACCTAATTTGAAACTGAGACATAATAAAATGGCTTTTCCTAAAGCCCCATGGGAGTTAAAGGTGTACTCGGGCGCGGCATTAGCTAATGTATGGTGGGTGCAACTAGGTACCTAATTTGAAACTGAGACATAAATATATTTATAAAAAAAATTATATCACAAAATAATCTTTCCTCTGTGGTGACAGTATTTATATTAAAGTAAGCTGTATGCTGTGCGAATTGAAAATTGTTCATTTTCCGATTTCACTAATGATTTTACAATGACTAGGGTGGTCAAGCAACAAGTCATAAAAATTGTAACGCCCTCGTCCAAAAAGTGATGCTACATCGCCAACTAAGGTTTGCGGGTGACGAGCCCCGACTTCGGGTAGCCGGGCAGATATGCTGACTGACCGTGCTCCTGCGCGGCGCCCAGCTGCGTGTCGCCGTGCCGCTGCAGGTCGGCGAGGCGGCGGCGCAACGTGTAGCGCGCGCGGCGCGTGAGGTCGGCCGCCTCGTCGTAGAGCGCGCGCGTGGTCGCGAACACGCGGTCAGCGCGCTGCCCCGCCCGGCGGAGGACGGCGGCGACGGCTGCGCGCGGCCGCCCGCCCAGCGCGCGCTCGCCCCAGCCCAGCCCGCGCAGCGCCACGCCCACCGCCGACCCGCCGCGACGCAGCGCCTCCAGACGACCCACCAGCTCTGCGGAACGCACCACACTAAGAGCGGTTTCGCACTACGTCCGATCCGAATCCGATCTGAACCCGTGAGAATATTGGTTTAGAAAACTCGAACCGAACTCGGATATTGCATACGCGATACTCCGATCTCCGTTATAAATCCAAGCAATTCAGGAGCGGAGATCCGATCTAGTGCGTAAATTACCATAGAAACTTTGAGAAAAATATTGACTATTTTAATAAATTTTCTAAAATTTTAACAATGGGCCTAATTCTGGGAACACACTTTAATTCTAAATTTAAGTACAGTATATCTCTTTCTCGCAATAAGTAATAGGAAAAATATAGCAAGAATCTGTTTAGAGCTGTCACTTAAAAGATAGATTTCAAAGAAACCATAGACAATATTAGACGGCATGTACGGAGGTGCCTCCTAAACACTGCATTTTAGCACGTTCAATAAGGTCGAAAATTGAACGCACCTTTCTAAATGTCAATTTATATGACAGCCATCCTTTTCTTTTTCATTTTGAGAGAAAGAAATAGACTGAACTTAAATTTAAACTTAGCATGTGTTCGCCAGAATTAGGGCCAATAAGTATTCCATTACTTTAGCTCGAATAGTTTTTATGGGTAACAATGGGGTAGTGGTAGGTATACTATATGAATTTGTGGAAAATAGCGCCATATTCAAACTTAGGCAACATCCCTATTATTTGTAGTATACAAGAAGTGTTTTTCGCAAGTGCCGTTTAATCACTGATTTTATTGTGCCAATGAAACTATACTTATGGCTCTGTTGATAATGTTGTATTCGAGAAGTATGGGTACCGACAAACAAATCGCAAAACACTTTTCTTCTAAAAAAAATATTTAGGTTGCTATATTAGTTTTTTTATAAAATTTTAACTTATTAAATTTGAACCCATAAATGCGGAGTTCAAAGGGATTTGAACTCTGTATTTTTGATTATTGGACACTACTTCACTAAAGGCTTATACGCTAAAATAAACCACAACATGCATACATTTTATGGATATTTTTAAATTTAATAACAATTTAAAAAAATCAAACGAAAAGGGGACTCAAGTAGAAACCTTGTGGTATACCATTTTTAACCGACTTCAAAAACGAGGAGGTTCTCAATTCGGCCGGTATGTTTTTTTTTTTTTTTTTTTCTATGTATGTACACCGATTACGCCGCGATTACTGATTTGATTTACGTGATTCTTTTTTTGTTCGATGCGGAATAGCTGCCATTTGGTCCCATAAAAATTTTTTCAAAAACAGTTGGGTACTTTGGTTTTAAATAAAAAAAAACTGAAATTATGAAATCGTCTACATAAGCGAAATTGCGAATTTTTGCTTTTCCAATGACTTTTTAGTGAAACGATACGATAGTAGGAAACAATATAAGTTGACGGTCACCCATCTAGCTTCGACCGTAGAAAGTTATCACTAAAAATTGTGAAAAAAAAATTTTAAACAAAAATTAAAACCGACTTCAAAAAACTGAAAAGGATGAAATAATTAAATTTAAGTAGGTATTCATCCCCTAGAAACATATTTTTGGAGTTGGTGCTAAGTGGTTTCCAAAAATAATAGAAAGTAAAGCACCAACTCCTACCTACTTAAATTTAATTATTTCATCCTTTTCAGTTTTTTGAAGTCGGTTTTAATTTTTGTTTAAAATTTTTTATAAACAATTTTTGCCTAGAGGTTTGGTTCTGCGTCTTTACTAAGAATGATTTTAAAAATAACGATCATAAAAATACACTACAAAGTGCCTTACACATTCATTTTGATAATATTTCAAGCATGTAATAATAGTTGATCAAATCAAAAGCTTTTCTATAATATTGTGAGGAATGCACGAACTTAATACAAAGTGAACTCACCATCCGACCTAGCTAGCAACTCAGCTCCTCTTCTCTTCAGGTCATTAGAGGCCGCCACGCCCGCAGCGGTAGCTTTAGGCACAGAGTCCTTAGAGAAGGTCGCGGCAGCGGCGGCGGCGGCGGCGCGCGCGGTGTCGGCGGCGGCGGACGCTTCCTTGACGGCGGCCGCTACGGCGCCCCACGCGTGCGCCGCCGACACACCCAGAGCGGCTGCTTCACGAGCGCCGGCGAACACTCTGGAACCATCATAATCAACAACCTATTTTTTAATAATAATAAGTTTTTTATTTCAACCGTTTGGTATCAACAATGTATTGAACTGCTCCCGAATTAGGTTGCCGTGATAAGGAAGACAGGCTCTTTAAAGGACTGTTTTTAATTAAGAAGTGTTTTTATTAGTGTTCAAAATTCTGAGTTCATGTGTGTGTGTGTGTGTGTGTGTGTGTGTGTGTGTGTGTGTGTGTGTGTGTGTGTGTGTGTGTGTGTGTGTGCAAATGTGTAAGTCTGTGTGTGAGAGAGAGAGATTTATATATTAACGTCCCATTTGCTGGTCGTCTCTTCCTACATGAGAGAAACACACGAGGAGTTTGAGCCGTAACTCCACCATGCTGGCTCAATACGAATCATTGGGTAAAAGCGGTTGCAGTAACAACCGAGATCAACGGCTTAACGTGCCTTCCGAAGCACGGAGGAGCTCGAGATTACATTTTTTTTTTGCGAAAGTTGCTTTGTTTTTCTAAAATATTATAATACAAACAAAATAATTACGCTACTGCTCTCTACATGGGCGTGTGTTTCTAATACAATACAAAAATGTCCTCAAAATTAACAGTTCTTTAAAAGAAAATTTCAAGCTGTTGGTTTCAGTTCCTATCGCCACAATAAGCCATGTCAAAGACCTCAATATCAGATTAAAAATTGTGATACCAGAATTTACGACAATCATCAAATCTTACCTCTTGTACTCTTTAGCCTTTTCATTTAGTTTTCGCACGTGTTTCTCCACTGGCTGCAAGTATTTCTCCTTGTACACCGGTGTAAGATTATACAGAATGCCTTCCTTCTCCTCGGCAGCACGGGAGAGGGTCTTGAGCTCGGAAACATGGCCGGGGAACCTAATGGCAAGCGTCTGACTGCGGAGGATGGCCGAACTGATTTCGTCGGTCAGGTTGTTCACTGATAGCGAGTTGATGTCCTGTTAATTTATTCTAACATTAGTAAAAATTGCTTCTCTGTGTTTTAAACACACATTGTCGCGAAGAGTAAAGAATATGTAAGTAATCCCTAGCTCGAAATGCAGTGTCCTACCCCCACAGTACTACATTCTCCCTCATTGTCCTCTCATCTCCAGCAGCAGCGAGCACGTGAGCGCGGCGCGCGTGACGGTGGCGAGCCCCTCCCCCAGTGTCCCCCCCCCCACCTCCCCCTCACCTCCAACAGCAGCGAGCACGTGAGCGCGGCGCGCGTGACGGCGGTGAGCCCTCCCCCAGTGTCCCCCCCTCACCTCCCCCTCACCTCCAACAGCAGCGAGCACGTGAGCGCGGCGCGCGTGACGGCGGTGAGCCCTCCCCCAGTGTCCCCCCCTCACCTCCCCCTCACCTCCAACAGCAGCGAGCACGTGAGCGCGGCGCGCGTGACGGCGGTGAGCCCTCCCCCAGTGTCCCCCCCTCACCTCCCCCTCACCTCCAACAGCAGCGAGCACGTGAGCACGGCGCGCGTGACGGTGGTGAGCCCTCCCCCAGTGTCCCCCCCCCCCCCCCACCTCCCTCTCACCTCCAACAGCAGCGAGCACGTGAGCGCGGCGCGCGTGACGGTGGTGAGCCCTCCCCCAGTGTCCCCCCCCCCCACCTCCCTCTCACCTCCAGCAGCAGCGAGCACGTGAGCCGGCGAGCCCCTCCCCCAGTGTCCCCCCCACCTCCCTCTCACCTCCAGCAGCAGCGAGCACGTGAGCGCGGTGCGTGTGACGGCGGCGAGCCCCTCCCCCAGTGTGTCCCCCCCCCCCCACTCACCTACAGCAGCAGCGAGCACGTGCGCCGGCGAGCCCCTCCCCCAGTGCCCCCCCCCCACCTCCCCCTCACCTCCAGCAGCAGCGAGCACGTGAGCCGGCGAGCCCCTCCCCCAGTGCCCCCCCCACCTCCCCCTCACCTCCAGCAGCAGCGTCCACGTGAGCGCGGTGCGTGTGACGGCGGCGAGCCCCTCCGCCAGTGTGTGTTTCCCCTTTCCCCCCCTCACCTCCAGCAGCAGCGAGCACGTGAGCGCGGTGCGTGTGACGGCGACGAGCCCCTCCCCCAGTATCCCCCCCCCCCCCCCCTCACCTCCAGCAGCAGCGAGCACGTGAGCGCGGTGCGTGTGACGGCGGCGAGCCCCGGGCGCGTCCTTGCCGCCCCCGCCCCCACGGCGTCCCCCGCCCCCCACACCACGTTCGCCAGCTGCTGCAAGTCTTCAGACTTCTTTTCCCACAGCTCGACTCCTGCGCGCAGTTTCTGGACTCGCTTCAGCAGATCTTCCAATCGGTAATTGTACTCTTGGACTGATGTCGACTGTACATTTGCCTGGAGAAAAAATAAAAGGTTACCTAGGTACGCCTTTGTTAGGGTTGTATGGGTTAATCTCTCAGAGTACAGAGTACATTCGATACAACGGACAAGTAATAGATTACTCACGCTGTCAAACACGTCATTAGATCCTCCGAGAAAATCATTCAGTCTCACGCCTTTTATGTGCCTCAATAAATGCTTAGCCTCTTTCAATGCTCTATGAGCCGACAGATGTCTCTCCCCCCTCGCGAAGTCGTCTAAGGCTGCCACCTGCTCCGCCAAGCGTCTCCTCTGCTTCAACACTTCTTCTAAGCCGCTCATGCTTTCCAAACTTAAGTAATGAGCTTGCTCCTCTCTTTTAGAAGCTTCTGTTTTCATCGAATTCGCTTCGGTAAATATTTTGTGCTCTTTCTCTTCTAATTCTCGCACTGAGAGTTCTAAATCAGTGGTTTGCATGTTTTCGCTTATTTCGTTCATTGTGTCGTGAAGGAGGGAGGTGTTGTGGGCAAACTCCAGCAAGGCTGGGTAGGGCTTTGGTATTCGACTTAGCTCGTTCAGGTCGGCACGCATATGGAGTTCAGACGTCAGTTGTTCCGCAGAATCCAGTAAAGTTTGAGTGCAATTGTCGCACGCTGAAAAAAAACATTCTTTATTAAACATCATTATCCTAAATACGTCCCATTGCTGGGCGCAGCTCTTCCCACATGGGAGAAACATCACTACGCTGGCTAAGTGTTGGCAGGTGGAAGCGGTTGCAGTAACAACCAGGGCCAACGGCTTAACGTGCCATCCGAAGCAAAAAGGAAGGAACAAGAAGGAGAAGAAAGGAGCTCGAGATTACAAATTATGATTGACCTTTTCGTGGCATAAGTTGCTTTGTTTTCGTAATTGATCTCTAAAATATTGTATTGCGGGTTTTATATCTGAAAGCTCCAATACTCCACGACGCTGCGCACGTTAAATTTCAAGTTGAGAATTTGAACTTATAATAGAACCTAATGCATTGTTGCCTTCTTTTAGCAATATCCATGATAACAATACCGCGCGTTAAACTTCCTATATACATATCGATTCGATTGGTCAGTGTACTATAACAGTACCGCGCAAGTTATAGGTACATATTTAGGTATTATGTTTTAAGAGAGATAAAAAAAACTCATTATTTCTTAAGAAACACTAATGCTCGTTTTTATAAACATTTGCTTAGCGTTATTAGTCTCTTAACGATATTTATCTCTAGCTAAAGAAGATAGAAAGAGACAAATTCATCAAGAGTCACCTATGCCTAGGGAATGGTTAGTGAAGGAAGACGGACATAAGTTTTTGTCGTCCTTGAAAACTAAGCTTGCGCGGTGTTGGGCCTAATTCTGATGGCACAATCTAAGTCTAAACTTAAGTACAGTATCTACTTTCTGGCAATATGTAATAGGAAAAAGATAGCAAGACTCCGTTTAGAGCTGTCGACTAAATTTAGATAGATTTTATAGGAACCATAGACAATTTTAGATTTCATCACGTTCAATAAGGTCGAAAATTGAACGCACATTTCTAAATGTCGAATCATATGACAGCTATCCTTATCGTATTCATATCGAGAGAAAGAGATGCACTGAAGTTAAATTTAGACTTAGCGTGTGTTCCTCAGAATGAGGGCCAGTGTGCATTTAAATTAAATTCTACAACACTGCACAAGTTATATTTGCTAAGTTTTCAAGAGAGACAAAAGACTGATTATTTCAAGAAAGATAGTTCAGTTAATATCGGTATAAGGCAGACCTGTGCACTCCCCCTGAGCGTCCATGGCGGCGCGGCGCGCGACGCACTGGTCGCACTTGGGTCCGGTAGCGTGCGGCCGGCAGCGGCAGCGGCCGCCGTCACAGCGCGGGCCCAGCGCGCCGCGCACGTCGCAGCCGCACGGCTCGCACGCGCCGCCAGAGCCCCGCCGGTACCACCCGTCGGCGCACGCCTCGCACTCTGTGCCCGTGTAGCCTGCGGGCACAATAATAAATTAGATACATTACAATAGAGCATCAGGGTGTGGCTACGTCGTAGACGCAGCCCTGTATGTGACGTGTAATATTATTGTAAAGGACGAACACGCATATTTAATCACACTAACAAAGTCAAAAATTAAAAAACACATAATTCCTATTAACATAATAAAAATATCAAAAACAGAACTATTGCTGGCCAGTGTCTATCGCCAACAATCCCCCCCAGTGTGAGCACTAATTATCACTAGTACAGACACTAACCAGCGGTATTAAAAGGCGCGTGGCGTACTTCAGGGTTCCTGACCTAGTTTGCACGTCTACAGTCCGCACCCTTCCGTCGCGACCTGTATAGATCTTGGTGACTTTGCCTCGAGGCCAGGAAGACCGTGGTTATAGTCACAGGAAATTAGGAAGGTTGCATCGTCTGCGAATAGCACAAGCTTATGAGGTACGACTGAGGGAAGGTCGTTTATGTAGGATATAAATAGTAGACACCCTATTACGGAACCTTACGGTATGGACCCTGACACTAATTCACTGGGAGAATTTTTGCAGCTCTCCAGTTTCTTCATTTATTAGTTAATTACTTGGACACTTTGTTTTCTATTGCTTAGATACTTAGATATGAAGTGAGCCATGTTTTTGCTTGCCTACGTATTCCTATAGTCCGGTACGGCTAGGCGATTTTGAGGTGCTAAGTTCCAAAAATTCTAAAGTTTCTGAATTTTTGCAAGGGGATACACTTCTACCTAAAAAGCTTATATTTAATTTTTGTGTCAAATCTTGCTATTGCATTTTCAGTAATTCAATATGTTGTGACCTAAATGTTAAAATATAAATAAAACTGCCAAAAATAATTTAATGTGTCAAATGATAGTAATATTGTGTGTAAAATAGCCTAGGCTGTGTGCAAACTAAGTGTGTGTCGTTTTAGTCCAGTGCAAATTGACAGGGGGCCCAATATATGTTAAAAGTGTCAAAAAAATATTATAGTTGATAAAACAAATACAACCTAACTCAGGGCACCTAATTAAGACCCTGACATGATTTTGTGCCAAACTAACCCATGGGTTATAAAGATATTTAATCATTTAGCTTTTCCAAGCCATAGCGGCTGTAAAAAAATATTAAAGTTATTAGAGTTTACACATTTAATATCATAAAAGCATAAAATATCTGCTATTAAATTTTGTGTCACTTTAATTCATGATATACTTAAAAAACATATTTAATTTCCTACATAAATATTAGTTCGCTCGCGCGTTGTGTACTGCGCGGAGCATTTACACACATTTGCAAAGAGTAGCAAGTAGGAACAGTCAACCGAAGGTCACGTTAACACAAACGCCGGAATTAAGCTAAACGTTTTTGTACTTTAATCCAATTACGTTTAGGTTGAAAATTGATTGGATTTTTTTCTCATATTACGGTTAGCTGACCTGCTGTTGTTTTGTACAATGGACAGCACATCAAGCGTAACAGTATGACCTTGAGCTTGCCCTTACTGCGTTCGTAATAAAGGTGGCTTTCGTATTGCAACTGTTACACTTGATGTGCTGTCGTGTGTACATATAAGTAAGTGTCGTGTGTATAATGTATAAAGTAATTATACATAAAAAATATACCTACTTATAATACGAAATTGTTATGTTCTGTACACTTATTACTGTCACAAGGATTGATAAATTTATACTTATATGTACACACGACAGCACATCAAATGTAACATTATTAATGGTAACATCGGTTAATCCGAAATAATTTCATATCCGTTTTAAAGCCGTACATAAATAAAAATTTAAAAGCATTTATTTGATAAATAAAACAAGTGCGGGTACCGCATGTTGTGAGAGAAATTATATAATAATATATATAGGTAACCTTTTTTTCTTTTTTTTACGGGAGTCAAAGACTAGTGTTTAGAAATATGGGCATCCCATTTCTCTGAAGCTGATTGAACAATTCTAGAGATAGAAGACTTATTAATAGACATAGTAGTAATAAAACAATTATATCTCTAAAATCTTATTTAAAAAAAAATACCGTGCGGCGCCCTATTTCTTCCTGTGGGTGTCGTAAGTGGCGACTAAGGGATCTCTGAGCTATCAACTGCTCCACTGGTGGTAGGGTGTGAAAACCCTGGTTAGTGACCACCGTACGCAAGGCGCAAAACCCACCAAGTAACCACATGTGGCCGCGTTCCGGGATCAGTGGGCGTACAACCAGAGCTTGGGGGACGATGCCGCGATGGATGCGGTCAATGATGGCTTCCGTCTGATTAGTGCCAGGTGGACTGAGTTGACCCGTCGGCCAGGGAGACCTGAAGAAACGGCTGTTCCGCTGGCCGCCCGTGGCACAGTACAGGGGCCCAAGCTATCCTAACCAGATCGTGACGCTGCCCCATCATGCCCCGCATAATCTCGGGGTAGTCCGTCGTGCCGGTTAGTGACCGGATGGTGGGGTTCCAGCGGCCATAACCAGGAGGGTTCGGGGGCCCTTCCGTCTGGCGGGTCAGCGCTTCTCTGCTGTCGGCTGTTACCTGGCAAAACAGGCCTCACGATTTGACTGCCTATATCCATCCATGGCAGCGACAAGTAATGTGTATTGTCGTACAGCGGTGCACGACCCCACTACAGCCACGCTGTTTGAGGTCGGGCTCACTAACTTCCGTGGGCTCCATGCTAATCTCAATGTCGTCTACCAACATCTTGAGACGGCTCGGCCAGCGCTGCTTTTTTTGACGGAGACGCAAGTACTCCGCCCGGCTGACACAAGGTATCTGGACTATCCCGGCTATGCTCTTGAAGAGTCCTTCAAAGCGAAGTCCGGGGTATGCTTGTTTGTCCAGGCGGATGTTTGCTGTCGCTATCTACGCCACTTGGAGGACCCTTTCTTTTCCATTCTCGGGGTGCACGTGGACCTGGGTATTCATTGCCGTGTCTACGTTTGCCTTTACAGATCCCACAGCGGTGACATGGAGACAACTCGACTTTTTGAACACCTTAGTCGGGTGGCAGATGTTGCGCAGGACCAGTTTCCAACCGCAGAATTGGTGTTTTTGGGAGACTTCAATGCTCACCACGAGACGTGGTTATGTTTCCCCAAAACTGACCATGCTGGTAGAACTGCCCATGCGTTCGCTCTCACGAACGACCTGACTTAACTGGTTAACCAGCCCACCAGGATTCCAGATATTGTCGGTCACGCACCCTCTTTGTTGGACCTTCTGATGACGACTCGCCCGGAGGGATATCGGTTAGAGGTTCGAGCTCCCTTGGGATCATCGAGTCACTGCCTGATTTCTGCTGGGGTGCCACGGGCGTCGCCACCGTTATCTGCGGTGGCCAAGCGCCGCATCTGGCACTATGCGTCGGCAGATTAGGGCGGTATGCGGGATAACTTTGCATCTGTTCCTTGGAGGCAGCGCTGTTTCAGTGAGTCGAAGCCGAATGCTAGCGCTACTGCTGAGTGAGCTGGTGAGATAATTTTAGGGATGGAGTACTATATCTCTCACTCCGATCTGGTCAGTAAGGGCAGGCGTAACCACTAGTTCAATCGCGAGTGTGCCTTAGCTGTTCAGAACAAACAGTCGGCATACCGCTCTTGGATCAGGTCCAGTCAATGGGGATCCCAATATGGACACACTGAAAGCAGCCTATAACAATGCCACCAAGTCCTGCAAAAGGGCCTTCATCAGAGCGGATGCTCAGCGCGTTGCACGAGACCTGATGGCATCCCAGCAATAGTACTGAAAAACTGCGTAGTGAAGTTGTCTCCCGTCTTAACGCGGCTATACCACCTTTCTCTCTCTTCTGGGTGTGTGCCGGAATCTTGGAGCGAGGCCAATGTGCAACCGGTCCCCAAAAAGGGAGACCGATCAGACCCAGCTAACTACCGCCCAATAGCTGTCACCTCTGTTCTTTGCAAGGTTATGGAACGGATCTTAATTAACAAGCTGGTCCGATACCTAGAAGATCACTCATTAATTAATGATCGTCAGTGTGGGTTTCGGTCGACACGGTCAACGGGCGATCTTCTAGCATATTTAATGCATGTCTGGGGTGAAGCTATTGACAATCGTGGTAAGTCAGTGGCTGTTAACCTTGACATTGTCAAAGCTTTTGATCGGTTCTGGCACAGGGCTCTTCTCTCCAAGCTCCCGGCATACGGTCTGCCCACTCAGCTTTGCAACTGGATCGCGAGCTTCCTGCATGAGCGAAGATCCGTGTCCTCGTTGATGGGTGCGCTTTGTGATTCATGTTAGTGAATACTGGTGTACCACAAGGCTCTGTTCCACTCTCTTTCTTCTTCATATCAATGATATGCATTCATTGCTATGCGGATGACAGTACAGTGCATGGTGGATATTAAGGTCGCCCAGGGGCTGGGCGCATTGAAACCGAGAGGGTGAGAATCAATCTTACCATTGAGCTCAACAGGGTGTTAAACCTCATATCTGAATGGGGATTTAACAATCTTGTTGAGTTCAATGCTAAGAAAACACAGGTTTGCGCGTTTACAGCCAAAAGATCGCCGTTCCTTCCCCTTCCGTCTCTTCAGGGCACTAACTACTCTTTCGGCACAGAGCTATATCAACTTGCTCGGTATGGAGATATGCTGCGATCATAAATCAGAGGAAATATATCGAAACCGTGGTCAAAACAGCCTCACAGAAGCTAGGTGTCCTGAACAAAGTGCGTCGATTTTTCACACCTGACCAATTATGCCTGCTATACAAAACTCTGGTCCGGTCTTGCGTTGAATATTAATAATATTGCTCGCATCTGTGGGATGGCTCCGCCAAATACCTCCTCTATGCGCTGGACAGATTGCAGCGTCGTGCCGTTCGTATTATTGACCACGTAGAGGTCACGAACAGCCTAGAACCTCTACAACTCCGTCGTGTCGTGACATTGCATCATTAAGCGCCTTCTATCGGCTTTATCATGGAGAGTGTTCTGAGGAGCTTTTCGACCTTATCCCACCTTCCCCTTTCCTACTCAGGAGCACGCGTGCCGGTCTTCGGAGTCATCAATTTACTGTCTCCACCTAAACATCACGCACAAAGAAATATAGTAACTCGTTTCTTTGTCGGACTTTAAAAACTTGGAATTTTTTGCCCGCACATGTGTTCCCTCCTTTCTATAACATGGGTTCCTTCAAAAGAGGTGTTAAAAAAACCGGCAAGGTGGGGGCGGCTAGAACAGTTTGTTATCAAACTGCACTAGCTGTCTCCGCACATGGACTTTGCTTACCGCTTCACATCAGATGGTGATGACTCATTTGCTGAGCTTTGTATATAAAAAACGGTTTGGTGAGTTAAAGCAGTTGTGGTAACGACTGAGACCAACGGCTTAGCGTGCCTTCCAAAGCACGGAGGAGCTTGATTGACCCATCTCGGGCATGGCGAAAGTTGCTTTGTTTTCGGAATCGAAACTATAGCGTTCAAATCACTAAGCCATCGCCACCGAGATACTCAAATCACGGTATAATTTAATTAAATTAAAATAAATACATTATGATTTAGATTTTTTGGAAAAATTAATATAAATAATTTGTTATTTACGGGGAAATTTTCCCATGCATATAAATGTTATTTGGAAAATATTTATTTAATACATTGACACGATTTTGCACAATTATAAATTAATTCGGAAGTCACACTCCATCGCTATAACGGTAATACACCAATGAAAATGTATTTTTTGTAATAATTAACTCACATTAGTATGCGCTCTTTAATCGAACAAATCACTCTGCTCTTAAAACATAGAAAAAATTAGTGAATGTCGAAATGCCGAGGTCACCCATGGGCGGCTGGGTACTTTATCGAGATATCGCCGCCGCCGATGGGCGGCGCGCTTCCAATTCATGACGGCATGGGGGTAATGGTAATGTGTGTATACATACAAGGTGTTTGGTAAGTACATGGTATAACAAGCGGGCACCTACCCATGTTAACATAGTCATATAATATGGCGTTATCAAAAATTCAAAATTGTAAAATTAATTTTGAAATTTCCCATACATTTTGTTCTACTGTCAGAACTTTTTGTATGAACAAATTTGAATTTTATTTTCTAATTTAAAAATACTAATTTATTTGACTATGTTAGGATGGGTAGGTTCCCGCTTGTTATACCATGTACCAAACACCCTGTATTTACGGGAGGCAATGAATGCGTTAATAAAATCCTTTCTTTTAATTTTACAGCTTTACCACCCAACATTAGCTCACAAATAAGACATGTTATATTAGTTTCCATTTTCTATGCAATTATCACAAGTCACTACTCGTACAACAACAAACAAATTATAGCGCCTCGCTCCCGGCCGGGAGCCGGTCGCCGGGGCCAGTGAATGATGCCTACAGACGCGCTCCTTTGCCGCGCTAGTGTTCTTCGCACAAAAACGTTAAAAATAATATAAATCAAAATCCCATGGCTAAAAACGACACAAATTAAGCAAAGGGCTTCCTTTTACCATAACATTAATAAAGACATAAACTCTAATAACTTGAATTTTCTTTTATGGCTATTACAGGGGGTTAAATAGGAAAAAAAATATAGTTCCGAATACCATGGATGAATATGACACAAAATGATTTAAACAATAGATACTAGTGTTAGAGGACTGTTAACACTTATTTCAACAACTTTAATATTTTTCTATAGCTATTACAGCGATAGGTAAGGTATTTGGGTAAATCCAGTATTCCCATGGAGTGAGATGGCACAAAAAGCTTATGTATTACAGTAATGACTTTGTTATCATCATGGAAGTTAAATTTTCAACTCTAATTTTCTTTTCAACGAAATAATGCATAAAAAGACCAATACCTAAATTGTGACCTTAGCAACCATCAAAAATGACACAAAATCATGATTTGGGTTCGTCAAATAGTATACTAACTGTATGCAAAAAATCATAAACTTTAATATTTTTGGAACCTCAAAACCTAGCGGTACCGGACTACTAGTAACGTTATCTTTTCTATTAAAACATTATGCGAGACCCTGTCATAAGCCTTTGACATATCCATAAATACAGCAATGGCACATTTATTAGCAATCAAAGTGTAATGTAAGTAATATTTCAAGACTGGATTAAAACACAGCCGACGTTGTAAAGCGATTTTTTAACCGTGTTGATGACTATTTAATACGTTATATTTTTCAAGGAAGCAGTAAATTCTTTTATAAATCAACGATTTTCGATAAAACTGCTGACAATGCACTGGAGCGGTAGTTTGAAACACAGTATTTATCTCCTTTTTTAAAAATAGGTTTAATTAATAGCCAGCTTTAAATTCGAAATACACATTAGTCATACGACTGGTTCGTGAGAAATGTCAGTGGTGGCACAAGCTCGTCCATACAGTATACAATCAAGGAACCAGGGATTTCATGGGAGAACCATATGAGGAATTTGAGACATAAAACCACCACGCTGGACTACTTTAAATTTATGCAAATTAACACAAACCCGCCTATTTCTTTTGAGACCCAAATTACACGTACCCGGTTTGCATAAGCACTGTAATCGTCCGTTGCTGATGGTACAGGCAGTGGCGTAGTTGGCAGTGCGCGAGGGGCAAGGGCAGGCCTCGCAGCCCGTGTCCGGGGTGCCATAGTACCCCTCCGCGCAAGTCTCGCAGTGGGGGCCGCCAGTACCCCCAGTGCAGTTCTAGAACAAATATATTTCCATAATTATTTCTGTAAAAAACTGAAAAGAATCACTATGGATGGATTATTGTACTGGGCTCCAAATAATAATAATAATAATATATTGTTGTACTGTATAGTAAAATTGGCGTAGTTATGTTAAAGAATGTGTCTATTGACAAACAGTTATTAAAATAAACGCTTCTAAGTAACGAGGAAAAAACGTAGAAAATTTAATCGTGGGTTAGCACTTGGCCGTCTCATATGACTTGCCTGACGTGAAGGCCAAAATAAGAAGCGAGCCACACGCAGATTCCTCAGATACAGAGGAGCTGGCTATCTTACCTCCAACGCCGGACGGAACTCAACAATGCTTTTAACATCATTGCTATGACGGCAAACTAAGGTAAGATGGTTGTAGCTATCCAGGAAGACTAATGAAAAGACCTATCACCAACCAAACCAAGCTGAACATTTCTGTCCCCACGGGAATTGAATTCCTGATCTCTCAATCCGAGGTTAGGTGGACCCAAACACCAGCCAGGGATAGCGAACCTTTACGTATCAGCGTGCCATTTTTGTAAGGAAATGTTTAATCAGGCCATAGACGTGCCATCAAACCAATTTTTACTTTGTGATTATTAGTAAAATAATACTAATAAATACTACCAATTAACGTAGGGAGGGATCACTCGCGTTCGCCCGTCACATTATACCTACTTCACTTCACACTGTTTTTCGTAGAAAATAATGAATTTTATATATAAAAATATTGTGTTGGGTGCCATCAATGGCACGCGTGCCATTGGTTCGCCGTCCCTGCACCAGACAACAAAGGATGTTAAAAGATCCAATTATCATTATGCATAACATATCGGACTCACCAAGCAAGCTCCAGTCTTGGCATCGCAGGCTACAGCTCTGTTATTACAGCTGCAGGGTTGAGCTTTGCCTTCCAGATTGATGACGATAGTTCCCGCCACGCTGGTCACGTGCACTCGAGGGTGCGGCATCCAGAAGCCGATGGCAGGCTCCTGGCATGACGGCGCAGCATACCCTGCCCCGCACCGGCATAGTTCTACCCCTAGTGCAGCCGCAGAACGGCTGGAGCCGGGTACTACTGTGTCTAGGGATACATTCAGGACCCTGGAGTGAAAAAAGAGGTTGATAATAGCACAGACAATTAAGGGAGCGTAATAGATTAAATTTAAGCAAACAAGCGCACGGCCCGCATGATAACAGGATTCCCGCTCTTACATATTGTATTTACTCTCAAGTTATACATACGACTTTTCACATTTATTAAAGTCAATAGCAATATAATTGTCAAGAATCATGGTGTTAATTTCATTAAACCTTCCTTTCGCCTTACTCTCTTGGCGAGAGACACATAATTTTGTACGAACGTCACTGTATAAGCGACAGCTATACAACTAGATGGCAACAAGTTGATGGCCTACCGTGACAGGCTATACCGTCATCTATAGACACCTGCACTAACAAGGAAAAAAATACTTAGTATTGCAGATACAGGTTTAAGATGTAATGCCTTCCATGGCCAGTAGGTAATTAGACTGCCTATCTTTCCCGTCAATCCGAAACACAGTTTTACGACCGAAATAGGAAAGGCGGTGGGAGCTACCCAGAAGATCCTACATACATGCTTACCACATATACAAGATGCTACAAAAAGTATAGTCATATTTCAAGAGCTTATTCTTGACGAACATTTAATATGAGGACAATTACAAAACGTTGTGTCGAGTAGGTATTGAACTTTACTAGAAACAGCTGATTTCTTTATCGCGATTTCGTAACTGTCCTCATAGTAAAAGCATTTAGTAAAACCAATAGTAAGAGTTGGTCATTCATTGTAAGATTTCAGCCAACGCTATGGTACGGGCCTGGCACTGATGGCACCAGAGCAGTGTGCAGTATACTGACAGGGCGTGCACGTGGTCGCTGGTGGGCGCGCGGGAGCTGGTCCTCAGCAGCAGGCGCGTGACTCGCTGCAGCGCCGCCATCAGCACGGGCCGCGTGGCGACAGCCGCGTGCCCGCGAACCTCCCACAGGGACTCGTGGAAGCGGATCGCGTACGTGCCGTTCTTAGCTGGTATTCGCTGAAAGAGAAGTCTTTATGTATCAATCAATCTATGTTCATCTAGTACCTATAATATGTCCATCAAGATCTATAGCAAACTACCAGATAAACTACGTCAAGAAAAACACGATAAAATATGCATAAAATGCTTACAAGAAATTTTATCACATAAATGCTATTACAGTCTCCAAGAGTACCTAAACTATAAGAGTGTCTAGTTATTATTTATCTGTTAACTGTTATACACAAATGCATGTACACACAAATAAGTTTAAATAATTGGTGATTGTTAAATGAGTAAGACGTCTCGTCCTCTCATCTACCCATAGCGATGCCATACAGGGTCCATAATCTGATCTGTATAATTATGTGTCACACCTATGTACTATATTATGGTTGCAATAAACGATTGAGTATTGAGTATTAATCAAGAGCCTATATACGTCGCAGTGCTGGGCATAGCATAAATAAATAGACCTTCCTGCAGGGGAGAAACACATGACGAGTTTGGGCCAACGAAGCCGTTGGTCCCAGTTGTTATTGATTGGACCAGCGCGTTAGTGTTATGACCCAAACTCTTCATGTGTTTCTGCCATGTAGGAAGGCCTGTGCCCACCAGTGGGACGTATATAGGCTGGTGATGATGATGATGATGAACATAAGTATTAATAATTCACCTCACTTTTGATCTTTCGCACAAAGCACGGAAAATGACTCATCACCACCTGATGTGAAGCGGTAAGAAGAGTTCAATGCGAAGACAGCTAGTGCTGCTTGAAGCACACTGTTCTAGCCGCCTCCACCTTGTCGGCCCATCTTGTGCCTTTTCACGCCTCTTTTGAAGGAACCCGTGTCATAAGAAGGAGGAAACACATGTGCCGACAAAGAATTCTTAGTTTTGGAAGTCCGACACAGAATCGAGTTACTAAACTTCTTTGTGCGTGATGTTGAGGTGGAGACAGTAAATTGATGACTCCGAACTCTCCGAAGACTGGCACGCGTCACGGCACGGATATTTTATATTGTAAAAATTTTAGTTGTATTTTTTAATTATTAGCAAAACTTCGAATTCTTTGCAGGCACACGTGTTTCCTCCTTTATATAACACAGATTCCTTAAAATACGCGAGAAACTTCATCACAGGGGCAAGATGGAGGGAGCTACTATAGTGTTTTTAAGCGGCACTAGCTGTCTTATCATAACGTATTCTTCTTACCGCTGCACATCAGGCCCCGTAACTTGGTAAAATCTATTGGGAGTGTACAAAAAATTATCTCTCTCTTCGTCCGAGACAAAAAATATAAAACACGTTTTGTCGCATGTCCACGGCCTTTTTAAATAAAAAAAACTTAAGTTACACAATTCCCAGTCTTACCTGATAATGGTTGAGGACAATATCATTGCCCTCCAGCCTCACAAGCGGGAACGCAGCCATGGTCTCTGGCGGTAGGGGCTCTCCGCCTTCTTCCTCCACGGTGAACCTGAGCGCCCCGCCGTATGACGTCACTCGGTCCCCCAGGAACCTCTTGTCTAGTTCCACGTATATGGGAACTGCGGGATATGGGACCGCTATTGTGGAGTCAGGCTTATCGGTTGAGATTGCAATTAAGGAGTTTTGGTCTACCTGTGAAGTGGAAGTGTGGATAAGACCGTCTTAAGGTGGTGCGTGAATCAGCCAGATAATATATGAAGTGGTTGATATTTCAAACATTGTAAATAAATCACGAGGAGCTCGGTGGCGTAGTGGTTTGAGCGCTCTGGTTTCGTTTACGAAAACAAAGCAACTTTCGCCATGGTCGGTCAATGGATGGGTCAACCAAAATTTCTAATCTCGAGCTCCTCCGTGCTTCGGAAGGCACGTTAAGCCGTTGGTCCCGATAGTAACTGCAACCGCTCAAACCAACCAACCCGCATTGGGCCAGCGTGGTGGTGTTATGGCCCAAGCTCCCATGTAGGAAGTCCTGTGCCCAGCAGTGGGACGTATATAGGCTGGTGATGATCATAATGATGAAATAAATCATATTTAGACCCTAAAGCGCTACAAGCGTCTACTCCCAATTGAACGCTTTCGCAACATATTTTAATTGGTATTAATTTGTGACATTGGAGGCTCGTGAAGTAGGTATTCACTATAATATCAGTCATAATAATATTTTCTATTACTGAGGAGACGCCACCACCGGCGGGCCGGTAAAGAGCGAAATGTTGTTTATTTTCTACGTAAAGTATTAGAATGTAGCTACTGTATTTTATTTTGAGGAAAACTTTTCGAGATTTTTGGTAAATATTTTTTTTTCTTAATCACCAATTATTGTTTGTTGCATATTCTTTACTATCTTACTGGTCGCCTGAGAGAGAATACTGTTGAGCATTAGGTCCGCCATTTGAACCTTTATTGTGCAATATAGCATAAACAAATAAGTAGCCACTTACAGAGATGTTCCTGTCCGCCCTAACCAGCGTTATATGATGCGGGGTAGCAGCGTGGAGTGCCGCCCTGGTCAACGTTGCCTGCGTGCAGTACGTGGCGCGGCCGAAGCAGAAGCAAGCGGTGCAGCCCGAGGGGTTGTCTGCAGAGAGGCCGAAGGTGCCTTGAAGGCACTCCGAGCATTTGTCCCCTACTACGTTTTCCTGGTAATTAGAGAAAAGGGAATGGGTTAAATCAGCACTACTTTGAGCAAAAGGCAAGGTAAAATAAATATTCAGTCTGTTGGTCCTTTGTACGGATACAACAATGTAAAGTCGATATAATCGATTTTGATTCCTATTGCATTGATTTAGGAGACAAAATGCCGTATCATTTGGCCGCACACTGAAAGCCTGGTCACCAAGAGTAGAAATTAGAAAATAGTAACACTAGGTTACGGAGCTCTTGTAATTTTTGACAAGTTGCCTATACAGTATTACCACTATTTATTTACTAGTCTTCTTGGCCAGATTGCGACTGTAAGCAAAGTTGTATTTTGGCGCGAGTAAGTATGTCTTTGCTGCTTATCTTGAATCCCGAACGAGCGAAATGCGATTTTGATGTGTACTTTTGAATTATTAACAAAGAGTAGTCTATTATAGGTAGTCTTAGAAAGTATCCGCATTTAGAGTTATAATATTTTGTTGTAATTAACAGTTAAACAAAACTAAGGTATTAAATACCAGTAAACCGCTTGTGCTGCTTTGCACTTTTTCTAAGCAAGAACAACCACTTGTCAGTTTAAACGTGACGCGCACTACAGTCTTAGGTTACCACATAATTGAGATAACGTATAATGACCATCAGGACCGACAGCGGGGCTCAAAGGCGTCCGACTGCCCAGCTGCTGCACAAGGCTCGGTGTATTACCTTACAGGGGCAGCGGCCCTCATCGTCGCACGGGCAGACGCCCTCCTCGCAGTCCCTAGTGCCGGGCTGGTGGCACAGGCAGGGCCGGCAGCGGGGCCCGAAGTGCCCGACGGCGCAGCGGTCGCACTCCGCGCCCACCCATCCCGGCTTGCACTTGCACTGGCCTGACTGCGGGTCGCAGTGGTCTGGTAATACAGATTGAAGTTATCATAACCATGATTAATTAATAATTTAGTAGTTAAGTTCAATAATTGATTTCACAGAAGATCGCAGCTAAATAACAACACTTTTTAGTTTTGTTTCCTGTAGTAGGTATGGTCTACAGAGCTCACGGAGAAAGCGTGATCCGAAGAGCAGGCGGACTCTTTTATTATGGTGTCAATATAATTTCTGCTTTAAGCTTGATTGCCACCTTAGTGATAAAAAATACTTAATTAAAATAAACTAAGTAAGTACTCATTGTCTAATTTCCAACGGCGTGAACCTGGGGGTGGGGTGCCCATGCTACCATCGCGAAGGGCAGTGCAATTACCTGAGACTTAAAATGGGTATTTCCCACACCATTAGCGCTGGGCGATCCCACGCCTGTCGTCTATCCAGCGGCGGGTAGATCTGTAATGTGATTTCTTGCTGGAAAAAAAGGTACTCACTGGCTACGGCACCGGCGCCGCAGCGGCAGGGCACGCAGCCGTCGGCCCGGTAGCGGTAGCCGGGCGCGCACTGCCGGCAGCCGGGCCCGCGCGCCCGCGCCGGACACACGCAGCGCCCGCTGTCCGGCGAGCACACCTTGCCGTCCGAGCATGCCGGGCAAGCTTGTGAAGAGAATTTGGATTGTAACAACTGTTTACATACTTCTTCAAATATTAATACGCTAATTTTATTCACTAATTAATGTTTTCACATTAATCAAATATGGGTTAAAGTCACTCTCTCTCATTCATACACAAAAATGATCGACTTAAAAGCTCTGAATTCAAACAGCTGTTTTTGCAACGAGATAAAGCCTGTCCAAAAAGAGTAGAAATTAATTAATTTAAATACTCTATAGAGCTCTTGTCACTTTTGACAACTTGCCCATTCAGTAGGTACTGCCACGATTTAATTTCTTTGCTTCTTGGCTAGTCTGTACCTTGATCTCTAATAACACTAAGTTATTGTACCTAAATCAGCATCGTAAGCCAGTGTGATTATTATCAGAAAGAATGACGTCACTGCTATCCAACAAAGAATTTTGGTCAAAGTGCTCACGATGTGATAACGGCAGCATTCTATTTTTTCTATTCTCTTCTAGACTCTCTTGATTAGTTGTCAGCTGTGATATTTGTCTAACCAACGCCAACAACTAAACAAGAGAGTTCAAATTACCATTCATTGGGCTCACTGTTTTTAGAAGCCTCTAGAAAATCTAGTCAAGTAAAGTCAATTTGACAGCTTTAAGCGTTCAAATACGGTCTGAGGTGTGGGACAACCCACGCGCAAGTGTTAAGGGCGATCGCCCACGGCGACTTTTTGTAGCGATGCAGTCGGGCGTTAACTGAACGCGCGAGAGTATCGCTACTAACGCGTGTTAGTCGCATTTGCAACGCGCTACAGTAGCGATGCCAACGCACTACTAACGCGCTACTGCATCGCGACTGAATCGATGCAAACGCGCGACAGTGTCGGACGACATCGGGGAGAAAACGGAGGGAGGGTGGCGAGTGTAGTCGTCCGTCACATGCGCAAAATGGAGTCGTTCGACACTGAAACATTTATCGCATTGATCGCAGGTATTTTTGTGCCGTTACTAAATCGCGCTTGCATCACGACAGAAGCGCGACAGTATCGCGTTTGCACCGCGACTGACTCTAAGCGCCCCGTGGGCGAGGGTACACAGCTAGCGACCGCTTCGCGACTGTATCGATGCAGTGGCACGACAGTATCGCTACAGCATCGCAATAAAAAGTCGCCGGGGGCGAGCGACCTAACTAGACAGACTTAATAGTTATAATAGAGTGACTCACGCAAGCAGCCGGCTGGCCCGAAGCCGTAGAAGCCGGGCAGGCAGGCGTCGCACTGCGCGCCGCCGACGCCGGCGGCGCAGGCGCACAGTCCGCTGTGAGGGTCGCACGCCGCCGCGCCCGCGCCGCACGCGCACCGTCTACACCTGCCGAACTGCAGGCCCCAGTAGCCTTCCTGGAACAACACACTTGCTTATTCGTTGAATAGTAAGCTGCCGAAATCAGTTAGCTTTTTTCACGGCGAAATGATTTAACACCACCTGGTAATAAGAGTCAGTACAGCTTGCAAACACTGTTCTAGCTGCCTCCACCTCGCCGGCCTAAGGTGCTTTTCATGCCTCTTTTAAAGTAATCTATGGTATAGGAAGCAGGAAGGAAGCAAGAAGGGCAACTGACATTACACCACCTGAACGCAGTAAGGGCGGGCGGTCTCAAGGTCAAACTGTTACATACAGGGCATATACAGCCCTCCAAGGCACGCTACGCCACTGTGCTTAATGCTGTCGACTGTACAACAAAGTAACGAGTTTCCTACTAAACTGACTCCGAAGACCGGCACGCGTGGTCTTAAGTTGGAAAGGGGAAGGTGGTATGAGGTCAAAAAGATTCAAGATTCAATTATAGTAAAAAAAAGATGAATTTGGGAAATTGATTAATTATCGATAGAATCTTTAATGTCACATGTCGCTGAGAAACCGTTAAGTTCGGGGCAGGGGACTTGTCTCCTGTGCTGACATCAAAACGCTATCTGTTGATTGTAAATGTTGGCAGTGAACGAGTAGTGCCCAAGGTGCTACGAGCCTACGAGCGTTTGTAATCTACGGTAACCGCTTACCATCAGGCCACCAGGTGGGCCGTAAGCTTGTTTGCCACCCTGTCATAAAAAAAACTGTTAAAATCTATTAACGATGCCATTAATAATATTATTATAATTTGTTGAACTATATAATACTATAATTTGTTGTTGTTGAGGAGCTCGGCGGCGCGAGGAGCTCGGTGGCGTAGTGGTTTGAGCGCTCTGGTTTCGATTACGAAAACAAAGCAACTTTCGCCATGGTCGGTCCCTGGATGGGTCAATCAAATTTATAATCTTGAGCTCCTCCGTGCTTCGGAAGGCACGTTAAGCCGTTGGTCCCGGTTGTTACTGCAACCGCTTTAACCCACCAACCGGCATTGGGCCAGCGTGGTGGTGTTATGGCCCAAACTCCTCATGTGTTTCTGTCATGTAGGAAGGCCTGTGCCCAGCAGTGGGACGTATATAGGCTGGTGATGATGATGATGATGAATTTGTTGAACACGATTTTGATTTGTTTTCTACAAGTGCAGCGACAATTAGGAAAACTTTAAGTCATAAATATAATATTTTGGGCGACAATAATTATTATCCTAAGTATTTTTTTTTTCTTTTTCGGCATTAGCACTGGTACTCTCATCTTGGTACACTGGCTAAGTTTATAAGTTATAAAATTCGTATTTTTTTTATAATATGTGGAGGTTTGTAATTAGCTCTAAGGCGTTATATAGTCAATGTTTTCTTTGTTATTAAAAGCTGTAAACTTTCTTAAAAATAAATAAATAAATTATGGATTTGTTTTGAAGCAGTAGGTATTCGCTAAGGCGAGCACGAGAAAGTGAAATATTTGGGAGTGAGGTACCGGCAGCTATAAAACTACTACATAGTGCGAAATGTGGTCCTACAATAAGTTGTTGAATTACTTTTGATATATTGTGCTTTTGATCTAATCTCGTCAAAAAGTTAAAACCATCACAATATTTTTGTTCTTTCTATCCACCTACGTTATAAATCACGGGATAGATACCTATCCATTAGACGAAGCAGCATAAATCATGCAAAAATATACAAGGCACAGCCGTCGGCAGCTCGTCATTTAAAATTATGCAAGGTCCAGAATCATTTCTACTAGACCGGCTATTTATGATGTAGAGAGCAGGATTTATGTGGGTAGGAAACAGAAATGGAAATGGACATTTTGAATTCGTAAGTAAGTAGAGTGTTGGTGCACATATCTATATAAAAAAACATAGGTATTGCTGAAAACTAAATTAAAGAATTGGCCAAATGCGTGTCGAATCACACGCGCAGTGTAGGAGTAAAGGTGTAGGGTTCCATTGAAATTTTTTTGGGAGAAATCTGATTACAAACCTACCTGTCGGTCGCTGGCTAGGCCAAAGGCGTGTGTGGGGGTCGCCCAGCGCTAATGACACTGGGAATTCCCACTAAAACTCCGCGGTAACTCCACTGCCCTTTACGGGGGTAGCATAGGCTCTGCGGCAGCAATTTCATCACCCTACCCTGAATTTTGAGCTTCCACCTAGGCAAACTCTAGAATATGGTAGCCATATGACACAACACTATCAACCTAGCGCCACCACATAGTTTTCACAGGTGGTCCACGCTTCCTGCTTCCTAGACGCAGCCGCGTTTGTGGGCCCCCTTCCTCAGAAACTTGGCTGTAAGGCCAGGCTACCTGGGTATGGGCTGGTGACATTGCTTCGCCAAAGCCTAGGCTACCTCTGCGACAGGCAGTAGAGTTACTTGGAAATTTTAGTGGGGTAATATTTCCTTCATAGGTCTGTAAGCGGATTTCTACCCGAAGAAAAGAAGTGGAGTGGTATTACCAGTAGTGCTTCAAATGCCTATAGGTATGGTAACAGTATACCATAAGCGGGCCGTATCCCAGTTTGCCACCCATGTTTTGTAAACATACGTTCATAATTTTGCTTACCTATGCTTTGAATTCCAACGCGTCCATGGGACTCTATCAACCAACAAACTGCATTGCTAAATCCTTACCTAGCATTATGAACATTTTATGTCGCGTCAGTTTTCAATCATTACAATAATACCACCATGACTTTTCCTAGCAATAAATTGGCGTACCGTCAAATCAAATCGTTTAACCGTGCCGCAATGTAAACATGTCGGTTGTCAAAGGCAATTTGAGTTTAAGCTAACGATAACAAACTGATAGATAAATATTCCGTATCTACACCGAATTTCAATTAGAAAAATGTTTTTCCTAAGTATTTTGGTGCATTTACGGTGGTACACATTGATCAATTAGCGACGTGTTGTTTTAGTGGTATTTATAATACCTACCTACATTCGCGCCTGCCGTATTAGTTCACTTACTGATTCGTTTTATACGAAAAAATTGGATTAATATTGAATGGGAATAATTGATTCTATCACTGTGAAACGTGGTCGCTTACTAAGGGCCTTCTATGCAAGTTTACGTTGCCCAACGAGCTATGGAACGATCTATGTTAGGTATTTCCCTACGAGTTAAAACCAGAAATGAGGACATCCGAAAAAGAACAAAGTAACTGATGACTGCACACAGAACTGGCGGCCGATTGAGCGTTAAAGTTCTGCGTGCATGGCAATCAGTTATCAGAAAGCGCAAAGTTGGATGGTCTCCCACTAGAGGGGAGCCGTTGGATGCAGGCTGCGCAGAACGGATCCATTTGGAAATTGATAGGGGATCGCAATGGGATGAAAATAGAAAACGCCACTCTATAGATCATGATTGACTGTATAATTTGTTACTGCTGTAGCTGAAGTATATTCAATGTTTATTTTTTTTTTTTAATGCTCGCTAATTTCTCCATAAGCTCAGGTCTTACCTTAACCGGTCAAGCATCAGATTCCAGACCCAATGGATTTTTAATTGTAATCTATGACAATTAATTAGGACGCTCTTGTCAGTGTCGTTACAATTAATTAATAATTGACAGTTAAATCGTGGGGAACCGCTACAAAATCAGCTTGAGCCCCCTTCGCGGCCGACGGTGCGCGGTGCCGTGTGTTAATCGCCTAATGTTATTTGGCTGCTTTCTTAAACCCTTCGAAGCCCGATAAACCAGACACAATTAAATTTGAATTGTTATGGCAACTTAAGTTGCCGTCTGGGCATTGAAGGATAAGTGGACGACCATTCACCATGTGCATAGTAGATACTACTAAGTCACGTCTCAAATCTCTTGAGATTCGGAAGCGAAGACATCTTATTAGATCTGATAAGTTGCAATAGAAACTAAAGCTTTCTTCGCAAGCATCTACATGGTGAACATCGCTGTGTTCGACGTGATTTGTGAGGAAAGTACCAAGTGAAATATTAATGTGTTCGGTCTGCTAGAGGAATATGTTAATATCATTTTAGATAGACCTAAGCTCCGAGGAGCATTTCGTTGTATAAAGAGGTCGTTCGACGCCAATTATTGGCGTTATTTCACGCGGCTAAGCTCCGGCCGGGACCGTTAGCCCACTTTCGTTTATGACTGGGAAATGTCACTGAGACATTTCTTGTGCTTTCCTACGGGGGCTATTAAAATGATAGCCGTAAAAGACATTGCTGAGCCGTTAAATTCGAAGGCATTTTGAAACGGTCATTGCTTTAGTAACCATTTATAGATATGAATCCGTATCAGGGAAATTGTAAAGGCAAAGCTTCACACAAGAGTCTAAATAGATTTTCGAAAAATGTGTAGGCTGCAAAATAAAATATGTTCTATGGTAGGTTTGCACGATCACGAAATGCCGGTTGATGGCAAATGAAACAACTTGTTCAGAAAGACACAAAAATGTGATATTTATGTCTGATAATGTTCAGCAAGTAGCCATCTTGCGGGAATTTTGGATTACTTATCTTACGACATTCGCATGCATGATAGTAAGATAATTTAAACTGTATCAACAATATGACAATAATTCTAGAAACAGCCAGGAAATAGTTGCTTAAAATCTGGATGTTGTTTCAACTAAGAAGCAGACTTTTGAAGTTGATGAAATAAGAAGTGAATTTAATTAAAAGTTGATCTCCACAGCTTTTGAGCTACTTACAAAATACCTAAAAGAGATATGCGCTTTCATCTCCAGTACTGTCTGAAACCACTATCCCAATGGGTTCTAAGTAAGAAATACTAATTAAGAAAACGATGAAAAAATTGAATGCTCCAGGCGGGAAAATTGAAACCGCGTCTCCTGGGGTCCGGCCAGACGCGATAACCGCTACGCCTCCGGACCACTAGGTGTAACCTACCAATTTCTTCACCGCTTTCTACTTTTAAGGTTTTTTTTATACCAGGTCAGCTATTTTATAGTTGTATTTATAAATCGCGAGTTCGATTATCCCCACCTGGAGCATTCAATTTTTTTTAAACGTACAATATCAAAACAATGAAATGGGTCATATTTTTAATTGAAATCCAACTGTACCTCGCAAGTATCGCAGGCCCTGCCCGTGACGTGCGGCTTGCACCTGCACTGACCGGTGCGGATGTCGCACGCGTTGCTCTCTGATCCGAGCTTTGAACAGTTACAGCCTGAAACAAGGAGAAAGTCAAGATCTAGTTCCTACATACATGAGCAGTAGCTTAGAGTGCCGAATTTCATAAAAATCGTTTCAGCAATTTAGGATGTAAACGTAAGAGACAAACAAATAACCAGACAGATAGACAAAGTTACTTTCGCATTTATAATCTTACCCACGTATTCATAAAAACAAGTGAAGTTATAAGAGGCTTATAAAGCGTTTTGTTTCTCTCACTCATATGAGAAAGAGAAAAGATAAAACATATTGTAGCAGTGTTTTATCTAAAATACGTTTATTAATGTGGGCGTAAAAGTCTTTTTTATAAAAAGCACGGCAAATGACTCAACTCCACCTGATGTGAAGCGGCTAGCAGAGGCCATATGCGGAGGCAGCTTTTTCTATAAATTTTTATTAAAACCCTTTGATTGATTGTTATGCCATATAAGGATAGCTGATGAAACGTAGATATTTCAGGCCCTTCTGCAAAACAGGCGCCATAATATTTTTTAGATATCCTTTAAAGAAAAAAAAACTTTCTAAATTATTACTTTTTTTTAACAATTACAATTATAACTCTAATGAACTTACACTTCAACTAGTAAATGTGACGATTTTTTAAAGTTTTTATCGTCTAATAAGACTTATTTATTCATTTTATGTACAATAAAGGTTAATGAGGTCTTAAAGCATGTTATTTAACAATAAAATAATAGTATTAATAAGACTTATACATTCCAAAATATCTAAGCTGTTAGCCGAAAATCAGGTATTATTTCTAAAAAACAATTAAATTCAAATATCTCAAAAACTGTTAGACGGACGGGGTGTTTCATAGTCAAATCAGCCAGAAACGATGTAAACTACTTTGTTTAATTTTCTAAAAGTCAAATTATATCACAGCTATCCCATGAGTTCATATTGGTAGAACGAGCTGATGCAGGTACCTACTCGAAACAGTACAAATAAAAAGCAATTTCTTCAGGTAACCTAAGAATCCCGTTTTCACCTGTGACACTTTTCACAAATTCAATAATTTGAATGTCGGCATCGTTTTTAGTTTCAGTTAATGGAAAACATAGATATTTGCTTTCAAAGTATTTCGATAATATAATTTCTTCACCCCCAGTTCCGTTCCACCTGCGCTGTTTATCGATAAAGCCTCCAAGCAGCATTATCTCGTCCTTAATGCGGCAACAGGCATGGCCGCTTTATTGGCGGGCTTCCGATTAATCTATTCTAACATGCAAAATTATGCGAGCGATAACAATAAGCGAAAAACGACTAAGTGCTCCCGAGCGCTCGCGGGTTATGACGGACTAAAAGCTTTCGCACCTCCGAACGCTGATTTATGATGGCTGTTAAGGATTATTTGGTGTTCGAGGACTTAAGGAGATTGTACGAGTTTGCCAAACAAATTAGCTATCGGTCACGATACAAATCATGTAGAAAGTATGATCGTTGATAACATTTTAAAATTAGACGTAGCTGAACGGAAAAGGAAAGGTAATTGGTCGCTTCAAATCTCCCTCTTTTACATAATTATGAAAATGTAGGAAAGTAATTAATTATGATTTTGTACAAAATCAGATCGTTCTATTAATGTTCAGCTATCACCTTTCTACAGTTAGAGTGTAAGTTCACAAATGCATTAGCTACGGCTGTAAATTCTCTTCTGAATTAACGTTCTCCAGCACAATGGCTTGTTATTCAAAGTTAGGCGGCAACAATGCAGGTGTACCATGCTCTACCGCGGTTTCATAATACAAATGCAGAAAGGGCACGTCCGCAACTATTTATGTTTGCTTTGTTCGAAATGTGTTGATTACGATAAGCCATGAATCGAGGTACCTAATATGTATCAGGTGTATAACAAACAGTTCTGGAAGACCGCGTGCTTGCTTTTTAATTGTCCCTGTAATAGAAAAGGGAAGGAAAAGGGAACTAAAACCCACACTACTCCTGATGTAATTTTTGCGCGGAATTAAAAACTGTATTGCATTTTGGGAGAATTTGGCGATAAATAAAAATTACTTTGATACTTCTGACAATCATATTCCTAACGTATTTCACACCAATTATGCCTTTACAATTATCTCACACATTGCGCTGACACAATCGGTAGTAGTTATGTAGGTATTAACCTTTCACTGTAACTACAAAATCCAGGATGACGAGCTCGGTGGCGTAGTGGTTTGAGCGCTCTGGTTTCGATAACGAAAACAAAGCAACTTTCGCCATGGTCGGTCCCGGGATGGGTCAATCAAATTTATAATCTCGTGCTTCGGAAGGCACGTTAAGCCGTTGGTCCCAGTTGTTACTGCAACTACTTTAACCCACCAACCCGCATTGGGCCAGCGTGGTGGTGTTATGGCCCAAGCTCCTCATGTGTTTCTCCCATGTAGGAAGGCCTGTGCCCAACAGTGGGACGTATATAGGCTGATGATGATGTAACTATTTATTCATATGTGTACTAATAAAATGTAATAGGTAAAATTTTTTTGTCTTTTAAAAGATGGAGGATATATAATATTCTGAGTTTTTGCTGGTTCTTCTCAGTAAAAGATCTCCTACATTTCTGAACCAATTGTTTATAATCAATACCGTAAATTGTATCCGAAGTCTTTCTGAGTCAGCTATGTATTATTTCAGCCCTACCGAGCTCACATTTTGTGTACTAATTATTCTCGAATAGTACAGAACCATAGCAAATTTAACTGTTTAGCTACTTTACTTTATAACTATTTATCTATAACATTCCTAGTTCCGCTTTTTTACTTTATTTATTTATTTATTTATTTTATATGGATAAATACTTTATAACTATTTACCCATAACATTCCTAGTTCCGCTTTTTTACTTTATAACTATTTATCCATAACATTCCTAGTTCCGCGGTGGCACCTCCATTCAAACGTTTAGATTGAGGAGCCACCTTAATATTCATTAAATATTTGAAGTATTCCACTACAAAATCCAGGATCAGGGCAACATAAGTTTTAAGCCAGTACTAAAACGCCGTATTAAGCTTTTTAAGAAGTAATAATTGGCTCCTCAATCTAAACATGCATAACTTTTATTTCAGAGTTGTAGAGTTTAATGGGCATTGATAGCAATCGGTCGTTAATTAATAAAAGATCATTTCTGCCAGTGTCGAATCACTGAAAATCAGTTACATTATAATAGGATTCATTATAATAGGATAAAAAAAAGGACATTAGGACTGGGTAAGCATGGATTTCTCATAAACAAAATTGATGTGAACTCGATGTTTTATTGCCACATTTTGTCGATGAAAAGAGCCATGCTCATATTGCAGAAAAACGTTACAATTAGTAAGTAATTAATTAGTAGGATTTTAGAATAGAATTAGTTAGACTTTTAGTTCAAGTAGCAGTTTAAATTTTTAATCATCTTTTACAATCTAAGCCTTAAGAAAAGATATTGTAGCTGGTCTCCGTCACATATACGAAGAGAACAGTCATAGAAATCGAAGCATTTGAATTAATATCCGATTGAATCAAATCGAAGCACATTTTGTAGTTATGAATAATGTAACAAGCTACATGGTCCAATAACTTCGCAAGGCTTTAGCGTCGTCATGTTTTGAGCGTAATAGCAATTTAAATTGAAATTTTCCGATGAGTAGACATGCCTGATTACGTAGATCAAAATTATCCAACTTGTTCTAAGTTGTTGAAAATGCTAAAAATAACAATAATAAGGAACAGCATGATGACACGGTCATCGCAAATCCAGAATGTGAATTTATTCTTTATATGAAACAGCAGACTTCGAAATCTGCAATCAATTTGATCCATATCAACATTATCATAATCTGTGAAGCTTCACAATAGGTTTGTGCCGGCAGGCGACGCGGCGTTCTCAACCATTTTGGTGTAGGCTTCCTTCAAATTACGCCATCTAGCTCGATCTTGCGCTACTTCCATCCAATTCATCCCTGCAGTTCTCTTAACTCTTGACATCATCCTTCCATGGCATCTGTGGTCTTCCTCTAGGTCGTTTCTCGCCCCAAGGCCTGCATTCCAAGACCGTCTTTCCCCACGAGCCATGCTTACGGGCTATGTGTCCGGTCCACTGCCATTTCAAGTTTGCTATTTGTTGAACAGCATCGGTGACGTTACTTTGCTCTCTAAGCCAGGTGTTGGTCTTGTGGTCTCTCAGTGTAATCCCCATCTGTTTCCTCTCCAGCTTCCTCTGGGCCTCTTGTATCTTGTTGATACTAGAGAAGGTAGAAGGGTGGAATTATATCAATGTAAACGATAGAAAACAGGCTCGCTTCTTAGTTGCAGTGCTAGCGGGCATTTCTCCCCAACACAACTTTATTGAGCGTGTTGTGAACTGGTGAGAGCAGCAGGAATCAATGTAGTATCTGCCATGTCAGTATGATGGAACATCATATTGACATAGAAGATGCTCCGTTGCCACTTCCAAAAGACTCATTCTGGTTCTATTGTCTATTGGTGGACTCATTTCTGCGCGACCTCATGGCCCTATGATTAGATTTAAGGTTAGTATAAAGAACCCAAGATCTAAGAAGGCATCATAAATTAGTCCTTTCGTATCGGAGTTATAAAAGGTCAACGTCATTACTCTGGTTGATGAGTGTATTGGTAATAAAAATATGTAAATCCACACTTTATGATTTCACATCTCTTAGTTGTAAATGGGTACAAAGTTTTATGATATCTTAATGTGATGGAGTCATTCGGCTGTTGTGATTACACCATTTACAAATCGCGACACCAATAAAAGTATAATAAAACTAAAAGGTGCTATGTTGTTTGATAACAAGTTGAGTTGATAAAGTTGACTTTAAATGTACATATTTTTAATAATATTATTTTTGGGGTTAACAACACCTTTTTAAAATATACCTAACTCAACTAAACACAAATTGTATTACCTACACTTTCTGTTCGGACCCAAAGTCACTATGGACAGACGTAGTACTAATAAGAAATGAAATCAATCATTGTATTTCTGAAAACTCGAACTTCTGAGGAGCTCGGTGGCGTAGCGTTTTCCGCGCTAAGGCTCGATTATAAAAACAAAGCAACTTTCGTCATGGTCGATCCCGGGATGGGTCAATCAAAATTTGTAATCTCGAGTCCCTCCATGCTTCGTAAGGCCTCGGATGTTACTGAGCCGCTTTAACCCACCAACCCGCATTAAGCCAGCGTGGTGTGTTACTGCCCAGCAGTGGGACCTCTAAAAGGCCGTTGAAGATTTTTGACAAGTGGAAGCGATTTCTAACTTTCTTATTTCATTTATTTATGTACCTACTTAAGTAATTTAAGCTAGCTTATAAGTACACCCCTCATATAATAATACCCGTAATTACTTTGCTCGACACTAAAAGATATTGAGGTAAAAGTGTTATTAAGCCATCATCAACGGCTCCATGCTGATTATGTTGTCATGGCGTCAGTCTCGCAGGCTTTCCTTCCACTTTAGGTACTTCATACCACATTATTAGGGGTTTATATTTATCTAACCAGTATAGGTACTAAGCTAACCAATTAATCTAACAAATACAAATGATCGTCATAAACATCTAAATGGTCAATAAAATACTATCATAGACCAATTATATATTTTTCTGACAACGATAATATTTTTTGCGGATTATTTAAAGTTTTTCCATTAAAAAGCACTAAGTATAATGCACTTTCAAAATATGCCTGGAACTGAAATTGCTAGGGGGCTCCTCCGTAAGTGGGTACCTTTATTCAAAAGTCCGACCAAGTGCCGATTACTCCGTCTGGTAGCCCTAGGTCTGATAAAATACCTTGATGACGGCTGACGGTAAATTTTTCGGGCCAACCCGTTACGTCGGTAGGAAGCAGAAAAGAGGTGCATCGGTGAAGGGTTTAGTGGATGTTAGGAGAATAGGCTGGAAAAGTTTCCTTTCTGCGTCACAAAATAAAGTTTTTTTTTATACAACCAGATGACAAAGCTGACGGCCCACCTGATGGTAAGCGGTTACCGCCGCCTATAAACACCTGCAACAACAAGGAAAAATCAATTGATATTGCAGGTGCGTTGTCAACCTGAGGCCTAAGATAAAATGCCGTCCAGGCCCAGTTATTACACTGGCTACTTTTCCCTTCAATCCGAAACACAGCGAACTGTTTCACGGCTGAAATAAGAACACCCTACATACGGGCCTACCACCTAGTAATAGGCCCATATGTAGGGTCGTCGGTATGATAAAAAAATGTTTTTTTATTCAACAAGGGTGGGTAATCAAGCAAGCGTACGGCCCGCCTGATGGTAAGCGGTTACAGTAGCCTATCTGCGTGAACCAGCCTAAACTACGTCTAGCTGATGCACTATTTATTATAAAAACCTCTCGTAATTTTAGAATTTAGACGTTCGCAGTGCCGCGGGCACTCACGCGCTACCTAAAGTCATGAGAAAACGCCATCATAATGCAGCGGTTTATAGTAGGTATAGGACACGAGTCCCCCTGCTCCTGACATAACGCTTGGTTGTTGTCGGCTGACTGTGAAATCGACAGGTTGTGCGCATCCACAGCCATCAGACAGCATCCATTTTGTTTTATCGGGCCGGCGTCCACGCTTACTTCGGAAAACGAATTCGTCTTGCCCAATCACCGTACAACGTTGCCGCAAGTTATTTGCAGATTTATTTTACTTGACATTGGCAAAATTCGTAATAACGAGAGGCCATTAAATAAAGAAGAAAAAGCCTAATACAATAATACATAACACTTCCTCAATGAGCTTTGACAACCTCATTTATCGTAGGAACACAACACTACCAAGTAATATTCTACAGCTGCGATCTTCTAGAAGTTGTGGGTAGTAAATGCACCACTGTGCCCTATCTCTCTTAGGGGCATGAGCTCTTTACCGGCCTTGTTCGGAATCATCCTTAAATTACATTGGATCCAAATCAGGAGCTATAAACATAATCACAATAAATCTTTAACTTCTGCTGGGAGGTTGGGATTGTCCAATAAACGGGAACAGTCCAATGTCGGTTGCTTCCTGGGATCGTTAAATGGTTAAACCTGTTAGTATGACGGCAGATACATACTCGTACATAATGGTGTAGCCCCTGGCTTTGTTCTGGGGTAACGATTTTAATTAGAAACCACATTAATTTGACTTCATGCTGTATAAATGGCAGTTATAACTCTGAGCTTATTAGATTGTCTATCATAATGCGGGGGTAGGCAGGTGTAATGTACAGTAATGTGATTTCCATTTATTTTGTACTAAGACATGTGGTTACAAAGATCTTAGATTTACACACAATTATGACACCGGAACATAAGTACTCGGGACGTCGAAAAAAACAAAGAAATTTCCAATTTATTAAATAATTTATTGTGTACACATACATAAAAGTTGTGGCTCATTCCTAAAGAAATTCCATCCAACGCATCTGCGCAGCTGCGATAGGAGAAGTGCTTGGGGAAAATATATGGCGTGTGTACTGATAATAAGGAATGATAAATTTAATCAAAATTATTATATGACACCACAAATGATTTTTATTTATATAGAATATATAAAAATATAATTTATATTAAATGAGCACTGATTTTAAACAGATTTTACGGGCCCTAACCTGCTGCCGAAATTAATGGTCTGCTTTTAAAATTTAAAAAAAAGCGTAACCCGCTAAAGCAGCGCTATTAACATAGTCTGCATTAGAATAGAAGGAAACTGAATTAACAGCTGCGATTTAAACCATTAAAATAAATAAATAACGCGTCGAATAAATCTGCGTTATTTCGATTACGTATAAAGAAAATAAATTATAACTTGCATTACAAAATAGGCTTTATTAGGTTGGCATAAGATTGTGGAAAACGTGGCGGGCAGTCGCGTCGTGACGGGTGACGGACGGCTGACCCACATTCCTGCGGCTGCCCATCCTGCCTTCTGTATTAATATTGACACGAGAAAAACTGAGCTCTCTTTGATGAAGCTTTCAAACTTTTGATACCGTCAGCATCAGATTATATTATTATAAGCTATAAAATAATTACCTATTGTTAGCGATCTAGTAAATCCTAATTGTAATTAATATATTTATCTATCAAATTACTATAACTAATGAAACGGTTAGTTGATTTATATTTAAAATAACAGATATTAATGGATCGTCAAGTGATTGGTGTTATCCAGCGGCCATGTTGTTGGTGATCGTCAAAAGGAATAGACGTGTACACTTTGAAATAAATTGCATTTACGTTTTCAAATAGTTAAACTAATTATTGGAGATGTCATTGAAAGGTAGTGAACTCCAAAATGTAAGTTAATTAATAATTCTTGCTATCGTGAAGGCTAGCATCAAAGATTTGGTGAGTCCTATTAAGATTTATCAAGAGATACTTAATGATTGACCAACCGGTGGACAGGGAATGGCTATAGGGGTGGTTTGGAGGCCATTTAGGGACCGTAAGGTCCCGCCATAATTATCATCTCATAAAGAGATGGTAATATGAACAAAATAGTAAAATTTATGGTGAATTGGGTAGTACGAAAGTACCTACCCAGATTCAATAACAAGATTATTTTCAACTATGGCCGAGGATTCTAACACTATATTAGGAATTTCAGAAAAGCATAATAGCCATTCAGATGCTGAAAACAACTTTCATTGTGGTGTGAGAATTACACATATCGTCGGTGTGCGTGCAAGACCGCGTAAGAGCAGTTTGCATTACCGCGAATTTAAAAAAGTCGCAAAATTGAAATATCGCGCTAGTAGGCTATTAGAGCTGATTCGCTTATGCTAGATTCTCATTAAACAACACCCAGAGAAATCCCAATCAAGTTCATTCAAAGAAATGTGTCGAAATATCTAAGATATTAACTTTTTTCTTCCATCCTGTGAAATAAACAAAAAACACATACGCGGTATCGCAAACTGCTCTTACGCGGTCTTGCACGCTCAACGACGATATCGGAATGTCTATAATTTTTGAGGATCTTGGTGGCGTAGTGCTTTAGGCGCTTTGGTTTCGATTACGAAAACAAAACACCTTTCGCTGTGGTCGATCTCGGAATGGGATGGTTTCTTAAATTGTATTTATTTACATTTTTAGTGTACTTTTCCTTATTTATATGTATTTCAAGTATGCATTATACATATATCAAAGCATACTTGAAATACATATAAATAAGGAAAAGTACACTAAAAATGTAAATAAATACAATTTAAGAAACAAAAATAAACTAGCATTACCTATAGTTCGACTAAAAAAAGTGCAAAAACAGGGTGAATTTAATAAAGTAAAGATGTATAATAAATTACCAACGACTATTGCAACATTAAACTTACATGATTTAAAAAGTAGGCTAAAGTTATTCTTTGAAAAAAATGCTTTTTATAGTATACAGGAATATATGACCATGGCTCTGACTGAATCCTCGTTTTTGTGTGTATAGAATAGTGAATATGTATATATATTTAAATTTATTTCCGTAACAAAAAAAGAACGAACAAAATATTGTATCCTATAAAACATTATTATGTGTAGCTAATCAATAATGCATATTATTATAATATTTGTAAATGTGACTTGCCTAATGTAACGTACTCTGTTATAAGGTCAATAAATATCTGAATCTGAATCTGAATCTGGGAAAATCAAAATTTGTAAAAGCTCCTCCGCGCTTCGGAAGGCACGGTCCCGGTTGTTACTACAATCACTTTAACCCACAACCCGTATTGCGTAGCGTGGTGCAATGGCCCAAACTCCTCATGTGTTTCTCCCATGTAGGAAGGCCTGTGCCCAGCAGTGGGACGTATATAGGCTGGTGATGATAATATTTTTGATTATCCTGAGCACAGATGACTCTATTAAGGACTACGAAAATGTTTGGGGTGATAAAAAGTATGCCAGCCAAGGATGTGGCGAAGAAAGTAATGAGTTTGGATATATTTATATGGATGCAAGGAGAAAAAGACCGAAGAAAATCATCAATAGGCCAACTGGTCAATCTTTACTAAATCAGAACTCCCAAATTCTAATTCTTAGAGGACCAGATATTTGTTAGAGGAGTACTAACATTTGTTGACGAGTCATGGGTGTCTGTAAGTTTATTTAGTTATATATTTATTAATGTTTATATTCATTAAATTATTATTTAGTATCCATAACAAGCTCTATTCTTAAATAGAAATTGTATTGTAATTGTAATCTGGGGACAACATTATTCTTTGTTAGTTTTTTTTTCAAATGTATTCGATTAGGGTTTTCATTTGCTGTAAGCACCCGGTAGTCTTACGCGGCTTGACAAAACTAGCTAATACAGAAACAGCTCAGTAATTCATGTGCTTTTCAATTCAGTCTTCAAATAAATAAATCTCCATTAGAAAAAATACGGAGTATTTTTAGTAGCCATCGCTTGATCAAAGGATTACTGTCCAGTTATGTGGATCGTATTAACTGATTGATGGCCAGCCGGCCCACATTGGCAGAACGGTTGCGAGTACGAAAAACATGCCAGCCATTGTATTTAACGGTCACTTATATCGATGTTAAACATATATTGACAGTTAAAGCAGTTATGAATAAAATATCCGGAACAGTGTATAAAACGCTGCTGATTTTATGATTTCTCTTCACGACGCGAAGAGGTGTGTTTGTTATGGTCACTAATGTCATCAATGCAAATAATGTTTAATTTTTTTATTGAATAGTCAGCAAAAAAAGACACATATTTACGCTTAGAATATATTCTAAGGATGAAAGTAGGGACACCTACTTTTTTATTGGACTAACTCTATCAAAAGGGGTAAAATACAAGAAATAAGTATGTTATAAGTAACATAAATTAATGTTCTCTAATATAAGATTCTTCTAGTACTTATGTCCAATTTTACGTAAAGTGTAAGTAAGTTTTTAAATTAAGAAGCTATTATACTTCAATTCAACATTTAATTTATGTTGGCGTGACGTTCATGAATCACCAATCAATCAAACAAAAACTCTTCAGTATAAGCCGGTCCTTTCAATACGCCAAGTCGTTAAACGTTGAGTGAGTCTAGTAACTATCGGCCTAGGCATTCAATTGGATGCCGGCGTTTAATCAACGGGCTAGGCATCCAATAAGCGGCGATTTGAATTAGATGGCGGCGACATGTATACAGCAATCAATACCATCCAATGATCGCAGGGACAAGGATCGATTGTTTAATTATTCCAATCGGCTACTTTCCACTGCCTTTTAGTGTCAACGCCAGTCGTACTACATACTTGCAGAAGAATTCATGTTTTATTCGCCGATGTCCAACACACACAATGTTGCTTGTCGGTGAAAATGGAAACTCATTGCGAGTTCGTGGGAATTTATAGTAATTGTCACAGTTACTGATATATGTATGGGGATACCTTAACATTAAAGAAGCAAACCAAATCTTACCGTGACCACGATTTATGTTAAGAAACGCAAACGTCGCGTCGTCGAGTATAAAATAATAATATAGGTAACATCTAATAAAACGCGAGTTGAATCCGGTAAAGTTGTTTTATTTGAAATTTTACTAAGTGGAAAACCCGTATGTAGAGTTGTCTCAAATGAAATAAAATGAAAATATCTCTATCTAAATAGCACGCCCAAAAAGGAATTTCAAATTGTCAAAAAAATCCCATACGACGAATTAATCTTTATTTCACTATCACATAAGAAAGTAGTGTTAACTAACAACATCAGTCTTTTTGTCTATCTGACAGTCTGTCTGTCTGTCTGTCATGTCTGAATTTACGTTATCTAACAATGTATTAATGTATGTCTGTCGTCGTGTCTGAATTTAGTACACCGGTTCAAAAGTTGAACTACCGAGAAGATACCGGCAACAAACTCGTGTAGGTAGTCACTCTTTTCAAATGTTAAAAAGGGTAGGTAGCCTTTTTGTGTTGGCCGTAAAATACTTTTTTGTATTCCGATTTGAATGGAAAGGTATTAATTAGCTAGTGTAATTACTGGGCATGGAAGGCATTACATGTAATTGCTGGGCATGGACGGCATTCATTGAAGTAGATTTTCACTCTAATTTTCCTTCACCTCATAGAAGAATCAAAATGCCGTATCACCTTGCATTATGACAAAGTCAGCTCCCACACGACCAAAGGGAAACCTGAAGACCTGGCACTGGCAATACCGGAAAATTTTAAAACTCATAAATTTTGTAAATTTAGACTAATACTAAAAGGTTGGATGGTTGAAAAGTGTTTTTACAGTGTGCAAGAATTTTTAGATTATAAGTAAAACTTCCAGCTTAATTTATATAAACTCAATAGATATATTTATATACTTGAGAAAGTAGGGATAAGTGTTTCTAAATTATTCGCTATTATAACTGCTATTGTACCTTATTCCATGCACAATAAAGAACTTGAACTTGAACTTGAACTGTTTGAATTCTTTCTGTTTCAAAACAAGAATTATTTTTGCGGTCAACGGTTTTAATTACCAGAAGAGGCCGTTAAGAATATAAATAGCATGTTTCCGAGGTTACCACAGGAAGGAATGGCAAAAATGTTTATTGAAAACATTTCGGGAAACAATTCAAATGGTAATTTTTAGTACGCCTCACGTACCCACAGTTACAATATTTAGCCTAAAAAGCCATCTTCTAATTTCTTAAAAAGATAAGATAAAGATATTAGAAATAGGAAAAATAATGTCCTGAGGCGGGTACCGAACCCGAGACCTGGCATAATCCATCAGCTCATTGACATGGAAAATCTTAAGCCAGCCTAAGCCATAATTCCTAATCAGTCGCATGACTCGCATGACCACTATAAAACCACCCTCCGCCACCATAAATCCAATATGAGCTAGCTACATAGCCTGCACGTGCTCTCGGTTACCAATCCCGTATTGGCCAACAGGTAATATTATATTATCAACAAGCCTGCTGTCGGACTAGGTCTGGTTGATAAATTATTTATTAATGATTTTATCAGTTGTGGACACTCTACCACTTTTTGAACGACGTGGGTCACGATAGAAAAGCAATTGATTTTCCGCTTTCTAAATGACAGTAATCGATTTTACCTCCGAAACTTCATTACACATTACATTCATTTATTTATTTAAACTTTATTGCACAATAAAAAAATAGTCCACACAATGGTCACATTCTTGTGGTGTTCAATCCATAACTGCAAAGTGATTGGCTATTGATGAGCTTAACGAATTTGTTAGACGAACGACGATGACGAGTAACGAATTTCGTTTACTCGTCAAAACTCTCAAAAATTTTAGTTTTTTTTATAAACAAAGATAATGGATTGCCCTGCCCTCCTATAATCCCAGAAATTTAAATTTTTAAAACTTTTAAATTTTTGCGACGTGGAGCTTTTCGTATTAAGATTTCTCTCTATATCCATTGAATTGCCATTATTGTATTGTAAGATGTTAACCTAATTTATAATAATCTTAATGTTTGTTATGTAATTAATAAATTAATTATTCGTATTCCTCAAGAAATGCGTCCTCTTCTACAGCTAATTGCGATTAAATACCACCATATTGTACATTATGGTTTGCAATTATAATTGAGTAACCCGTTAGTCCGTATTACTACATAATTATTCATCCTTATTAATAATTTATCCCAGACTAATGGTAACATAGACATTTTTATCTCAAATCCTAACATCTTCAAAGAATTTATTTATATGATCTCTTTAATAGTACATTATGGTACAAGTGTGTAATGTTGGTGATTACCGCTGAGGCGCATTGAGGCCCGAGCCGTCAGGCGAGGGTCTTAAGGAGCCGAGGACGGTAATCATTAATACACACGTGTATCATACAACGTTTTTCAACACACTTCTGAATAAAATAATACTTAAATAAAAAACCATTTTACATAGTAGATAAAAAGTTTATTTAGAGAAACAATTAGTAAATGTGCAGTTAGTAAAATTATAATTAACTATTTTTGATGATATAGCGGTCTCATCAGATAGATTATTTACTGAAATACTTTCATGTTCTATTGTTATTTGTGATGGTTCATTATTCGTGTAGGTAGGTGAAATCCAATCATTGGATGTACTTGGTATTTCGCTAGTAGGATGCGTCTCAGAATCAAGTTTAATTCTTTTTGTGATTTTCGCACAAATTTCCTTCTTGTTTTGTATGGAATCTTCTACGTATGCAAAAGCATCTGGCCATGGTTTTCTATATCTTTTACAGTTATATTTGTTAATTCTTGTATCCTACAGGCACCAGTTACACCAAATATTAAAGCAACCTGAAACAAAAGAAACAATAATTAAAGTCAACAAGCTGCTATTAAATATTTAATTAAAATTAATTTAACTAACCTTTGTAGCCAAATATTGGTTATCTGGAGCATCTTTAATAAATTTTTCAATATCGTCAGATGATAAAACCTTTGATTTTTTGCTTCTAAATCCATCAGATAGTCTCTTTAGATAAGCTGACAAATTCGAGTATGTTTTTAAGTCCACTCCATTCTTTGTTCGGACTGTACTTTTTAACATTGAGTAAATACACCACAAAGAGCTAGGTACAGCACTTAGAAGATAATTCTATAAAGTACGCCATGAACACATTTTCTGAAAAAGACTGCGTATTCTTGTTGTTCTGCCATTGTATGAAATTTTGGTACGCTAATAGATATTTTTCCTTTGAGTTTTCTGGTAGTAAACTTTCCATAACGTTCTGGGCTTCACATCTTATATCGGGCGGTGTACAACATAAATCATTTTCTTCATAAATTGTATTTGCAGACATCTTAATTAATAACTAACTAAATAACTTCAAAAGAGAAAACGAGACGAGTTGTGAAAAATGTTTCGTAATGGCGGGAAAAATTAATCAGTTTTCCTATGCGCGCGCATCGGCCATAGACTAAAAAATGAGGTTTCTTTTTTTTGGGCTTTTCGCGGATAGCTTTTTAGCGCAAATGTAAGCGTAACTCAACCAATAATATTAAAGAAAGAAAGAAAGAAAGAAAGAAAAATATTTTTATTTGACATGCACATAACAAACAACAACAAGAAGCTTAAACAATAAAAAAAAAAAAAACACAAATACAAACAGTTTATACTTAACAATAAGTGCAGTCAACAAGGCCCTATCTCAGCATAAAACTTTTGCGACATTATAAAAAACGTCGCAGAAGCGCAGTTATTATGATAGGGCCTTGGGCGTGACTTTGGATTTTAAACTACATATACTTACACATATACATAAATACAAAAAAATACATATACTTACACATATACATATAGATAAGTGACATAAACTCAATCACATCAGACATGGCTGTATGGGCATTAGTTCCTTTTGCCTTCCCATTACAGGGAGATTTAACAACAAAAAAGAAAAAAAATATATATTGGCAATTTTAATTATTAAAAAAAAACTATTACTCACTAGTGAATAATAGTAATGAAAAAGTCACAGTTTGATTATAGGTGTCATTATGTGCCTAATTGCCATGGGATTAGAGCCACTTTATGAGGAAGTGTGTTGAAAATAATGTTACGTAGGATATTGTATTAAAGACACTGTACTCATAGCGATTTTAATTTAAATATAAATTTTGTACCCAGTTTATAAAGTGACACATGGTTTTGGGCTACAGTTTATCACTTAAGTGTATTTGAGTAATTTTTATATCTTAATTTTATGTAATGACTTTATCCTGTTTGTTTAAAGAAATAAAATAAAACTAAAACATGAATAGGTACTTATGTCTCTTTTACGCTTTACTTAAGTTCCAAATAATTTATTTGAATTCCAGACAGACTTAAGGTTTCATTGTAGATAAGTATCTCAGAATTCACACCTTAGAAGCTATTTTATTCTTCGTAAATAAACGGGACTTCGTTTGAAATTGTCGAGTTTATCACGTTCAGAATCGCAATCGCACCCACTTCCCGCCTACTTTAATATAATCGGAACCAATTGAAAACTTTCCCGATCTTTAATAACTGCTCGAAACGAGGAGTTACATTATGAAGTCAGCGCATATTAAACCTATTGCACATAAACTGAATAGTTAACGAGTTTTGACAGTCGACAAATGGCCATCTGTTTGACTTCGGACTGCAGCCTCCACATGGCCAGGGAGTTAAATTGAAATAGTAAATACACCTTATTCTGTAGTGTATTGAGACAAGTATTGACACTTTAGACACCGATGTATGTACTTCTGTTATAAATGGCTGATCAATGTAGATTTTCTTAAAATTTATTTTGATAGTAAAGAAAGGTCCATGGTAAGGTAGGACCCTATGAATTCATTCTTGTCATTCTGATCTTACGGAAACACTTCCTGGCCGGTGATAACTTGTGATCCTCATTTTGGGACAAATCTTTTTATATCATTTCTAGTTTCATCCAGCATTATTTGCAATGCTTATAAGTAGTCCTAGAATCTTCGTGGGCGTGCCCAGAATATCCTACCATAGTTTCATCACGATCTGATCGATGCCTTTGGAACGTATAATAGGGGACAAAACTAGCAAATTTTTTTGGTATTTAAAATTCCATGTCCAAGGATTTGCACAAGCCGTATCTACTGGGTAGGTATAGAAAGATTGGTGATTGATGGTAGGTACCGTATTAAAACAAGAACAGAAAGGAAACTTTTATTTGAAGATATCATTACCGGATTTAATTCACGCTAAGTACAACTTTTCATACAAACTTTCAAGTTGAAAATATTGGAAACCAACAAACCTATTCTAATAAGACTTTATAATACATGCTTAAGTATGGCTAGTCTAAATAGTAGTCAGAGGATTTTTCTTAAAATAGTATTATAACTGAGTAAGAGTAATTTTAAGCTTTTCATAAAAATCGCCAACAATTTCACTTTTGTTTTAGACATTTCGAAAAATCCTCTAGGTAGAACTTCTTAGACTAGCCTGACTTGCATAACGGAATGGCCACTTTGGTGAGAACAGTTTGGTGAGAATCGGTTTATTAAGCACAAGTCTATTATTTTAGAAATGGACTTCTGGGATGTTTCAGCCAAGTACCAAGTCGCCACTCTGGATTAGGCGTAACGTTAGAGCCAGGAAGCTTATTGGCGACGAGAGGTCGGTGGGAACTTGGGGACAAAGCTCCATAGCTTGGACCACCGGCGGGCACCGGCGGGCACCGGTGCTTGCTTGTCAGTCTTCTACAAGTTGTACTTCGGAGAGTGTGCTCAGGAATTGCATGACATCAGCCCATTTCACCAGAGTACTACCAGACGTTTGGCGAGCTACCCACAGTTGGTTGATATACCAAATATCCGCACTAAGCGTTTTCCGACATCTTTTGTAATGCGCACGGCCAGAGAGTGGAATGCTCTGCTGCCCTCGGTGTTCCCTACTACTTATACTCATAACCAGAGTTCCTTCAAAGCTGGGTGAAAGAAGCAACTGCAGTGAAAGCTCGCTATATCGTTGACCCTACAAACTTAACTCGGAGTAAGAGTGGAATCTAGCGCAAGACAATTTTAATTTAAAAAGATGACAATACTGAAAAATGTGTATCTAGTCGAATCGAAAGCTAAATTAATTTTAATATCAAGTGTAACTAGATAAAACAGTGCATGTTCTAATAATAAGAAGTAAAATACGAGCTAACTAACACAGTGAATGAAGCAATTCATGAGCTGATAAATTTAATTAAGATAATATATTGTCCCATACAATAGTTTATCGGTTACGACTAACGCACGACGTAAACATACGCATGCGTACAGCTGCTATTGTACTACCATAAAATTTGGTTTACGCGATTACCTACTTTGATTAGGATATTGTAATGTGGAGAATTAGTCAACGTTTTTTCTAAAAATGTCGAAATGTTCTATTTGAACATCCGAAACGAGTATTTTTACAAATACCTACGATTCGGTTAAGTTGGGGCAGTGCTTTCAAATATTCTTAATTTTTGATTTTAACATTAATATAAATGTTTAAAAAATTACTCAGTAATTAAAATAATATAAAACTAGAAAAAATTTGTAGGTATTTGTAAAAATACTCGTTTCGGATGTTCAAATAGAACATTTCGACATTGTAGGGTGGACGTTAGCTTATAAACGCAAATACTGATAGACTAGAAGAATTTCACAGGGATATCCCAAGTCCTGGGTGGCTCAGTGGTTAGAGCAGTCGCCCGGATTGCGAAAGATCGCGGGTTCGATTCCCGCCCCAGGACGTGAAATTTTTCTAGTTTTATATTATTTTAATTACTGAGTAATTTTTCAAACATTTATATTAATGTTAAAATCAAAAATTAAGAATACCGAATTGAATTGAGAACCTCCTCGTTTTTGAAGTCGGTTGAAAAAGCGTCTGACGAGAATAATAATAATAATTATGTAATATCTCATTAATTTTTTTTTCAAATTTTACAAAGATAAGTTAATATAATTATTAGTTTTTCAGTTACTGAGCAGCAGATAATTATCGATCGATTACAACAACATTGACACAAAGGTCGTATCAGTTCTCGTCTCTACGTTTCCCATCTCCATTGATCCTTGCTACTGTTATATCAATATCGACCTGCGCTTTGATCTGCGCGCCCTGACGACCCACTTGTAATAATCATCAATTAGCGTGTTGATTGAGCGGACACAAGTGGGCGGCGTTCTTAGAACTGTAGCAGTGATCGCTTGCACACAGATTGGGTCAGCCATTTCGATTCAGTGTACTTTACCTTACAAACATCATTAGCCTACTTATCGTCAATACAAGGCACAGTCGGCAGTACGTCAAGCGTCACAGTTTGACATTGAGACCGCCCTTGCGCCATTCGTAATAGAGGCGGCTTTCGTAGTGAAACTGTTACACTTGACGTGCTGTCGTCAGTACAATCTCCTGATGGCGATGAGATGCAAAATGTATAAAGATAGTTAACTCCATTTTAGCCCCTGACGAAAAAACAGGGTTAACTTTGAGGTGTCTGTTGTGTATCTGTGTGTCCTGTCTGTGACATTGTATCTCCACAACGAATGGACCGATTTTGATCCGTTTTTTTGTGAAATCTGACGTGATTAGAGTTCTTAGCTATAAGTTTATTAGGATCAGTTTAGTTAGGCATTTGATGACTATCAGCTCATTTCCTACTTTTCACAGATCCGATTGATTCGAAAGGTTTACTGTTACTTCGGTGGTATTTCCTTGACATGATAACCTCGAGCTGATCCGGTACTATCAAATAGTTTGCAGGATGCTCAATCCTTCAGAGAACTACAGCAGATATAGCGTGTTTGGGTTCATAAGAATAGTCTCAATGAGATGGTGTTAGAAGATTAATGAGGCCGGGGGTTACATAAAATTTTCAATGTTATATTATACAATGTTTCACATAGTTCTAGCTCGAGACTCGGCTGGCTGCGGCGAACATACATTGGACTCTAAACTTGATCGCTTACTCGGCGGGCCGCGGTTCCAATTCTCAAAATATTTTTTTGGTATCAGTGTTTTTTTAAATAGTTTTTATTTTTATTTTTTTTATTTAAACTTGTTTCAATTAAGATTTCCGTTTTTGTTTGAGCTCGCAAAGCGGTTTTGTAAGAAATATATATTAAAGTAGAAAAAAATAAAGCAATAATAATTATGTCTACTAAAAATTGTTCGGGCTGTCTTAATATAATTAAAGGCCGTGAATATCTACAGTGCCCTTTGTGTGAACATATATATGACCTTGACTGTGCCAACGTTTCTGATAAAAGATTTAGGTTAATGACTAATGATCATAAACAAACTTGGAAGTGCCCTAATTGTGTTATGAAGCAGCGGAAAATTGGAGACAACACTGACACGCCAATACGTCAGCGGTCAAATGTTGTGAGTCCAGTGAAGATGCCTGGCAAACAGACAAATATGAATGATTCCACTAATGTCACCCTGCGTTCTAAGCCACGGCAACATGATCAGAACAAGGAAAGCACGCCTAACTATGTGACTGAGGAGCGTCTGCGAGCTATAATAAGACAGGAGTTTACTGATGTATTGAAAAGTACCATTAAGGAATTAGTGAAGTCGGAGTTATCGAATATCACTCAGCAAGTGTCAAGTTTTCACGATTCTCTATCGTACTTCAATGGATGTTTTGAGGATCTAAAAAAAGATATCGAATATAAAGCTGCTACCATTAAGGCACTGGAAACAGATAGAGATGATCTTAGGGCTTCTGTGACCGACTTGACAAACAGGCTTTCGATACTGGAGCAAACATCACGTGAGTCCAATATAGAGATCAACGAAGTTCCAGAAAAAAAAGCTGAGAATTTAATATATGTTCTCTCTCAGCTGGCGCAATCTGTGAGCTACCCTGCTTTTGGTGACGACCTATTGCATGTGACTGGAGTCGCCAAACTCAATCGCGACAGTAACCGACCACGTTCCATTATAGCTAAGCTTCGGAGTCCTCGGCAACGTGATGCCCTTCTGGCTGCAGTGGCTTCCTACAACAAAAAGAACCCTAAGAACAAGTTAAACTCCACCCACTTGGGTCTGGAAGGCGCCAGTATTCCAGTATTTGTTGCGGAACATCTTACACCATCTAATAAGTCACTTCATCCAGCTGCTCGCAAGAGGGCCAAGGATATGTCTTACAAGTTCGTGTGGATTCGGAACGGTCGTATCTATGCCAGAAGGGACGAGTTTAGTCAAGCCATACTAATCAAAAACACAAATAGCCTTAAATATATAGTTTAGTTTTTATATTTTTCCCTGGGTTTTTTCTGGTTGGTAATGTTGTAGTGACTAGCAATAACTATTAATGGAAATATACTATCAAAATGTTAGAGGAATCAGAACTAAGACTGCAGAAGTTTATCAAAATATTGTTCAAACGAATTATGAGATATTGGTTTTCACTGAAACATGGCTGAATGGGAATATTTGTGATAGTGAATTTATAGACAATCGTTTATATAATGTATATCGAAGAGATCGTTGTACTTCGTCCAACACAAAGTTGGATGGTGGTGGAGTGATGATTGCGATATCTTGTGGAATAAACTCTTACCGGGTCCCTTGTTGGGAAACTAACCGCGAGGACCTATGGGTGATAGTAAACATTAAAATTAATAATACTTCTAGAAAAGTGGGCATTTGTGTTGTATATCTTCCGCCACCAGTAAAAATGGAACATCTTAAGGAATTCTGTGATAGTGCTAGTAATGTACTTGGCAAGGTTGACGATGTCATCATTTTTGGAGATTTCAATCTGGGAATGATTAATTGGTCTCAGCAAAGTGACAGTAATTATCTATCTCCTGGAAATTATGGCATTGCCTTGGGCCATACACTTGTGGATTTTATGAATTCAAATAGTTTATTTCAATTTAACCACATTTACAATAGTGATAGTAAAATTTTAGATCTGATTTTGTGCTCGGTATGTGAATCACGTGTTACTCAGCCTCTGGATCTCTTAAGTAAACTGGATCCTAAACATCCTAATTTGCTGTTTCAATTGCCGAATACTAGTGTTAAGTGTTTTACTAATAAGTCGCAAGCTTCATATAATTTTTTTAAGGCTGATTATGTTGCTATTGACTCTGAATTGGGTGCTATTGACTGGTATGGCAAGATCTCGCACTATGAGGATGTTGATGAAATGGTTAAAATATTCAGTGACACTATAAATACAGTAGTTCATAACAATGTACCAAAACGCAATATTGGGAAGTATAGATGTCCTCCTTGGTTCACCCGCGCATTGGTTAAGTTAAAGTCAGAACAAGGAAAATTGAGACGTAGGTATCGAATTTATGAGAACCCCAGGGATAAGCTAGAATATGACATTCTCAGGAATCGCTGTCAAAAACTTGCTCAGAAATGTTATGCTCAATATAAATCTAATCTTGAAAGTAATATGTATGATAACCCTAAGGCATTTTGGAGGTTTTTCAAGGATAGGCGCAAACGGAATACTAATTTACCTGCACAAATGCATCTTAATCAAGCGTGTGCAAAGACAGGTCCTGATTTGGCCAATTTATTTGCTGACTATTTTTCCTCTATGTACACTGCCAATCGTAAGACTACTTCTATTCAGGAGGTTGGCGATGTCCACAGATCTCTAAGCCATATTTACGTTTCTGAAAAAGAAATATTAAGGAGAATGGAGAATCTTGACATAAACAAAAGTGCAGGACCAGATGGTATTCCACCGATTTTTATCAAGCGCTGCAGATTACACCTTAGCCTTCCACTATACATCATATTTAATAAATCACTCCAGTCGGGCAAGTTTCCTAGTTCTTGGAAAACGGCTCGTGTTACTCCTGTTCATAAAAAAGGTAGCGTGGGCAACATCTCTAACTATATACCTATTTCTATTCTGCCATGCTTTTCTAAATTGTTGGAGTTGATAGTCTGCCCTGTTATCACGCGTCATTTTGAACCCATTTTGGCCGACTCTCAACATGGTTTTCGAAAGGGTCGTTCTACTGAAACTAATCTAGTTACATTTACCTCGTACCTGTCTCATCATATGGACGCTGGTTTGCAGATCGACGCCGTCTACACCGACTTTTCTTGTGCTTTCGATAAGGTCAACCATGATATTCTAATATCGAAATTGGAAGCATGTGGTATACATGGGTCTTTGCTCATGTGGTTTATCTCATATCTAGAAAGAAGGTCACAACTGGTGGCAGTTAATGGTTTTGTTTCCCGGACATATTGTGCCAGTTCTGGGGTGCCGCAGGGATCGAACTTGGGGCCGATATTGTTTTCAGTATTCGTGAATGATATCACTACTGTTATTAAACATTCTAGGTTTTTACTGTTTGCAGTTGACCTCAAATTATTTAAAGTGGTGTCCTGTAACGCTGACTCATTGCTTCTACAGAGTGACTTGGCTGGGTTGAGTGCCTGGTGTTCTGACAACGATATGACTCTGAACCTTCAGAAATGCTTCCATATTAAGTTTTATTTTTTTATTTTATTTTATTTATTTGGTACAATAACAAAATACAGATTAGAAACAAAGCTGATTCTTCTTATACCACGAAACACGTTAAATCCATATTTCAATTATAATTGCACACAACATTGCTTGCTTAATCTTTAGGTGCAGTAAACTAAGATAAATATGTACTTTAATACTATATTAAGAAATACTATAATAAAATATAAAATAATAGATACTAAATTTTACAAATACCAAGCTTCTGACATTCGTTTGTCAATAATGAAAACTTAAAAGAAACAAGGCTTTCATTAAAAATGTCTCTGTGATTACATGAACAATCATACAACCGACACATTCGCACCAAAGGGCTATTTTTCGATACATTGTTATTGGTGACTGGCACACTGAATAATTGAGAGATACGCACAGACCGGGTAGGCACTTTAAAATATAACTCATTTAATAACAACTCACTACAATTACCATTAACGATCTTATGTAATGTACACAAATCAATAACCCATCTACGTCTCTCCAAACTGGTCATAGAAAATCTCCTGAGACGATCCGAATATTCCGGCAAACGACGCCTTAAACCAAACTTAGCACATAGATATCTAAGGAAACGTCTCTGAATTGACTCTATTCTGTCTATATGTATGCCATAAGCAGGAGACCACACACAAGAGCAATACTCTAAAGTAGTTCTTACAAAGACGTATACAGCAATATTAATGACTTTGGATCTTTAAACGGTTTACTTTGTCTAAAAACAAATGCCAGCATTTTATTAGCTTTACTGCAAATGTGATCGTAATGCGGCCGAAAAGACAACTGAGAATCAAAAATAACACCCAGGTCACGTACGACACTTACACGCTGCAAAACAACTCCACTCATTTTATAATGATATTCAAACACACGTTTATTCTTGGTAAAGCTAATCACTTGGCATTTTTTTATATTAATTAACATGTCATTATCGCTACACCAAGTCAGTATTGTGTCTATGTTAGCTTGTAATGATTTACAGTCCTCGAATTTACTAATCTGTTTATAAATTTTGACATCATCAGCATAAGCTAAACATTCTTCAGATATTAAATCGAATAAATCATTTATAAAGATCAAAAATAATAATGGACCTAGATTTGATCCCTGAGGAACTCCCGAAGTAGCTAGAAATGGAATAGAATTATAACCATTCAATTTAACCAATTGGGAACGATTAAAAAGGTAAGATGTAAACCAACGGTGAAGATTACCGTGGATACCCACTTGATGTAGCTTTGCTAAAAGTATACTGTGATTGACCCGGTCAAACGCCTTAGAAAAATCAGTATATATGCAATCTACTTGATTTTTATCGTTAAAAGAATTACATAAATATGTGGAATACACTAATAGATTAGTCGTTGTTGATCTACCTGAAACAAATCCATGCTGTTTTGGACTAATTATATGTTTAACATGACTGTATACATGGTCATAAATGACACATTCAAAAAATTTAGCGAACCAACTGAGTACGCAAACAGGACGATAATTAGTAACATCCCTCTTATCTCCCGCTTTGTGTATGGGAGTAACATTAGCAATCTTCCACTGTGTAGGGAAAGTACCAGTTTGGATAGACATATTATAAATAAGTGTTAATGGTGTGACTAAGACCTGAGCACAAAGGCGAATGAAGATCGGTGGTATACCATCCGGGCCTGCACCTTTAGTGAGATTTACACTTTTTATTAATTTTGATACCGATTCCTTAGATATCCTGAAGCTATTTACTGAAAAGTTAGTGGATGTAAAACTAGCCCGATAATTTGACGATGTAGCCGGGTTATATACGGTGGAGAAATAATTGGCAAACAGATTCGCAATCTGCGCTCCATTATCAGCGATATCCTTATCAAAACACATAACTCCTGGCGTGACATTTGTGACACGTTTGTTTTTGGTAAACCGCCAAAAAGATTTTAAGTTCATATTTAGATCGTCCTCTATACCCTTTATATATCTTTCAAAACAACTATCCATCAATATTCTCACCCGTGATCTAAGCATACTGAAAGTGTCGTAATCTCTAGGATTTTTATATTTTTTATATCTATCGTAATACTTAAACTTTTCTTTTAAAACTCTTATAAGACTACGTGAGAACCAAATTGGATACCTAGTATTACGAGCTCTTGTTTTCGGAGTATAATTTTCAATGACTCTAGTTATTGAAGTATAGAAAAATTTTACAAACTCATCAACCCCAAGATAACTCGCATGATAATCCCAATCAATCTGCTGAAGATCTCCGATGCATTTATCATAATCCGTTTTATAAAAGTTTAGTTTTTGAATGGCATCGCCAGTGACAAGAGGTTTTACTGCCTCTTTAAATAGCAATTCAAACGGAGGATGATGAGCGTCCACTCTACTTATCGGAATGGCAGTTGTTAGTAAGAATAAATCAGGATGGCTAGTTAAAACCAAATCGAGAATTCTACCGTTCTGATTAACATTAAAATTCAACTGGCTTAAAGCTGCGGTATGAATGAGATCATATATTAACTGAGATTTCACACAAGAGGGGTTCAAAGGAGTCATTAGCTCAGTCGACCAATTAAGATTTTTCAAATTAAAATCACCAACAATGCATGTAATATGATTGGGGTGTTCAGTGATTATTTTTTCACATTTTTTACAAAAATCTTTGTAAACGTCATCAGGTAAATAATCTGGTAAATAAACAACACAAACATTAATAAAGGTATTCTTGTCTAAGTGAATTTCAACCCATAAGTCCTCCACAAATTCAGTATTCCACTCAGGTCTCATCCTAAACCGGAAACTTCTAGATATTGCAATCAACACGCCACCACCGTGCCTCCTATTAAATCTTTTACAAAATTTAGCCTCCCTATCCCTGCGTACCACACAATACCTATTATCAAATAATTCAGTCGAAAGGACAGACTCATTTAACCAAGTTTCACAGAGACATATCATATTATAATTATTACACAATACCGTGTTGTAAATATCCACAACCTTGGTATTCATACCTCGTATATTCTGATAGTAAATCGTACTACCCATTATAGACACTATTAGGACCTATACATTATTTGCCAATAATCATACCGTGATTCAACTAATTAAATTTAGACTTTCATGGTTTCTTATCAGTATGAAAGTAGTATCTGGAGCCTTCCTCGCGTAAATACGGCCATTCCGAATCCACACAAACTGATACCCGAATTCCTTTGCTCTTGCTCGCGCAGCGGCATGCAAAATTCTATTAGTAGGTGATAAATGCTCCTGCACAAAAACGGGTCTCTTATCACCAGCAATTCCAAGTAAAGCAGTATTGATCTTATTATTTGGGTTTGATTTATTATACCTCTGCACAGACGAATAAAATTCATCACGACATATTGAGCTTTTAAATTTTACAATTATTGTACGAGGACGCTGAGAGTCTTTATCCTTTTTGGCCACCCGAGTACTACTCATAATATCGTCATCATTCAGTTTAAAATTAATGACGGAAGAGAATTGTTGCACAAGATTTTTCAGATTCTCATTTCTATGCTCATGGACGCCACTTATTTCCAAATTATTTTCCCTGAGATACTGTTCAGCGTTATTTAGTCTATCTGTTACATCACGTAATGTGCTCTGGAGCATGCTGCAATCAGTTTTTATTTGCGTATTTTCTTTTAACAGCATCTCAACATCCACCTTAATTTTATCATACATCTCACTGAGAAAGGAAACTGACTTACGAAGATCCTGTAAATCATTTTTAATAGGAGTGAGTTCAGATTGAAGAATCCGCGTTAACATTGTTGGAAGTTCCAATTTCATTGCCTCAATAACTTGATCTTTAATGGCTGAAATGACACCATCATTTTCATTAATCTTTCCCGATTTTGACACATTTTGACTGGCTGGTTTATGCTTTTTTGGTGAACGTTCTTTCTTGCGTTCTGTGATATTAGTTGTTTCTTCAGCACTACTGTCGGAAAATGCCTGATTGCCGTCGTTCTTCAGGTCACGCACTGGAGTATTCGTATTTCCCACCTTTGGCTTTTTACTGTTGCATTCCTGGCAGGTCCACTTGTTTCTATGATCCCTTGTCATAGTATTACGAAACCGACTTGTTGAAACGTTTGCACAATCTAGGTCAAAAACCTGTGAGCACTTGTAGCATTTCAAATATTCACGACTGTCGATTACGTTCTTGCACCCAGCACAATTGTACAGTTTCGATGACATGATTATTAAAAAGTATTATTAAAATTAAATCAAATCACAAGTCCAACGCACACGAACAGTACACTTTAAAATAAATTCCTTTAGTCATTTATTATGTTCTTACTAACACTGTCTCGCCGAGGCAGCTATGTTCGCGAGAAAAATGTCACAACCGCCAGGGGCAATGCGTCGCTTACGCGTTTTTGTGGATCACTTAGTACGAACACCACCGATTGATTTTATCAAGCAACAGAATGAAATTTTTTAGAAATATCCAATTACTAATTATGATTTTATGAAAGTCACTTCACTACCTAACTAGCAATACCCAATTGCAATGGTATTTGCCAAAAATACTCCTAAATATACACTTGAAATTGACGAATGAATAAAAATATTACAGAGCAAAAAAAAAAGTCCCATACTCCTCCAGCTACAATATACTGGGCACGCGACTAACCGAGGTCAATGAAATATGTGACCTAGGGGTAACTCTGGATGCTAAATTAAAATATACATCTCATATTGATAATATCGTTACCAAGGCGGCACAGATGTTTGGGTTTCTCAAGCGCAATGCGAGGGGTTTCCACTGAGGAGCAAAGATAGTGCTGTATAATTCGCTAGTACGCAGTCATTTAGAGTATGCTAGTTCCGTTTGGAACCCATCATACGTAATACATTCACAGAGACTCGAAGGTATTCAGCGTTCATTCACAAGGCACCTGGCTTTCGAGTCCCAAGGTATATCTCACAGGTGTCCATATGGCCAGAGGCTTAAATTTTTCGACATGCCATCTTTAAAGGTACGACGAACCGCCCATGATCTACTTCTCCTTCATAGAATAGTAAACGGTCAAACTGGTTGTAGTGATTTACTGGAACATCTTTCATTGTCTGTGCCATATAACATTCCTCGCCATCCAATAGCTAAACTTCTTCGTGGTCCCACGTCGCGAACCAATCTGGGTTCACATGCCCCTATTTCAAGAATGTGCAGCTTACTTAACGACATAGGTGGGGGGTGTGGCGGGGTGGACATTTTTTATGACTCATATCGGCTGTTTAGACGTAAAATATTGACATATTTGTACCGGTCAATGGCTCCAACGTAGGAATCGCCAATTTATATTCTAAGATTCTTTAATTCTTTCGTATATTTTACTAATTTTCATTGTTTTAGTTGATTGAAAAATATTTATGGTAAATGCTGTGTCACCTATAGAGGTGTATGCATCAGGTTACAGATTAAGTTTTAATTTTTGTTTTGTAAATGTTTTAATGCATGTGCCCGCTGGTGTCCTTAAATAAATAAATAAATAGTTCTCGCAATACATGTCGTATGTATGCTTAGCCCGTTGATTAATCGCCGGCATCCAATTGAATGCCTAGCCCAATACTTAATTGAACTAGACTCACTTAACGATTAACGACTTAGCGCATTGAATGGATAGTCTTGTACTTAAAAAATGTGGTTTGATTGGTAGGTTCAAGTTTATTTTTTTTATGACCACTTACAACCGATATCGTTTTGATTCTAACTGGTTTTAAAAATAGCCTTAAATCTACCAATCACTCAAACAGTCACACAAAAGCTCTTAGATTTAAACGACCGGCCTAGGCATCCAATTGAATGGCTAATTTAAACCAGACGGCTAACATGACGTTCATCTGGTTAAAAAAACGTTGCGCTCAATGACTTGGCTAGTTGTACTTCAGCAGTTTGATTAGATGCCGACGTTCAATCAACGGGCTAGGCGTCCAGTTAAGCGGCAGATTGATTAACCAGACGGCTGCGACATGTATATAACCCGATATAGCTCAATTTTCTACGCACTATTCACATGACATAAAGCGGCCATAAAGCAGAAACGCCATTCCATCAAACGAACCGTTCCATTTACGTTAATCTTTTTTTATGCGTTTAGTCGGTTCAATAAAAATATGTATTATAATAAAAATTAATACCAGCTACCCACTCAGTGCTTATCAGCAATTAAATATTGAATACAAATATCCAAAATGCGTCGGCAGTAAAAGAAATATTAAAATAAAACTAAAGGTTGTAATATTGCCCATAAACAAACAATTTGTATGTAATATTCATTAGTTTTGGCTTGTATCAAATCAATAAAAAAACGGACAGAAATGGAGTAGCTTTTTAGACTCTACATAATAATAATAGGTTGGAGAAAAAGTATCTTCGCATTTTTAAAAAAAATTCAAAACATTTTTTAATATAGTTTATTTACATTTAACTAAAATATGTAGGTACCATTTTGTTCGATAACTTTTTGCCATCTTGTAGGTAGGGACATGATCCCATTGCTATAGAAATTTTGGGGCTTCTGATCAAAATACCGCGCCAAGTGGTTTTGGCAGTCCTCTCGTGATGTTAACCTGACACTGCCTAGACAATTCTGAAGAGAGCGAAACAAGTGGAAATCTGAAGGTGCAAGGTCAGGACTATACGGCGGATGCATTTACACCTCCCAGCCAAAGTCTCTTAATTTTTGCTGAGTGGCTAAAGATGTGTGAGGTCTAGCGTTATCATGATGAAAAACCACACCCCTTCTGTTGATTAATTTCGGCCGCTTTCTCTCAATTTCTTGCTTTAATCACATCAGTTGTTCGCAGTAGAGATCAGAATCGATGGCCCTGCCTGGTGGTAACAGCTCATAATGAATAATGCCCTTCCAATCCCACCACACACACAGCATCACCTTGTTGCTAGTTAACCCGGGTTTCGCCACAGTCTGTGAAGCCTGACCGGCCTTTGACCACGACCTTTTTCGCACGCTCTTGTCGTATGTGATCTACTTTTCATCACCAGTTATCAGCTTCTTCAAAAATGGTTCGGTTTCATTACGTCGTAATAAAGAATCACAAATGAGTACACGGTTCATTAGGTTTCTTTCAGTGAGCTCGTGGGGTACCCAAATATCGAGCTTTTTTGTGTACCCATTTTTTTTTAATGCGCCAACAACTGTTTTGTGGTCAATTCCCAGTTCTTCGGCTACGTCGTAACTACTGATATGCCGATCTTGCTCCAGTTTTTCAAAAATGGCATCAATTTTATCCGTAATAGGGCGACCAGAGCGACGTGCATCTTTGACATAAAAATTTCCGGATTGAAAACGCTTAAACCAAATTTGTGCTACTCTCACAGATACTGCACTAGGTCCATAAACATCGCAATTTTGTTTTTTTGCTTGCGTTGCATTTTTACCTTTTTTGTAGTAAAATTTTAAAATGTATCGAATTTCTTATTAGATTCACTCATCTTGACAGTATTAAAAAACAAATGAAAAACACACATTTTCCTAATTTGAATTTGGAATTATCTTTTTCAAAATCTAAACTTTTACTGATACCAAAACCAGCCAGATACAAACAGTACAGCCATAGAGATTTTATTACAAGTTCATACATACTATAATGCGAAAAGACTTTTTCCCCAACCTAATATGTAATTCTAAAAATAATTTTTTTTATTAAAAATAACGACTAACTCACGCTCGTGGTATACCTACTGATGTGATGCTATGAATAGAACGAGGATACAAAAACATTTTAGGCTGTTCTTGCCACAGAACACATTTTTAATATTCCGTGGTTGTAGCCCAAAGATAGCTTATGGAAGTTAAAGGACAAGTCGCCCTAAAATCAACAAACATATGAAATCTGTCACAATCTCGCTGCTGGGCACAGGCCTTCCTACATGGGCGAAGCACATGAGGAGTTTGGATCATACCACCACCGATACCACGCTGGCTCAATGCGATTTGGTGAGTTAAGCTGGGACGTACACCATAACATAATAATATTGCATACACTATAATTATTAGACAGACAGACAGACAGACCGACTGACAGACAGACAGGCACATTGTCTGACATACAGACGGACCGACAGACAGATTGACAGACAGACCGATAGACAGACTGACAATTTAACATTGTTAGCTTACGTAAATCCAGACAAGACAGAGAGATAATGACATTGTTAGTTAGTATTATTTTATGTAATAGACTTAGAGGATTTTTGACGAATCGAAAGTGCTTCTTAACTAATTAATAATAATAATAAATTCTGACGAAAGAAAGGTAGATTTTGCAAATTCTGTATTTTACTGGGCTAGGTCAAACCAAACAGGTCAGCTGCAGCAGGCAATTAGCAAAACCGTTCTAATTTCCTTTCGCGGCGTCTAACTGACCCAGATCCTCGACCCGTGACCGCAAGGAAAGTAGGAGCGATCAGGTATACCTGGTCATGGATTCATTCGGGCTAGATGGGTAATGGGTGTGAGTGTAAAGGCGATATTACAAGGTTCAACCAAATTGAAAGCAATAAATAAGAAGTATATTATGAAGAATTCATTAATAAGAAGTATAATAACTCTTTGAGAAATATTGCAAAAGAAATAGTATGTCTTAGATCAATAGTCTCATCGATATACTGGTATGTTTGATGTGTTGCGTGCGGCGTAGATAAAATCTACGGAACAGGTGACGTCACATGTTCCTGTAATATTACAAAATGTATAGGCTTATTGTCAAAATTAATAATAGCTATGTAATATGTATGTTTTATTCATATTTGTCACAATAATAGTTGTTTCATTTGATGTCCCCTTCAACTCTTTCGTAGCCAGCATAAAAAAATGCTTGTTAAAGTATTCTTTTGGATCACTAGAGGTGTTAACTTCTATGAGTGGTGAGATAAACGTTGCTATGTATAAACGATGATGATGATGATGATGAGGTATCTAGTGCTTCGTTGGCGTAGTGGTAATCGCGTCTGGCCGGATATCACGAGACGCGGGTTCAGATCCCGCCTTAAGCATATATTTTTCATCGTTTTCTTTCCTTATTTGTTATTGTTACATAAAGCAATTAATCTATGCGCATGCGAACATTGCTAGCGTGGTAACCACGCAAGCAATGTTCGCTGGCCTAAGGCCTAGTGTGTGAGATTATTGAATATCTACCATTTGGTTTGTCATAGTCGCTAATGACAAATTATTATTGATTGTCTAATATGTGCTTGCGCCTGTCATTATAATTACGGCCAAACGGTCCGTGTTTTGTCAGGTCAGGGTCAGTGATCTAAAAGCAGTTTGCGTTATCCACCACACCGATGAGCAACCAAGATAAGACAGTGGTCCAGTCAATTATACTGACTTTGACATTTGATAATTTGAACGGAGAAGAGCCTCTTTGGTTGATTATATCACCTAGGAGTTTGTGGCGTCATTCAATCGCGCCAATGTCGTTCAAGATGTTTATTATAATAATTACAATATTTAGTAATTTAAATATAATAAAACTAGAAAAATTTCACGTCCTGAGGCAGGAATCGATGCTCAGTGGTCAGAGCAGTCGCCCGGATTGCGAAAGGTCGCGGGTTCGATTCCTGACTCAGGACGTGAATTTTTTTACAATATTGTGTCGGAGAGAACGTTGTGATATAAAATTGGTGTAGTTTTGTAAAACAAGTATTTGTGTTGACGTTTTTTTTTTTATACTACTAGATGACAAACAAGCTGACAGCCCACCTGATGGTAAGCGGTTACCGCCCCCTATAGACACCTGCAATAACAAGGAAAAATCACTTGATATTGCAGGTGCGTTGTCATCCTGGGGCCTAAGATGAAATGCCGTCCATGCCCAGTAATTACACTGGCTACCTTTCCCTTCAATCCGAAACACAGTGAACTGTTTCACGGCTGAAATAAGAAAGGCGGTGGTACCTACCCAGACGACCCTACATACGGGCCTACCACCTAGTGCGTGCAATATAAAAAATCCACAGGAAAAATCATTGAAATAAAAGTTGATTTGGTGTGATAGACGTTGAGAATATTATCGTGGTTACCCACCTCGTCGAAGTAGCATCATGAAGACCGGCATCATAATATTTGGTACCAAACTCTCCCAAGATCGATTGAAATGTGTTACAAGCATTTGAATATATTTTTAGGAAATGATTGATTGAATTCATAAAAGAATTAGCTGTATGGTTATATTTTTGCCTGTTCCAAAGGACGAATGAATGCCTAATACTATTAATTTCGAAGGAGTTCCTACCATTGACAAATTTTAAGTAAACCTTCAAGCTACCATAGAGGATAATAATTATACCAATAGGAATAAGCAACTACTAAGCCTACACATTTTGCTAAAAATAAAAATGTAAGACACTGCAATCACAATGCAATAGGCACTGGAAGTAGACAAGACTCACAAGATGCACACGCAGCGTCAGTTCCTACCTCGTCTATCAATGAAACTGCCAGTCGTAATTAGTTGGAGGCTGTTGAACGGGACGCTGTATCAGGCAAGTCACACCTTCGCACTTCATTACGGAACATTTGAATATCATTTTACTTTCAAAGCGAGACATGAACGCGCGCAAGGACCTTATTTGTTACGACATCTTTATTGATAAAATTTAACATCTTCACTGATTTAAGTGTCATTTATGATTACAAAAAAGGATTTATAGTCGTTATATTCTGCAGGTGGAAAGGGTTTTTAAAATGAATCAGTCTCTAGGACTTTGAGACCAGGTTCTTAATTGGTCAATAATTAAGTTTAAATGAATCAGTCGAAGGTGATTAAAGCAAGCATAGATTTAATTGGCACCTTGGTGGATGTGATAAATTCGAAGACAGTATTTAGAGATAAATAATGCTGCTATGCAATTATTATAACACTAAAGTAATCTTATTATAATACTTAGCTAAAATAGATTCACATTTAACAGCAACATTAGCATTCTTCAAATCTCAATCCATAGCTTGGTAGCATGATCTGTTATGAATTTTGAATCATTTCTGTACGGCTTGTAGTTTAAATGGAGACGTTTAGTCCTGGATTTTAACTACTGCTTAAAAGCTTCTAATATGTACATATAAATATCTTTTAATAGTAACAATTACAAATAAAGAATCTTTTGATAGAATTTATTACTTTCACATTTACTTTTTCCATATTATCCAATTTGTATGTACCTATCTATATTCTTTCACTATTATCCGAGGCTATCCAAAAGAGATTATTTTTTATCTACAATAATTGTCGCAAATTGAACGGCCTCACATTAGCGTGATACGACAGTTCGAAAACGACTCTTTAGAATGAAGGAGGATTAAAATGTATTAAGGCAGCCGCAGATGTCCAAAGTGTTTCGCCTGGTCTACAGTCTTCTGTACGTTACTGTGTTGTTTATTTTCTGTGGCATTTTAATCAGTTTCAAGTTTAAACATTAACATGGAGGATTATAGTATGTTTGTAACACTGCACGATATGTGGTAGGGTTGAGATGTAAATACCTAATGCGATATCTGAAGATTACGACAATTCCATAGCTCTAATTATACGATTTAATTAAAAACTCTAGGGCAATCTAAGTGACACACACAACAGATTAAGCCGGACAGCCATGATGAGATAGACGCTAAGTGACTTATCCCAAACGCTGTACTTTAATTAACGCTTACTGATACGAGAACAATATTATTAAGAGCCTAGATGCAACCACATTACGCTTAAAGGATTTATATTGCTATAATATTACACATTATAAATTACTGACTGAGAAAACCGTTGACTCAGATCATATTATTGTGATACGTCTGAGAGCACTCACCGGGGTATGTATAGAGATTTGTACGACCAAAAAGGGATCAAATCTTTTGTTTCACTATGAGAGCTCAAGCATTATTTTGTTTTTAAAATAGACCGTTGAGCTTCCTATACATATATTCTGGTCACAATTTGTGCCTTGACTTATACGTACAAATAGTGACATCGGCTCGATCGGCGGTGCTTGCAAGTCTAAACAAGCCAACACCATTTGCATGTTCGAATTCATGAAGACTTGGTGCACCGTTGTGTCCTTTGCACGCGTTCAGAACTACCGTAATATTCCCAAGAATTCACACGATAGAGTTTACAAAGCGTAGAACTGAACATACTAGTTGTAAATCGCTTATCAATGAGTCAGCACTTGCGTGTGCACACCTTGCCTTTTGCAAACACTTGTAATTTCATAGGCTATGTACACGTCGCCTTAAATTGTGCCTCGGTTGTTTACTGTATTAGCCGAGATAAGTGACGGGCAGTGCTATAGGGTCGTTACGCAGATTTATTGTTTTATTGTCGGCAATATTAGCTGGACTTAAGGAATCTAGCATTCTAGACTAGACAGATGTTTATGCGACGCATAAATTAGTGATGCAATCTAAAAATAGGATCGCCATTTATTATTTCAAACTTTACGAGCCTAATATATAACTTTTGATTTCCAGTGATTTTAGTGCACTAACTTAAAAATAATTTACCTATTTTATTCAGAATATTTTCTTTCATTTCTTAAGCTTGAGTATTTTTTACTCTACAATTTGGTGAACAGAGATTTTATTTTAACTACACTTTGCTGCGTTAAGCGTCAGTGTTGCGTTTTAGTGTTCTAAGTTTCGTATGTATTTCACTAAATAGTTTCGATTACTTATTTTTATTTCCGATTTTTGGTTCCACTACTTCAGTATCTTTAAGAGTTGCTATAACTCTCAGTTCTGTAGCAAATTCTTTCTGCGTGTTTACGGGTTAAGGTTCATTAGCATACACCACCAACTCGTCTTAATTAATGACTTTAAATAATCCATTAGTCATCTACCAGCCCTGCTCTAGACAGGAATGCAGTAACTCGAGAGTCGTGACTGGCGGGAGTCGGAAGTAGGTACCCGGACTGGCCAGCGTAACGACTCTTACCTACTCCTGCGTAAGGTCCAAATTACTCAAGCGTGAAGTTACTGCGAGCACTGGGAGTTAGGCCAATGTAATACTATATTTTAGCTAACATTTGTTTAACAATACTTGATTTTTGCTCATAAAATGTACGGAGGGTTGAATTTCATTATTAATAAGAGAATCAAGGCGTAAAAGAGCTTGAACACAATTGACAAAGAATATTTAACGTTGATTTTGGGACTACATTCGGCATATAATTTTGACATATTTAATTACTAGCTTTTGCCCGCGGCTCCGCCCGCGTGGGTGCCGGGTATTGCTCCAGAAAGTATTCAATGTTCTTCCTAGGGTTTTAAACTATCTCCACGCCAAATTTCATTTAAATCAATCCGTTTGCGTAATAAACGAACAAACTTACTTCCGTATTAAAAATATTCGTTAGGATTTAAAAAATAAGTTTGTTTTTTTTACAACTAGATGACACACAAGCTGACGGCCCACCTGGTGGTTGCCTCCTATAAGCAAAGACACCTGCAATAACAAAAAAAAAACCACTTGATATTTCAAGTGCGTTGGCAAATGCCGTCCATGCCCATAGTATTTACATTGGCTACCTTTCACTTCAATCCGAAACACAGCGAACTGTTTCATGGCTGAAATAAAAAAGGTGGTGGTTCCTACCAAGACGACCCTACATACGGGCCTACCACCTAGTAAAGGTACATTAGCGTGATCTACTATATTTTAGTAGTAGGCTTTAGGAAAAGCACTTCCCTACGAAGTTAGTTCATGAATTCACCATATCTAGTCACTACATTGATGGTCGCTGTATCGAAAATGTTCCATCGACGACGGCTGACTGTAGCGAGAGTGAGTACACAATATAGATGGTAGTACATGCGTACATCAGCAGAGTTAGTCTGCAATTGGTTAAAGTTACTTATTAAGAACCTTCATTTACTAGGTGGTAGACCCATATGTAGGGTCGCCTGGGTAGGTACCACTGCCTTTCTTATTTCAGCCGTGAAACAGTTCGCTGTGTTTCGGATTAAAGGGAAAGGTAGCCAGTGTAATTACTGGGCATGGACGGCATTTCATCTTAGGCCTCAGGATGACAACGCACCTGCAATATCGAGTGCTTTTCCTTGTTAATGCAGGTGTCTATTGGCGGCGGTAACCGCTTACCACCAGTCAGGCCCTCAGCTTGTTTGTCATCTAGTTGTATAAAAAAAAACTGTAAACCTCATTTTAATGGAGGAAATAATATAATAAATAACTTCACGTTCCAAAATTAATCAGTCTCTGCGATGTTCAGTAATATACAGCAGCTCTCTATTGAAATTCTCGTCAAAACCAATTTATTAACTCTTACACTAAGCTTGCTAATCAACTTCTGTGTACAAAGTTGCATTCACTAGTGATAAATTCTCATTCAGGTGGCTTGATCCCTGACATTTGTCGCTAAAACGCTTCGTTCCCATGCACATTTCATTAGTTTTGAAATGCCTGTCCACTAAATAATAAATCTTGCAATACAAGTGAATGCTTTATGAATAGACACAAATTATATACTAATAGTAACTTTTAGACTTCCTGTGTGAGATTTAGCAGGTTCATGTCTGTCTTTAACTGGTATTTTGGTTTGTGTTTCAAATATGTTTAGCTGTTTGACATTTTGTAGGCTGAATAAACTATTCTGTCGTCTGCTGTGCCGTTTCTCGTATGCTGGTTGTCGTCAAGCAGCATTTCAGCCAAGGTATTTCTGTCATTTGCTGAATATAGGTCCGAAAACGTCGAGTTCTAGGATACTGGTCCTTTTCGAATATCGATTACAGAAATGAAATCAAACTTAGTGCAGGTGCATTTTTAACCGACTTCAAAAAAGAAGGAGGTTATATGTTCTACTGTAGGTATGTATTTTTTTGTTTGTTTGTATGTTAACCGATTTCTCTGTCAATTGAGAACCGATATTGAAAATTCTTTTTTTATTCGATTAGACTATACTCCTGAGGTGGTCCCATAGTCACCAAGTCAGGATCTGATTAAGGAATCTCAGGGAAATCGAGGGCAAACCTCAATTTTTATAGGCACGTATGACTTTTTTCCAAGGCTATTCAAGTATTTGCTTCTGTTAGTCATGTTCTCATGTTGATGAGCTTGTGATGGAAGGTACAACTCCTTAACGGTTAGGAGTTAGAAGATAATTCTTTCACTATTTTATTATTTTTTCCATTTTAGTGAAACAATTTTGAGTTCTAATTTTTAAAAACCTTTGAATGCCACGACTATTTCCGCGCAAGGAAAAATGGCTTGCCCGCAAGCCGTCCCGGCGTTTCATAACCTAATAGATGATAATTATGACCCCCTATTCTTTTATTAACCTCACGAGTCACGAATGGACTATTTTATTGCAAATGAAAGGCTCAAAATCTAAACAAACTTTATGGCAACTTTGTATTCCATATTTCACTATTTCGTTTGTCCACGATGATTCAGATAGATTTTTTAAAGTACTTAGATAATCTTTCTTAATAAGTACATACTAATATTACCATGTTTAAAAAGCCAATAAGTAAAGTTTAAGTTATATTTGTTACACCCGCAGTGCTTGGGATCATCATCATATCAGCCGAAAGACGCCCACTGCTGGGCTTAAGCCTTCCCCAAGGATCTCCAAACGGTTGTAGACCCATATGTAGGGTCGCCTGGGTAGGTACCACCGCCTTTCTTATTTCAGCCGTGAAACAGTTCGCTGTGTTTCGGATTGAAGGGAAGGTAGCCAGTGTAATTACTGGGCATGGACGGCATTTCATCTTAGGCCTCAGGATGACAACGCACCTGCAATATCAAGTGCTTTTCCTTGTTATTGCAGGTGTCTATAGGCGGCGGTAACCGCTTACCACCAGGTGGGCCGTCAGCTTGTTTGTCATCTAGTTGTATAAAAAAAAAACGGATCGGTCCTACGCAGCCCGCACCCAGCGACTTCCTGCGACCCTCGCTGATCGTCGGCCCACCTACTAATGCTGCCACTCGCCTTAAGATACCTAATATTACATTATTACTTGGCTCACCTAATGTTTGGTTCTGTCTTCGGGCACAATTTTTGTAGCTCCAGTACCCTTTCTAGCAATCATCTGTTTAAACCTTTATTTAAATTCAGTCAATCGAAATAACCTTTGACTTTTAATTGGTAGTCGGGTTTTAAAAATATGTTATTATGATAATAAAAAGATAAGATAAACCGAGGAGCAAGAAAAACAAACAATTTTCTTTTAATAATATCTAACATATAAAACTATTACCTTAACACGAAAAAGGTGTGTAAAGATAACAGGAACACAGATTAGATAAATTAAATAACAATAAAAAATGTCGGTCGTCATGGTAAGCGGTCGTGCGCACGCGCCGATCGTATCGCACTCCGTGAATGGGCGTTTGTGCTCGGGCCTAGTACGAGAGCAACGATAAGACGTATTGTGCATGTTAAATAATCGCAATATGGGCATAAAATTGTACAGCTAGCATAAAAAGTTTGTCCTTTGAATTTTCTGCCATTAAAAACTATAAAAAAGAAAATATATCTGTCAAATTCAAAAATAAGAAACGTACCAGGCTTTTATAAAGCTGTAGGATTTCTATGGAATAAACATAAGCCGCAAGGTGAAGTTTGCAAAAATGACAACTGATATCCGATGTTCAAGATACCCAAAACAAGAATATAGACTGTATGCTCAGTGTCAGATATTGGACACGGGTCTCCCTCTCATAAAGCGTCCAAATACAGGGTGGTGCTGTCAATGCGACAATAAATTATAACACGGGCTGTCGCATTGACAGCACCATCCTGTATATGCCTAGGCCGATGGTAAATTGAACTAGACTCGCTCAACGTTTAACGACTTGGCGTATTGAAAGGATCGTCTTGTACTGAAGAGTTTTGGAGTGATTGGTAGCTTCAAGGTTATATTTTATGACCACTTATAACCAAAACGATTTCAGTTGTAATTGGCCACAAAAAATAACCTTGAACATACCAATCTCACAAACAGTTATACAAAAGCTCTTCGATTTAAATGACCTGCCTAGGCATCCAATTGAATGGCTGATTTAACCAGACGGCTGATTAACAGCCTTAAGGTTATACGTTGCGCTCAATGAGTTGGCTAGTTTTCCGTCAGCTATTTAATGGATGCCGCCGTTCAATCAACGGCATAGAAGAATCCAATTTATACTTGAACTAACTAAGATAAAAAATAAATGTAGGTACATAAACAAACCCTTCCTTTCACTTGTTCCCTTTCACCCGCTACCTCTATTGCTCAATAATCATACAAAAATTACAGTGGTTTGCTTCCATATAATCTTATTACCTAGTTGAGTAAATTATAATAAGGTATAGTCTTTAAGTATCAAACGAACTTCTTTCCTCGCTCGCAGCAACGAAATTATTACATTGCAACACCCAAACGAGTAGTTTTTTTTATAGAAACAGCAACTATGTTTATCCCAAATCTATTTAGTAACTTGAATTAAAGCATCATGCCACTATAGTATTGAGTCATTCGCCGTCGTCATCATTATAAGTGACACGTCACTAAAAAAAACATTGTTATTACAAAGGCTTATAAGCCTAAAATAAATGTCTCTATAATTGTCATAGCGTCGCAGCAGCTATTTAACATATTTTTTTTGCCATTGAGAATGTCTTAAACCATTAAACCATATTTTTATGTTGACATTCCGAATTACATCATAATTTTTCTTGTTGACTCTACCTCCGCTGTTTTACCTTAGTTTGCGCGTCGATAAGCTCGTACCAGTACACTTGTGCTTTGATAGCCATTCCCTTGTACGGCCATTGTGTGAAATCACCTACTTGGAAATTCTTAACTTTAAGAATGGAAAATGTTTCATTGATTAATAAAAAACCTTTTGATAACTAAGTACTCTGCAGTCTCATCGGGAATTTCGAGTGTGTTTTGTTTGTATGACATTTGTCGGAATAATTAGATACTTACAGACCCACTGGGCGCTGAGTTTTCAATAGTAATATTTAAGTCTCTCTCTGTAAACAACTTAATAACATTAAACATTTTCAAATCTGTTCCTTACTTGAAAAACGACCTCCGAACTTCAAAATCATATTGCGATAGATAAAAAAGCTAAACAAAAACTATAAGAAGCCGAGCGGGATGTTAATTATAGATGCTATGATGTCAACGTACGAGCCTCCACGAGAGCCTCTTGTTATTCTAACAAACTATTAATTATATTTAATTCAATACTCCATCTAAAGTAAAGGCTATTTGACAGTGAAAACGGAAGCGAGCGCGGGTGAACATCAGAAATACAAATATTTCATATAATTTTATGCCTGACAAGCCTGCGGAAATCTCCTCAATGGCAGAATATCTTTTGTGTCTGCTGCGTGGGTTTTTCGCGAATCAAGACTTTTTTTACTCATGCAAACACATTTTCCTATTTAATGTGTTGAGGCTTGTATCTAACTACATCTATTCACAATAGGTAATGAAGCTATTAGATGAATATTATGTGAAAACGATCCAGTACTTTTAACTTTTTTATTTAATATTTGTTTCGTTTTTTAGGAGCTCGGTGGCGTAGTGGTTTGAGCGCTCTGGTTTCGATTACAAAAACAAAGCAACTTTCGCGATGGTCGGTCCCGGGAAGTACATCAAAATGAAATTCACTAGTCCAAAATCACTAAGGGGCCTTTCTTTACCCGTCCTTTTACGAACGCGAATAAAATAGCATATATGAATAAAAAACCAAAATAAAAAACCGCCGTAATTTGAGCCCTTACCTTATAGTCTTAAGAGGGGCTTTTACCTTAGTTAATATTAAAAACGATATCATTATATTGTAACATTTGAAATTAATAATTATACCTACACATGCTTACTGACACGCTCAATTTTGCTATATTTGTTCGGATGATATGAGACTGCTTCTAAAACTTTGTATCACTCATAAACGTCGTAACGGACATTATATAATAATTTCTATTATGTGTGGAATAATGTTAACCTACAAGTTGTATATAATTAAGTACCTAAAGAAATAAACTTAGCTCTAAATCTGTAAATTTACTGAACAATAAATCAGCTGAAGTATACAACAACTGAACCTAATAAATAAAGTAAGCGTCAAAGAGTACAATGAACGTTAATGCACGGTGAACGATTTAACCGCTAAGCCTCTAATATCGAGTCGGAAGTCATTTGGTGGACTGCGCGGCGGAGATCGCGACGCGTGCGCAGCTTTTGCGGCGATAGTGCAGCGCAGCCATGAATGAATCAGGCCTCGGCGTAAATCATTACAGTATTGTTATTATGTAGCAAGAACCTGCCTGGGTCTGGCCTAGACTGCTCAATGGGTGTTCTCAAACTTTTATGAATTTTATCCATACTAATAAAATAAATGCGAAAGTCTGTCTCCTGTCTTTTACATTTTGACTCATACGCCGCTGAAATGATTTAAATAAAATTTGTTATGGAGACAGATTACATGCAGAGTAATGACAAAGAGTATCTGTTGGAGGGTTAAATGATATTCACACGGGTGGACTCGCGGGCGGTAACTAGTTTTTTTATATGGGAGACGTACTATCTCATTTTGAAGTACCTTAAAATGCAAAATAAGATCAGAGTGCCTACTTTTAACGTGTCTCCCTGTGTATCTGTCTGTGGTAGGTATTGTTGCTCTTAACGAGAGAACCGATTTTGACTATATTTTTTTGTTTTAAAGCTCCTGTGATCGAAATGGTTCTTAGCTAAATAATTTTAACTAATTTTTGATGAATATCAGCTCATTTCCTACTTGATAAAAGGGTCTTACTAACTTTCACAGATGTGATTGATCTAAAATTTAGTTTACTGTTACTTAGGTGATATTTCCAAGACATACTAACCTTGAGCTGATCCTTTGACAACAAATAGTCTGCGAGGTACCTAATTCTTCAGGAATATACATCAGATATACCTAATATATTTGTTCTCATGAGATATAGTCTCAATTAGTTGGTGTTAAATAGAGGATTATTGAGGGCGGAGGTTACTTAAAATTTTAAATTTTATGTCATTATTGCTAATCTTTACAAAAAAGGCACGTTAACGTACTTATTGAATCATGATAATAGGTTTGGAAATAACTATAAAAAAAAATAAAGGGATATCCAGAACAAGCGAGCTGGTCTAAGCAAGCTCAAATAATTTATGCATTTTTATTATTTATTTATTTAAAAGTAATAAGGTAACCCCTATCTACAATTAGCAGTTTGAGCACCACTGTTCTAAAGACTAGACGAGGTGCGTAGGCGCACCCACGCGCGATGCCCTGGCTGACCCACCCTCGGATAAATATTGGACCGAGTTTATCTCAGAATATCGGCGACGATTATCTGCAAAGCTATCGAATTGACATAGAGGTACTTCAAAAGTAGATCTATTTCAATAATTGTTTTTAGGGTCGCTTATGTAGGTATACATGGTGGTGCCGTCAATACGACAATAAATTGAAACAAGGGTTATACAGGGTGGTGCCGTCAATGAGACAATAAATTAAAACATGGGCTTTATTAATCCATAGAAATGGTTTGCCACTTTCAAAAATTTCGTATTCAATTGATAATTTTATGACCTTTGTATGAAATAACGCTGCCAACGTTACACTATTCCATACAAATGTCATGAAATTATGAAATGAATTAGATTTCTAAAAGTGTCAAACCATTTCTATGGACTAATATAGCCCATGTTTTAATTTATTGTCTCATTGACGGCACCATCCTGTATATTATCATCAGGTTAGCTACAATCCCGTAAAAGTTAAACCTGGATGTAGTGACAATCTTTAAAGAAATAAAACAGAACTACTCGAAAAAAACAGGCAAGACAAATAACAAATCAAACGATAGTATTAATAAACAATACATATAATGTACCTATTTCAACCAGAGATTGAAAGACAGACAAGTCGATAACGCTGACGGTCACCCATCTAGATTTGACTTCGAAACTAAAAAGCAAAAATAATTTAACCCGTCAACCATCAAATTCCAGACACAATTGACGCTTGACAGACTATATGTACTTATCTATATTTATTATGGTATATTTTGGGAGTGGTGCTAGGCTATTTTCAGAAAAGCACCGATTCCAACTGCGCCAAAAAAAGGGTTATGTTTTGGTGTTTTGAAGTCTGGTTTGGATTTTGTTTATTATTTTAAAGTATTGTCAACATTGAAAAATGTATTGGCAAATGTCACTTGTAATTTAAGCGGGACTTACTATTTAGTGGTTGCCAGCTTGCTTTTAATAAGTTCTTGCATTCTATCTAAAATGCAAAAAATCACACTTTTATCTCATCGGCACGTTTCCCTTTGGGCCTGTAAAACTATGTTAAAAGTCGATCTTTAATTTTAATCAAAATAAAAAAAAACAGTTTTGCCGGATCTTAAAATGTATTCTGACTTTTGTTCGGCTTATTTCATTAAACTCCAAACAACTTTCCACGATATCATCATCGCTAAATAATATTATTACCGGCCATAGTACTTCCATCCTAGACAATAATTTTAGGTTTTACATAATTCTTCTGCATAGCTACTCTAGTCTGTTCTGCTCTAAAACCTACCAATTAGTAAGCAACGTCTGAATGTATATCTTTAAAATTCAGTGGGAAATTAAATTGTTCTCATTTTGAAAGTGCCGCTTTTTTAAATTTAAAACTACCCCGAATTTGACAAGCGAAGCCGTAGGCAAAAGCAGGTATGTTACATAATACAACAGGTTTCATTTTACTTGTATTTTTAATCTAAGTATGCCTAAACTTATTAATAATTATATAAAGCTTTAGTGTTTTTTGATATAGGTACCTACTCGAAGAGTTTTTTGCTTAAAATTTGCAATAATCATTTAAATTTTAACTCCGCTTCCAGGCGGTCATTCTAACATTACTAGTGGTCAATCACATACAGCGTCGTTTCCGTTACAGATATTTATAGATTGACGTGCCACAAAGATACTGAGCGCCGAAAATACCATTGAGTGATCTGGATATTTCGTACATCACCACCATAACATCATAAAGCTACCGTATTACCAACAAAATAGACATAGAAGCGATCATTGCCGGATACAACGCCAATAAACACGCTTTAAGCAGCAATAAAAATTAAAATAGCTTTATGTGTGATTTGATCAATTAAGAAATTAAAGTGAGGAGCTCGGTATGGTGTATCGATACGAAAACAAAACAACTTTTGCCATGGTTGGTCCAGGGATGGGATCAATGTTTGTGATCTCGTGCTCCTCCGTACTTCTAGTTGTTTAACCCACCAACCCGCATTGAGCTAGCGTGGTGGTGATATGGCCCAAACGCCTCTCATATAGGAAGGCCTGTGCCCAGCAGTAGTGCCTAGCAGTGAGACGTTTATAGACTTGTGATGATGATGATGATGATGAAGAAATTAAATTACTATTTAAACTGATCGATTATCTTTGTTCTTAATTTATAAAGCATACGACAATAAATTTAAACATCGGCTATATTAGTTCATAGAAATGGTTTGTAACTTTCAAAAACATCTTATTCATTTGATAATTTCTTGACATGTGTATGAACTAATATAACACTGGTTGCATTATTTCACAGAAACGTCATGAAATTTTCAAATGTATAAGATTTTTTGAAACTGCCAAACCATTTCTACGAACTAATATAGCCCATGTTTTAATTTATTGTCGTATTGATGGCACCATCCTGTAATTCCTGTATAATCTTTTAATATCAAAGGTGCGAAATTAATGCCTGCCAACTTTTTACTGCTAAATAAATTTGACATCATAAAAAGGACATTGGCTGCTAATGGCGCTATAACCGAAACCCATGTTATAGGAAGGAGGGAACACATGTGCTGGCAAAGAATTACAAATTCTGGAAGTACGACAAAGAAACGAGGCCCTAATTTTCTTTGTGTGTGATGTTGAGGTGGATACAGTGAATTGATGACTCCGAATAAATAAAAATCAAGAGGAAGTTTTATGTGACTGTAGGCAACAGATTCAAATTATGTCTTGATATGAACTCATATCAAAAGCATAAATTTTTTATTATTAATGACATCTCGGCTGTATTTCTCAATCAAACCCTAAAGTGCCGTTTATTAGGGTATTTGATGGCGTCTGATCGTGACCCATGAACCGTTACGCCATTGTCATGAATCCAGTTGCAGTCGTTAAATTGATTATTTGATAGAGCCTTTGTTCTTGGAACTGGCACAGAATGGATTAGTATTAAAACTGTTATTGTGCCTGAAGATGAATATAAAACACAAATTCAAACGCAAATTTTATAGAAATATATGGACTAAAATAGCCAGCAGCACTTGCTGGCTATTTTTAATTTGTGTTTTACATTCATCTTCAGGCATAATAACAGTTTTAATACATGGTAACATAGATTTTGAGTTACTCGCTGTTACTAACACTAAAACATGTATGGATCAAAGTTTTCCCAATAAAGTTGTTAGCACACTATATTTGTCACCTCACTATATTCTGGTGGAGAGAAATGATAGCCTCGACTGCGGTTACAATATTCGTTGTTTGATTAATATATACTTTCTGTTTATAATACAAATCTCATTGTGTCAGCATCTCAGTAGCCACAATGTCATACAATTATCTGGGGCGCACATACATCGATGTGAGCAAATGTGCTAACAAAGTAAATAATATTAACTATCATGGCATCTAATAGTAATCGCTCTATCTATTATCTTATATATTACTTACTTACTTATTATCTACTAATCTATTATCCTTTAACCTTATGCAATATGTAACCAACTCTTTGCCGGGTTTTCTTACGCCGGCGCCGCACGTCAAACTTTCAAGACGAAAATACTGTAAACAAATAAACCGATTCTATTCTAACAAAACTTGCCATGCATAATAACGGCTTGAAAATTTATCACAAGATTTCTCGAAAAGTCTATACAAGAAATTATTAGCGAATTTAGGTTTGAACCAAAAATAAATAAAATCTCTTATTCGACAATAAGACTGTTCTTCGAAAAATCCTCTGACATGACAACTATTTAGGCTAGCCTGACTTGAATAAGCATGTAATAAAACTTTCGTAAAAATAATTTTGGTCACTGCGATACAAGCATTGCTTAGCGCAGAGGCCGTTAGCAATCAAGTTGGATTGTAACATTTAGGATGGAAATAAATTAATGTAACCTTATTAGAAATAATTAGAATCCGATAGTTTATTTCCAATATATTCCATTTGAAAGTTTGTATGTCAAGCTGTGAGTCGTCAACGCTCTTAACAATAGAACATCCATCGTGTCTGGTTTGTGGGCGCACCACGAGTTATCACCTTCACCAGATGGTGCGAAATCACTAAAATCCCAAAGTTGCAGTTAATCTAATCTACCTCCGACTGCCGAAGAACGTGACTAGAACTCCTTATCTTGATCGTCTGATGGTATCGAGCAGGACCGTTAGGCGTTGTTGGGGCGCTGCGACCCGTAAGAATGTGACGGTTGTCAGGCTGATTTATCAAAATGAGGATTGGATAGCTAAAACTTAGCTTTATTTTATTCTCAGTATTATCGTTACGATATCACCTGAACAGCAGTGTGATTCATTAACAAAAATACTCGACATCGAACTAGCCGCCATTGATTTTGACGTAATCGTATTCGCTAATCTCTACGTCGATCCTTGGCTGTTGCTTATTGCCATTTTGAATATACGACATGAAGTACAATCTATATTTTTCGATTTCGTTTTTTTAACCACTAAGGTGGCAATCAAGCATACGGCCCACCTGATAGTAAGCGGCTACCGTAGCCTATGGACGCTTGTGTTTGAAATATATTGCAATGACATCATTCAATATTTGATTGACTTTTAAATTATGATAAAAAAAAAACAACTTTTTAGTTCGGGTTCACGTCGTGCATCATCGTCGTAACCATAGTGCCACCAACGGTTGTCAAACAAACTACAAAATGACAGCGTTGCCGACAGCCACGAATTCAAGGCTGCTGACTTTATAGAGTCACATAGCAGGCAGGAGACATCGTAACAAAGTTTAATGCTTTTCTGATCTTTTTCTTTCTTTGTGTGACAAAGATGCATTAGTTATGTTTGTGCCGAAATCAAAGACATAACTGTATTTGCAGCAGAAAGAAAGAATAGTTAATCTCTCTCAGACTATTCGTATGCTTATAAATACTTTTAGCACAAATATAGATAAGCGTTGGATACTTAAAGATGCAGTTTCATGCAATGTCTTTGCAGGCGTCATTTTATCGTCCTCAACAGAATCCGCGAACGTTGCTTCGATAACATCAAACTGTTCATTGTCTAGTAGCTTAGATATCGATTTCACAACGCAAACAACTCGTTGCCGAGTAATTTCCATTACGACAGCTTTCAATTTGAAGATAATTCACTGTAACGTAATTTATGACTATATTGAAGGGTCTATTTTGATAAAATCACAGTTTCTTGGGTGAAGTTATATGTTTTAAGTAATAGTGTTTAGAAAAATCCGGTGCTCCGTCCGATGAAATAAGTAACCATGGGTGTACCATGACCTAAAGATGAGGACGATTACGTTGGCTACCCTGGCATTCATAGCGAGCTTAATTAAAGTGAGTGGCGACTGCAACAGTCACAGGTGGTCGGTGGAGCAATGCAAGGTCAATTATGGAGTGGTCAGTCAATACCCCTTCTAAAACGGATATTCCGGGTTCAAATCTCCACATGTACAGATTTGTCGAATCTCTACATGATGAGTTCGAAAAAATTACTTCACGAGTCATCTGTTTAAGTATTTAGTATTTTTCTAATTTATTATCCAGTATCCTTAACACACAAGCTCCTAAAGATGCTTGGGCTAGATAAGAATCTATTTGAGTGTAAGAGTATTAGCATTACTATAGCTTTCCGACAGTACAAAGCTATTTGGTTGACTTACTACATAGTTTATCACCAGTTAGACCCAGCAGACCAAAATTACATCATAATACATAAAGCTTATTTCTAATAACAACAATAACTAACAATTTGTCACTAATGAAATCAGAGATCACTTTATAATTCACTTAATTACTTGTTCCATTAGTCACGCTGAAGAGATGAACAAGGATATTTCGTGCGCGTTTCACCACCCTTATATCAATGTAATAGAGTTGTTTTCAGTAATCGGGAAGTAGATGTAATCTGGTGCTGGATGGAGAGTGCTACATGCGGCGCGAGAAATAAGGCGGAGTCAATTTGAGCTGTCAAATCGATTGGACTCGCTTATCTCGATACTTTGATTCAACTTTGATGATGTAATCGTCTTTATCTTACTTCAGCATGAGGCCTGAAGGTAACTTTTCGTTGTAAATTCTTTTTATTTTCAATTTACAGTGAAATGTAACTCTCCGATTAATTAGAGGTTCGATTTATATAGAATTTCAACATTCCCGAAACTTCACTATGGCGGCTGCGTCAAGCAGAACAATTTGACAAGTTTTTAATATAGAATACAGATGACTCGTTTATATCTAAAGTATTTATAAAATAATACGGTAAAACTGAATTCGAATGACAACTGTACACATTATTTATAGACACCAATTAGGTAGTAAGCATAGGTACGTAAGATAATATAAAGGATAGATACATAAATTACTAGAATAGAAAGGAGTCTTCTTAAATCAACGACCTATTGAAGGACAGGAGATTACCTCCTGTCCTTCAAAAGGTCGTTGATTAAAAAGGTCGTTGACAAAGAAGTTGATAACTTATAAAATAATCAAAATATATGCAATAAACGTGTTAAATAAATTTTTAAATTCAACGCTTGATCAAGTCCCGAGTCCAAAAATGAAACCGTCCGCTTGATTGCTGGCATCAATCAAGGGAGCTCAGAAATTAACATGAATAATTTGATCACAAAAAATACAGCGCCACAAGTAACACGCGCGCGCATTCCTGCCTCTTCCTGTAATCACTGTGACGTCAAAAAAGTATGGAACTATTTCATGATTTGGATAAAGATTTTCTGATTTTTAAATTAAATTTTTAGACGTGCTCTTTTTTAACCCCCGACGAAAAAAGAGGGGTGTTATAAGTTTGACTTGTCTGTCTGTCTGTGTATCTGTGTGTCTGTCTGTGGCATCGTAGCGCCTAAACGAATGAACCGAATTGATTCGGTTTTTTTTGTTTCAAATCTGATGTGCCTACGATGGTTCTTAGTTATAATTTATGAAGATCAGTTCAGGCGTTTGATGACTATCAGCTCATTTTGTACATGATAATAGGGTTTTACTAACTTTTACACATCCGATTGATTTGAAATTTCGTGTACTGTCACATCGGCGACATTCCCATGACATACTATCCTTGAGCTGATCCTTTACCATCAAAAAGTCTACAAAATGCCTAATTCTTCAGAAACTTGCAGCAGATATAGCGTGTTTGGGCTCTTATGAATAGTCTCAATGAGATGGTGTTACATAGATGATTAATGACGCCAGGGGTTACTTAAATTTTTTAATTTTGTATTTTTTTTATACATGACAAGTCGACAAAGGTGGCAAACAAGCAACGGCCCGGCTGTCGTTAGCAGCACCTGGGGCTCAAACTCACGCCACAAAGAACATGACGAAGAATACCACAAAAAAACTCGTAGTCATAGTTTCTGCAAAAAACAGGCTAAGTTCTTATCTGGAACTGGAAGGCAGTTTAATAATTTCCCAAACGTCAATAATTACTTGCAAGAGCCAACGTTAGATAAGCGCGTCGCGTGCGCCTGCGACAGATCGTATCACGGATCAAGTCCGGCGAGCTATTTATCACAGTAATATCTATTAAATGATACCAGAAATCGGCGGAATCACGAGTAGAGACTTTTGATCGTAGATCAGTTATAGTTATACTTACGTATCCAGCACAAAGTGAAGATATACTAGAACCCTTCTATGAAAAAATCAAACCAAACCGAACAAAAAAGAAAATAGTGAAATACAAAACATGAAGCTGCCATTGTTTTGATTGTGAACCTTTCATTTGCAGTTGCACTAATAAGTATGCTGTCCCCGGGTGGAGTTAACGTCATGTAGCACGGTAGAGTACTAACTATACCAATGTAGACAGCGTCTGTAGAGTAGAGTACTAACTAACACTGGTAGGTACTCTACCAGTGTTAGTTAGTACTCTACTAAACGAAATTGTTAGACTAGTAGCTAGCAGTGTAGCAGCAGTTCACTCTAACATTTACTCTATCGCGGCTTTACTTGGAACACTCAGTAATGAAATAGAAATATATATAATAGGGTTAACTGGTTCCACTGAAAACCAGCGTCAAAGGATCTAACATCCTTTGACATATAGCTGAGTGATAACCAATTTGGTTACATATCATTTCTAAGTCATTAAATGTTACACGTAAGAAGAGAATATTTGTAAACATTCTGTGCCTGTATTAATTTTATTGTTGTGTAAACTTGTGTGTGATATGTGCCAAATAAACGCATTTTTTTTCTTTCTTTCTTTCTAATGCCACTACTACTTCCTCGGTTCATCGAAGGCCTGCTGATACTTAAAGATGGAGGACAGCAGAATTTTTAGGAATAAATGTAGAGTTACACATTATCGCTGCTAGCCATACTTAAATAGCGACTTATATTATAAATGCGAATGTAGATTTCTCTGTCTGCTACGTTTAAACACTTTAACAGATAAACCAATTGAGGTGAAATTTTGGATGAATTATATGCCGAGAAATATTAATTATAGGGTCTTCTTTACAGGCCCTTCCTTTTTTATCCCCCGCAAAGTACTCCGAGGTGGGACCGACATACGGTCGGGCCGCTTCATCGACACTATGGCAAAATGTCTCCGGGCCATCCCGTGCTGTCTATGGAAAGCGGCTAGGTTAATGCGTCGCTGAGGAGTTTAGTGGATGAGAGACCCCCCCCCCTTCCACCCCCGGGGGTGGGGGGGGGCGGGGGGGGGGGGTCAGCTGGTAGAGCTTCTCCTCAGCGAGAAAAAAAAAGGTTACGCTATTGTTGTGCTTTAGCTGGTCAAATTTAAAGCGTCTATATCTTGAAACCTTGAAACACATCAAATAAAAAATATAAATAAAATAATTAAAATATAATAATACAAAATACTCGTTTCGGATGTTGAAATAGAACATTTCGACATTGTAGGGTGGACATTAGCTCATAAACGCAAATACAGATAGACTAGAAGAATTTCACAGGGATATCCCAAGTCCTGGGTGGCTCAGTGGTCAGAGCAGTCGCCCGGATTGCGAAAGGTCGCGGGTTCGATTCCTGCCTTAGGACGTGAAATTTTTCTAGTTTTATTATATTTTAATTACTAAGTAATTTTTCAAACATTTATAATAATGTTAAATTTAAAAAATTAAGAATAAATAAAATACATAATTACAATTAATAAATATTTTATTCGACTCTACTCTACTGTATGTCTCATTTTCCCTAAATTCGTCTTAATTATAGAATCTTTGTATTCATTCATCATAATTAGTGACTAATGTTTACTTACTAATTAGCAACCGCAAAAATATTAGTTATTTAACCACGTGATACTTCTAATCTTCGCGAATATTGTTACTTATCTGCGCCATTATTACTAGAATAATTATTTCTACAAGAAAAGATATTCATGTCTTTCTCCTGCACCTTTCTTTAAACTCAACTATCGGAAAACTGTTGAATTACGGAAATTCTTCCTGTCACTTTTTATCGCCGTGAATTAAAGCCAGATGGGATGTGAGTTTTGAAATCTTACCCAAGATCTGATAGTTGCGAAAAGGGTGCTGAAGACTAATTTACTTATTACTTCGGAAGACTACCAGCTATTTACACAATAATTTAGAATATTTATTGACATTGTACCAATTTCACTTTCCACAACTTTGACTTTAAGCAGGTATGACATTATGATTTTTTTATTCATGACTCAATTGAGTTTGACCATGTTATGGACATGTTTTGTATTTTTCATATACAGAGCAAGCCAAATCAAAGACTCAACAACCTGATGTGAAGCGGAAAGAAGAGGTCATAATGCGAAGACAGCAAGTGCAGCTGAAAACACATTCAAGCCGCCTTCGCCTTCTCACGCCTCTTTTGAAGGAACCCATGTTATATGAAGGAATGTGCTGGCAACGAATTTCAAGCTTAGGAAGTACGACAAAGAAACGTTTTTGTAAGCTTAGATATTATGCTAGAAATCCAATAACACGCTTGTGAAGAATGGAACACAAAAAATATAAAATTGAGGTATCTATTAAGTCCTGGCCTCAATAATTATCTATCTAACACTATATCTATATGGCTGTTCTTATGACCCCAAACATGCAATATCTTGTGTAAGTTTCTAAAGAATTGAGCATCCCGCAGACTATTTGATGGTACAGGATCAGCTCAAGGCTAGTAGGTATGTCTTGGAAATACCACCAGTAACAGTATACCAAATTTTAAATCAACGGATCTGTGAAAGTTAGTAAGACCCTTTTCTCGAGTAGGAAATGAGCTAATAGTCATCAAACGCCTGAACAGATCTTTATAAATTATAGCTGAGAACCATCTCGATCACGCCAAACTAAAAACTTATAACACCCCTCTTTTCGGTCGGGGGCTTAAAAAACAAGCAAATATATCAATAAGCAATGATCTCGCGATCATTCCTATAATCGCTTAAGCAGCGTGACATTCTGTAGGAAAGTGTGCTAATCTAGGCTTAGTGTATGCGCGGGCGCAGTGCCCTGAGTATGTGGCCAGATGACATGTGAGGCTGACATCTTTCTAGTAGGGTTACCAATTTTTGGTCAGCCAAACTGAAATATCAATCCGCAGTGGTACGCTTCTAGCACCAGGGTGATCACTCGCGCATTGTTGAAACCGTAAATCTATTTTACGTCCTTTCTAAATTAATAAAATAAAATGATAAACCCATGCTGCAACGCTTGGTAAAACCACACCCAGACCGTACAACCTACGCGGTTTCTATGAAAACGTCGAGTACGGTAAGTTCACACTCAGGATAATGACCGTATCTTAGGCCTCAGGATGACAACGCACCTGCAATATCAAGTGCTTTTCCTTGTTATTGCAGGTGTCTATAGGCGGCGGTAACCGCTTACCACCAGGTGGGCCGTCAGCTTGTTTGTCATCTAGTTGTATATAAAAAAAAAGGATGAGCTCCCTGGTGTTACCAAGCGGTGCGCTGGTAGAAAAAGGCCGTGGGTGCTTTAATATTGATATGTGTATAACCATCAGGTGGACCGTTACCCCATTTAGTGGTATAAAATAAATATTGGTCAAAACATCATCATCATCATCATCACCAGACTATATACGTCCCACTGCTGGGCACAGGCCTTCCTACATGGGAGAAACACATGAGGAGTTTGGGCCGTAACACCACCACGCTGGGCATATGTTAAAGCGGTTGCAGAACAAACTTCCGAAGCGGACGGAGGAGGCACTTTAATATTTTTTTCAAGATATTTTAATAAAAATCTAATTACGCCTCTACGACATATCAATGCCTTTCATAAACGCGAAAGTACTGTGTCTATCTGTTACGTTTTCACTCCTAAACCACTGTACCAATTCACATGAAAACTTGCATGGAGATAGATTAGGTTGTGAAAAAAGCAATAGGCTACCTTTTACAGCGATAACTGACATCCAATCCAATGTACAATGGACGTATCTATTACACGGATGAGTAATCTATTAGGTACAAGAATGGGTGCAAATCTACGCAATGACATAGTTTTCAAATACAATCTTTAGTGTTGTGGTTCATGTGGTTATTTCTCAGTGTTATTGCGTGGATTGCCCGATTAAAATGTAATTAATTAATGTTTGTATTTTTTACTAACCCTAAAACAAGACCAATGTTTCTAACACTATTATGGCTTGGCCTGAAATAAATAAACTAAAAAATAATAATAAGAAATAAGAATGAAGGTAAAACGACAAACATTCGTAAGAGTTGGCTGGAGTGACTGTAAGCCTAATACCATCGTTATCTTCTGATAGACTTATGCTGTTATAAGCAGTTATACTTCGGTATTTATAACCCAATATAGATTTGAATTCATGTTTATTATGGACTTGAGTCCGCTGATGCACTGTAAATTCAGAATAAAGTCAATCCTACGCAGATTGCTTTCACAAATTAGAAATTAGCTTAAGCTAGGAATATTTAGACGGGTGGATGTTTACATGCAACTTTGTGGGCTGTGCCGTAGGTGGCTCGATCTGCATCGCCCCTAGCCATTTGTCTTGGTTAGGCGGCTTGTTGCCGTCTGATTTACTTGTTTGTATTATGCTGAGCTGACCGTAGAGTAGGCATAAATCGTACGACAGAGAATGCCCAAGTATTACGATTTTTTTTTATACAAATAGATGACAAACAAGCTGACGGTCCACCTGATGGTAAGCGGTTACCGCCGCCTATAGACACCTGCAATAACAAGGGAAAATCACTTGATATTGCAGGTGCGTTGTCATCTGAGGCCTAAGATGAAATGCCGTCCATGCTCAGTTATAACACTGGCTACCTTTCCCTTCAATCCGAAACACAGCGAACTGTTTCACGGCTACCCAGACGACCCTACATACGGGCCTACCGCCTAGTATTACGAAATCTTATTTGCTTTCAGTTTAAGACCTATTTGCTTTTAGCTTGCCGATGGGGCGTTAAAGTTCTAGCGCGGCCCGCTGAGTAGGTCGGCCGCCGATTAGATGGACAGACCTGGTAGAGTCATGTAGAGCTGCAGCCGGTGGTTGCAGGCGGAGGAGAAGGCGAGGGATCCGTTTAAAGATCGATGGGGGAAGCTTATGTTCAGCAGTGGACATCATAGGCTAATATGATGATGATGATTTTCAGCTACAGCATGATAAATTAATAAATTGTTTATTCCCATTATCAATTTTTAACATAAGAAGCAGTTGGTTGGAGCTTCTCTTTAAGCTTTAATGTGTGTGTTAAGAAGCCCCACTCCTCCTAAAAAATTAGTTAAAGAAAACAATAATTGGTAATTAAATAACCAAGGCTGATGGCGTACAAATAGATACGCATTTGTCTGTGTATGTGTGTAGAAGTGATTCTGTCTCTTCCCAGGTTTTAGTTTTTAGCCACTTAGTTACAAGTTTGAACTCCATGCATGAACTCCATGACTATCTATGTTAACCTGTCAAGCCACACATTCCAGACTAAATGGGTTTGAGTGACATATGCTCCCGGGAGTCTAACGCGGCTTATAAAATTAATAAATAGTATTGATTGTAGAGTAAAATTATATGTTTCTCCTGATCTGAGTACAACTCATATCGCTTGACTATCACCTCATATTGCTACGACACATCTCAAAAAAAGATGACAGGTATACATATAGTTTCCGTTGTTTCAATTTGTTCCGAGAGTTGTGATGTGAATAAAATTAAATGCTCTGAGTTTCATTACGATGACGTTGATTGGGAATCGCCCAGTGGACAAGTCTATTTCCGCTATAGCATAAACGTTGCATTATAATTAAGTTATGATTCGAAATAAAACAGGACCTGATTTAGTTCGAGTTCAATTATTATTATTTTAAACGAACTCAACGAAAGACTGAAGATGCCCGTTGTCTTTGATAAGTTTATGAGTAAATAATACCGTCATATTTAAGTGATATTTTGTGTTTCACGATGCACGCATACGGATGTCAAGGTTTCCATTGGTATGGCAGTGTGTAGAAGGGCGTTATGAGATCCCGAGCTGGTGGTACATTTCAACCATCTTCTTTATAAAAAATTTGAATGTTTCTAGATTCGATAGCATCATCATAGGCATTATGACTTAGTTAGTTAACGCAAATTCAGACATGACAGATATACAGCCACAAACGGACAGACAGCCATTTACTTTTTGATTATTTGACAGTGCTTCTTGTTGTGGCCTATTTGAATAAATATATTTTCATTCATTCATTTCATTTTCATTCATTCAACTCTAGCATCAAGTAACAGTTTAGGAATGAAGTATTCTTCGGCAAGGATGTGGGCTTATCAAATTCTCTGTAATGGTTGGGACCGTGCAAGGCGTGCAACGGAGTTATCGATGCTTTAATACTTTCCAGTAAACGGGTTAATTATGTTGTTTTTCTGTCTAGAGTTTAAGTTTAACTAAATTATTCATAAAAAAAGATAAAATCACAGACCACACCGCAGGGTTGAGTTCAAACGAAACAGACCGGACGAATTGACCCCATTATATATTTTTAACGATCTTATTACCGCCAATTTGCTGCTCCGGTATTTCACTTACCCGCCTCGAAGAAAAAACAAGTTCCAGCAGCGTTTTAGTGTTAACACGACTTGTTTGCGTTTAAAAAGGCATTGTAGAGCTTAAATATGGTTCTGATAAAGTACCATATAAAATATAGGTACTTTTTTCTGTTTATGATACAGAGTGGTGCCGCCAATACGACAATAAATTAAAACATGGGCTATATTAATTCATAGAAATGGTTTGCCACTTCCAAAAACATCTTATTCATTTGTTAATTTGTATTAAATAGTATACCAGTGCATTTGTATTAAATAGTATACCAGTGGCTGCATTAATTTTAATAGAAATGTCATGAAATTATCAAATGTATAAGAATAATTCATTTTATTGTCGTATAGACGGCAATTTTACTAGGTGGTAGACCCATATGTAGGGTCGCCTGGGTAGGTACCACCGCCTTTCTTATTTCAGCCGTGAAACAGTTCGCTGTGTTTCGGATTGAAGGGAAAGGTAGCCAGTGTAATTACTGGGCATGGACGGCATTTCATCTTAGGCCTCAGGATGACAACGCACCTGCCATATCAAGTGCTTTTCCTTGTTATTGCAGGTGTCTATAGGCGGCGGTAACCGCTTACCACCAGGTGGGCCGTCAGCTTGTTTGTCATCTAGTTGTATAAAAAAAAAAAAAAATCTGTGGCACTACCCTGTAAAATTACTACGAAAGTTTTGAATTTTTTTAAATATCGTTAGAGACAAACAATCATTGTAATTGATAAAAAAATAGAAGATATCCTTACTATAAAACCTTACAGAAGCAAGAGTTTCCCGCATGTAGCTACGCCAGAAATTATTAAAATAAATAAATAAAAATACATCTGCTAAGATCCGGTTAATACTTGTAAATTTAAATTTTATTCAAATCCCTTTAACATAAGTTGTACGATCACTGTAATTTCATAAAATGACTGATGCAAGACAAGATGGAACATCAACCAACTCAGAATTAATTGAAACATGTAGATTAAAATATAGATATTGAAGTTGGTACTTGAGATATCAATAAGATAGTTGCAAATGATACAAAGATCACGCTTTAATGTAGTTTCAGTGATATTTCTTCTCAATTAGGATACATGAGATCTTACAACTATTGTAACAATATTTAGGTAGTCCGCCAAATACTGTACGGGGGATTAAAGAAAAACGCTGAAAGATTTGATTAGCTTAGATTAAGATCATCATTACCAGCCTATGTACGTCCTACTGTTGGGCACAGGCCTTTCTACATGGGAGAAACACATGAAGAGTTTGGGCTATAACGCCATGACGCTTATTTTTTTTTATACAAAGCACGACAAATGACTCAACACCACCTGATGTGAAGCGGTAAGAAAAGTCCATATGCGAAGACAGCTAGTGCAGTTTAGACACTGCTCTAGCCACCTCCACCTTGCCGGCCCAAAAGATGCTTTTCACGCCTCTTTTGAAGGAACCTATGTTATAGGAAGGAGGGAAAACATGTGCTGGGAAAGAATTCCAAGTTCTGGATATACGTCACAGAAACGAGGTACTAAATTTCTTTGTGGGTGATGTTGATGTGGAGACGGTAAATTGATGACTCCGAAGACCAGCACGCGTGGTCCTGAGTAGGAAGGGAGAAGGTGGGATAAGGTCAAAAAGCTCTTCAGAGCACTCTCCGTGATATAGATAGCCGATAGAAGGCGCTAAGCGACGCAATGTCTCGACGCAATTGCAGAGGCTCGAGGTTGTTCGTGACCTCTACATCGCCAACGATACGGACAGCACGACGCTGCAATCTGTCCAGGGCATCGAGTAGGTACTTAGCGGAGCCATCCCACAAGTGCGAGCAATATTCCACGCAAGACCGGACCTGAGTTTTGTAAAGCAGGCATAATTGGTCAGGCGTGAAAAATCGACGCACCTTGTTCAGGACACCGAGCTTCCGTGACGCTGGCTCAATGCGGGTTGGTAGGCTGACAACGGGGACCGGTCGGTCCTGGGATGGCAAAATTTGCTTTGTTTTCGTAAGAGAAACTAGAGCGCTCAAACCATGACGTCACCAAGCTCTTCAGATACACCAAAAATCTGTATTTTAGATACACCCAAAAGTATCTGCATTTTTATGTCCGAGAGGGTAGTCTGTTGGGTAGCTTCCATTTTGTTATAGAGGAATACAAATAGATTTGGTACTCCAGTGAGCCAGCCACCATAAGATATGAGTTTTATATTTGGATCAATGTTACAACTGGAATTGTTAAAGTTTTAGCTCGATGTATTACTTGGTGTATGTATTACAGTTTTAACGTTTAATTACAGCCCAATATCAGTAACAACGTAAGCTTTTTCCTACTACCAGTAGTTGATATTAGTAATTTATTAGCAATAAAAGTTATTTTGAATAAATATAAATCTCCCGTGCTTTGACTATTCACGTCATGTTTACGAGTGCGTGGTTCACTGATTTGCCGTCCTATCTGCTTGCTTCAATGTGATAATAAATAATGAAAAGGAATAATAAAATATTTATGACATGTGCTGAAACTATACTGGTGATGATGTTAATGTAGAAATCTACAAGATTTAAAATGATGATCAGCATCGACCTTCGCGTGATTTGATCTCATTGAAAGATATTTACATTATTATTGAGGAATCAACAGGCAATTTACATACTCGTAAAAATGGTAAAAAATTAAATACGGAAGATAAGAAAGTATCTACAAGTACCTATTTAACGAGAAGATTAAATTGGTAATTAAATCGACGCCGTGATGTCTACGTAGAAGATTGTTTTAAATTCATTTTATGGAACGTGAACAGTTCTATTACAGCGGTAGTCAAAATCAACGCCCATTACGGAAGTATTTTTATTTCTGTGCTTTATTCTTGTTTGGACAAAGAAACTAGAATAAAACTTTGAAATTGTCTTACATTTTCGCGAGCACTACACTAGAATAAAACACGAAAATAAAATAGTGTTCACTTTATACCTATTGTTATTTTAGTTTGGTTAACCAGACAAGAATAAAACACTGAAATAGAGCTACCTCCGTAATTGGCGTTGATTTTGACTACCGCCGTAATAGGGCTGCTTACGTTATTCATTACTGTATTTTTAAATAGTCCATTGATGAATAAATAAAAACGCAATTCATTAATTACAATTCCCAAACACAATGATGTTTGGACTCTTGTTGGGTTTAATTTTCTTTCAAAATGTACCGATCCGTTCACACTTGAACCATTAAAGTACAAAATTAAAATTTTAATTTTCGAGAAGATCATAATCTCAGGCTTCGTTCTGAAAGTATTGACACCTTGTTTTGCCACCGTTCCGGTTTTGCTCCGAACTCATTCACTCTTCAGGCAATATTAATTTAGAGCTTATGCTAACAAATTCAATTTAAATAATGTATTCAATTTAGGTAAACCTGGTTAAGCTCACCTTTAAGCATTTGGAGTGGAGATTATTTTTAGACGTCACAATTTTTATATTAGTATGTGTTATAGAAATTATTTCTTTTCATTCATATCAATGTTGTAAATATTTGGATATAATAAATACACATTTAAAATACGTATCCGTTAGTTGAAAAGTAAGTTCTCAACTGTGATTGATCTGATTCTTCTGATTCTTTGATTTGATTCTGATTCTGAATCAGATCAATCACCATAATGTCTATACAGGGTGGTGCTGTCAATACGTCCATATATTAAAACATGGGCTTAATTAGTTCATAGATTTTTTTTCCACTTTCAAAAACATCTTATTCATTTAATAATTTCATGACATTTGTATAAAATTATCACTTCAAATATTAATAAAAAAGTCTAGTCAACATAATTTACTATTTCATTTAGTTCATTATGCGTCATTAATTTAAATTTATTACATCGATCATGTTAATTCACGACGTCTAAAGGCTCGTATTTCTCTTTCGACACGGCTTACGTTAATTACGGATATTACCTCGAAGCCGCCAAATTCGACAACCATGGGTCTTGTCTGACCTCAGGTCGCTGAATTAGTACTTACGGGGAAAATCTGCCCACGTTTAAAACACAGAATAAGCGGGTATAGATATGATTACTCTACAAAAAGCTGAGTCATGACTTGGACAATTTAATTTTTTTTTGGATTTGATTTGCTGAGCATTGAAATTAGGTAACTAGCAAAATGATGGTCTCAATATCCAATACAACGGGAAGAGAGAAGGCTTCGAAGGAGTTTTCAAACAGTAAAAACAACGGATCCAGAAAGATCACCTAGAACTCATGTAGGTACTTTCTAAGCTTCGGCATTTTGGAAAATGTATCGTTCGAAAAGATGTGCCCTAACTGAAGACTGCTCACAGATGCCACACTTATTAACCATAAAACTGCGCTATGGAATCATATTTTGGAGGAACTCAGTAAACAAAACCCTACTATTTAAAACACAAAAAGGTGTATCAGGGCAATGGGGGGACTTAAGTCCACTGACAGTTGTAAACCAATATTTAGACAAATGAAAATATTAACTCTACCGTCCTTATACATTTACGAAGTGGTAATGTATATAATTCAGAATCAAGACCAATTTCTTAAATTTTCGGAACGAAATAAACAACGGTCCTGTAGACACGGCAATAGAATATGCGCAAAAACCTGCAAAACTAAACTGGTAAATAACAGCTTTTTTGGTATGGCACCTAGAATCTTTAATAAAATTCCTAATAGGTTAAAGACAACCGACTAAGATATTTAAAAAACATTTGATGACATTGCTCCTCGATAAAGCATATTACTCAGTAGCAGAATTTTTTAGTGACAATACATTAATATAATTAGACGTGTTTTTTTTTCGTCTTTTTTGGATATATTTTATTTTGATTAATTGATTATACAAGACATTATTTTTTGATTTTATTAAAATTACTCTGACTAGATCTATTGACATTTTAACTAATATTGTATAAATTGTAGGTAATATTCTAGACATTTGATTTTATTTTAATTAAGTCTCTGATTACATTTATTGACATCATATTTTATAAATTTTTTGACATTGACATGAAATTGTACGTTTATTAAATTTGATATTTGTATGCCTTGACAAAGGTGGAAATGTAGTGAGACTAGAAATAAGACTAATATCAATGACTGTATACTAACCTACATTTCACAAATAAATTTATTCTATTCTATTCCATTCTAAAAAAACGATTTATGTTAAGCTTATGTTACACTAAATCGTTGAAGTCGCAGTTTGTGATATATATGCGCAAGCGCAGTGGTAGTTAGGGTTATAGGACCAATGGGGAACTATTTATATGAAATTCTCTCGTGGCAGTACGTTTTAAAAAAATCCAGAACTTTTAATGAAATAAATTTGACTAACTCCGGCAGGGAATTGTACAAGCGAACAGCATGCACGGAAATAATAGGGGAGGAAATCAATGGAGTGAGAAGAAATTATTTTTTAATTTTGATTTAGTTTTTATTCAATTTAATATTGAAAAGCCTTTCTCTGACATATTGTTTGGTCCTTTCCGGACATTGTGGTATTGCAGGGCATGCTTCTAGACCATATTAATGCAGCTCACAACGAGAAATTATCTATCCTCAGTCACGTGGGCGTTGATTAGTTTGCTCTCTGATGAAACCATGAGCTAGAGTCAAATAAATAATTAAATAAGGTTCTTTTTTGGGGTGCGTGACGGTTTATAGTCCGGCCGCGGCGCCGGCGGAGGCTATTTGTTTTAAATATTATACAGTGTGAGTTATATAGTAAATGGTTATCATGTCAAATTACTTTCTATCAGTCGTACGTTATCCGCCCTAAAATTATTTGTTTTAAACTTTATAATTCGCATAGATACAAAAATAATGATTATTTTAAATTACTTTATACAGGATGGTGCTGTCAATGCATGTTTCAATTTATTGTCGTATTGACGCTACCACCCTGTATAAATTGATGATTCTAAGTAGTATACGATATGTAGTTATACATTATACACTCTTTTTTGCCTTGATTTTTTAATTTATTTTAATATCTGTTTCTACATTATTTATTTTTATTACTTAGGATGGCACGTCAAATCTAATGGTCCCGGTGGTGGTATTATAGCCCAAAGGTTAGAAGGTATGTGCCAAGCGGTGGTAACTTTGTTTGTTCCCTATTAATTTCATGTATTTTTCTTCTTCGTAACCATTTTCAGCTCAATGGCGTAGGCCTCCTTTAGCTGCCGCCCAGTTATTCAGATTTTGTGCCACCACCATCCGATTGGAATTGGCTGCTGAAAGTGAATTGGTTGTTGTATGAATCTTCTGTCTTTTACCAATAATAGTTAGGTCGCGTGTTTATATAATTATTTAACCATTAATGTACACAACAACGTCGTGTTCGTGTACGTGTTTGTGAGTAATTCTCATATTGATTGTGTGTTGTAACAGAAAGTTCTAGATTATGTAAAAGTTATTTCTCATTTTCTAACTGTACAGCCACGAGAGAACCACAAAATGACCTTTGATTACGGTTAAATTGATAATCCGATCACGTGGTGTTCAGTGCCCCATCAATCAGACCCGCAATCAGTGTCCTGCTCCGTTCTCCCTCGGCCGCACACCACCAGCTGCCCGCGGCGTTTGCGCATCTACATCACTATGTAACTTCGATGATTTAGTATAGCAATAGCTATATTTATTTAAATTCTAAGTGTTATGGGTTACGAATGTTACAATTAAGCATTCTGTGGTCAGCGGTTATTGCAGAAACGGTCATATATTTTTTTTTGTTCCGTGCTTGTATAAGACACCGAATGTCAATGAAATTCTAATGTCTGGTTGACTGGTACAGACGACCACATAAGTAGTTGAACACTTTCGTACCGTATCACAATGACTATTTGTGATAATAAAGAATTTTTGAATTTTGAAGGCCAAAATTCAAAATTCAAAAATTCTTTATTTGTTAACATGTATAATTAGTATAATTAGGTCTTAATGTATAAAAAGGAACAGCTACGTTAGCCTACTGGCGTAGGTACAAATATTTGGAAAAAAAGGAAATTAAATCATTAAATATTTAAAATTAGTCAATATTAACTAGCGCAACAGTCGATGTGACACGGTACTAAAGTGTTAAGCTACATCTGTGGCCGACTGTCCCTTTATCTACAAAACCAGAGGTCCAAGTTCAAGTTCTGATATTCACATGCGACTTTTAAAATGACTAGTTTTTGTTTTCTGAGTTCAAAACTATGACAACACTTTTGTTGCAGAAAAATCGGACGTTGTCAAAGTCAATTAATCTAATAAGATCCTAATTGTCCCATAATTATAGATATTCTATATGTTACAGTGACACGATCCATTTTTCTATGCAAATGGCCTCTCTTCCAGCGGTATCATCATCATATTGGCCACTATATAGACCACACACTAAGCCCGCAGCTCGGCGCTTGTCCTGGTAATGGGCTAGCTAATTTATGTCTGCACGAGCTACCGTTAGAGCAGCTAGATTGTGAATTTTATTAATATCTGAGGCGAAGCCTGAATCGAAAAGTGTATTTTCATCAATCCTCTTCATAATAGCTGCCTTACATGTCGCGATTTAACACCGTCTTTAGGTAAGAATGGTCCCATCTCACCGCCCTTTTTATAGCTGCTTTGGGCCTTCCAATTTGACACAATGGATGAGTACGAATGATCCCACATCACTGCCTTCCAGCTACCAGCTACCCAGCTATGATAGAGGGCCAAACCCGTTATGTTGGACTTGTGTCTACTAAAAATTGTGGTGTTTTCTTCTCAATACATAATATGGAACCGGATACGCGGGAAAGAATGTATTCTTCGGTATGCACCGTGTATATACAGAAGGATTTTTAGGCCCTTGGATAAGATAGGGGATATCAAGAGAATTCTTGGGATATCCCCTTCAGCACCAGGGAGAAAAATGTGTTGGAGTTTGCATGTACACACTGATTATGGTGGTGGCTGTAGGTTTTTTCTCTGGTGGCTATCTGATTATGAAGTGAAACAAAATACATACGAAATTGTTCAGGTATTCAAAGACGAATTAAGTAGATTAAGTAGGATTTTGTATGAAGTCCAAGAAAATTATCGGCTGCTACTCGCTCAGTACAAAAGAGCATATGCACCCGTATATCATCTATGTAGATATACCTGCCTACCTTTCATTTACATTTAAAAATGTATTGAGACTTATTATAATTTCATTGAATTATTTTTGTTACATTTCTCATTGTGTGTAAATATCTGCATAAGTAGGTATGTATTGATTTTTTTTCTAGTACCCAACACTTACTTAGATCTATTGTCATCTTTTAAGTTTTCGTAAAAAAAGCTCATTTTTGCTTACTAATAGTACATTTTCCTCAAAATTTGTGGATGTATTCTACAATGTGTCAGTATTCAGTGCGTGAAAGACATTTAATAATCTCATAGCGAAATCACCATATGTTGTACTAAGACTAGTCGTAATAGCATAATCGCATTCGTGCCATCTCCGCGTATCGCCGCTTCAATTTATTGAATTTATTTACACTTTGTTATAGAACTGGACGCTTTAATCAAAACCAAATGCAAATGGTCTAAGGACCCATAATTGAAGTCGAGCACCTCAGCCGATGCCTATCAGGCGCTGATTAGCTGCGCGCGCGGCGCAGTCTTGATAAATGTTTGAATAAATAGTTTTTATTTACATCTCCTGGGATCTGTAATTACATTTCAATTATTGATTTGCGAAACATTTCTCTGAGTTGTTTATTATGTAATAAACAGTTTAAAACATTTGTAATAAAATTACATAACTTACTATTTAAATATTCTATGGACGTTTAGGGATATAATACTCTAAAGTATTCTAATAAATTCATGATTACATGTTTCTTTAAAATGATTATATTTTACGATTTTCATGACTTCAATAAGGAATAATCTCATATACCGCATATTATAAAATTACAAAAGAAAAACATTCATAACCCTAGATTAATTAGGTTCAAATTGCCGTTGCACGTCCCACATCGTAGTAATACTGTGAAGCTAAATTACACATGAATTTAATTCCAAGACATCAATTTGCAAGGAATCCACTGATCGTCCTATAAATAAGGAGCGAATGTTATGCGACAGGCACAGATGAAGCAACAGAGCTAATTGCTGACTCTTAATACAACTACAAAAAGGTTAATTTGATGTAATTATTCCAATAAAATTCCGGACACTTTCAGTTATGTGATGATTTCGAAGACAGTTAGCTTGACCCGTTAAATAAATATAAATATAAACAACCATGACTCGTGAACAAAATTGTTCGTACAAGCATCACACAGGTATCTGCTCCAACCAGTGTTCGAACTTCGCATCTCTGGTTTATTAAATAAGGGTTCTGAACTGGTACTGTCGCTTAAGATGGGATTTTGTGGTGTACATTTTAAAATATATTATGTTGCCTTGCCAGACTAAAACTATGACATGCTTGTCTCAATAAACCTTACATCTATACCCTCATACCAATGCTAAACGCAAAATTGTTGTCTCTAAATACCGATAAAGACATTTGACTATGAGGCGACGGAAAATCTCAAAAATCTCAAAAATCTCATCCGACCCGAATCTCAACCAATGTTATCTAAACTAATAGGCTTACTATTAAGTTCCTGATTTGTTAATAAATATTATTGACTTGAATTTCAAAAAGCATATGCCAGCAATACTCGGGACACAGGAAGAGTAAAAGCAAAGGAGGCACAAAAGATTACGGATAATTGTAGTGCATGAAAACATATAGTTACGGCCCCAAAATAATATTATAAGATAGTCGGTCTATCAAGCAGCAGCCTGACATAAGCCTTGTGTGGCCCCTTATCACCAGGGTACCCTTGAAGTGTTCAAATAAAGAAATATATATATAAACATTAGCGTTCATTTTCATGTTCTCAATACGCCCCAAATTTCAAGGAAAGCCTTTTTAACCGACTTCAAAAACGAGGAGGTTCTCAATTCGGCCGGTATGTTTTTTTTTTTTTCTATGTATGTACACCGATTACGCCGAGATTACTGATCCGATTGACGTGATTCTTTTTTTGTTCGATGCGGAATAGCTGCCATTTGGTCCCATAAAAATTTTTTCAAAAACAGTTGGGTACTTTGGTTTTAAATTTAAAAAAACTGAAATTATGAAATCGTCTACATAATCGAAATTGCGAATTTTTGCTTTTCCAATGACTTTTTAGTGATACGATACGATAGTAGGAAACAATATAAGTTGACGGTCACCCATCTAGCTTCGACCGTAGAAAGTTATCACTAAAAATTGAGAAAAAAAAATTTAAAACATAAATTAAAACAAGTTGTAATAGGTCGGTTTTAATTTTTGTTTAAATTTTTTTTTACTATCCCAGTATACGTAGCTCCTACCTCCTACGTAATAATAACTTAGTAGGGCAGTAGGTACAAGCAGCAGCAAAAGGTGTAGACGATTTTGACCCCTATTGCAATGAAATAAAGACAGAATGAATGTACTCTTCCCACTGTGACTCTACATCCGCGCTGTTCACCTGGGTGGAAGCGTAATGCTTCCTCTTATCTTGCTTGTACCTTTTCGAAAGTGGTGTTGCTATTTACAAATTAGTATTACTGTAAAAGGCTTGGAAAGCATTCATTTTTACGATGGGGTTTTAACTACTTCATCTATCGGCTACTAAAGTTCATGCTACACGTAATAACATGGGTGCTGTGAAAGAACCGCTACGTAATAAGGATCGCGATAGTCAAAAAAAATTGGACACGTTGAATTTGCAATTTTCTTTTTTAGATTAATTTAATGAGTCTTGACAGATATCTACGAGTATCTAAGTAAATTTTACACTGTTATTGAGTGAGTATAGTATTAACATGTAAGTAGTAAACATATCACATCTTTACAACTTTTTGATCATTAACGATTGCTTTTATTGGCGTGTTACGGGAGGGACAAACCATGCAAAGTTTTGATATCGAAATTAAAAAGTAACTTATTTCACATACTATTATACACATACAAGCAGAAGCAGTATCGAACATTATACAAATAAATATTGTTAGCAGTGCTATATAGAATTTTCTATGATATGATTTCTTATAAAAGGTTCAAAAATTATAGAATCCAACCATTCATATTATTTTTCGGAAAACGGGTAATAGATAGTTATCCATAAAAAATAATGTGGACGATAAAACAAACGAACGGAAAGAAAGTATGGACAATTCAAAATCTTAGAAAGATATTCTATAATATAACGTGAATGGCATATTTTTAAAAAGATTTAATTCTTAAAATACAACGTATCAGTTGCAGTTCAGTCGAAGATGTATGATGATCTGTTCCATTTGTAGTCATCCAATATACTCATTCAAAAATAAACCCAAGCATGTCCATAGACGGAATAATGACAGCTCGATCTATTTTGGCGTTGATGGTGTCACGATGACTGAGAGATTGCCCAACATGTGGCGCCGCCCTAACAGGCTGATTTGTTCACTCATACACGCCTATTGTTAGATGAAGGAACATCGCCTCGTATGCAAAACAGCAATTAAGAATACTTAACTAGGTTGCTGTATCTGTAAAGATAGGTTATAAGTGCCTAAAATGATTCGATTAACACCACGGTTCTTATCACATTGAAAGTAAATATTCGCCATTATGAAGTCGCGTGTAGATCAATTTGTTACAATGCAAGCATCACGAGTTGGATGTAGTCAAACAATCGTACCGTGTAAAATCAATAACGACTAACAAGATTCGATTCAATTCTGAAGCGATAGTCCTGCGGGGCGTCGACCCCGTGCCGGGAGGTGGTCCTGTCAAAACGAATTCACTCCTAATTTTTTCTCGCTTATCTTCACGATCAGAACGCTTTGTTGTGTAATTACCAAACAAGAAATTACCGAAAGCTGGATCTGAGCTGACCTCGGGTCACGGTCCACCGGCGCGCTTCAATGAGCGTTTAGTGACGTACTCCGGCCGCGCAGGACATTATCTGATTTATTGCTGCGTCTCAATTGAGACATCGACAGGACTATTGTGCTGCGTACGCGCCGATTGAACTACGAGCCCTATTGATAGCTCGTGACGCACTCTTCTATTGTTCAGCTGTCGCACTTTCGCCGTCGTGATGAATTAGATGCCGTAAACAAAGTTGAGCAACGTTGATGGATAGCCGCCACGGACCACTGCCGCGTTATGACCGTTCAGGTTGAGTAACGGCGACATGAATGAATCGCTACGTCGGCGGCATGATCTATCGAGCGGTCCACTTGCGATTTGTGGATTGAGACAATGCATCAACAGCGACGCTATTGATAAATTGATCTCGTCCAGCAATTTCCCGTGATCAAGCGGCCAGTCGCACCGGTTTGCGCGCCTTCCCGCGCCGGGTTCCGTAAATACAACGTGCAGTGATTGATAAACTCTAGCGCTTGATTGAGACTTTAATCCCGAGCTGTGATTACGGTGTTATCGAGTTGCGGTAGCATGATGACAATATTATGCAGCGCGCCACTAAGCAGCCTAGATCACCATCCGATATTGAAATAAAACATACAAACTGTGTTCATGATTACAGTTTCTCGAATTCGTAACGGCTACCGGCATGTCTGGCGTAATTTTTACGAGCGGCTCATTACTGCAGCGGATGGTGTATAGTGTTGCAGAGAGACCTCATTGTTCGTGGGATTTGCATGTTCCCGGTATAAGATTGATCGCCTCATTTGTATGATTGATTGGTGTATGTAGCAGCGACACGTGAGGTATTTGTTGTGGTCTGTGTTTACGATCCATTGCAGCGAGTGAGTATCTGTCTAGATCGAATTTTTTGATATCTTTATTTACTATTTTGAAATAGGTCCCTATATATTCAAGGCAAAACATCGGATAAATCAAGAGTGGCGCAATGATCCCAATCAGCGGTAGGATGTCCGATTGCTTAGTGTTTGTGTTCAATCTAATTTATGAATGGGATATTTGGCATCGCTATAAATATCAACGGGGGTCGTCGACCTCGGCGCTCCCCCGATAACCTGCGCAGGAGTCGCGCGGAAGTACCGGCCCCAATTTTAAAGGTCACGATCTGGATTTTGGACTGTTACTGACAATGTGCTATAATTTTCTCGTAATTTGCATAAAATTGGGATGCCGAAAATTTCTTTTTCTCAAAATTTGCATGATATGATTGACGTAAATAAGATTTTTATCGAGGGCTCTGGTGGTAATATTTACTTTATGCTTGTCATTTGATTAAAGTAGCAAATAAAGGCGCGACCCACCTTTTCCACAACTTTTTTTAATTTGTTCAGATCCAGTGAAATACTTTTAATTTGTAGGTACCTTAGTCCTTTGTAATAAGAGTTGGCTTTGGAATGTGTAGCTGACTGTTGTGAAAACTTACAATATGCAAATACAAGGTCTTGAAAATAATACCAATCTTATTTTGTATTCCATGAAATTTACGATTCTTATCAATATTATAGTTCTGGTAAATTGTTAACAATTGTGATTTCGCGTGTCTAAAAGCATTTTGAGTATAAATTAAATTTAGTTAGTAAGTTTGTTATTTCAACTAACATACCATATTTGAGGCCATACCACGTCTTGTGGTAAGGCTGGTAACGGCGTATGGATGGTGGAGGTCTCCTCCTAGGCTGGGCGCAAGCAGGCGCGCAGCACAGGAGATAGTACCTCTTATCCCGGACCTTCTCAGCAGCTTTGAGCCTTTCCCGGGCTACCCGCCCAGAACAGCGGCGGGGACCACTGACGGAAGAGGAGGCGGCCAACACGGCCACTGCCGCCACAAGCACGCACCAACGCATTACTAAGAACTGGACTGTTCATCTGATAGCCATCACGAATTCTTCCAGACACATCAACTTCAATGTTTTCACTTATCACGTCATATCACGGATTGTTTTTCGAAATTGTTGCCTAGATTAGCTATCTTGAGTAGTTAGTATATTGTGTCCTATACTTTTATCTTTATTGCACGATTTCTGTACACTATTTCAAAAACATCAACAACACTATGGATTTTGATAAGTTTATCTACTTTTAATTCCGTGTCTTTAGAGGAATCATTTTTATTAAGCTTTACAATTCAAACATCATTACTTAGAGTCGTAGATAAGACTCGCTGTAGGCACCATTCATAAATATTTCGCGTGTTTTGTAGTAGCGGCTTGGCGAGGTGCGTGCGCTCACTTCGGATCGGCCGCGGTGACTATCCGAGTGCGGACTGGCCCGTGGGTCCGCGGGTTCTCAATCCTGATACGGTAAGACAAAGCTTTAAAGCCGAAGAAAGCTTCTAATAAAATCGTAGTGATACCTTCGTAGAGTTAATTAAATGGTCTAGAAAGAGCACATAAAATAAGTTTCTAGTGATAAACAACTTCATGTGAAGCTTTTAAGAAAATAACTTTGAATTTCAGCCTTCAGTAAAATGTAAGATTCTCAGAAAAGCTTTGAGAATACATTTCACTTAAACAGAAAAAAATCAAATTACTTTTAATCTTGCTCATACTTTGATACCGTTACTGAGGAAATAGTTGTGGTAATAGGTGCGTCATTTTAGTGTACGTCCGCGACATCGGCACGCGAGTCCACTAATTAGACCGAGCTCCGATCTAGAGATTGCCTGATAACGGATGATAAAAACATGCGGGTGGTCGACAAACCGTCACATCCATCACACCACACGCTCCTCTACGGCCTTAGACTTTAGACCAATATTCCCGTAGCCTTCCACTAAATTATCGTCGCGTTTTCCAATTAAGGCACACAGATTTGCCATAATATGCAAATCTCTATTTACAGCGCTAACTAGAGCCAGTTTCATCCTTATATCGTTGTACTTAAGTCACATTCCTTAGCATCACCTCTTCCTCGACTGCAGTCATCTTGATCTTTGTTTAAATGCTTTTAGAGTTGTTAATGTCTTTGCTCGTTTCTAAATTATATGGTGTAGAATGAGATCCATCTATTTTATTCGTTTCTTCGATTGTGAGCTCTATTTCTTGTTGGTTACGAATGTAATTTGTTAATGTAATAATGCAACTTTACATCGCATCCCAGTCATTCTTATGACATAAAGGTTGTTTCGATAAAAGATAACCATTTGAGAATTTATTAGATTGCTTCTGTGATAAGAAACACGAAGTAGTTGCTAATCACTAGAACTATGAGAAAAATATACTTTGGATAGTTTTACTTTTAAGAAAAGGATAATTATGCTTCTGTCCTTCTGATTGACTGGTCAGTAGCCCTGTCTACTAAATCAGTGATCCCAGGTTGGAGTCCCGGTTTGAACAAATGTTTGTGTGATTAGTACCTACGAACAACTTTTTTCACGAGTCCTGGATGTTTATTCAAGTACATTACTCCACATAGAGTATCCCTAGCGTAAACTCTAATGATGCTTATATGGGCTAGATGATTTATGAGAATGAGGGAATACTCTTATTATTACAATTTCTTGTTTAATGGCTACTATTAGATTACATTTGAGAAAGATTCTGGTAGCTAATAATTGTTGTCTTAGAGAATATTATTTAGTATAAAGCTTTTATGATGTTGTTAGACTTATTTGATATTTCTATTATTACCTGCTCTTAAAATATTGTATGCCCAATTACTATCTCAATAGATAAATTGTATATGTAGATAAGTTGTATATGAAAGACACGATTTAAACCTTAATTTTTGCTTTAAGCTTTTTATCGATTAATGAACTAAATTGTTTTATGAATGTATTCCAGTATTCCTTTCTATGTATCGGACGCAAGACTATTAAGTCAATTCAACATCCGCTATATATGCTTCAGTCAAATGAAAACAGATCTCGTTTGTTTCTGAATTAATCTTGTATGCGAGAATGATGGCAAAAACTATTCCTTGGCATTTTATGTTGAAATACAAGAGACGTAAAGAGTATCAGCATTGCAAGAAGTATGAAAACGGATAGATGTAGAAGAGCTTTTTGAGTGTGGACTGTATAAAGGAATAACTGAATAAAATTGATCAAAATAGCAATTTAAGTATCAGAAATATTGTTGGCTAGGCTGTTTTGACAGTATAAAAACACAATTTTAAAGCCATAGAAAGTCACTAGAATATAGAAGTTAAAAACTGAAAAAGTAGATAAGTAGTTTAAAGCTACTGCAAGGACGTTCGCGATTTTCCTCGCGAATTTATACCGCTCCACTGGGTAATAACACTGGGCAATAGTAGCAATGTCATATAACTTACAGCACCAAGATCACAGTCAATAACTCTACTTTGTAGAGATTTATCAGCGCTACGCTTTAAGTTAAGTTCTTTTAATTAATTAGTTAATTCTCATTGCTTGGGGTGGGTTAGAGAAATTGCTTCCCCAGAGCCCAGGCTCCCCCGTGAAGGGCAGTGGAGTTACCGGGGAGTTTTAGTGGGTATTCCTAGTGCCAATACGGTCAGGCACTAGGCGACCCCAGCGGCGGGTAAGTCCGTAAGCGGATTCCTCCCCGAAAAAAAAGAAAATAAAGGCCATAAAGCTTAGTAAAGAAGCAGCCTCATCTTCTTTCCTGTTAGTAATGCTTTCTCTAGACACTTACGGGATAGGCGACGGGTATGCAAAGTGTTACGAGAGCCTATAAGCGAATTGTTTCCACTGTACTGCATACCAACAGGTAAGTATTTTTCATAATTTCCGTTTTCAGCTCCCTACGTAAAAAATAGGAATGTTATAAGTTTGACGTGTCTGTAATTCTGTATCTGTGTGTCTGTCTGTGGCATCGTATAAAGCTCCTAAACGAATGGACCAATATTGATTCGGTTTTATTTTGTTTTAAAGCTAATGTGATCGAGATGGTTTTTATCTATAATTTATGAAGATCTGTTCAGGTGTTTGATGACTATCATCTCATTTCTTACTTGACAAAAATGTCTTATTTACTCTTAGAGATCAGATTAATTTCAATTTAGTTTACTGTTACTTCGGTGGTATTTCCAAGACACATCTGCGGGATGCTCAATTCTTCAGGAACTTACAGTAGATATAGAGTGTTTAGCACATAATAAAGGCCTCAATGAGTTGGTGTTACATAAATGATTTATTTATTTATTTATTTAATCAGGTACACAAAACAGAATTACAACAAGAACATGTTTAGAAGCAGTAAAAAAGAAATTAAATACATCGATAGGCTGTAACTCCACAAGCATGTGCACACACACACAGCATGATAATGATATCGAGACATTACAAGAATGCATATACAGAGAAATATATACATTATAGGAAAAAATATAAAATTAGTTCGTTACATAGCATTTCGTTCTCGCAGCGTAATAAATTTGTGCTATTACACTCATATTGCATATCTAAATGTCAGATACAAACAAACAATACAATTATTTAAAAATATATATTATACATATATAGTATGATTAATGAGACCGGGACTTACTTAAAATTTTCAATTATTCAAATTCACCGTTTTATTTCTATTTTTGTATAAATTATCAGTTTTAGTTTGAGGAGATCTGTGGCGTAGTGGTTTGGGTACTCTGGTTTCGATTACAAAAACAAAGCAACTTTCGCCATGGTCTATCCCGGGATTGGTCAATCAAAATTTATCATTTCGAACTCCTCCGTGCTTTGGAGGTCACGACAAGTCGTTGGTCCCGGTTGTTACTGCAACCGTTTTAGCCCACCAACCCGCATTGGGCCAGCGTGGTGGAGTTATAGCCCAAAGCCAAGCTTCTCATGTGTTTCTCCCATGTAGAAAGGCCTGTGCCCAGCAGTGGGACGTATATCGGCTGGTGATGATGAGTTGACAGTAAACATAGACCAATCTTTGCTGTAAATAAATAACCAAGTCATTGCTGTAGCGTTGTCAGGATGATTCAGTCACCAGCGTAGTGGTCCGCGTCAAATATGTAAAATCATCAATTACGAGTAATACATTATTTTTCTCAATATCTGAATCACTAATTGTTTTGCGGTCGCTAATTATACCGAAGTACCTAGTTTTAGCAATAAATATAATAATTTTCAAGAATTTTAGGCGTGATTCTAAGGTATTGTTTATAATTATAAACCTAACCAATTATTTATTGTCATTAATTATTTTATGTAATGATTTAAGCTAAACAAATATGTGACAGTTTCTTCGTGAACCAATACTGTTATAATCTTCTGCTTATTAATAGTATGTGTCATTTAATAATAAATTAAAATGCTTATATCGTCTTTTAAAAAGTAGAATAGTTAGGTATTATTTTATCTAGGATATTAATAAACCATATTATGTAATAAATAAATTCATTATTTTAAAGGATACTATAAAAATACCTACATATAGTAAAAAAATAAAATCTGTCGGCGATGTTATTAGTTGCAGGAAATCTATTAAAAATTAATATTATTTTGTCTGTTCAAACGCTGTCTAATAAATAAGTAAGCATTTGAAATCAAGCATCAAGCAATACATCGTAATTTAAACGTTTCATATTTGCGAAATAAACAAATGATTGTGTTGTTAAGCTGTCTTTGTTTGCGTGCGCGTGCGCAAGTTCCGCGGGCCTCAGATTAGATTACCACCGCGCCCACCGTCACTATTGTTGCTTGTAACAAATGGATGCTACACAGGTCGGTAGAGCACTTGGAACCGAGCTAAAACTATACATACTACGGCTAAAACTATATACTACTAGCTGACCCCGCAAACGTTCTATTGCCATAAAAAAAAGATAGTAGCCGATTCTCAAAACTACTGAATATACATATAAAATTCCTAGCTGTCTCAGCAAACGTTGCTTTGCAATAAAAAAAAACAAAAAAAATTGATTAAAAAAAATAGTAGCCGATTCTCAGACCTACTGAATAGTAAATATACATATAAAATTTCATGAAAATCGGTCAAGCCGTTTCGGAGGAGTATGGTAGGTATCCTTTTTTTAAGCTAAGACTGGATGCATATATTACGAGTACTTTAAATATGGGAAGCGGAAAGAAAAATCTAGATAGATTTTAGTCGCATCCACCTTGCCAGTCTTTATGGTTACTTTTTAACCCCCGACGAAAAAAGAGGGGTGTTATAAGTTTGACGTGTCTGGCTGTGTATCTGTGTGTCTGTCTGTGGCATCGTAGCGCCTAAACAAATGGACCGATTTTGATTCAGTTTTTTTTTATTTGAAAGCTGATGTGCCTACGATGGTTCTTAGCTATAATTTATGAAGATCAGTTCAGGCGTTTGATGCTCATTTTGTCTCTATCAGCTCATTTTGTACATGATAATAGGGTTTTACTGACTTTTAGACATCCGATTGATATGAAATTTCGTGTACTGTCACTTCAGTGACATGCCCATGACATACTATCCTTGAGCTGATCCTATACCATCAAAAAGTCTGCGAAATGCTTAATTCTTCAGAAACTTACAGCAGATATAGCGTGTTTGGGCTCTTATGAATAGTCTCAATGAGATGGTGTTAGATAGATGATTAATGACGCCGGGGGTTACTTAAAATTTTTAATTTTGTATTTTATTCACGCTTCTTTTGAAGGTGAAAAAGGTGTTCTCCTTCCTTTATCATGGGTTCATGGTAAAAGAATCACATGTACTGGTAAAGAATTCTATGTTTTAGAAATACGACGACGAATGGTGTGACTAAATTTTTTGTGCCTGATATTGAGGTGGAGACAACTTTATGTCTCCGAATACAACACCACACGTGCTCTCGAGTAGGAAGAGAGAAGGAATAGAATAAGGAAAATAAGGACTTCAGAGCACTTTGAAGCGTATGTGGTTATCCATGACAAATAACATAGCTATTTTCTTTTCTTGTACTTCCAAAACTTTTAATTATTTACCAGTACTTTCCAGCAGCTCGAGCTCGACCCATCCCGGGACCGGTCATGGCGAAAGTTACTTTAATCTGTAATCGACACCAGACCGCTCAAATCAATAAGCTCCTTGTTTGAGTTACTCACTAAGTACATTTTGTATTTAATGGGTTTCTCAAAACAGAACCTAGCTTCAATCTGAAATGCTATTGTCGCGTGAGATGAACATATTAAATCTAGTATCCCACAAGATACATATTAATATTATCTTGTACAGACGACAGCACATCAAGTGTAACAGTCGCAATACGAAAGCCGTCTCTCGAAAAGGCTCAAGTTCAAACTGTTACGCTTGATGTGCTGTCGACTGTACAATTCGTGAAAACGTGTAGGTATCTATTTCATTAATAACATATTATAACTTTTGTAAACTTCATCATCATCATCATACTTCACGCCCACAGCTGGGCATAAGCCTCCCCCATGGATCTCCAAAAAATGTAAGTATTCTATTGCATTTGTTAATTTTGTATTGATAGATGTGATTGTTTTTGAATAAACAAATGAAAATTTTATCACCGCTCTTTCATATATCGTCTAAGTATAAACGTAGAGCTATGAAATCGAAGTACTAGACAGGTGGCATCAACCGCGGAATCCGCCGGCCCAATTAGGTTCAGTCGTCGGGGCACAGTCGCCCCTTTCATGTCGTATTCTGGTTCCAATCGCGCCCGACATCTCGGTCTGAGATCCAACAAGGCCCTAGCGACAATTAAGGCACAGACATCGCCAACATTACAAATTCATTTTGTTTTATCGTCTAGTCTAGTCCAAGAGCCAAGGAACTCTATTTTGTTGTAAGTGCACCACTTATCCGAATGTACTTTATTTATGCGAAAGTAGCTCTGACTGTCTATCTGCTACGTTCTCACGTCTTCACCGCAGAACCGAATCATATGAAAGGAGATGTTCCATATCAGGCCAGGTATATGTATCTAAAAAAATCGGGACAAAACTCCTGAATCCGCGTAAAATACTATTAATTCATTTCCATGCATAGTTTGTTTGTACAAAAGTTGAAAATTTTTGTCGATTTCACGGTTATTCACTATGGCAATATGGCGGGCGACATAAAAGTCAACTAAACGTCACCAAAGTGACATAGGCGTAATGGTGAATATTTGGCTGTGTTGCAGTTTTTTCTATAAAATTCTTGTTTTGTACCACGCAACAAAGTAAATAAAAAGGACAAATGAACACTGTTTTGCATATTCTAACCTATTTTTCAGTATAGTGTCTGGCACAAAGCAACTTTCGCCATGGTTGGTCCCTGAATGGGTCAATCAAATTTATAATCTGGAGCTCCTCCGTGCTTCGGAAGGCACGTTAAGCCGTTGGTCCCGGTTGTTACTGCAACCGCTTTAACCCACCAACCCGCACTGGGCCCGGGTGGTGGTGTTATGGCCCAAACTCCTCATGTGTTTCTGCCATGTAGTGCCTGTGCCCAGCAGTGGGACGTATATAGGCTGGTGATGATGATGTTGATCTTAGAATTAAGAGTCAACATTACTGTACAAATATTTGTATGATTGTAATTTACTGCAAGTATTTGAGGGACAACACTCGTGAAAATTGTTGTAGATCGAGTCTGTGCGCGCCTTTAGACTCGGGAGCAGACAGAGCGACGCGTGCGCACATACCGTCGCGCGACACTCCCTCCACAATAAGATAGAACTACAACTGCTATACTATTTCTGTAGCTCGTATAATATTAACAGTTTAACACACTACTTAAGCCCGGCCGTAAATTGTCGCGGTGAAATTAGAAATCTTAATTAATATCAACACTGAATATGTCTGTTGTTACACTTGTCATTGCGACTACGGAAAAAGAAGGATAATAAATTCATTTAATACGATGTATTCTTTAAAATCAGAGGTTCCCAGACTTTTTTTCTCATAGACCACTTTTAAAGAGATGTTCCTGAAATGTATGGAGACCCGGCCGGGTCTATGTACCTACAGTATACTGAAAAAAGGGTAAAATTATGTAGAACGCTGCTCAATTGTCCATTTTGTTTTTATTTGCTTTGTTGCTTGGTATAAAACAAAAAAATATATAGAAAAATCTGCGTCACAATCAAATATTCATCATGGCGCCTATGTCACTTTGGTGACGTTTAGTTGACTTCTATGTCGCCCGCCATATTGCCATATTTTAATAACGGCAAAATCGACGAAAAATGTCAACTTGTACCAGCCAACTAATTGTTAGTATTTTTCCGGATTCAGGATATCTTTCCTGATTTTTTGAGATAGTGTACATATACCTGGCCGGATATGAACATTTACCTTAGCTGGTTCCGGGGGATCCCCTGCAGCTACATTTCTACCATATTCTCAAAACTCGACAAAAAATATGTTTTTTTTTTGTCATGCCAACGTAGATTTCCGTCGAGTCTCCCGTGGACTTTGGAAACTAAGGTTTTAAATAAAGAAAACGTAGTTCTAAGATAAAACCTTGTTCAAATTATTCGGGTAGCTCTTGGCCTTCATCTCGCCTGTAAGTGATGATAAAGCCAAAGATGTGAGCAAACTACACGCGGATTCTCTACAGAGGAACAGGCTATTTTACGTTCAAATGCCAGTGCACAACAATGCTGTTAACATTATTGCAGACTTACGTATAACCATAGCATACTTACTTCCATATAAAAATTAGTAACTTGTTTCTTTGTCAGCATTGTGTCCCTTACTATAAAATGGATTCCTTCAAACGAAGCATGTAAAGGCACCGTTTGGACCGGCAAGGAGGAGGCGGCTATAACAGTATTTATAAGGTGCACTAGCTGTCCTCGCTTATGGAGACTTCATACCGCTTCACATCAGGTCGTGTTGAGTTATTTGTCATGCTTCGTATAAAAAATATACCTACAGTTGAAAAATTTAAATAACTCCCGGCCTCATGTATCATCTATCTAACATTATCTCATAGAGAGAGATATCATAAGCCCAAACACGCTATATCTTTTGTAAGTTTCTGGAGAATTAAGCATCCCGCAGACTTTTTGATGGCATAGGATCAGTTAAGGTTAACGTGTTTTGGAAATACCACCGAAGTAACAGTACACCAAATTTCAAATCAAGTGAAAGTAAGTAAAATCCCTTTTATCGTGTAGAAAATGAGCTGATAGTCATTAAAAGCCTTAACTTATCTTCATAAATTATAGCTAAGAACCATTCGAATCACGTCAGCTTTCAAACGAAAAAACTAAACCAAAATCGGTCCATCCGTTTAGGAGCTACGATGCCACAGACAGACACGTCAAACTTATAACACCCCTCTTTTTTCGTCGTGGGTTAGAAAAATAATTATTTCTACTACTATACTTTCTATGATCTGAGACTTCACACACTTACTACGTATTTTGTAAAGTATTGTGTTCCTGCGTATTGAAAGATAGGCGAGGTTCTATTTACGTCACGGACCCGGACGTATTATGACCTAATTTTGCACTCACTTTAAGACCAAACAATAACGATAGCTTCGCTTCCTATTCACCATATTGAAGTGAAACATCAACAGTGAACCAAAGTTAGCAGACCAAACAATATACCAACGTAATTATTGCACGCCTGCTCGTTGCGCGGGCGCATGTTTACGTCAAATATCATCAAAGGCAGCTGGCGCAAGCGCGTCGCGGTTTAGGGTTGTTAATGCTTCAACAATATTTATTTTTGGTTGATACCATTTCATAACTCACATACCTACAATTTATAAGATTGAGTAAAAATTAACATAGGCACAGGACTATTATGTGTTTGTATGTGATGTGTGAGATGCAATACAGTACGTGTTTTTTGAGAGAGACACAGATCATATCAGTTTCTATTTATAACCTTAAACATCTCTTCAGACTGAAAACTATTTCTAGGCACGTAGGAGCTCTACATCATCATCATCACCGGCATATATACGTCCCACTGCTGGGCACATGCCTTCCTACATGGAAGAAACACATGAGGAGTTTGGGCCATGACACCACACCACGTCAAAGCGGTTGCACTAACAACCGGAACTGCTTAACGCGCTTTCCGAAGCACGGAGGAGCTAGAGTTTAAAAAAAATTGACTAGCACATCCCAGGATCAACCATGGCGAAAGTTGTTTTGTTATTATAATCGAAACCAGAGCGCTTAAACCACTACGCCACCGAGCTACTATAGTAATGTATTTAAAGTCCCCGAGAATCTTGGTTGTGGTTGAAGAATAAAATGAAATGAAAATGAAAATGAAAATATCTTTATTCAATTAGGCCCCCCAAGAAGCACTTTCGAATCGTCAACAAAAAAACCCTTATGTCTATTACATAAAAATAATATTAACTAGCTAACAATTTCATAATGTTTGTCTCTCTGTCTTATCTGAATCTACGTAAGCTAAGAATTTTATGTCAGTCTGTCTATCGGTCTGTCTGTCGGTCCGTCTGTCCGTCAGTCAGTCTGTCTGTCTGTCCGTCAGTCAGTCTGTCTGAATTTACACCGGTTCCAAAAGTTGAACTACCGAGAAGATTCCGGCAACAAACTCGTGTAGTCACTCTTTTCAATCATTAAGTTACAATGTTTAATTACACAGTAATAGTATTTAGCAGCGCAGTGTCGCACAGAGTATAAAAAAACGTATATTCACGTACCAATAAGTACCTAATGACAAGAATATTTACTGTATAAAAATAAAGCAACCAAGTCCCAGTACGTACACGTGATTTTATTTCATTAAACTTTGGTTGTCAGTGTTGCCCCCTTACCACCAACACTCTTGCATCTGCGTTTGTTTTGTTGCCGATGGATAGAATTTAAAGATTTTAGTAATGGTACCTAATGTTGAATTTACGAGAATTATTTCGGAGTGTTCGGCGGGATTTGGTGGTGTCAGTCAAGATTTTTATTACAACAGTTAAAATTGTGTCTGAGCGCACGTTGTGTTATAAAATTGGTGTAGTTTAAGCAAGTGTTTGTGTTGACCTGCAATTGGATAGTCCTTGTAATAAGAGTGATTATCGTATGAACTACGTTGAGAATTTGTCGTTGTTAACCACCTCATCAAATCAGCATCTTGGAGACTGTCATCATATACTTCGCGTCAAACTCTCTCGAGATGCATTGAAATGTGTGACACCAGCATTTCATTGCGATGCAATACATAAATGACTTAAAAGGTATCTATTGAAAATAGAGCCGTAAAAGTAAATAGATATAAAAAAAAGTATTATTTCTACGCAGGTAAGCCGGTTCCATGCATTTCGAACTGTTTTGTTCTGTTATTTTTAATTTTATTGTTCTATGTAGTTCTAACCTACACTAAACAAATTTTAAAGTCTAGTCGGGCCTTACCAGCATCTTAATAAAAGCGATTCATATTCCGCTCGCTTCAGTACCTATTGGTTCCTAAGCTGCATCGCTGTCATAGTCATAGATAGCGTCGTATCGTAGTACGAATTAACGATTCTACTCAGTTTAAGTCCTAAACTGGATCGCGATAAAAGATGGTGGTACGGGTGCTGTTTCTTTTTTGCTACGCTCTAATCAAATGTTTCCCTAACGCGAATCTAGAGCTAATCCAGCGTGAAGCAAAATTGCTGTGATTATTGTATTGGGCTCTTTCGTATATCATCGGCAGAGTTTTTGCCTGCAGTTTTTGACTTCAGAATTACTGGATAAATTCAGAATTACTGGATAAATTCAGAATTACTGGATAAATTCAGAATTACTGGATAAATTCAGAATTACTGGATAAATTCAGAATTACTGGATAAATTCAGAATTACTGGATAAATTCAGAATTACTGGATAATTCCTAGCGAAAATTTCACTATGCTTCGTAATAAAAATGCCATGTCTAATACATGCTCTTTTTACAAATTTATAAATAAGTCTAATAAACATAATTTATCGTGTAGGTAAATTTATGTGAGTTTATAAAGGAAAACTATTCGAAACGATAATTTGTTGTTAAATTATACACATAATTATCTAATGATTTATAATTTTAAAAGCTGACACCATTATGATTTCGAAACGCTTCTTAGTCTAGTCTAGACCATCTCGACAATTCGCGACAAAACACACACCGTGTCCTGGCGATTTTGCATAATTCCAACAAATTGCCACTTTTAAGATAATCCCCATTTTAAGCTGATGCGGACGTGACGTCATAATTCTACGCACGCCCTATCATTTTAGACCACGTTTAATTCCATAAGTCCTACAGTAAAAACTTGTTTCTGTAACCAATGCCCGTTGCTCTAGGAAGGAACGATCAGCTTTAAGAGCTAACGAAGCAATGTACATCGTAGTTTATCAAAACAGCCGTAAGAGCACGTAGCTGCGGTGGGTCCTTGTGGAGTGGTTTGCAAATTAAGGCCCATCTCGCATTACGTAAATTGTATGGCGCAGTCGGCGCGGGCGCAGCATGGCCTAAGGTGACGCGTGTTTTGTGCATGTTTACACGTGAGATTGTACGTGAGCCAGTACGGCTAGCAGTAAAACACGACATTATTTTATTTTATTATTTGCAAAAACTTTGCAGTCGACCGATAGAATCCATACGCTCGCCCGAGGTCGTAGATTCAAGCCACGTGAATAAGTAGGGAGAAGATACTGAGTGTTTAAGGCATGTGGCTTTAATCCATTGTTATTTTAGGTCTATATTGTGCCTGACTCTAACACTTATTTAACCAGAATTTAAGTACAATCTACTTCTTTCACTTCACATGTAATTTGTGTAAACGGATAGTAAATAACATTGAATGTTTGTCCTCTTTATGTAATTTAAGGACTTTGGTATTTTAAGACATGTCAGTCCTATTGTAAACTTATACTTACCTATTGCTACAACTTTACATTTAGGAAGCACATCCTATTCGTTCATGATTTCTTACATAATTTTATTTGACAGTTGTAGGTAATATTTGATTTCTTTTTCCTATTCATAATGAGAGAAAGAGATATAGTGACTGTGTTATTGTTGCATAAACTATATCACTTTTTTTATATATATACACGCATCACTATATGATATGGCTATGGTATTTGATTTCAAATTAAATAGAAAAGAAATAGAAAAAATAAAACAATTAATTAGAAATAGTATTATGATGAATGAGTGATGTCTTACAAGATCTCTTATAAAGATACGTCCACCCTTTCTAACTTATTTTTTAAACTAATATTTATCTGTCATTTTAAAGTGTAATAAAGAGTAATTAATCTGTAAAGCGCCGTTATCTCTCCGGAGGTCTATGACAAATGGAAAATCAATTGTGTCTAGAATAGAATCTGATGCTTGACGGGTTATGTGAAAGTAAGTTTTCGGATCGAATCCGTATTCTGACAGTGAATAAGAGAGCAGCTGGTCTGTTTGTATGTCGCGAGAAAATAATGTAACTCGTCATAGGCCTATTATAGGCGAAGCTTTCAAAAAAGTTAACACGAAGTAAGGGCAAGGATAAAGAGTAAAAAAATTTCAGAGAGTCCATTTTATTGCGCGCGGTATAGTGCACTCTATGTTGCAGTAACGGGTCCTTGGCGATTAGGCCAGTGTATCCGTGAGATTGGCATGGGGAGGCAGAGATAGCTCGCATGCTAACCGTACGGGAACATGTCGGACATGCGTCGGTGTAGGTTCGATATCCGTTAGATCTTGACAACTATATTTATAGTTAACAGCAGTAAAGCAATTACTTTGTTATGAGTGTTTTGAGTTTAATAAAATTATGTGTCTAAGTAAATGCCACCTATTCAACTACATTTAGTAGCAGATATAATTGCGTTAAATATAGGTACTAAAATGTGTTGATAATCTTTACTACAGAACAATTGCAGACGTAATACGACAGTTTTATCATCTAATGATTAGGCCAGAATATAGGCAGTTAATTAGATCTATTTAGTGACCGTAAACACAACTGGCAATTAGCAGAAAGGAAAATACGCAATTCCGTTACTTATGGATGACATTTTTTTCCAGCTATTTTGATTTGAAAACCCAACTACTGAACCGCTATAACAGTTTGGCCTTGAGACCACCCTTATTCCGTTCGTAATGGAGGCGGCTTTCGTATTGCAACTGTTACACTGGATGTGCTGTCATCTGTTCATCTAAAAAAAATACTTACCAAGTCGGATTCTCGAGGAGGAGGTCAGTGGCGTATTGGTTTGAGCGCTCGGTTTCGAATACGAAAACAAAGCAACTTTCGCCATGGTTCGCCACCCTGGGATGGGTCAACCAAAAATTTATAATCTCGAGCTTCCTCCGTGCTTCGGAAGGCACGTTAAGCCGTTGGTCCCGGTTGTTACTACAACCGCTTTAACCCACCAACCCGCAATGGGCCAGCGTAGTGGAGTTATGACCCAAACTCCTCATGTGTTTCTTCCATGTAGGAAGGCCTGTGCCCAGCAGTGGGACGTATATAGGCTGGTGAAGAAGAGTCGGATTCAAAAAGAAAGGAGTTTTCAAGAAACAAACATATAAATAAGATACAACCGAATCGAGAATCTGCTCCTCAATTTGAACTCAGTTAAAACTTCAAGACTTCAAGATCCTAAGTTAGTAGGCCCGTATGTAGAGTCGTCTGGGTACCACCGCCCTTATATTTCAACCGTGAAACAGTTCGCTGTGTTTCGAATTGTCGGGAAAGGTAGCCAGTGTAATTGCTGGGCATGGACGGCATTTCATCTTAGACCTCAGGATGACAACGCACCTGCAATATCAAGTCAGCTTTCCTTGTTATTGCAAGTGTCTTTAGACGGCGGTAACCGCTTACCACCAGGTGCGCCGTCAGCTTGTTTGTCATCTAGTTGTATTAAAAAATCGAAATGATATAGCCACATTAAAACAAACAAACCAGATATTTCGCTATCGGGATTGTTATCAGCGATGTCACCCAATCAAATGTGCGTTATGACCCAAAAAACTTATCAAAGTAGTTTTTTTCGAGGGTTTAATAACAAGGGTATAAGTGAAATAAGTAGGGTAGTATTGTTTGATTAAGATAAAACTGTTTTTATAATACAAATAACCAGATATTACTATCTTATCGTCCTATCAATACGTAGGTGGAAGGTGGATTGGTATCGTTCATAAATAAAAAAGTAAAACTGTGTACCTACGGTTTTCATATGCCATTATACCTTAATGAAACCTTTGCTATCTCTATATATTTTTAAAAGAAACTTTTCCGTTTTCGAAGCACTGTATCTAAGTTAATACCTTTACTCGTATGTCTTTTTGAGACGTGGATTTATAAGCTAAATTGTCTTGACAAACAATGAATGATACAACAGTTACACAGATTTTTAAAAAGGTCCACAAGATTAGAAACTCTTGTTTGAAAGGTGACGCTACCTAAATATTACATAGTTTCGCAGAGTATTTTTTTTTTGTAAAGTAAAGCACTTTGCCCATCTTCATTTAAATAGGGTACTGCTCGATTAGAAATCGTATCTTACAAGCAGACATTCATAAAAAGTTTGCAAAAGTACTAATATACCTACATAAAGTCATTTTCGTCTAAAATATAACCAAAAGTAGGAACCCATGGCTTTAAAAGTTCAGTCGGAGCAAAGTAGGTACTTATCCACTGCGGAGTGACAATACCATCAATCATCAATCTGTCATTTTTTTGTCGACTTTCTTATATTTATTTTTCCAGTTTTCGTGAAAAGTACGGATAAGTAGCTTTATTAAAACACGCGGAATAGGCTTTAAAGACATATGTTTTTAAACGAAAACTGAAAAAATAAATGTGGAAATAACTAAATTAATGCACCTATATGATCTAAGGCAATCAATTTGTCAAGCCGCGTAGAACCTCGAGAGTTTTCTGACTATTAAAAACCAATACTGTCTAGAATGAGTGGCTTGACAGGTGTAATGTTTTTTTCACTTTGCTTAAATTTTGCCCATGTTGGAAGGTGGAACAAGATCAGAAATCGATATATTTAAGACTAGTTCTATAGCCTGGTTCATTAAACCAACTTCAGATATCTATATCATTAAGTTAATCTTTCTTGTTAACCTGACTCCACTAAACAGTAGTAGGTATAATGTTGATATAAAAAAATGTATGCTGTGTTCACATCTAGAATGGTACAATTTACTAAATGTATTTATTTAGAAGTATGTTCATAGTGAATATATAATTATTGTAACCAGTTTTGTGAACCAATAAATTAAAAAAAAAACATCATAAGCTGATCTTGAGTTAGGTATTGTGACTCCGCCGTCGTCATAGAATCATGCAGCACTGACCTTGGCAGCCGGCTGCGTGCAGCCCGTAGTGGAGATCGAGGCAGGTGTCGCAGGCGGGCGGCGCGGCGCCCGGAGCGCACGCGCACGCGCCGCTCGTGACGTCACACGCCGCGCTCAGCGCCGCCACGCCGCATGCGCACGCCGGGCACCCCGCCGCTATCCCTGACGGAGACGACCACCTATTTAGAATTGTTATTCTAAGACGCACCTGGTCCTTTATAGCCCGTTGATATCGGAGGGGATTTAATTTACATAATGTCAGTTAACGTATTTGTACTTGATTGTTTTTGCATTAAGTTCAGAAATACAGATTGGTGGTTACTGTAGAATACACATGTTGATTCTCACACTAAAATATTATAAATCGTTGCATAATAGTTGTTTTTAGGTACCAAATAAACTTTTTTCGTTCTTTCTTTCTTTCTAATAGCAGTATGCTTTACTACCCTTCTTACTGCAGGTAAACAGCACTAAAAAAGAATTTGTTCTGTTAAGTAAATAGTTGGGTATTTCAGTAGAGCATACTAAAACCCAAGGTTATCACTACTAACGGCCTGGCCACGGGAAAGGGCGGCGGCGGCAGCGTCGCGGCAACCACTGCACGCTGGCCTCGCAGCGCGTCGTCGTGACCGCGCAGTAGTTGCCGAGATGCCGCCGCCACCACCGCCTGCTCCCGTGTACCTTAAGTCGCGCCGAATCGCGCTCAGATCCTATGCTATAGTATGTACCTCCGTGTAGGTCGGCGCAGGTGTCGCAGGCGCGGCCGGCCCAGCCGTGGCGGCAGGCGCACTGCCCCGAGCGCGCGTCGCACGCCTCGGCCAGTGCGCCCGCGCCGCACCCGCACGCCACGCACGTCACCGCCGCGCCCGACTCCGACAGCGTCGCGTTGTCGCCCACCCAGTAGCCCTCCTGTGTAACAATCCACTGGCGTAACTTCTACATATCCATAGTCTTTGAACGATAAAGTCACGTCACATTTTGTCAGTACCGGGTTCTTCAAAAAGGGCTTGGAAAGGTTTTTAGTTTTACAGTGTCAGCAACGCGCAAGTGATACCCTTGGTGTTGCAAGTGTCCTAAGGCTACGATAACCGCTTGCCAATCAGGTGGGCCGTATGCTTGATTGCCATCTTAATGGTATAAAAAATATTTTACGGTTTGTTATGGGCCTTGTACAGACTAGCACATCAAGTGTAACAGTTGCACTATGAAAGCCGCCTTTATTACCAAAGGAGTAGGCACCTAATTGGAAGTCGTTTGAAAAATGTATCGCGGATTATAAAATGGCCCACTCTCTGCCCCACACCAATTTCAGTTTCCGCAAGCCCGCCGTCGATACAAGAGCGCCAACGAGGTCTCCGTCGCAAGCGTGTAACTTCAGTTTGTGTACGCACGCAAACAGCTGCTAAAAGAGTTGCGAGCGTTATCTGTATGCGTCTATGAAATGAGTAGCAAAACCGTTGCGACTGTATGAATATTTTATGAGTGTCTGGAGTGTGATAAAATCATCCCGGTCTTAAACACTTCTCCGACGAATAATTCGTCAACGAACGTTTCGCCGACATTTTTAAAAATCCATTTCAAAAAAACCACTAAAAATAATGGCATCTAAAGTTAAAGAAGGATGGGTTTGACTGCTGCCAGTGCGGTGTGGGGGAGGTCTTCGTTCATCAATGGACATGATGATGTGGGGGTACCTGGCACTGGTCGCAGCGGGCACGTGAGGCAGGCGCCGCTGGCCGCATGGACACGATCATGTGTGACGGTACCTGGCACTGGTCGCAGCGGGCGCCCTCGGCGTGCGGCGGGCACGTGAGGCAGGCGCCGCTGGCCGCGTGGCACGGCGCGCCGCCGCACGCGCACGCCGCGCACTCACCGCCCGGAGAGTCCGGCGAGCCCCAGTACCCGAAGTCGCAGCTATAACCACACCACGGATTAAACATTCATCTATGGAGCTACTTAATATTGTTACTGGCTCGAATTGCAATGACATAATTATTTTAGTGATGAAGAGCTCTTTTTTTATCTTATCTTATTAAGGGGTCATGATTAAGTCACAGTGCACTTCGACCCATTGGGATCTTTTGTGCCTCCCCTGCATTTACTCTTCCTATGTCCAGAATATAGTTGCCATTAGCCTTACTATATCTTTTGGCAGAAAGAGCCCGTAGTCTTCTGGTTTTTGATCTGATGAAGAGCTCGGTGGTGTAGTGGTTTAAACGCTCTGGTTTCGATTACGAAAACAAAGTAACTTTGGCCATGGTCGACCCCGGGATGGGTCAGCCAAAATTTATAATCTCGAGCTCCGCCGTGTTCCGTAAGACACGTTAAGCCATTGGCCCCAGTTTTACTGCAACATCTTTAACTCATTCGCATTGGGCCATCGTGGTGGTGTTATGACCTTAACTCCTCATGTGTTTCTTCCAGGTAGAAAGGCATGTGCCTATTCAGTGGGACGTATAAAGGCTGGTGATGATGGTGAGATACATCACAGATAAAAAAACCCTATAACAGCCAATTCCTTGTAAGAAAGAGTAAGTATCTGATTTCGAAGAAATCCATATTTTTATAACAATATGATATAGGCAAAATGTAGTTTTGGAAGAAAATTACGGAAGCTATATAATTGGCGTTTTGATGTTATTTGTAAGATTTCTAAATTGTGAATAGGTCTTCCAAATACGCAAATAAAGTCGAATTTGTATTTTCTTCATATTTTTTTTGTTTTGTAATCATCACTCACTTTTCACAGTGATCTCCAGTGTAGCCATCAGGACACTGCGTGCAGACAAACTCGTCGCCATCAGCGTCAGCCAGCGCGCAGTTGGGACTGAAGTTGTTGGACGGCAGGTACAGCGGACATGCGCAGGGTTTACATGCTCCCTGATGGAAATCAAACATGATGAAATATGAATCCAAACTACCAGAGCATTTTCTAGAATCTGTCGTTAGACAAGTAAAGGAAGTTGATGATTTGAATGGGTTTTACGATTGATATTTTAGTTCTATTTAAAAAAGTATATCTATGAAAATATCAGGTGGATGCTTGTTTGACATAATCCTCTTCAATGACATAAATTCTTTTCAAGAAAAACATGGTTCTCATATGAGTACTGTCCATGATATAGCCGATAGAAGGCGCTAAGCGTCGCAATGTCTCGGCGCCATTGTAGAGGCTTATAGCTGCTCTCTGTTCTCTGTTACCAGCTCTCTTTTCTATTTCCTTCACTTTCAATCATGAAGCGCAGATCTCTTTTGAAAATTTTTCTATGTTCTAAACAAATTTAATGTGATAATTAAGTATTTAATAGAACAATTACCGTTACAGGATTGCCATAATGTCCTGGCAAGCACCGCTCACAGTGTGGCCCGGTTGTGTTGTGTTGACATTCTCCACAGGGTCCGTCCACTGTTTAAAAAAAAATTGTCAGAAGAAAATACATCATTGACAAATAAAAGTTACATATGATCTTTTGCGGAAAACGATATGGGGATATCAGATTTCATGTTGTCATGACAGACTTCAGGCGAGTTTCGTGTGCTCCATCCTCGATACTACCAAGGATGATAGAAGTTTGGTCCATGCTACTACTATACGACGTTATAGAAAGCTGAAATTTCATGATGTAGACGAGTATCCTAAAGTCCTTTGGTGACTGCTCAAGACTTGATTGGGTGAGTGTCCGATGTGCCTTCGGATTACAATCGGATGTCATAGCTGGCTCCACAGAACGATTTAAACTTATTTCATATGATATCGCCGTATGCAAACTACACGTACACAAAGATGTATACATTTTTGACTGTCAATAACTCATATTGCACAGAGGATATGGCACACGAAATATCAAAAGTGTATACTTGCATCTTTTTTCACGAGAATACGCAGTCGACAGCACAACAAGCGTAACAGTTCGGCCTTGAGACCGCCCTTACTCCGTTCGTAATAGAGGCGGCTTTCGTAGTGCTAGTTATACACTTGATCTGATGTCGTCTGTACTTGTTCGTGTGCATGCGCATGTTATTGTCCGATGGATGGAGCCGCTGTTTTGTTGTGTCAGAGGTGCATCAATGGGAGGTGCATTAGTGCAATTTTGTGAAACTAGTGTTTGTGTAAAATGTATAAAATTGTATAAAATGTAAAATCAGTTAAAATCACCTTAATTAGGTGTGAATGACGTTGAGAATGTTACTATAGGTATCCACGTCAGCGAAATACCTACCGACTTAACATCTAGAGACATTCAAGACGTATTTGGCGCCGAATTCTCCCAAGATGCATTCAAATGTGTCATAAATAACCGCTTTTAAATTTAATAACTGACGAAACAAAGAAGATTTCATATGTCGCTGTATGGGGTTGACCCTTTGCCGTGCCTTTAATATAGAAAACTAATTTGAAAAACCGACGGTGGGCAAATTGTTCTACCTAAAAACTATATTACCAGTAGTGCAGGAGGCGTGGCCGTGGCAGGCGCAAGGCGCGCACTGCAGGCGCGTCGGGTCCCCCACGCGGACGTGGTGCCAGGCGCAGCGGGCACAGTGCGGCCCGCTGTAGCCCTCCGGGCACGAGCACGACTCGCGGGCCACGGGGGATATGGGCCCGTGGACCGAGGCAGCTTCGAGGCGGACCTGGGCGGACGAAACACCAGCATTGACAACGGTGAGATTGCATTGCAGTGCATTCACAAAATGGTGAGGTATAAAATGTAGTCTTAAATTAAAGTCTTAAGTTACCGTAGCCTAAAAACCTTTTCACGCCATTTTTGAAGAACCTCATGCTGTACTCGTTCAAGAAAAACTCTGCAGGGAGATCATTCCACAACCTGAGCGTACTTACGGGGAAGAAAGTTTCTCTAAAACCGTACAGTACGCGACCACTTTGGTTCCAATTTGTGAGGATGAACTCCCTGCCGGTGGCGAGCGGTGCGATGATAGAAAGGGGTCGTGGGCATCATGTCACATTAGGTACGTACGTTGGAGCGGTGCGCCTCTTGGGCAGGCGTATTGCTCGGATCTCGGGTCGCTGCGTCTTGCGCGTAATTAAGGATAGTTTCTGTGATTTTTGCAACGTATAATCCGTATAAAGATATTTTACACGAGAGTCTAAATTAAAGGGCGAATAAGATATCGAAATGACTGAGTGAGAAACTGAGAATCCGGTGCTCTTTCCGCTAAGCCGGTTTCGAGTAACCAGTGCCCAACGGAATCTGAACACTCGAGTCATTCAATAAGTTTCAATTTCGGGTGCAAGCAGGTAGCCGTCGTAATAGTAGACAATTTATAACCCCCGACGAAAAAAGAGGGGTGTTATAAGTTTGACGTGTTTGTCTGTGTATCTGTGTATCGGTGTATCTGTGTATCTGTGTGTCTGTTTGTGGCATCGTAGCGCCTAAACGAATGGACCGATTTTGATTTGGTTTTTTTGTTTGAAAGCTGATGTGACTTCGATGGTTCTTAGCTATAATTTATGAAGATCAGTTCAGGCGTTTGAACACTATCAGCGCATTTTTACTTGATAATAGGATTTTACTAACTTTTATATATCCGATTATCAAATTTGGTGTACTGTCACTTCGGTGACATTCTCATTACATACTAACTTTGAGCTGATCCTATACCATCAAAAAGTCTGCGAAATTGTTAATTCTTCAGAAACTTACAGTAGATATAGCGTGTTTGGGCTCTTATTAATAGTCTTAATGAGATGGTGTGAGATAGATTATAAATGACGCCGGGAGTTACTTAAAATTTTTAATTTTGTAATTATTATACCTGCAGACTCAGACTATTCATGGATTCTGTGACATTGTGAAGGTAGGCATTAGGTTACACAAACCTAACGTAAACAGAAAGAATAAAAGAAATTCTACTACAGACGACATGAGCTAATTATTTTATGTTCGTGACATCTCCGCGCCGCTGGCTGTCGCGTTGCAGCCGCTTTGGCAGTGCGACCACGGCCCAAAAGTGGCAATGTAATACATTCAATAACATCTCACCTCATCCTGATCAAAATGGAAATGCGCCCGCAGCATTACAGCCTTCAGGTCCCTAAGAACGTCCATCAGCTGCGTCCTGGTGGCGAAGACGGCCGGGTCGTCCAGCAGGTACCAGGCCCCCTCCACCAGGGGCGCTGAGATGGTCAGCTGGCCAGCTTCTTCGTGGCTGCTATTGGCGAACGCTAGCCTGGTGCCATCTGGAGACACACAAAGTATGTTTCAAACTTTAAGTAACGGAGATTTTTTATAATTAAAATGCGTTCGCTCTTGATCCCACTCTTTCTTCGAGAGAATATAAGAGCGGGTGTATGATGTAGCAAGATTACGCCGAAGGTGCCTATTTAATCCTGTTATGAAGGATTTCAGGTTATATGCAGTAGGGAACACTGAAGCTGGAAGAGCATTCTACTCCCTTCCATTCCACTTAATGGGGATGTTTGGTATATCGAACAGGTGTAGGTGGAAGCTCGTCTATCGTCTAGTAGGTACTCCTCTGGTGAAATGGGCTCGGTGGGATGAACTTCTGAGCACGCTCTCCGCGGTACAGCCTGTAGAAGACTATCAAGCAAGCAGCCTTACGGCGCTGCTGATCCGAGCTATGAAGCTCCGTCTGTATCAACCTCTAGTCGCCAATAAGCGACTTGGGTCTGCGTTACATTGAAACCAGTGGCAAGTTGGTATTTGGCTGAGCCGTCCCTCAGGTGAGATCATTACTCCATACACGAGCGGACTTTTGCTTTGTAAAGGGAAAAAGCGGTCCAGCAGGGAAGTACCGCTTCACCTTATTGAGGATGCCCAGTTTCTTGGCCGCAATTTGACCTTAGACTTGAGTCCAGAGCCCAAATTGCGGCCAAGGAACTGACCTGAGCTTGAGGTCTAACCTCAAGGTTCAACACCATTTCAAAAAGCTATAGATGGCCGGTAATTGGAACAAATGCACCTCAGAAAGTTGGGGTCTCATTGAACGGACTCTTCTTTGCGGTGAAGAGGTTGTTTTTAGAGGCATGAACACGCTGGTGTTTTAGAGGCATTAAACGTCACCAGATTGTAGTCTCCTCAGCGAGGCACTAAATTTAAAACTCCTTCGTTAGTTTCTCAATATTCTCCCCGAGGGATTGAACATCCACCGAGCTGTCTTTTGCACTAGATACGAGGGCGACACTGAAAGTTTTTAGAACTGATTAGGTACTTGTAAACAATACAATACTATTTGCCAATATTATTGAGTATGTATTACATTCATTTGTCTTGGAAAAAGTTCGGGAGAAACGATCTCGCAGTAAGATCCTCCTTCACCTGGACAACGCTTCGTCGCACACCGTCAGGCGAACGATCGACTATTTGGCGACGTCAGACGCAAAATTAGTGGGTCACCCGCCGTATAGCCCTGACCTCGCACTTTGCGATTTTCATATACCTACTCTCAAAAATAAAATAAAAACTTCGAGAAAAACGTTTTATGGACGCCGATGAAGTAGTAGCTGCGTTTCAAAAGGCCGTCGAACAGACCCTTTACACATTCACTGCCAAGGACTTAGCAGAAAAATCCAGTCAGGAGCTATACTATTATCTTTCGCGAACGCGGCTTTTTCGCTTAGAGGTATTAAGGTATATCAAAACCAGTGCAAGTTTTTACGAGTTCAAATTCATGCGTATGTGGACGTACGAAACGTCGCGCGTTTACCAGAGCAAGTAATAAACCAAAGAAAATATTGACGACGCACACTCGGATCCGAGTGTGCGGCGCCAGTGGCAGCGCATACCTCCACTCGGATCCGAGTGTTCGGCAGTAAATGTGTTAAGGATGAGTGGGCACAGTGCTTTTCTCAGTGGTTCCATCGGAAACAGCGATATATTGATGTTATTGGACACTATTTTGAAAAGATAATAAAGAAACAAAAACTTGATATTTTGTTCAGTTTTTGATTTTCTAAGAACTTTCAGTTTGATCCTCGTATCTCACTATGAGAGTACTTTCATAAGCAAGTCATTGATGTGTAGCAGGAAAAGAGTCGCAGAGTGAACAGATAACGCTTTCACTTTATTTTACGGGGTAGGCAATGCACAGTGCCCAAGGTACTAGCTTCTATAGACTACGGTGACCGCTTGCCATCAGGAACACATCATATAAAAATATTTGTAGTCGCACTGACCTGCAGCCACCAGTATGACGTCAGGGCCCATCGTGGGGCTCCCGCCGGTGTCCCCACGCACCACGCCCCAGAACAGATTGGCTGTGACTTGGCTGCCGTAAGCTTCTAGCTGCTCCCCGCTCCACGCTTGCGTCACCCAGTAGTACAGCTCCCAGCCTTCCACCTGTAACAAGTCAATATGAACTTAAGGTCGAGACAGAGAGAGACAGATGTCGCATCGCGAGGAAATTGTTTCCACGAAAAAGTAAGAAATTAAAATGAAATTTTAATTTTGTTTATACGGGCTAATTATGAAGCTATTTACCTCGTAACTTATCAAGTAGGGTTTCCCTTGATCATCAATCGAAGGCTCCAAAGTTTCGTTTCCTAAAGCATCTGTCACCCTCCAAGCATCGCCCATGGGCAAGGTAATCTGGAATAATAGAAAGAGAAAAATGATATTCGAAAAATAATTATGCGAATGTAGAGTTTGCTTGAAGAAGTCTCCTAATTACATTGATTGCTTGTTTTTACAGCAGCTCACGACAGGACAGCAAATCTCGAGACGAGAAATAAAGCCTAGGATTTTAGTAGTATTTTCCATACATGTATATTGACCAGGCGAGGAACTTCGAGAAAGATGATTCTAATGCTTTAGAAATATTTTTTCAGGTAATTTCAACCACTCAGAAAGATCAAACAAATTAGGTACTACTGTACATATTCTTTTGGAGTTATGGCTTGTTATGTGAGAATGAATTAGTACAGACGACGGGACATCAAGTGTAACAGTTGCACTACGAAAACCGCCTCTATTACAAACGGAGTACGGACGAGCTCAAGGTCAAATTGTTCCGCTTGCCGTGCTGTTGACTTTACACTACTATTTCCTTATTGTTGTAATAAATATTCAATAGAGAGTGCAAAGTTTTGCACTATCATATACATAATCATAATCGTTTATTTGCTTAACATTATTTGTGTACATTAGATGTTTACATGAAGAGAGAGCGACAGTATTTACCTTAAATATTGTAGGCATGCAAATATTTTTATATTTTTTTCAATTTAATTACATATTTTTATCATTAATTTCCATATGAGTCCAGAAAGAGAGAGAAAAAAAATAGTTATTATAGTTTGTTACATTATTCTATAGTCATTATTGGTATTAATTTTTCGTCACATTAGCTATTTAAATATTCCTTAATTGAGTAAAAGCATTATTCTGTACATTATTCTATAGTCATTATTGGTATTATTTTTTCGTCTCATTAGCTATTTAAATATTCCTTAACTGAGTAAAAGCAGCGTTCAGTACGCCAACGATTCAAGCAATTTTTAAAAATATTTTTGTCAGATGGAAGCTTTTTCATATCTTCTGGTAGCTTGTTGAATACTTTTATGGCCATACAATATACATTTTTACTGAAAAAAGTCAAATTACCTTTAGGAAAATACAACTTGTTTTTCCTTGAATCTCTCACATTTGGATTTCTTTCGCTGTGTGTGACAAAATACTCAGGATAGCGTTTTACAAATAGACACAATTCTGCTATGTACATACATGGTAGTGTGAGAATTTTGTGCTTTATAAAAAGAGGTTGACATGATTCCCAGCTGTTTAGGCTACATAATGCTCTAATACATTTTTTTTGGGCTCTGAAAGCTCTGTCTATGTCGACACTATTTCCCCAGATTATCAAGCCATAAGGAAGCACCGAAGCAACATAGCCGTGGTATGCCTGTAATGCTATTTCAAAACAAGCGACCTTTCTGATTCTGCCTAAGGCAAAGACAAATTTGTTAATTTTTATGCAAACCGTATCGATGTGATTTTTCCAACTGCAGTGTTCATCAATTGTGATACCTAGGAATTTTGTTTCATATACTATGTTAATAATATCATTGTTATGTTTTATATCAAGATTGATTTTGTTAGCTTTATAAGTATGAAATTGAATTGCTTTAGTCTTATTTATATTTATTTTTAGATTATTTTCATTCATCCAATTTAAAATGTCAGTTAGAGTATTACTTACGTCACTTTTTAGATTGTTAATATTTTTATTTTGGAACAATATAGTACAATCATCTGCAAACAAAAAACAGTCATTTTGAGTAACATCTGGTAAATCGTTAATATATAATAAAAACAATAATGGCCCTAATATGCTTCCCTGAGGGACACCATTTTTTATTTCCTTGTATTCAGATCTGCTCGTTACTTTAATATTGCTTTCTATTCTAGAGATCTCAGTGCACTGCTGGCGATTGTTTAAGTAGCTAGTAAGCCAACTATTTGCTTTTCCTCGTAGCCCATATTGATAAGCTTTATGTAGTAGTATGCTATGTTTAACAAAGTCAAAAGCTTTTGACATATCAAGGAAGAGAGCTAAATTGGGTACTTTATAGTTAATACATTCAGTTATTTTTTTTACGAGTGTAAAACAGGCAAGTGTTGTTGATTTACCTTCTTGGAATCCATATTGTTCTTTTCTAATTACCTTATATAATTTACTAATTACCTTATATATTACTATTCTATAAAACAGCTCAACAGATAGTTACGATATTTAATACTTGACTCATAGTAAACTTTGACGCTGGGTTTCGTCGCCTTCTTGGCGAGTACGGGCCTCGAGCATTAGGTCATTAGGTAATGCACACCGGAGAGCAGAAAGCTCTAGAGCTTTCTGCTCTCCGGTGTTCGGGTCATCGTACTTAATGCGACGGACCCCTCTTCACCCCTTGCCTAACTAATAGTAAAGTCCTTACGTGTGTGGTGTGTTGGTCGCGGCGTTCCGCGCACGCGTCGCTGACGTGCGAGCAGTAGCAGGGCTTGCAGCCGTGCTCCAGCCCGAAGTGGCCGGGCGCGCACGCGTCGCAGCGCTCGCCCACTACGTTGACCTGGGGACATATAACACCAACAAAGTTTAAAGAGTTGTTAAAGGCTCACAGAAACAAAGAGGCGGAAAGGGCCTTCAACAAGGAGGACCGACAATCTGGTGAAAGTCGCAGGTGGCCGTTAGATGCAGGCAGGGCATGACGGGTCGGCGTGAAAATCTTGAGGGCAGGCCTTTCTTCAGCAGTAGTTTTTTGGCTGAGATTATTTGTCTCTCGGATTATTTAACTCTTTGATTATTTGGCTCTCGAGAGTATTACGCGGCTCCAGAAATTAATTTAGAGTCAGTGAGATGACATATCACTAAAATATTGTAAACTGTGTATCATAATATCAGTTAGTTTCAGTGTCACTGATTTAGATTTAGTAGAAGATTTCGTATTTCTCGAACAATAACTCAAAAAATAATTTGCTCAGGAAACCAGAATTCTCGATGATTAAAATAAAAATGCATTAAGTACTCATAATCAGCATTTATGATTTAGTCATTCATGGAAAGTCGTTTCTACTTGTCCCTCTCAACACCCACACGTCTCAACGCAATCGTTTGCACGACGAATTAGTAGATGAAATGAAACAGACCATAACTACCAACCTTGCACTCACAGACGTCGTCACATATCCTTGTCGGGTCCACTATCCCCCTAGGGTCGCACTTGCAGGCTGGAGTAGTCGGCGCTTGGCAGTTGGGAAACGCAGCGGTCGCGTCCGCGCACGCGTCACACAGCGCGCCCGCGAAGCCGTCGTAACACGTACACGTGATCTGATGTTGTCTTCTGTCCCATTTACACGAGCCTAACAAATTAAGTTAATGGTTAATAGTTGAACATAATTTCTATGTTAGATCTAGGTCACGCTGCCCTGCCTACAAGCGACATGTCTGCGGCTATACGCAGTTCACATACGGATGTAGTGATGACATATGGCTGTGAATCGTGGTCGCTTACTAAGGGCCTTCTGTGCAAGTTCGCAGTCACACAACGAGCTATGTTAGGTGTTTCTCTGCGAGATAGAATCAGAAAGAATGACATCCGTAAGAGAACCAAAGTCACTGACATAGTTCACAGGATTAGCAAATTGAACTGGCATTGGGCAGGGCACATAGTACGCAGTATGGATGTCCGGCGGTTCGTTGAAGTTCTAGAATGGCGACCACGTACCGGAAAGCGCAAAGTAGGACGGCCGGTTTGAGTCGCGGGGAGCCGTTGGATGCAAGCTGCGCAGAACCTTTCCATTTGGAAATCGATTGGGGAGGCCTTTGTTCAGCAGTGGACATCATAGGCTGGTATGATGATGATGGTACGAGGTTGGCAGCATACAGTATATTATGGTTGGCAGTAGGAACGGGTGCATTGCTGTTGCGGGGCGTTTAGTGGGTGAGAGCCCCACATACTCCGCCCTATTCTCACCAGGAAGAGGGCTGATAGGCTAATAGAACTTCTCCTCGGCGGAAAAAAATCAGTTCTATGTCATAATAATTTGAGTATAAAAATTGGTAGATGGAATATGGAATCTGATTTATTTTTCTAAACTTTACTGGAATATCATCCACTTACCATCAGATCCCTCCGGGTCGCAGTTGCAGGATATGCAAGGGCCATCAGGCAGCACATTATAGTATCCACTTAAGCAGCGGTCGCACAGAGGACCAGCGCGGTTCTCCTGAAACAAAACACCCCATAACATAATCTTCAGGAGGCTAGAAAAGTGCGTTTATAATACACCAGCAGTTATCACATGCGGACTCTTCTTACCGTTTCTCATCAGGTCAAGTATTAGACGCTTGCCGTGCTTTGTATTTAAAGAAACAGTGAATACACTAGGGTCTATGAAACGTGAAGTAATCGGGTTATTGTTGATGGCAGGGCTTTTCTAAGCCCGCTTGACTAGCTTAGCCTGGGTCTGGCCGCCGTAACAATAATGTGGACGGCATTGTTGTGCTCCGGCAGTATGAGGTGCGATAGCCCGTTTCTCAGTGGCTGAGGAAGCTGGGTGTAGCTCGCATATATCTTTGGCCATTCGTTGCCCGTGATCCTACTGCGTAGTCCTACTGGTAGTACCACGGGCAACTATTTATGTCCGTGGTCCTATCAGTAGGATCATAGGCAAGTAGCATTACCTGTAGTTCAACTGGTAGTACCACGGGTTTTTTTTTTCTTGTCCATGGTTCTATCAGTTAGACTATTGACAAGTAGCATTGCCCGTAGTTTCTACTAGGAGTGATAAGAGCAGGTTTTTTAACCGACCTCAAAAAAGAAGGAGGTTATATATATGTTCCACTATGTTTTTTTATGTTATTCAGTCTGTTGATTCATTTGATCCGTTGACACAAAATAAATGTATATTCCCAATCTGTAGTACCAGGCTACCATAAGTATATCAGAGGTTATTTATTGGTACCCTTACGATTATTATATAAATAAAATTTAACAGTATGCTAAACATCTCCTACATAGATATGGTAGCCTGATACTTCAGGGGATGATCCAGTTACATACATACGATATTTCGATTGAGTTATCCTCACTTCTAAATATAATGACAATATTGACAATTTCTAGTATCTGTTTTTTTTCTATTTTTCCATTAAATCCCAGCACCCAGCACTACTAACGGTGGTATGGTTCAGTCCCACCCTACCCCCAGGGGTAGGGCTAGGGGTATGGTGGGTCCGCAGCGACTTAATTTAAGATACATTCACAATACAACTCTATTAATATTACTTAGTATTTAGTTTCATTTTGTAGTTTTAATAACGAGACAAAACAAATAAAGCTTTGAGAAATGAAGCCGGTTGTTCAGAAGCAGTAACATTAATAATATTGACGATGACTGTACTACCCGATCAGTAGGTCCAATGCCCATACAATATAATCGTTTTCTTGTTTCAGTCCTACTGATAGGACCACGGACATAAATAGTTGCCCGTGGTACTACCAGTAGGACTACGCAGTAGGACCACGGGCAAAGAATGTCTTTGCCTTGTCATCACTTATCACCAGATGAAATTAGGGCCAAAAGCTACCCCCTCAGAGTAAAAAAAACGCGTCTTTTTCATACAAAGCACGACAAATGACTCAATACCACTTGATATGAAGCGGTAAGAGAAGTTCATATGCGAAGACTAGCTAGTGCAGTTAGAAGTAACACTGCTTTAGCCGCCTCTACCTTGCCGGCCTAAAAGATGCTTTTACACTCCTTTTGAAGGAACCCATGTTATAGGAAGGAGGGAGGGAGGGCCTTAGCTTTTGGTCGAGAATAAGTAAGAGAGAATTATTCTGTTCGCTCTGAAGTGACCGCTATGATTCGATTACACTACTAGCACACTGCCTTAGGGTAGCGATATCTGATGTTTAAAATAAAGTTGATAAGCGGGTAAATAATAATATATGACAACTTACCGTACAATTAACACATAGTATAGTGCCTGCATCGTCGTAAGAGCAAGCTCCTCTCTCGCCGCACGAGCACTCGGATTTATCGTCTATCCCTTTCGTGCATGGCTTGCGGGGCTCCCATTGGTCTCCAGAGCAACACCGCTGGCAGTGGACGCCGCACGTATCATGCTGGCACTCGCATTTGGCTCCCTACAAGACATACATGAGTTACAAAAGATCACGATTAAAGCTGTTAAGGTCGTACCCAATAGACATTCTATTAGGTGAAGAGACTCCGATGCCTAGATGTGATTCTCCCATGTAGGAAGTCCTGTGCCCAGCAGTGGGACATATATAGGCTGGTGATGATGATGATTCTTTTAATTTACAACAATAACCTCACAAAAACAAAAATAGCAGTTTCACCTGTTGGTCTATGGTGCAGTGCCGCGCATGTCCGTGGCAAAGACACCTCGCGGCCAGTGTGAGCGCGCGCACTGTGTAGTACTGATGGCGGTCGGGCGCCGCGTGCGCAGCGCGGAAAGACACGCGCACGCGCCGCGCCGTCACGCCTTCGCCTAGGCCCACGTGTATCTGTGATTTAGAAAATAAATTACTTAAAAAATATTGATCGAATGGAAAAACTCTGTGTAACTGCACAAAGCGTATACAATAGTTATTTGTTATACAAGAGTACAACGTTGCTTTTTAACCGCGTGCTCATATTTGATGACCGAGCAAGCGAAGGATTCTAAAAGTTGGAATCCTGAGCGTTAGCGAGGAAACCAAAAGAGCACGAGGTGAAAAATCTTTGCACTCGAGTGCAACACGTAACTTTTCATCCCACCTAAACAAGGAAATGACTAAATGCAAAAAAAAAAAATATTTGCGCATTATTAACAGTTTCAGTCAATTCTGTTGACGTCAAATAAACTTCATCGCTAGAATCACTCATTTTTACTTTCTTACGAGGTTTTTTACTTGTTTTCAAGTGTCTTGTTTTAAACCTATGGTTTCAACAAATATGTCGTGAAAAGAAAATGGCACGTGCAAAGCAAATTAAACAAAAAGTACACCAAAAAGTTGCAGAGTCTGCGTTTTAACAAGTTAGAAAAAGTGGTATAATAAATTCGGCACCATGGAGGTGGAAGTAAAGAGGTTTAATGAAGTATTGAATTCACAAACTTAGTGCACACGATGTTCTAAATTCAATTTTACTTTATCCTCTAGCGGATAAAAACGTCTTTTGCACTCAGATATCGAAGAGCAAAAATACTCTTTCCGAGATGGGGGGATGAAAAGTTTATTATTAAGGCCTTATATCCGTAGATAATAGAAATATGACTGAATCTATTAGACAGCGATACAGAGAATAACACATTATTTGGCACATTTATTTTGTCACGCCGCGTAAAACTCCAAGTATCAAGATCATTGATCCAAGTATTTTTTTAACAAATGGTGTGAACTCAAAATGCACCTCGAGTTGTTTTAATAACTCTAATGTGTTAATTGATAAGTGCTTACGCCCTTACAAATAGTCCGACAGTATTTGGTATCACTAGGATTATCTTAGTTTGTTAAAACGCGTATAAGAAAAGAAGACATCCGGAAGGAAAAGACCAATCATAATATAAACTTGAAAATTTTAATGAACCCCCGGTCTAATTAATTATCTACCTAACACCATCTCATTGAGACTATTCAAGAGCCCAAACACGCTATATCTGCTGTATGTTTCTGAAGGATAAAGGATCCCACAGACTTTTTGTTGCTATTATGTCGTTTGTAGTTTGTCATGGGAATGTCATCGACGTAACAGTACCTACACCAAATTTCAAATCAATCGACTCCGTGAAAGTTAGGAGCTACAATGCCACAGACAGACACACAGATACACAAACAGACACATCAAACTAATAACACCCCTTTTTTTCGTCGGGGGCTAAAAGCCAATTGTATCTGGAATGTATGGCTTGAATCGGCTTGATAGGTTATTATTATACATAATATAACAAATGACAAATGCGTCTAAGTCAATGAGTCATTTATTTACTATCTACTGTAATAAATGCCATCATATTCGGTAAGGTACACATTATGTGAGTCATCCATCACGCAATTTACGGGGGCCTGTAACTGAATATTGATGTTACTTATTATGAGCTTGATGAGTTTCTGTAAGGTCTGTAAACAAAGTATAATAATCATCCTTGGTATGTCCGTTCCTATCTACCTACCTTTGTATCTAACACATAAACTGCATTAGTTTTTTAATTTTTGCGTATGAGTTGATATATTATGAAGAGTCTTGTATAGGAAGGGGGTGAAAACTTTGAAATCATTTTATACCCCTAGCACGAACATTATTAAATTTCGAATCGTAATCGTATCGTTCACGCACGCTTAAAATTTCTAACAAAAGCCAGACAAAAGCTAACGGAACTACTCGATACTACTTCGAGCTTTTGTAAAAATGTTGCCGTAAATTATCGGCGACACGCCGGCTTATTACAGTTTTAAGTCCAATAAATTCTTAAATTATAATAATAATATATCATTTATTTGTCACTTCACAAATTACTTAAGAACTAACTTATCTAGCAATAATTATGTGAGAGTTGAAAATTACATACAGGGTGGTGCTGTCAATGCGACAATAAATTTAAACATGGGCTTTATTAGTTCATAGAAATGTTTTTCCACTTTCAAAAACATCTTATTCGTTTGATAATTTCTGGACATTTCTATAAAATAATGCACCAATGTTATATTTTTCCATAATAATGTCAGGAAATTATCAAGTGAATAAGATGTTTTGAAAGTGGCCCACAATTTCTATGAACTAGTATAGCCTATGTTCTAATTTATTGTCGCATCGACAGCACCATCCTGTATATGTTTCCACCTACCTCCCCATTCTCAAGCGGCTTTGGGCTCACGAATTGCGTAGAGCATGTAGGTTTATCTGCCCTGTTGGTCCTTTTGGCGGCCCTCGCTTTCCGCCGCCGGCGCTCCGGCCGTAGATCCCAGAGCTTCCGGCAGTGGTCCCTGTCCCCAAACGCGCGTACCATGCGCCAGTCCTCGCTGCTCTCTGACGGAGACACTTCTAAGGACCACGCCAGGGGACGCGAAGAAGGTCCTGATTTTACTATAACGTGGAGCAGCTCCATTTTCTGGAAAAGAGATATTTTTTTAAAACAACTAGATGATTAACAAGCCGACGGCCCACCTGATGGTAAGCGGTTACGCCCGCCTATAGACACCTGCAATAACAATGAAAAACCACTTGATGTTGCAAGTGCGTTGTCATCCTGAGGCCTAAGATGAAATGCCGTCCATGCGGTTCATGTCCAGTAATTACACTGGCTACCTTTCCCTTCAATCCGAAACACAGCGAACTGTTTCACGGCTGAAACAAGAAAGGCGGTGGTACCTACCCATACGACCCTACATACGGTCCTAGTAAAATTAAATTTTAGAAAGGAAAAGTAGGGTATTTTCTACGCTTTACAGCATCCACCTTATTCTGCCAAATTACCATAGCTTTGGTGGTTGGCATGGTTTGGGCTCTGGTTTCAATTACGAAAACATAGTAACTTTCACCATGTTTGATCCTGTATGGTTTTTTTGATTCTTAACAAGGTAACACTTGTCCTTCATCTCACTTGATAGTAAAGAGATGATAAGACTGAAGACGGAAACCTACGCCCGGATTCCTCAACTACAGAGGAACAAGCTATCTCGCCTTTATCTTTGAACATATTGGTCTGGCTCGAAGGACCAATATGTTAATATCTCGATGATGTTTGTAGTAAAATGAGTGGACTGTATAGGAATATATAAACCGGTTTATTGCCAACAGCATACAATTTTGAACTTAAGTAAATGTGTGACCGATCACTATGAAGCTAAGTGGAGTAGTGACCGGTTCTGTCACGCTGCTCAGCTGACCGCTCGCCCCCGCTCCTTCACACCGCTTTTCTGTTTTTTTTCTTTATATACAACTAGATGACAAACAAGCTGACGGCCCACCTGGTGGTAAGCAGTTACCGCCGCCTATAGACACCTACAATAACAAGGAAAAGCAGTTGATATTGCAGGTGCGTTGTCATCCTGAGGCCTAAGATGAAATGCCGTCCATGCCCAGTAATTACACTGGCTACCTTTCCCTTCAATTCGAAACACAGCGAACTGTTTCACGGCTGAAATAAGAAAGGCGGTGGTACCTACCCGGGCGACCCTAGATATGGGTCTACCACCTAGTTGTAAGTAGTATTTTGTGGTGCTAAGTCCGCGCGTGAAAACGTTGATGTTATGGCGGCAGACTTAGGTAAGGCACCACCGCCTTACCTAGGTCTGCCGCCGGACATATAAAAGTCCTACCACCATCCAAAACGAACAGAAAATTTGGACCTCTAAAGAAAGCACCAAAACCTTCGGAAAGCACGTTAAGCCCAACGGCTTACTGCAAAACTAAGACCATTGTTCTTATGGTCTAAGCTACAAACTCTTTAACCCACCAAACCGCATTGGGCCTGCGTGATTGTACTTAGAAATATATTTTTTGGAGGTGCTGCTAAATTGTTTCCAGAAACAATCAAAGAAGCATCGACTCCAAAAAATATGTTTCAAAGGGATAAGTACTTCATCATCATCATCAGCCTATATACGTCCCAATGCTGGGCACAGGCCTTGGAACCACACACAGGGAAAAGCACATGAGGAGCTTGGGCCATAACACCACCACGCTGGCCCAATGCGGGTTGGTGTGTTAAAGCGGTTGCAGTAACGACTAGGAGCACGGAGGAGCTTGAGATTATTAATTTGATTGACCCATCCCGGACCGACCATGGCGAAAGTTGCTTTGTTTTCCTAATCGAAACCAGAGCGCTCAAAACACTACGCTACCGAGCTCCTCAAGATATTTAAATTTAATTATACCATCCTATTTTTGAAGTGAATTTTTATTTTTATTTTTTTATTGTAAAACATTATAATGATGTAAATGGTAAACAAAAAATGCTAGTGGTTACTCTTTGAAGGCCATAGATCCTAACACAGTTCACAGTTCCATGGTTCATGTGGTCAGTGAAATGGAAGTATTAACTTTTAGCTAGTGATTCGTCCTCTCCTTGATAGATGGCGCTACCATACCTAATCTTGTATAACGACAATGCGCGCGAGTCGTGCAAGCTAGAGGTAGATAATATTAAAATGTTTTAAAATAAAAATTAATGTTTGTATGCTTGTCTTCTATGTGTTGCGAGACCACTGACCAGGTTGTGATGAAACATTGGCAGGGTGTTCTGGGAGACGCCCGCGAAGTTACCTGGATTATAAAACCTAATACTTATCTCTTTACGGGCATTGCAAAGCATGCAGGACTAGTAATATACATGGTGTTAGGGGAATGCTATCGGAAACAAAAGCAGATGGCAGTGCTGGTCACTGGTAACCCTTAACACGACTTGTTAAGTAGTTGAAAAATTTTAAAAACGTGAAAAAAATAGCTGTTCCAAACAAACAGGTTGTATAAATATTACAATTTGTATAAAACGGATGTTTTTTTTGGGATTTAAAATTTATTTTCTAACAAATCGTTTTAAGGGTGACCAGTACTGCCTTTTCGAGAGCGTCCCCCTAACATCCTGTATAGATACCTACCTAATAGTTTATAGGTAACATAGAATTTGGTCAATATACTTTAACCACGCCTTTCAATAAAAATGAATTAATTCAAAAAACGAAATATAATTAAAACTATTGGGTACCTACCTACCTAGGTACATAGAATATGAAATATTTAGTACATAAGCATATTAGTCAAAGTATGTCTGAAATATTAATAATATTATATGTATAGCCTTGACCTGGGTGGACCACGAAACTTTTTTTTTACACGAGATAGACTAGAATGTCCACATAGACGGTCACCCATCTAGCTTATTAGCTCTTAGAAAGTTATCACTAAGAATTGTGAAAAAAGTTTTTTATTGTAGTCATTATCATGATCATTCAGCATGTGAATTTTCAACCTGTAAGGTACTGGCACACAGGAAGGCCACCTAATTTGAAAACTCTATATGTATATAATTGCAAAATTAAAAATTTTAAGTAACCCCCGGCGTCATTTATCATCTATCTAACACCATCTCATTAGGAATATTCATAAGAGCCCAAACACGCTATATCTGCTGTAAGTTTCTGAAGAATTAAGCATTTCACAGACTTTTTGATGTATAGGATCAGCTCAAAGTTAGTATGTCATGGGAATGTCATCGAAGTGACAGTATCCGAAATTGGAAATCAATCGGATCTGTAAAAGTTAGTAAAATCCTAATATCATGTAGAAAATGAGCTGATAGTTATCAAACGCCTGAACTGGTCTTCATAAATTATAGCTAAGAACCATCGTAGTCACATCTGCTTTCAAACAAAAAATAACGAATCAAAATCGGTCCATTCGTTTTGGGCGCTACGATGCCACAGACAGACACACAGATACACAGACAGATTGTCAAACTTATAACACCCCTCTTTTTTCGACGGGGGTTAAAAATAAGAAAGGAAAGGCGGCACAGAAGTGATTTGGCGCCGTTGCATTTTTAAAATGTGTCCCAGGTGAATGTGCGCGCGAAATTTCGAATGCCTTAGGTAGTCGGGCTCGGGCATCGTAGAGGCCGGGCTTTCGTATGTACTGGTACCTTAGTACCAGGCTACTACTCTGTCTCTCTACTATGACTTTGCTGAAAAAACGCATAATTTACCATGATATTCTAAGTAATATAGTGTACAAATATTTACCATAATACGCTAAATACCCATGCCATGCAGTGCGGTTTAAAATACGCTTATTGAAAAAAATGCTACCGCAGTTCACCTTACCATTAATACCTTATAAGACCTTTCTAATACGACAAAACAAAGCCATACCATGAAATCAAACATCACGGCTTCGTGTAAATAATTCAGAAGCGAACCCAATCACCTGTGGACGGGCACTTTATCGCCGTCCAATTAGGGTAAAACGCCTTTTGTTTCGCACGAGAGCTGCGCAAGCGCATACAAAGTAGCTTGTAGCTCACCGCTGCCACTGATTCGAATAAAACATTTGCCGGAAAACTAAAAGGGGTTAATTCATTATCAATGCTATCCTGTTCCCAAATTTTGGCTTCAGCGCGATATATCTCCGAAATTCTCTCCTATCTCCTCATTACCCCTTCTCAATACTTACTTACGCACAGATTTGTCTATACGTATTTTCTACGGTCTCCCACAATCATGCGTATAAGCTTCCTCGTTACATATGCATCTTGTTCTCGTTCAAGGTATGTCCATGTCGCGATTCAATTATAAAATTGTCCATTTCATGAAATGACTAAATAAGACAGGCCTTAATGTAATGGTATTTCAATGCAACTCACTCCATAGCTCGTATGGGTGACTGGGAAATTATAACAGTTGAGTGAATTTATTAATAAAATTATTTAATTATTTATGATAACTTAGATACAGACTCAGATTCATTATGTAGATAACAATATTTGTTATACGAATTCTTAACTTATCACGGTGTGATAATGCTAATAAAATGTAATGTAATTAAACATATGATTTGACACCGTATTGCTTACGGTTAACCTTGCGGATTTTAGAAGATTATTAAATATTTTTAGGTCTGTCATAGAACTAAAAATCGCTAATAATTTATTTATTCACATGTATGTTTGATTTTGTGCAGTTATAATGCCTAAACTTTATTTTAACAATTACAAATAAGAAAAGAAAAAGATGAAAAAAAATATGCTCTAGGCGGGAATCAAACCGGCGTCTCCGGGGGTCCGGCTAGACGCGATCACCGCCACGCCCGCCACCGGAGCACTAGGTGTGTATTTCTTCACCGCTTCCTACCCTTTTTTTAACGTTTTTGTAGTTAAGGTGAGTAAAGGTATTTAATCACATTTATGTTTGATTTTATGCATTTATTTATAACGCCTTCTTTATTTCGTTATCAGAATACGCCCTATAATTTAAATTAAATTGTTAATTTTGGTCCATGCTAACAGTCTTCATAACAATGGGAATTCGAATGGTTTCCTTTGCAAATTATTCAATGCATGCTACCAGACGGTCATTGCGACACTTTAACCACACGTGCTAAGGGCGCGCTGAGAGGTCAATCTCGACCCAGGCCTACGCTTTGTGCAGTTGCTTTAAAGACTATGTTAGTGTTAACAGAGACTGACCATCTAAGGGGCAGCTAATGAGTGCGCGGGCGCAGACACGCGAACCATCTCGCCGCGCTCGGTTTTTGCGCTAACCCCAGTATGGTCGGTTCAGACGACCGACCCGGGGAATGTTCACCATCGTTATCGCTTTACCGCCAGCTTGTTTGTTAGTAAGGACAGGGACAAATTGGAAGTCGGAGTTAGATTAAATTACGAATAGTGTCTTGTGGAGCAGTGGACTTGAAAACAAATGTCTTAAAATAACTTCCAACGTAACTTGTTTTTATAACGATAAAAACATATCTTTTCATATGGATATATCAAGTCGGAATATGTAATTTAGCTGCTAATTTAAAGGACAATGAACTTGATATTACTGTATTTCAGAGCATACTAGCAAACCCCTCATCCAATGATGAATTACAAATTCGCAGCTAAAAGCATATCATAAATAATTAATTTTTGCTGTTGATTTTATGAGTAATAAAATGAAAATACTTATTAAAATAAAACAACGGAAGCCATATCATACCTGCAGAGTCGCTATCAGGCGTACTTATCAAGTGTAATAGATAAAGAAATTCAGTTTGACGCGAAAACAGATACAGGCAATACATGGTCATGTAAGCCCTTGAGTGTGAAATGGAAAAGTCATCGAGGAAGAACATGACCGGCTCCGGGGAGCTGCAGGAGTTGAGGGTGGATATATTAGGTCGCACGCCGCGGAGGAATAGTCATAATCCAACTATGATGATGGAATCGAGGACGAGAGTGGCCAAGGTCTCCAGTCGGAGCACGGACTACGTGTATGTGAACAGTGGATATGTAGCCAGTGTCCATGACATTAGGAGTCAAAGTGAGCAAAACCAGAATCGGATAGCCGTGATACCAGTGCAGCCACCCACAAGGTTAGTTATGTTTGCTTCGTGGAATACTTGATGATAACGTAACGTTGAAAGTGAATGTTTTTATGATGTAAATGTAAAGTGTCATTGATAAAAGATTTTTGCATTCATTGTGATGTTTTCGAAACATTTTGGCTAGGATTTATTTATGGAAAATGCATTGGAGCTGATGGCCTAACCATTGCTGCGTTACAAATCGAGATCATCTATATGATCTCGATGTAATTAACGTCACTATTGACGTTAATTAAGTGATCATAAAGACTCATTTACACGATGCAAGTTTCTTGTCTGTAGCATACAAATCAAACAATTGAATTCATGCAAAAATGACTTGCATAGTCTAAACAACATCCTAGACTATGCTAATCATTTCTTGCTCCAATTTAATTGTATGCTACAAGCAAAAAAACTTGCATAGTGTATATGAGCATTTACTTTTACTTTCTTATATAAAAATAAGTTGACCAATAAGGAAGCAGATTTCTGATATTTAGTCATCGAGTCTATCAAGGTTATCAGATATACTATTACTATCTTGATTAATATTGGAATCAGGGCAGAGTAACAGGCCACTGCTGAGTGACAATAATTGTTAGAAGCTTTCTATACAACATTGTACACATTTCACCACAATCGTTATCATATTCAGCCTGACGCGGCTCACAAAATATTGATACAAAACTGATATTTTTTGCAAGTCGATAGTGGCAATCGATAGATAACATTGGCTGGTACTCCTAAAAGAAAGAACAAGGCAATCATGTCTGACCGATATCTTATCGACTTAACAACTCGAGTGACGTCTTTGCGTAGGTAAATCCCGTATTCTCTTTAAATATGTTAAGACCACAAGTACATTTCTTCAACGTGTACCTACATTTAATAAGGAAGGGTTTGTTTTCTTTATATCTAGAGATTTTGATCAGATAATTTCATTTACTGATTTCTTTTATTCACAAAGAAACTCTCCAGCCCTTGAGCCATGAGCAGCTTCTGTGGTTTCAAGTCCCATACTTTAGCCCGAGAAAAACGACTTTCAAATGTAGACATAACTTTCTCGAATTCGACTTGTTTAGCATGCCATGGACAGGGAACAACTTGCGACATGCATGCATGGTATGAACCATGCATTCGTATTATTAAAATTTAATCAAAATGCGTCATCAAATTCATATAGGGCCTCTTAGTGTTGTTAACCGCCTCGGTCGTCTAGTGGCTCAAATCATCTGCCTCAGATCTGGAGGTCCTAGGTTCAATTCACCTGGGGGCAGAAATTTTCTGCTCGGTTTGGTTAGCTTTTCTATATCTGTTTCTAAGTCCGCCTGGCTAGCTACCGCCGTCTTACTTGTCTTTCGCCCATAACACTTATGTTGACAGCATTGTTGTGTTCCGGCAGCTGGAGGTAAGATAGCAAGTTCCTCTGTGGTTGAGGAATCCGGGTGTAGCTCGCTTCCATCTTCGGTCTTATCATCACTTGAGATGAAGACTCTGAGTTACACCGTTAAGAATCAAAAATATAAAAGTTTTTCAAATCCTCGGCGCTTCAGTACCGAGAAAATTAAAAAATATCGTAGGTTGGCATCAAGATCTTGTACCATTTACGTATCTGCAGACTTAATAGGAAACTTTTCTTCGAAGCTTTGGGTTTGGGTGTTTCGTGGCATTATAGATGGTTAAGAAGGATGATCTATTTAAATTATGATGTTAATTCAGAAAGTTTTCTATAAATTTTTCATGGTAGCCTTGATCATGTAGGTAAATTAAATGATTGATAAACTCAATAATATGCATTCAGTAAATTATCAAGTCTTGAAAGAAAGACATACTGATTGAATTCGCAATCAGTCTTAGTTAATCCTGATGAAACTGCTAATTAGAAGCATATCGGAAACTCCAACGCTGTTATGTAGGCGTATGATAAGCGAGATACGATTAATATAATATATAAAATGTCAAACAATCCGATGTATCACTTTACTGTGAGTGGTAACCATTGCCTACTGACACTAGCAATATTAAGAAAATCTGGAGTCAAGAGTTGTTATGTCTCTCATGCCTTTCAAAGCAGCCGGAAAAGGGAAAAAAGAAAACCTTCTAAATACGTCTGATTACCTTAATGATAGACATTAAAGCATCGATGTGAATCGCTCTAATAAGACACAAATAATATTCGTTATACTTTTAACATGCATAATATTAATGACACAATGGCACAATTCAATTGTAATTTATGCGATTACGAGCTTTAGAAAGCTGCCCCCTTATTCTCAACTGTCGGATCACGGATTCGATTCGAAAAGTCACATGCCGTCTCGCTTTGACGCAGCGCGATAAAAAGTGACAGGTATAGAATTTCCGAAATTCGAATTCTTTCCGACAGTTGAGAATAAGGGGGCTGGAAGAGTATCTTTCTTTGCTTCCTCTTCGCAGCGCGTTTCATAGTGGTAGGGCTTAATTATATCAGCATTTAGAGCTTTTTTATTTTCGGCACATATACGGATACGTGACAAAATTACTTAATCTGTCAAACGGCGTTATCCCTCTGGAGGACTTTGACAATTGAAAAATCAATTGTGTCTGCAATCTGAGGCTTGACAGGTTAATGATGTATCCTGAATAAAATTTGGTTGTCGGGAGTTATTACAAAACCACAACCACGATATTTTAAACTCTTCCCCCTTCTCTCCCGTTGGATTAACTACGACTTATTCTTTTGTCTTCTTTCCAGCGTGATACGCGAGCAGTACTGGACGTGCTCAAAATGGTCTACAGCTCAGCGAATCTTGACAATAACCGTGGCAGTTCTCTTCGGCACCGTCGTAGGATTGGCTGTCATCGTAATACTAAATAACTCAGCAGATGATAATGGTTTCGCCAACTTTTTCATGCGGCGTTCAACCCCAGAGTGATCGGAAATGTTAATCTATGAGGCACTTGTTCTTGTTAATTTAAGACTTCGTACTTAATAAAAATCACCAACTCTCTTCATTTTCTTGTATACGTGGAGTAAATGGGAGAAAGAGAGAGAGAAATAGACTAGGAGAGTTGATGAAAGTATTTTACACTGCATAATACTTTTAGCGATGCGTATTTACGTACATTGACTAATCATCGATCATACCAATGTTGCCATTAAAAATAACAGAATTATAAACTATATAATATTTACTATAACTATTGGAAGTGGTGCTAAAAAAGCTGTTGATACACTGTTTAATGTTAATTATATTAATTACATTGGAAAATAATAAATAATTCTATTTAAAATAATAAACCAAAGGCATGTCAAATGGTAGTTAGATGTATTTGTGTGTGTAAATACTGTTCTGTGATTGAAGGTGTAAGAGACATCGCTTCATTGTTCTTGGTTTGACTGATATAATGTGACATAGTAGTAATATGTAAAGAAATGTGTTTTGTGATTTTGAAATATGTACCTATTATTAATGAAATTATTATTATTAAATGCTACAATTACAAAGTAGGTAAGGGTTTCCCTAATTTGATAAAAACTGAATTTGCTCAAGAGATTTTAAAATACAGTGGAAATTATTATGCTTTTTTCAACTATGAAATTTCGAATGATTTTTTTGTTACTCTTGATCCCACTCTTGCTCTGAGAGAAGTTAAGAGGAGTTTGACGATGTAGCCAGCTTACCCAAAAGGTGCCTATTTAATCAAGCTTCGAAGGAACTCAGGATGTAAGCAGTAGGGAACACCGAGGCCGGCAGTGCATTCCACTCTCTGCGCGTGCGCATCACTAAACTGTTTTATCTCATCCCAAGCTATGACTTTCGCAATTTTAACTTGTCAGCTGGGACATACTTATGTACATTTTGTTATCTGCATCTCTGATTTGCGTCATTTTATATCTACCTGATGTAAGATTGTTTTGAATTCTAATATTTAGACACATAAAATTATTTTTTAAACTAAGTAACTAGTTATGTGAATAACACTAAACTAGAAATATACAGTCGACCACAGAAGTAGCTGAACACTTGAGTACCATGTCACAACGACTCTAGCGTCAATATAGAACGGCAGCAACTATAAAGTACGTGCACAAGATCGGTGTGACATGGAACTAAAGTGTTCAGCTACTTCTGTGGTCGACTGTACAAGTACAATTTGAGATATATTATTCAATTTACTTAATACCACCGCTAATTAAATGTATACGGTATTATTATTAAAGTCACGACTGCATTTAAGTGACACACTTTCACACTTGTAAATATTAATTCTACTCGTCTAAGTCGCCAGTGGTTTTATTTTTGCTGATATTCTAAATTTCTATAAATAATATATCATTTCAAGTAAGCATATATTGAGGTTTAAGTTTAAGAATTTATTCTCAAAAAAAGAATACAAAAATGCACTTACATGAGAATAAAATTATACTAAGTATTCTTAAAAATCTTGAAAACAATATGAGGCAATACATAATTATCATGTCTTCAGTGTAAGGCTAAATTAGTTGTATGCAAAAATATTGTCTCCATTTAAATTTTTAATGTGACTGTTATCTATTTAAATCTAAGTGACTCAATAAACTAAAACTGCATGCTGTATTTTTAAGAGATATTGGTCATTTCGATTCATAGCTTATTTTTTACTCTGACCGTAACCTAAAATCTATCTAGAAACTAAGCACTGAAATGATTAAGCTTTTTCAAAATAATATTGAAAAGAAGTAATAAGAATACTGTATAGTAGGCACTAATGTAAATATTTTCTAAAGATTATTGATTTGATAAATAATGAATTCATATTAATTTGTAAACTTTATATCCTTCCTTAGATAAGTTTATTACAATAATCTGTGTAGTATCTAAGCAATCATCTACTTTTTGATTTGTAATTGAGTTTCAACTCTATGTTCTTAGTAGGTAATTAAGCTTTGGTTGAATAAAATGAAACAATACTAAATTTTAAATTATTATAATCAATGATAAATTTTTAATGATTATAATACGGTTCAATATCCACTTAATATTTATGTGCAAAGAACTATGCAAAAACTGCATTTGGAATAAAGTAAATTACTTAAAGTTTTTTGTGGTTTTTACTTACGGTCGTTTTATATTAGGTACAGTCGACCACAGAAGTAGCTGAACACTTTAGTACCATGTCACACCGATCTTGTTCACGTACTTTATAGTTGCTACCGTACTATATTGACGTCAGAGTAATTGTGACATGGTACTAAAGTGTTCAGCTTATTTTGTGGTCGACAGTACCTATGACCATATCCAAACAGAATTTTACATGTGCGTTCCCATTGAGGGTCCACATCGGAATTTTGAGCTTTTGAATGTGTCACCCTTTAGTAAAAGTTCTCAAACGATTGTAAATTTAACCACTAATTTGTAAAAGTCAGCACTCAAAAGTTACATTCAGTTAAAGGTGGACCCTCAGTCGTGACTGACCGGTATCCATATTTAATAATCTACCTAAAATTTACAACTGTTCTAAATGGCTACTCTTAGTAAAAGATTTGTAAAACTAATTTCATTAATTGTCACTCCTTCCTGCTAAGTCAATAAGAAAATGTAGCATCTAGAAGGTGGTTCCTCAATTGATCGCGATAAATTCATATTAAGTGAGAACAACAGTAATAATTAAAATATAGGTATTACTGACAGTTAGTAAAAGTACTAGAACCAATGTAAATTCAATCTCTAGTTTGTAAAAGGAGCTATTCAAAAGTTTCAATCGATTAAAGGTGGTCCCTCAATTGAAACGCTTGTCATAAAAATAAATCAATTTACGTAACATTTGGTTGAGAACTAGACAATTGGTATAGCCTATTCGTTAGTAAAAAAAATTAACTAATTGCTCCACCGAACAGTATAAACAAATGTACCGTTTTACTTAAAATACAAATCAAACTGCTGTGAAGAAATACTACGGTCGAGGTGACCACATATTAGGATTTTATGGGATAAGTAAATAAAAATAATTACTGTTTGTTGACATTATTCATGTATTATTTTTAGGTTTGACATATCTTAGCTAATCAAATCACAATAAGAACACCAATCACAATGAAAAAGGTTGTTAAATGATGTTTTAATAAAAAAATTACACTGCACTGACAATATTACCCTGATCTTTTTGACCGACTTCAAAAATAAGGAGGTTATATTTTCCAATGTAGGTATGTATTTTTTTTTGTATTTTTTGTACCGATTTCTCAGTCAATTGTGAACCGATTTTCAAAATTATTTTTTTATTCGATATAATATACTCCAGAGGTGGTCCCATTGTCAGTAAGCCCTGATTTAATGATGGGATCCCAAGGAAATCGAGGCCGAACCTCAAATTCATAGGCATGTATGACATGTTTTACTGTTTTCCCAAAGCTATTCAAGTATTTGCTTCTGTTAGTCATCATCTCATATTAATGAGCTGATGATTGAAGGTACAACTCATTAACGATTAGGAGTTAGAAGATAATTCTTTCACTATATATTTCAACCAAAGACTGAGAGACAGACAAGTCGATAGTGCTGATGGTCATCCATCTTGCTTTGACCTTAGGAAATCACTTGTTAAGCATGCTAAGCTGTTTCCAGAGACAATAGACAGTGAAGCACAAACTCCAGAAAATACATTTTAGGAGGTAAGTACCTAGCTACTGAATTTTAATTATTTTTTCCTTATGTGTTTTGAAGTCGGTTTTATATTTGATAAAAAAAAAACATTACTACTAATTTGACACTACTGTCAATTAGTAGTAATGTTTAAATTATTAATTTGACGAGAGTCCTCCAAACGAATCATTTTTTAAACATACTATAATTGTAGGCGATGGTGAAGGAAAAGCCCGGTGAACGGAGTAAAATAGTATATTTAAATCGGAAATTACAAGAGAACTATCTAAAAGCCTAAATAACATGAATAAAAACCAAACGACAAGCTTCTAGTCAAGTCACAAAAAGTCTATAAGGCATAGACGGAAAACAGCCAGTTCTATCGCCAACATAGCCCTCTCCGTAAGGCATCTGCCTTACAGAATAATAAACAATGGCGATAGAAAAAGCTTACATTATAGGGAAAACAAATAAAGTAACATCCAACTGTCTTGGAAAAGAAAACATAATCAAGACATCTTGTAAAAACCTCAAGCTAACTTAACTAATTTCCTAGTGGGACGTTTTAAAGTTCCACCTGACGTGGCTACTTCGGCGACACGAATCACACCGTCTCTACCCGGATAGACAGAAATAACGCGACCCCGAGGCCACAAGCCACGAGGTAAATTGCAATCTGCAATTAAAACAACGTCCCCCACAGAAATTTCATTAGCTGGCAAAGAGGTACTGCCCTTTATACAACGTCGAGGTACTAAACAAGGCAGATACTCGCGCACCCATCTAGTCCAAAAATGATCTGCTAAGCGGCAAGCTTTTCTCCAATCAGGGCGTCTTAATAGATCTCTGTCATCGAGTGGAGGAGTAATCTGCAGCCCGGAAGATGTACCAAAAAGGAAATGATTAGGAGTGAGCGCTTCTTCACTATCATGAGCTACAGGCACATGAGTCAAGGGACGAGAATTGACAATATGCTCCACTTCCGTCAACAGAGTAAAAAGCACCTCCTCCCGCGGTGCCCTTGTCCTCAAAGTCGCCGACAGAGCACACTTTACAGTCTTCACGAGACGCTCCCAAACACCGCCCATGAAAGGGGAGGCCGGGGGTATAAACTTCCAAGTGACCCTTTTTGATGCTACAAAATCTCGAATCTCAGTGTGATTCATCTCTTGCCAGGCCTTTCGAAGCTCTCTGTCGGCTCCAACAAAAGCTGTCCCGTTATCGGAGAGTAAAATGGAAGGACATCCACGCCTGGCCATAAAACGGCGCAGGGCCATTATTGCTGCATCTGAAGTGAGACTACCGACAACCTCCAAATGAACCGCTCTCACAACCAAACACGTAAAAAGTGCCACATATCTCTTCTCTTTGGATCTTTTAACCATTACCTCAATAGGGCCGAAATAATCTAGACCCACATTTGTAAACGGACGCACATGATGATCCAATCTCAGCTCCGGAAGATCGCCTAGTGAAGGTATTGTCGCTGTAGCCTTCCTCATCTTACAAAATTGACAGTCTTTTGCGATGGTGCGAACAGTTGGTCTCAATCTCAACACCCAATAACGTTGCTTTACCTCATTTACCACCGTCTCATTACTAGTATGATTAGCCCAGATGTGGTAGTCCTTTACTAAAAGCTTCACAAGGTGAAGGCGGCCATCTAACACTATAGGCTCCTTTACATTGATGGCAACCTCTTGTACGGCATCTATGCGTCCACGAAGTCGCAGCAATCTATCATCGTCAAATTTTAAATCCAAATTCCGTAGTCTGCTCTCCTTCGGGAATTTCTTCTGACTGCGCAACGCTTGTAACTCCACCCCAAAGGCTTCCTCCTGACTCTGCCTTAGCAGAAAAATCTCTGCCAGTCTAATGTCCTGCGCCATCAACGGACGCAGCCCTTTCTGCTGACACATTATTTCAGAATCTTGGTGGGAGTATCTGAGAAAACGTACAAACTGAAAACATCTTGCGGTCACACGCAGCAACCTTTGCCAGCTACTAAATCTACTACAACATGGTAACGCTTCGCTTAAATTATTTACAATAACTCTTTCATATTTACATTTCAACTCGGAAACACATTCTGGTACCGACTCCTGAGGCTCAACAGGCCAACTTGCCTCCGAATACCTTAAAAACTCTGGCCCTCTAAGCCATCTAGCAAGTGAATCTAATTTAAAGGTTACACGAGTAGCATCGTCTGCCACATTACACTCCGAAGGAATCCAATGCCACTCGTATAATCTTGTTAATTCCGAAATCTCTCCTACGCGGTTCGCGACAAAAGGTTTATAGTTTCGAGCATCGCTGCGTATCCAAGCTAACGCTGTCCTAGAATCGCACCAGAAAAATCTACTAACTACATTCCATTGATGCTCATCCATGACAGTCCGCGCCAGTCTAGAGCCTATTAAAGCTGCCTGCAGCTCTAACCTAGGAATCGAAACGGGTTTTAAAGGAGATACGCGTGTTTTGCTACTGACCAAAGTTAAGAATACTGAACCATCATCGTAAATAGCCCTCCAATATATTACACACGCATATGCAAGCTCACTCGCGTCACAGAAAGTGTGTAGCTCCAGCTTAACGTAGCCATGTTTAGGGAAATAACACCGAGGAATACTTAACGACTGCACATCCTCTAAGCTTTTATACCACATTCCCCACTGATCACGGTCTAGCTGTGGCAACACACTATCCCACTCGTGTACGGTTCTCCACGTTCGTTGGAATAAAATTTTACCACCTGTGATTATCGGTGCTAGTAGACCTAATGGGTCAAAAACTGTCATGAGATCACGCAGGGCTTGTCGTTTAGTTAACATATCTAAGTTCCGACAACCTAAATTTACATTAAAAGAAAACTCATCTTTAAGTGGATTCCAGGACATACCCAGGACCCTAATACCTGAACTTCCTAAATCCATGGTTATATTAGTTAACTCTTCTTTAACCTGCTCTTTAGGAAGTAACCTCAAAGCATCTCTATGATTCGACACCCAACCCCGCATTTCAAAACCACATTTACGGTGTACCTCCACAATATCTAAAGCTAACTGCGCTGCTTCGTGAAGACTATCTACACTGCCCAGATAGTCGTCCATATAATGATCACGCACTATCGCCTGCGCCGCGCTTGGATACAGACTCTCGAATTCCAAGGCATTTTTGTTTTTAATGTATATAGCTGAACAGGGTGATGATACTGAACCGAAAATTAAAGAGGTCATTCTAAACTCTTTAATCTCCGTATTCGGACCGTTAGGTCTCCACAAATATCGTTGACAGTCCTGATCAGCCCGCCTAATCTTAATTTGGGGGAACATCTCACGAATGTCGGCTGTCATGGCTATCTGACCTCTCCTAAACCTAAATAAAATTCCTAATAAAGATTGTAAAAGGTCTGGACCCGGTAGCAGCAACGAATTTAAACTTACACCGAAGCATTTTGAAGCCGCATCGTGAACTATTCTAAGTTTACCCGGTTTGTGCGGGTGCGTGACCCCAAAATGTGGCAAATACCACCGTCGAAGATCTGTTTTACTGCTATGAATGGTATTACACATCTTAGCATAACCTTTGGATACATAGGCTTCAATATTTAATTTATATAGATCAAAATAGGAACTATCTTTTTTGAAACGCCTGTCCAAACTGTTCAACCTCACTACGGCCTGTCGATAACTATCAGGTATACTAGGAGCATCTTCTCGCCAAAGCAATCCCACTTCGAAACGGCCACTGGGTAAGCGGCGAGACGTTTCCTCTAAAATTTTAAGAGCTCTTAGTTCTTGCTTGCTATAAGGATCATGTAACTTAATACCAATAGACTCGAGTCGAAAATTATCTTTAATTAGATACTCAAGTTTCTCTTCAACTCCCGAAAACGTAACATGATTAATAAAATTTACTGCCGAAGTACTCCTACAAATTGGACCATACAGTATCCATCCTAAAGCCGTACGTACTGCTGCGGGTTGCGAGCGAGATCCTACTCTATTCTCTCTAGTGACCAGAAGATGCCAGTCACTCAATCCTATGAGAACTTTCGGACACGCGTCCTCATAGACAAGCTCCTCAATAAAATCCTTAAGGTAATCGAACTGCTTCAAATCATCTAAGTAAACTGACTGAGTAGCAAGTTTTAAATCTCGTAAAGTTCTCGCACCTCGAATCTCGAAGAACTCCGCACTATTCCTGCCACGTACACTAAAATCAACTAACTTGGATACAACACCGTCTTTACGTCCGTTAATACAATCCAATGCTACTTTAACTTCAGTTCCGGTAAGACCTAAAAAATCGGCCAAGTCCGCATCGATTAAAGTAGTAGTGGAACCGTCATCTAGCAAGGCGAAACTATTAACATCGCCGTTCGGACCACGAAGAACAACGGGTAAAATTTTTAATAAACTATTACGACGGTGAGTAACCTCCTTAGAAGAAAAACTAACATTATTATTCGAAATAGACTCTGAACTATTTACATGTGATATTGAAACTTCTTCCGTACCACTACTGCCACTATGCTTCTTGTCAGCCTCTGGCAGTTTTGAAAAAATATTTTCTGTCAGATTCTGACAATTTACACTATTTACATTATGAGAAAGCGATGAAATATTTACATGAAGAAGCTTATTATGACCTAATTTACAAATAACACAAACTTTTGGACATTTTTGCCAATTGTGAAAACCCTTTTTCAGGCATCGCGGACAAATCTTCGCTTTACGAACCCACGCCGCCCGTTCATCAACTGTAAGAGCGATGAATTTCTCACATTGTTTGATGCTATGATTCGATGAACAAAACACACATGAAAATGAATACGAATTGGAATATACAGGTGGCAAAGAAACAACGTTATACGATGTACTAGGCTTATGAGTGGAAACATGGTGAGCCGGTGCATTATGAACTACCGGTGATCGCTGTTTATTTATAAAAGGTGTGACGTCATGTTTTCCTGCCGCAGGCAACGGTGTGGCAAACAACTCGTTGCCTCCAAAACGAGTCTGCTTGCTGGATTCCTCCTCTAAGAAGCTGGCCAGCAGTTCCAACTGAGGTTGACCTGGAGTGCTATGGAAGGCAGCATGATCGCACCATTTATTCTGCAAAAGTGGTGTTAATTTCAGAATAAGTCCGTGTAAAATCTCAGGTGAATAAATATATTGAACCTGATCAAGCATTTTCATTACGCTCACACAGTTCCTAACAGTCGTGGCAAACAAATGGATATCCGCTGAATGTTTCCCAAGTCTTGGTAGGGCTCTTATTAATACGATCTGATGACTCACTATCTGTTCTGGTCTGGCATAACGTAGCTCTAGAGCCCGTAAAACCTGTTCAGGATCTACAGATGTTAACAATAAAGGCATAACTGCATCACGAGCCTCTCCTCGCATTGCCAGACGTAACCTAGACAAATTTGCAATGCTAGAAAAATTATCTTTTGTGTCGTCGTAAGTTCTTTTGAATAAAAACCATTCTTGAACATTCCCACCAAATAGTGGAAGCTCTGCTATTGGCTTAGAACTTACGGCGACAGAATTTCTGACTAAAGAATTGATGGCAGTGGCGAGCTGAGCGGTTCCACTACCCTGTACTTGCAGCTCTGGCGATAACACATCGACTCCAGGTGCACTTTGGGTGGCCCGTGAATTACCACACAATCCTAAACCTTGATGGCTTAGCAAAACGTCCTGATTGTCAATAATGTCATTCCCACTTACCTGCATATTTTGTACTACCTGTTCCACCCAGGCTTTCGTGGCTACGCTACTATGAGAACGTCGACTTCCCCTATGGGAATGCCGACTGCTTCCCTCCGCCCTCGCAATCGCAACTTCAGATTCAAATTCGGCCTGAGCGATTTTCTCCTGAGCTGCGATTGCCTCTAATTTCAAAGAGGCCATCTTTTTCTGAAATTTAAAAGCCGCGGCTTTCTCCCGTACTATAGTCGAAGCTCTCGAGGTCATTGAACTGACAGATCTGACCGACCCGGCTCCTCGAACCGACTTTAAATCTTCCGCTACTCCCTCTCCCATTCCAACTTCGGTTGAGAGAGGCATTTCTTTCACCACCACACTCTTTGATCGAGTGATCATAATTAAAAATTTTACAATTTACTAGTTCAAAATTAAAACCGCCGAAGGACCAACAATGTAGGCGATGGTGAAGGAAAAGCCCGGTGAACGGAGTAAAATAGTATATTTAAATCGGAAATTACAAGAGAACTATCTAAAAGCCTAAATAACATGAATAAAAACCAAACGACAAGCTTCTAGTCAAGTCACAAAAAGTCTATAAGGCATAGACGGAAAACAGCCAGTTCTATCGCCAACAATAATAATAATAATAATTCATTTATTTCAGATTAACATCCATATTGCATTTACATTAATTACATTTTATTAGTTATGTTAGTAACAATATTAACTTACGCTACCTTAGCGTATACTAAAGTATACGCTAAGGTAGCTTGGCGTATGTTTAAAAAATGATTCGTAAGTCAAGCGTAAGTCGTCGCAACAGCGTATGCTCTCATTAAAGAAGTAGTGACATCTGTAATTGATGTCACCGGCGCTAGCTGCGGGAATAAATTCAATAGCCCCAACTAATTTGTAAAAAATTTGTTTGATCTTGTTCGTCCGACTTGATCGTCAAATTTTGCAACTTCCGACATCCAATGTCGTTGATGTAAATTTGGCAACTTCGCGCCTGCAGTGGTTTAAATTGTGTAAAAGTAGATAACTTTTATATTAAATAAATCACGGTGCTCTTTAAAATTAATCTCGGGATTTGAGATATAGCCAATTTATTCTTTCGATACATGAAATCAGTGTAAGTACATTAATAACTCTACCTAATTCCGACCTCTGGATATTACCATTTGCCACAAATTTACATCGAAAATTATCATTTTTGTCATAAGTTTCACACAACAAATATTATTATAGTCAACCTTCAGAGATGGACATATGTTTCCGTTTTTAATAAATTTTACATTTTCATTATACGCTACTTGATTTAAATGACACACCTAAAAATTATATTAACAAATTACCTCGGACGATCAATTTCAAACAAAAATTTTACAAATTAGTTGGGGCTATGGAATTTATTACAGCAGCTAGCGCCGGTGACATCGGCCATTACAGATGTCACTACTTCTTTAATGAGAGCATACGCTGTTACGACTTACGCTTGAAATTTGACGTAAGTCCTCCAAACGAACTAATTTTTATACATACGTACTGTCAAATTAGTAGTAATGTCTGAATTAAAAATCGACCATCAGACGACCGGCTGGCCGAGTGGCCTGTAGCATTATTTCTCTGTTATCTAGTATCTATACCACAAGCTCTTAATGATGCTTACTTTGGGCTAGATAATAGGTGTGAGTGTATGAATGTTATTATTATTATTAAAAAGATCAGGGTAACATTGTCAGTGCAGTGTAATTTTTTTATTATAACATCATTTAACAACCTTTTTCATTGTGATTAATGTTCTTATTGTGATTTGATTAGCTAAGATATGTCAAACCTAAAAATAATACATGAATAATGTCAACAAACAGTAATTATTTTTATTTACTTATCCCATAAAATCCTAATATGTGGTCACCTCGACCGTAGTATTTCTTCACAGCAGTTTGATTTGTATTTTAAGTAAAACGGTACATTTGTTTATACTGTTCGGTGGAGCAATAGTTAGTTAATTTTTTTTACTAACGAATAGGCTAAAGCAATTGTGTAGTTCTCAACCAAATGTTACGTAAATTGATTTATTTTTATGACAAGCGTTTCAATTGAGGGACCACCTTTAATCGATTGAAACTTTTGAATAGCTTCTTTTACAAACTAGAGATTGAATTTACATTGGTTCTAGTACTTTTACTAACTGTCAGTAATACCTATATTTTAATTATTACTGTTGTTCTCACTTAATATGAATTTATCGCGATCAATTGAGGGACCACCTTCTAGATGCTACATTTTCTTATTGACTTAGCAGAAAGGAGTGACAATTAATGAAATTAGTTTTACAAATCTTTTACTAAGAGTAGCCATTTAGAACAGTTGTAAATTTTAGGTAGATTATTAAATATGGATACCGGTCAGTCACGACTGAGGGTCCACCTTTAACTGAATGTAACTTTTGAGTGCTGACTTTTACAAATTAGTGGTTAAATTTACAATCGTTTGAGAACTTTTACTAAAGGGTGACACATTCAAAAGCTCAAAATTCCGATGTGGTCCCTCAATGGGAACGCACATGAATTTTACAAGTGGCTGCGAAATCCCTGGCTGTCTGAACACTAACTATAACCTGTACGAAACGAGATTTAGCTGACTAAACCTATGTGTAACCGTACTTCTGAATTTCGCTGTATCATCATATTGTATATCAAATTCTGGACTCACAGTTTAGTTACCATACTCCTCCAAAACGGCTGTACCGATTTTCATGAAATTTTATATGTAGGTATATTCAGTAGGTCTGAGCATCGGCTACTATTTTTTTTTTGTTATTGGACAATTTTTTTTTCATAAAGGCAAAATATCGTTTGCCGGGACAGCTAGGATATTTATATGTCTATTCAGAAGGTTTGAGAATCGGATACTATTTATAATATTTTGCTTGGTCATTTATTTTTTTGCCAAAACAACGTTTGCGGGGTCAGTTAGTATACAATATAAACAAGTAATAATAGCGAAGAATCACCATTACACCACTATGGTGTAATTTAACTGGCCAAGGCGTTAACCATAACTCGGACCGAGTTACCACATAACCGGTATCATCGCATCAATGTAATTAAAACAGCTTGATTTACAACTTGACACTTGGTACAGTTGCACGCAAGTTTTTTACCCACGACAAGGTAACATCGAGAACACAAACAAATATTTAGAGCAAAAGATATGAATAATTCGAACTTGGCTAAGCTAGTCCGCGGGCACAGATTAATAACAGGACAGATACTTCACTCTAATACAAATGGTGAAAAAATTTCGTTATATTAGCCTACTAGCATTATTATTATTAGCCATTTTAGACGACGCGAGAAGAAATATACTCTACAAACGCGTGCCGAGAGTCGAGAATCCCGCGTACACCGCGTGATTGCGTCATCGAGCGAAAACGTAAGGGTTATGCCACGACCCTAAATTAAATTAAATGACTGAAGTAATACTTATTTTTTTTTATTCATACATCTAATGCAATGAAGTGAATGCAAAGAAAGCCAGTCAATTAAATGTGATTTAATTTTATAAAATGATCAATGTTTTTTTTCCATCTTTGTATTCATTCATTAATATTCTAAATCGTATAAAATAACTTTAACAAAGTAATCCATTGGAAAACAGGGGCAAGGTGGGATAAAATCAATTTCTTGTAGTATATTCATTGAAGTGCTTCCCGGCTGGTTCGTAAAGACTTCATCAAAAATTTTAAAAAATATAGTTTTTCTAATTCATCCACGTAATTGATAAAAGCCTCCGGCGGGACTTTCAGCCCTCCGTAAAACAAAGATTTTTTATTGTACGATTTAAAATGAATGTACAGTCTGGTATCGTCCATATAAGGTTCATCGTTTAGTATTATCGTCGTATTTACCTCTTAAATCCATACTAATATTATAAAGCTGAAGGGTTTCTTTGTGTGTTTGTTTGGTTGAACGCGCTAATCTCAGGAACTCCTGATTTATATTGAAATATTATTTTTGTGTTGGATAGTCCATTTATTAAGGTATAATATAGGCTATATAACATCACGCTACGACTAATAGCAGATGAGCATCAATGAAAAATATTTCAGAAACGGGGGAAAAATATTCATTTTCAGAGCTTTAGTTGCGTGCGCTGCGCAAATGGTTAAAGTTACGCTAAAATCATGTAAGTAAGAATTGTTTTCCTTTAAAAGTTCTAAAAAAAAGTCCGCGACAGCATATGTCTATCTTTCAAAATTGGCTCACTATAACTATTTTTTGGTAACCAAATTTATTCTAAAATAATGCACTATCTGCGAAGGTGTTTTTATAAACATGATAATGTTCCTTTTCAAAATAAATGCATTATTCACCACCAGTATTTAATTGTGAACAAAATTGTACCTGACATTATTTGATTTCAATGGATATCTTAAAAAATATCATAGTTTTAAAATAACTCCGCTACAAAGTAACCGTGAGCCGTGAGCCCGTGAGTATCGTTGCGTTTTGCGCGGGAAACGTTCTAAGTGAGTGCGTTCAGTCTCGCTTGCGGCGGCCCACTGCCGGTCGGATCGCCAGATTTCCACTTAGCGGCCGCTACTTTTAACGCTGCATTTCGAGAGTGACGGGGGCCTGCCGCGGGGCTCCGCGGAGCGACTGCTAATTTTGGCGTTAATCTAAGTATTGGTCTGTGTCTCTTGCTATACATTCTACTTGGTCGGGAGTCCCGGGTTTTTTTAAGTAACAATAAGTAATCTAAAAATCATTATAAATGAAAAGTAAATAATAATAATAATAAAAGTATGTTGGTAATTTTGAAAATTAAAAGCAAAAAAAACCTTTTTTTTAAACTTTTATTTAAATGCTCTAAAAAGAAGAAAATAATTTTTTTCTTTAAAATTTTAACTATAAACTAATAACCTCATTATACACAATTTATATGATCATAAAAGCTTGTCGAGATGTTTGCGTAAGTACCTATAAGTATTTAATTAAACTGAAATTAAAAAAAAAACTAGCAGATTAAGTTACTGAATTAAATAGGTACTTACTAGTTTATTTACACAAGTAAATCGCGCGATAAGCTTTTATGATCATATAAATTGTGTATAATGAGGTTATTACTTTATAGTGAATATTTGAAAGGAAAATTTTATTTTCTTCTTTTTAGAGCATTTAAATAAAAGCTTAAAAAAAAAGGGTTTTTAGGCTTTTAATATTTTTTTAATTTTTAGCTATCGCTGGCTAGGCATAAAATACTCTAAAAGTCCGCCATATTGGATTAAGAGTGATGTAAGAATATTTTTCTAATTATTCTCGGCAAACCCTTTCATTTGATATCCATATTGCAGAAGTGCAAAAAAATTATTTTAACAAAAATAAAACCGACTTCAAAACACTAAAATGGAAAAAATAATTGAATTTCAGTACCCAGGTACTTACCTCCTAAAATTTATTTTTTGGAGTTGGTGCGATGCTGTTGGTGAGTTTCGAAGTCGGTTTTATTTTTGGGGAAAAATTTTTTTTTTACCTTTTTTAGTGATTTTCTAAATAGTGAAAGAATTATCTTCCAACTCCTAACCGTTAAGGAGTTGTACCTTCTATCATCATTACATGAGAAGATGACTAACAGAAGCAAATACTTGAATAGCTTTGGAAAAAAGTAAAACATGTCATACGTGCCTATAAAAATTGAGGTTTGCCCTCGATTTCCCTGGGATTATATCATCAGATCCTGACTTGGTGACTATGGGACCACCTCAGGAGTATCTCTAGACTCTATCGAATAAAAAAAGAATTTTGAAAATCGGTTCACAATTGACAGAGAAATCGGTGAACATACATACAAAAAAAAATACATACAGTGGAGCATATAACCTCCTTCTTTTTTGAAGTCGGTTAAAAATAACTATTCCGCCATCATTGCATTTAGAATGACGTCACATTATTTTACGAGTTACTCTCAACAAGCCCTTTCATTTGATACCCATATTGTAGAAATACATTAAAAATAACTATTCCGCAATCTTGGATGGTCCGCCATATTGGATTTAGAATGACGCCACACAGCTTATCGTGTATTGTCATCCAAACTAAACGTGTATATAAAATTTCAGCTTAATCGGTAGCAAGATTCCACCCGAACAAACATACATTGCAAGTTTAAGTAAAAGGTTTTAAAAAATCTGACGTACCTACATACGTGTAATAATGAACATCTAAGATTGTAGTAAGCGACTGTACTTTATCTCAATCACAACTTTCGCATGGACATTTTTAATCAAAATCTTTCCCAATTTCAAGCATCATCCTTAAGTCAAGGGCGTAAAGTCCAACTTCGGACATACGATGCGTTTGCACAGCGATAAGTTCCGATTACTACAAAGATAACAATCGAGGCAGTTAATTTGCTTTAAAGCTTTTTCTTACGGTTGCATTTCGTTTCTCCTCGTTTATCGCTTCGATACGTGAGGTCGCAATTAAACATGCGTTTAATTGCGTTAACTGTACTTTTTGGAGTTGAAAATATGTCACTTTCTGTTGCAAAGGTTAATGCAATCAATGATGTTAAGTCAAACAATTCCGGACTTGCTATTCTTTTGTCACGTTAGCTGGTACGGTCGACCACAGAAGTAGCTGAACACTTTACTTCCTTAACACAATAACTATGACATCAATTATAGTATGGTAGGGGCTATTAAGTAGATAGTATGTGCGCAATAGTCGGTGTGACATAAGTACTAAAGTGTTGAGCTACTTCTGTGGTCGACTGTACCTTACTGGAAAATCGAAATTCTAATTAAAAAGCTTCTTTCCGAATCTGCATCAGAATCAGCGTTTCCAAAGGTCACTAAGATCGAAACCAAAACACTAAAGGCTTTACCAGACAGAACGCGTACTTAGCGCGCGTCAGGGCGTTACTCTGACGCCGCGCTATAGCGTCAAATTGTGTTGTACTATGAATGGTACTAGCCGTCAAACTACGCAACGCTCTGTCGCGGCGCTAGGACGCTTTGACGCCGGGCGTTGTATTTTTTTACAGATTGTGTTTACCGCCCGACTGCTCGTTTGCTAAAATATTGCAATTATGACTGAAAATCTAATAGAATTGGTTCGGTAACACCTATGTTTATATAATACGAAGGATATTACTTATAAAAATGTAACAACAAAGGCAAAATTGTGAGTATAAATCAGAAAGCAATCAATACGAAAGTATTTAAAAAAACGATCTTCATGTGATGAAAGTTCGCGAACCAAACGATGATATTCTCCTAATTCCTTTCTCTTTTTATTAATAAAGTGAACACATATTTAGGTAGTCTTTTTTTCTTTCCAAAGACTGGTAGTGATCTGCACTGCGCTCTGTTGAATGGAACGCTGCGTTGGAGCGTTCCGCTGACTAATCAATCTAGTGCGTGTGACATGAAAGAACGCGACGTTAAAACGCAACGCTATTGACGCTCTAACGCGGCGCTAAGTACGCGTTCTGTCTGGCAAAACTTAAGGTTTTATTTCATTTGACACACTTTGGACTAGAAACTTACTGTTCGCAAAATACAGAAATAGCTAGACTAGAAATAATTAGGCTAATATAGTTTTTAAGCTAATTGATTGTTACTAACCTCTATCAATGTAGTCCAATGCACAATGTAGTCCACATTGTCTTTTACACAATTTGAATTTTAATATTTTTAATTTTTATAGCTTATTTACATACATAGCATTGTGTATATTAATGTTTTATACGTGAGTAGTAATATCTACGGGGCCCATCACTAAGCATGGTTTATCATCATGTTTCTTTCGTAATCTTATATCCAAGTTTGGGTAAAAAATGTCCGGTATAAAAATATACCTAATTTTATTGTAGTGCTACAACAAATTCCTTCCGAAATGATTTAGTTGGCGCCCCGCGGTTCCACTTGACCCTTCCCTAGCTGATATAATGCTCGATACTTATCTTCCTCCATTATCCCGATACGGGCCTATTTGCCCCTTTTGTGGGCCGACAAACACCATTGTTCGGGCTGTACATCCCTATCCAATCTAGGATATATTATAAAAGGCTTGATATATGAGCTTTATATATCGAGCTCTTATCTCTATAATCGCTTAGGACGAGAGGTTATTAGCGTTTGCTGTAAAAAGCTCACAGCTATAAAAGTACTGAAACCGGAAAAGTTTTTTATACCACTAAGGAAAAATAACAACAGGTTTGCAACACCAGGGGTATCACTTGCGCGTTGCCGGCAGTGTTAAAACCTTTCCAAGCCCTTTTTGAACCCCACGATGTACTCGTTCGAGAAAACCTCTGCAGGGAGCTAATTCCATAACCTAAGCGTACGCTGTATGAATTTTCTCTGAAAACATACACTACGCGACCACTATGGTTAGAGGCCGTAGGCATCATGTCAAACAATACAAACGGTAGAGCACACACAAGGAAGCAAAACCTCTTCTTATGCTTAAGGTTTCAATAAGTACCGCTCGTGAGCTCGGGATCATCGATAATTCTCATAGATCCTATTTGAACCGCATCAAATGGTCCAAGCTGGTATCTAGGTGCTCCCATATGTGGCAGTAGTACTCTACATGGGGCCTGACTTGAGACTTGTACAGTAGTAGCAGTCTTTGCCTCGATATACACTTTTTTACAGTACATGGCGCTTATACGTTAGCAGTATGGCAATAATTATTACAAATTGGGCCTAATTCTGGGAACACACTTTAATTCTAAATTTAAGTACAGTATATCTCTTTCTCGCAATAAGTAATAGGAAAAAGATAGCAAGAATCTGGTTAGAGCTGTCACTTAAATTTGGATAGATTTCAAAGAAACCATAGATAATTTTAGACGGCATGTACGGAGGTGCCTCCTAAACACTGCATTGAAGCACGTTCAATAAGGTCGAAAATTGAACGCACCTTTCTAAATGTCAATTTATATGACAGCCATCCTTTTCTTTTTCATTTTGAGAGAAAGAAATAGACTGAACTTAAATTTAAACTTAGCATGTGTTCGCCAGAATTAGGGTCACTGTCAAAAGTGTTAACATTTTAGGTATTGACTGTACCTGTAGGTGATTTACTATGATTTTTACAGTCGCACCAATATCTTGCTAAAATTATACATCAATGTTAGCTTAATAAGGAATATAAATAGATTAAAAGAACAATAAATATAATAAACAGAAATAACAATACCTAACCCAAAATGGTGCTAGAAAACTTTCTAGGGATTATTTAGGTCACATATGCCCGTTTTCACTAACCATTCCCTAAGCTGAGGTGACTCTTAACGGCATTTGTCTCTTTCTATTTCCCTTACATAGATTGAGGTAAAAATCGCTAAGAGACTCTTACCGCTAAGCAAAGGTTAGTGAAAACGAGCAATAATCCTTATAGGATTTGCAAGTATGTACCATTTCTTCGGAGGATTAAGATAACTTCGGGTTTTTGATTTATTAATCAAAACCCCATTAAATTATTCCCTTTTGCCCTTTATATAAAGTAAAGTCTATAAAAAAAATGTTTAGGATATAACTTTGATTACGCTTACTTGCGATGTTGTTAGTCTTTTTTTTATACAACTAGATGACAAACAAGCTGACGGCCCACCTGATGGTAAGCGGTTACCGCCGCCTATAGACGCCTGCTATAGCAAGGGAAAATCACTTAATATTGCAGGTGCGTTGTCATCCTGAGGCCTAAGATGAAATGCCGTCCATGCCCAGTAATTACACTCGAATAAGTCCTTAAAAAAACAAATTTGAAGCACAGCGAACTGTTTCACGGCTGAAATAAGAAAGGCGGTGGTACCTACCCAGACGACCTTACATACGCACCTACCACCTAGTAACATACGGGCCTACCACCTAGTCTTCTGGAATATTGCGCATCTATCGTGGGTTTGTTGAGTTGAGAACTTGAGACCATTCCATCGTCCACAACCGACGGGCAAGGCGGATGGAGAAGAACATGCTGCCTTCGTCGTCCAACGCGCCTTCTACGGTTTGTGAAAAATACACTCAATTTTTCAGTGACATATTTAAATCGAATTCAAAATATTTTGTATTTGGTTTCTGTAGCCATAATTATGTATTGCTGAATAAATTATTTCATTTCATTACAAATAAAGTCTGTTACTTGTTACACGCTCCCAACCTAAATATATTTTTTGTTCAATAAAAAAATAAAGATAGTCCATTATTTATGGTCCATTGATATATCGCCTAAGTTAAATAGCGGAGCGTTTTGTATATTTTTTCACCGTTTATGCTACACTGGGCATGGAAGTAAGAGCGATAAGTTATCTTTTACGGTATTTAAGGGTGGATATTGAAACGGAGACGGCTCGATGGCATAGTGGTTTGAGCGCTCTGATTTCAATTACGAAGCTTTTGCCAAGGTCGATCCCGGGATGGGTCAATCAAAATTTAACCAATCAACCCGTATTGGGGCATCCTTGTGGTGTTATGGCCCTAACTCCTTGTGTTTCTCCCATGTAGGAAGGCCTGTGTCCAGCAGTGGGACGTATAGGCTGGTGATGATTGATAGTACATCATCATCACCAGCCTATATACGTTTGGTTGAAACTAGTTTTTCACAAGCTGTAAGCACTGGTGCTTACAGTGGTCACTTTATCGGGCATCAAAGGGCCGTGAATTAGAAACGATATCTATAAAAGTTACTAGTGTGAATGTCAGTTCTAGCTCACGGAACTTTACATTTTTCCTGGTAGCAAAGTTTGACGACCGGCTGGCCGAGTGGTCTGTACCCCTAGTAGCCTGCACAGCAGGCACACCAAATTTCATCTAATTTGTTTATGTGGTTTAGGCGTGACAAACAAACTAACTGGACGAAAAGGTATTTAGATATGCCTAACCTTTTTTTTTAACCAGGAGAAATCCATTGCTTGGCGTGTGCGGGGCTCACCCAGCGTCTGAATTGACCCTGGGAATACCCGCTAAAACTCCTGGATAACTTCCGTGCCTTTTGCGGATGTGGTCTGGGGTCTGCGAAGCAAATTCACCAGACCACCAAGATATGCCTACCCTAGTGGTATTGGGGAAAGGAACAGGGCAAGGTTAAGTGGGACTCTTCGCTCAAAGATGGTAGAGGCGAAACCTACTCAATAAAACAACCCCGTACATCTTATCTCTACAAGTGAGAGGTTCTGATTAAATCAAAAGGTTATAAGTGAAAGTGTATCAGACAAACAAACAGGGTTTCTTTCGCATTCATAATAACATTGATAAAGCATACAGCTGTTCTGTCCTTACCAGGTACGTACCGCAGATATGATGATCTCATACCTGTTTTTAAATTTATCAGCACCTGCATCGATAACCGGGGCTTTCGGTCGATACGCTAATACCTGTATCTGCTTTACCTACTATCTTAGATTATATTGGCGATATTTGTAAAAAATACACGATCAGGTGTAAAAATTCATATAATAGGTTTCATATTTGTGAGTTACTGTAACGTTTGATCTGTTGTCATGTGTACGTACAGGTAGTAAACTAAACAGGTCAGTAGGTAAGTGTAAGCAATGAAGTGTCCTGTAATGTAGGCACTGCAATGTACAGGTTGGTCCAGACCGGACTGAATATTTTTTTTTTTTTTAAAAGTTGTCTTTGGGTATCAGATCATGTCAAGAAAAAAATCGCTTCCTATTCGATTAATAGTTATGTTTTTTTAAAAAAAAAATTTGGAAACATCAATAATTTAAATAGTTTTGGTGCGCTTCATTTGGTGCGTCTCAAATATTCATTCGTCTCATAATTATTGTCTTTCATTTCTTTATCTAATGAAATTTTCCTTCTTCTAGAAGGTTCTTAGATAAACCTGTACTCTCTGTAAAAATTTGTTAAGCCATGTACGGTCTCTGTACATCAATGTGGGGTACAATAAATATTATGAATTTCAATTAAAGTTAGAGCAATGGCGGTTGAAGTAAATATTCTTTACTTTGATGCCAATGAAGTTGTTTGTCCAAAATTCCAAATTATTCTACTAATAATTGCTGGTCTCTACATGTTGTATATGTTTGCTTTTCAGACAAATCAATAGCCCCTCAAGTTTTTTTTAACAATTGTATATTTAGACACATTAAGCACAAACGACATTAAAGAGGAAACTCGTGTGTCGAGTATACACCCTATTAAAACAAATTGACCATCAAACTCAAATAACCAAGTGCCACATTTACAAATCGCTTGGCCACCCCACACTTGCGCCTGCGCAGCTTGATATATTTCCACGCAGGCGATAAACGACGGAAAGGTGGATGCGCTTTTGTAAGCTTATCACTCTCTAATAGCTGGCAGACAGATATTGTTATTGATGGCGAATTTGAAGGCCATTACGTCCTCAGTAATGGCCGGCCAAGCCAGCTAATCTTAAGTGCGCGCTGGTTAAGTGAATATGGGTAAGCAATTTTCAAGGTGTATTTAACGAAGGGAGAAAACAATTTATACTGTGTAATAAGTATTGTGTTCACCGCAAAATTATTGTGTTGTTTACAGGAAGAAATAAAGCTGGTGCGTGTTTCTTTTATTTCATTACAATTAGAAAGTAATTGAGTAACTGTTCGATCACGAATCCATGAAAATACACCGTAGGTGTACTATGAGCTCTTATTTACATTGATTTAGTCTATTTCTATTATTGCTACACGGTGAACTTTATATACATATAGCAAGGGCATAGATATACCTACTGTATCAATAATAACCAGACATTTAAACATAATACACCCTGACAAGAAGATGAAAATATAAAATTAAAATTTTTAAGTAACCGCCGGCCTCGTCTATCTTACACCATCTCATTGAGACTATTCTTAGGACCCCAAACACGCTATATCTGCTGTAAGTTTCTGAAGAATTAAGCATTTCGCAGACTTTTTGATGGTATACGATCAGCTCAAGGATAGTATGTCATGGGAATGTCACCGAAGTGACAGTACACCAAATTTCAAATCATTCGGATCTGTAAAAGTTAGTAAAACCCTACAATAATGACATCGTAGTCACATCAGCTTTCAAACAAAAAAACCGAATCAAAATCGGTCCATTCGTTTAGGCGCTACGATGCCATAGACAGATACACAGACAGACACGTCAAACTTATAACACCCCTCTTTTTTCGTCGGGGGTGAAAAATACATTGGGTACATACAGGGTGGTGCCGTCAATGCGACAATAAATTTAAACATGGGCTATATTAGTCCATAGAAATCGTTTGCTACCTTAAAAAATATCGTATTCATTAGATAATTTCATGGCATTTGTATGAAATAGTGTAACGTTGAAAGCATTATTTCATACAAAGGTCATGAAATTAACAATTTAATACGAAATTTTTGAAAGTGGCAAACCGTTTTTAAGGACTATATAGCCCATGTTTAAATTAATTGTCGCTTTGACGGCACCATCCTGTATATTGTCGCATTGACGGCACCATCCTGTATATTCGTCGAATCACAGCGTACGGGCGACAGCATATCATGCCTAACAGTTACACTGGATATTATTATTAGTCTTTGAAAAAAAAACAAAATCAATGTTAATAAATATATTTGAATTTGAATTTGAATGTTTGAGAAAAACTTCACAAATAACTAAACTTTTTGGGGACCTCTCTTTGCTTCGGTTATACGGACGCGGTTTGGATAGAATATAGCAACTGAACTGTAGGCAGATGGCGCAATTACTTTCCTATAAATTAAAAAATTGATGATTATAGAGATCTATCTACTGCATATTGGGTAGGGTTATAAAGAACGCAGTAGGGGCGTCCTGAAGATCTAACTGTTGTCTGTTACACTTGAATATATGTTATATGTGGAATGTATGTCAAACAAGAGGGCCAGGGGGCTAACTTTAGAATTTCAGAAAGAAGGAAAAAGTGTAGTAATTTAAATTTAGAATAGAATCACATGCAAAAAATGCAGAATATCGCTACATCATCGACTCCCTCTTATCTTCTCTCGGAGCAATATTGGAATCAAGAGCAAGCCCATTTTAATAAAATAAAATAAAAATATAAATCTAATTCTAATAAAAAGTATTTGTAACGATTGTTACGTTCGCTACGCTGTCAAATGTACAAGTCAATTAAGAAGCGGTAGTCCCATTCTTTAATACGCTAAGTAATAACCGACGATTAGACGCCATTTTTGCATTCGTTTTTAAAATTACGAAGTTTCCCGAGCACTGCCGCGCCGGGACCACGTTACAAATTACCTCCAGTTTGTTGTCAAGCCACTTTAAAAACTCATAAATTTCAGCAAGTAGCAAGTTTCGGACCTTTAAATTTATAGATGGGTTTTAAAAAATGCAATTTATTGAAACAATCTTTCATGACAGGTTGACCCATATTTTGTCAACCCTAAAACCCTTTTGTCTATAATGATCTTGAAAATCAAGAAGTACTTTCAAAACGTCAAAATCACATTTTGACAGTCCTGGATATCCAAAGGAAGTATTATCCAGTATTAACCGCTTAAGTATGAGAAATAAATAATTATCTAGTACTTAGGTACTATTTTTATTTTTTATGTCAGTACTTCAAGTATACTTGTTTGGCAACCTTACCTTGGCTAGCCGGAATTTATCTAAATTCTGCATACCTACATCCTACATGCAAGAAATTGACAGGTCGTGTGTGGTAGACTATAGATACAAAGGTTACAACAAATAGCGTAGGTATCTGCCTATCTAGAGATACAATTAGATATCTGCAGGTGAATGATAAAGTTGTGGCAAAAACAATAATTTAGTTGATAAAATTATTTGATCCCTCAAGCGGCGTTATCCCTCCAGAGCGCTATGATAATTGAAAAATTAATTGTGTCTGGAATCTGATGCTTGACGATTTTATAAAATGTAAAAAATACTTTATGTAACAATATTGCAATAGTTCTAAATACGCCATCTCGTGTGGAGTAGCGGAACTACAACAATAATGTTATTCTTTTCTAGGGGAAAAAGTAAATTTGGTAGATACTAATGTGTGTATTTAGTTAACTTTTCACTAAATTTAAATTTAAGTATCAATAAGTATAAATTTATGTAGACGACGACAGATCGAGAGTAACAATTTGATGCGTTGTCCTAAGAGTCCTTTTCCAACTAAAGTGTTACGCTTGCTGTGCGGCCGTCTGTACATCTATTTCAGTTTGTAGCAAATATTATAATTTTGACAAAAAGTATACAATTTTAAAAGTCTTATATGGAAGTGTTTCTTAAAAACTACTTAAATTTAGTACCTAGTACCTATCATCTACTTACGTTCACAGTCAAAAAATTAATGTCTTTTTTCCATCATAGGTACTGATAGAACGAGGTGTATAACGTACACGTACAGATGTACTTACTACAATTAAATATAGATTAAGCATACGTAGAAAATAGCCTAGGTATTGTCTTTTGTTTTGTTGAAAATCTAATTTGTTGAGTTATCAGTTCAATAAACAATTCGTCAACCATAACGGCATAAAGTATATTATTAATATTGGCTCATAATGGTTGGGAGAACACAGATGATGCACGGCCGGAATGCCGGTAGCGCTATGTTAGCTAAGCGCCGTAATATTTATGATGAATTACCTCGGGTCGCGGTCGGGTCGCAGTGTCACCGATTGTTAAATAAATCATTATTGTTATTTGGAAAGCAACATTTTAAAGATAATCTATGGCCTGAGATCACAACCTTACAAAGATAACACTACTTTTGTAGCGGAACGTTTGTCAAACGAAGCCTGTTTGGTGATAATGATAAGATACTAATAGGGACTGCTGGAAAAAAAATGTTAAAGCACTTTTAGTTTTAGTAAAGGTTGTTAGTAACATCTGTCGCCTATAGACACCAACAATAACAAGGATAAACACACTAAGTATTGCGGGTGCGTTGTCATCCTGAGACCTAAGATGAAATGCCGTCCATGCCCAGTGATTACACTGGCTACCTCTCCTTTTTTTATACAAAGCACGACAAATGACTCAGCACCACCTGATGTGAAGCGGTAAGAAGAGTCCATATGCGAAGACAGCTAGTGCAGTTCAGACACTGCTCTAGCCGCCTCCACCTTGCCGGCCCGAAAGGTGCTTTTTCACGCCTCTTTTGAAGGAACCTCTTTATAGGAAACACATGTGCTGGCAAAGAATTCCAAGTTCTGTAAGTACGACAAAGAAGCGAGCTACTAAATTTCTTTGTACGTAATGTTGAGGTGGAGACAGTAAATTGATGACTCCGAAGACCGGCACGCGTAGACCTTTCAATCGGATACACAAGGAACTGTTTAACGGCCGAAGTAGGAAGGTGGTAGCTCGCCAGACGACTCTACATACGGCCCACCGCCTAGTTTTGAGTTAGACTTAACCTAGGTAAAGGTAAAACAATCCAATTGTTTATAACACATTTCTAATATAAACCTTACCATACATTTACTTAGGTTAGAACAGAATAATTGCGAACGCATTGTAACTTCGCACGATGCCATTTATAATTTATAATAGAAAGATAACACAGATAAAGACCCCATTCTCAGTGCCGGGCGTTGAATGGTCTTCCTCTGAGCCAGCATAAAGAGATTATCTTGCCGTGATCATCATCACGGCCTGCATTCGGAAGCCTACTCTTCCGTACCTGACATTCTAAAAAGCGAGCAGTCAGTCGAATGTGATGCTCACATTCGAGGTTCTAGAGATTTCAATCGCCAGTATCACAACTCAACTCATAACCATTTATCGCTTTGAACTGTCCAAAATCATTGGATATAACCGCCATCTTGCAATTTTATCGAAACTGCGAACTTGTATTGTAATATATTTATACATGTTCGAAGTTTCGATAAAATTTCGAAAAAAATCGATTTTTTTTTAAGATAGCGGTTATATCCAATGATTTTTGACAATTCAAAGCGATAAATAGCTTTATCATATCGCGCTTCGGTGGTCATGCTAGGCGGGCAGGCATAAAACATAATACACCCTGACAAGAAGATAAAAATATAAAATATTTTTTTTTAAGTAACCGCCGGCCTCATCTATCTTACACCATCACATTGAGACTATTCTTAGGAGCCCAAACACGCTATATATTTGTAAATTTCTGAAGAATTATGCATTCCGCAGACTTTTTGATGGTATAGGACCAGTTTAAGTTTAGTATGTCATGGGAATATCACCGAAGTGACAGTACACCAAATTTCAAATCATTCGGATCTGTAAAAGTTAGTAAAACCCTATAATAATGACATCGTAGTCACATCATCTTTCAAACAAAAATAACCTGATGTCCCGTTTGTTTTCTTTTTGTCGCTGCAATCTTCTATCATGATCGGCTTTTCTTCATGAGCAGTTGCGCCGTATGCCGACATTAATGGCAAATTAAATCGATAAGGTGGTCATCGTTTTTGAAGGAAACCCTGATTTTAAGTTAGGAAGAGGCAGTACATGATTAGATCCAAATATGTCGCTATCACAAACCTCTATTACTAGAAAAATTTAACATAATTTACTAAAAGCTGCACTATACTCTTTAATATTCATAAAGCCAGTCAACGAGACGCAAGCGTGGGCGAGTCTGCGCATGCGCCGGCTTGAGTTTGCGACACACAAGTTATGTGCCATTGCACATTTGACGTAATATACCTATGTGGGTTTATTATCAGTAAGTCTACACGCAGCCGCGTACGCAGGAGCGTAATTGATTAATAACATGTTCCATTTTTTACTACAGGCTGAAACTTAGGAAACTAGTACTCACATCAGGTAATGTAGCCACTAGCTCCACATGACCGAAGTCTCCAGCAGCGAGCGAGGGGCTCTGCCACCAAGTGGCTGCGTCGCCGTCCACGGCGTGTGACGCAGGGTGGCGCCGTGACAGTGGACCATCCAGGCCTTCACACACGTCGCACACGACGCCTCTTCTGTACAACAGACAGGCGAAGTAATAGAAGAATATGAAGAAAGCATTAAAAAGTATCAAATAAAGAAACGTCTTTGATGTGTAGTAATTAAAATAGAATAAAACTAGAAAATTTTCACGTCCTGAGGCAGGAATCGAACCCGCGACCTTTCGCAATCCCGGCGACTGCTCTGACCACTGAGCCACCCAGGACTTGGGATATCCCTGTGAAATTCTTCTAGTCTATCTGTATTTGCGTTTATGAGCTAACGTCTAACGTCTAGTTTTATTCTATTTTAATTACTAAGTAATTTTTCAAACATTGATAATAATGTTAAAATCAAAAATTAGGAGTCTTTGATGTGGTGTTATTTGAGTAAAGTGTATACAAAAAGTGGTGATTTTCTCTCAAAGTTGCATTCGAACGCTAGTGAAGTTCGCAGTGAAATAATAGTAATAATGAGAAAGCCAAGAATCTGCTAAGAGTTTTTTCATACTCAGGAACGCTCGACAACTGTAACCGCTTAAACCATCAGACGAAAAGTATGCTTGATTTTGTAGTGTAGTAGACTAGACGCTACCAGCTTCATAAGTTTAAACATTTTTGAAACCTTGAGATGAGACACGATGTGAGCTGTTGCTATGGCTAATAACATCGATTTTTACAGAGCAGGCAGCGAGTAATGCCAAAGTTGCTAAGAGCATCTACGCCACGGTAGCCGCATTGCCACCCCCATCGTACAAAATATTTAAGGGACAGCAACAACTCAGCGGGTTTGAAATTTTATTCATTCCTGGAGCCTTTAACTACTAACTATTTTTTATTACAATACGATATCAACGTACTTGCCAGGCATATCCCTGCAGTACTCCTCGGTGCCGCTGTCGCCGCAAGTGGCGTTTGCCACAACTACCGCGTAGGGCGCCACGTCAAGCGGAGCGGGCAACAACTCGCCACCGCTTCTCGCCTCGCTCCTCAATGTCACCTCGCTCACGGTGGTGCCGCTGAGACGGTCGAGGAGTGCACGACCTGAGAAACATTAAAAACATTGTTGATCGTTCTTATCATGAATTCAACTATAATGGTTGATAAAATTTCTTCTTAAAATTAAATTAATAAAATTCTTGTTAAGAGCAGTGCAATTGAAATTATCAGTTGAATAAGTATTCCGCTAACATTACTGCGTAGTGTATTTTAGTGCTTACTAAAATTAAAACCGACTTCAAAAAACTGAAAAGGATAAAATAATTAAATTTAAGTAGGTACTCATCCCCTAGAAACATATTTTTGGAGTCGGTGCTTCACTTTCTATTGTTTTTGGAAACCACTTAGCACCAACTCCAAAAATATGTTTCTAGGGGATAAGTGCCTACTTAAATTTAATTATTTTATCCTTTTCAGTTTTTTGAAGTCGGTTTTAATTTTTGTTAAATTTCTTTTTTCACATTTTTTAATGATAACTTTCTAAAGTCGAAGCTAGAAGGGTGACTGTCAACTTATATTATTTCCTACTATCGTATCGTTTCACTAAAAAGTCATAGGAAAACAAAAATTCGCAATTTCGCATATGTAGACGATTTAATAATTTCAGATTTTTTTATTTAAAACCAAATTACCCAACTGATTATAAAAAAAATTTCATGGAACCAAATGGCAGCTATTCCGCATCGAACAAAAAAGAATCACGTAAATCGGATCAGTAATCTCGGCGTAATCGGTGTACATACATAGAAAAAAAAACGTACCGGCCGAATTGAGAACCTCCTCGTTTTTGAAGTCGGTTAAAAATAAGTTAAAATGTTAACAATTTTATCCCCTATTGAACTGTGACATGATCTTTTTGTTCTGAATCATGACGCTTGAGCCCTTGATGATTTCTCAATAGTTTAATCATATTTTTTATATTTAACCTTCGGCCAGAACATCCCGTGGGAAAGCATTCCCGGGATAAAAAGCAGCCTATGTGCTATTCCAGATAATAAACTGTCTACGCGTTAAATTTTATCCAGAACCGTTCAGCCGTTATGGCGTGATTGAGTAACAAACATACATCCTTCCAAACTTTTTTTATTAGTAGTTAAGATTAGTTCCATTAAGATGAGTACGAAGAAAACAAGATAAACAAGGTTCCCTCCAAGGTTTAATTGAGAGGCGTCGGTATCAGACCATCTGGCCGTTAACAGCTCTTCTGATAGCTTTGTTAATTTGTGTGGGTTTATGACCTCATGGCAGAAGTACAGACCTGTTCAAAACGTGTACTTACTGACGTAATATGAAACCTTCCCTAATTTCTTTCGCAATTCTTAGAAGTGATTATTTTCTGAATTTATAGGTTTCTGGACAGACATCTTGCAATATGGACATGGACGGCATTTCATCTTAGGCCTCAGGATGACAACGCACCTGCAATATCAAGTGCTTTTCCTTGTTATTGCAGGTGTCTATAGGCGGCGGTAACCGCTTACCACCAGGTGGGCCGTCAGCTTGTTTATCATCTAGTTGTATAAAAAAAAAACTGTAAGGATTTTCTCATCCTACTAAAATAAATTACCTACAAACGTATTAGAATGAGTAAAATGTTAATTTTGATCGGTGGTGGCTTGGCTTAGGGGGGGAATGTCTCCAACATTAACCTCTCTATATTTCTTGGGTAGACAGAAATGAATATCGTTATGAGATACCTAAATAAAAGCGAATGATTGGTGAAAACAAGAACATCTGTCTTCTCGAAGCCATTAGCTAGAACCCTGAATTTTCAGTAAATATAGGGCATACATAATATGGCTTAGATAATATTGTCAATGATATTCATTTTAAACCCTTAGTTTAAGAACTATTGCCCGTCAAAGTTCCTTAGTTTTGTCACTGACGCACTGACTGACTGACTGATCATCATAATTCTAAAGCTCCAAATTTTAAACAAAATTAGTTTTAGCCTATCAATTCATAAAAACCTAAAAATATTGCAATTTCAGTCACGTTTCAGATGTATGCAAATTGCATAAGTCAGTTTGTAATCCTATAAATATGTATAGGATTAAAAACTTACCTAACATGCGATTACAAAGTTATACTTTTGAAAAGGTAGCTATAGTACGATGCACTACGATGTACCTAAGTATAAGTATAAGTATAGATATAACTATAAGTAATTGAATATATTATATAGGTAAAAGTAATAGACCAACACTGAGTTTATTAAACTTATGTCGGTTGAGTCTTAATACCTGAGTGTTCAGGATTCAAATTAAATGGACAACTTATTCTTGATTTCATTCAAAGCCTCGGAAAAAAGCCCCTAAGGATATGGAGTGGGCTTTGAGAAATGTGGTAGCGAACATAGAAGAAGTAGTACCCGAAAAGTAAAATAAGAAATTCAAATTCAAATTCAAATTCATTTATTGCATGCCACATTGATGTACATAGTAGATAATTACATATAGAGGTACATGAGATTATATTTTACAATGCAGCGCCCTGTAAGGGCATAGCAATAGTAGAGGGCTATACAAAACTATTAATTATTAATTTATGCATATTACTTATTATTTACATTTATATCACTGAATAATTACTTTATATATAATAATTCCACTACATTATATTTTAAATAATTCCAGTTCTGTATAACTTATCCAAAAGTATGTCATACCTAACGCGATCGTAAGCTTTACTCATATCGAGTAATAAGCCAACAGCATATTTACGCTGATTGCATACAATAAGAAATGGGATCAATTTGTCTCGAAAATTGAACCTTTGTGTATGTTTAGTAAAGTTCATAGAATTCTTTGGGAAAGCTTTTCATATTGAAAATGTCCTAACTTAAGCTACTGATGATGCCAACATCATCATCATCATATCAGCCTATGATGTCCACTGCTGAACAAAGGCTTCCCCCATCGATTTCCAAATGGAACGGCTCTGCGCAGCCTGCATCCATTGGCTCTCCGCAACCCTGACCAGGTCGTCTGTCCATCTAGTGGGAGGCCGTCCAACTTTGCGCATTCCATTACCATTCTCATTCATGGTCGCCATTCTAGAATTTTAGCGCCCCATCGGCCGTCTGCTCTGCGTGCTATGTGCCATGCCCACTGCCACTTCAACTTACTAATCCTATGAGCTATGTCAGTGACTTTGGTTCTCTTACGGATGTCCTCATTTCTGATTCTATCTTGCAGAAAAACACCTAACATAGCTCGTTCCTAACATAACTATTTTACAAATAAAAGGCATTCGCAGAATACCAGCGTCGTAGTTTTTTGCTGCGACATATTGCTGAGCGGAGACCTTTTTGGTACTAATTTCAAATTGTTATGAATATTATGTGTTTATGATTGTTTTTTGGTACCAAATAAACTTTTTTCTTTCTTCTTTCTTTCTTTCTTTCTTTCCATAGCTCGCTGTGCGACTGCGAACTTGCACAGAAGGCCCTTAGTAAGGGACTGCCAACATAAAGCTACTCATTACCTGCAAGAACATAACTCTACAAATGCCCCGTGACGGTGCCGGCACCGATGTTTTCAGAAGCATGATAATTGTGCTCATAACACTTCCAAGAACACTATAATTCGGTTAAGGCAAAACAAACTGAGCGCTTTAATAATAACTCGCGGACAGTTTGGCTAATATTTGCATGTAAAACTTAGAAAGATAATTAACAATAATTATCTTATTACTATTTAATAAACAAGTAAAAATAAAAAAAACTTATGCCTTTAAATAAACTAAAATTAACTGAACTTAGGTATTAATAAAAAACACCACCAATTGTTAATTAAATTTCACTGATTCTCCTAAGTTAAGTGTATCTTTATTATTGTTCTGCTGCTCACTTAGTGAATAACGCTACTGGTTGCATAATAAGTAATAGTTATGATTATGTATTATCAACATAAGCATTCAATTCGTAAACGTTTATTTCTCTCACAACAGATCAGTTATTTATAAGGATTAAGTATAAAATTATGACATGGCGCAGTATTACCAATCAGCATTGTGAGACCTGTATTACAGGTCACCAAAAAGCATTATTATGGAATTGTTTGTTATTCCAATAAATTATATATGTATGTAAAAAAAAAGATAAATTTATTGTCGTAAGGCATATAAAGCCTCTAGTCCTGGGTGACGGCAATCGTATTCACCCACCAACAATGAGCGAGAATAGTAGTGATACGGTGAAAAACTTCTTTTGTGTTCAATTTAAGAAGACCTGTCGCAGCAGCAGGACGTTTAAGGCTGTTGAAGATAATACACTACCTTTATTGGGCTGTTGGGTGGGCTTTGCACTGGACTGTAACATATACCATGTTATTTGGCAAATTAAGATTATTATTATTAGTCCTTATTTTCATTTTAACATATAAATAAAAATATCTAAACTAGAAAAATTTCACATCCTGAGGCGGGGATCGAACCCGCGACCTTTCACAATCCGGGCGACTGCTCTAACCATCTGAGCTAACCAGGACTTGGGATAACCCTGTGAAATTCTTCTAGTCTATCTGTATTTGCGTTATAAGCTAACGTCTACTACCCTACAAAGTCGAAATGTTCTATTTCAACATCCGAAACGAGTATTTTTACAAATACCTAAGATTTGGTTAAGTTGGGGCATTGCTTTTAAATATTCTTAATTTTCAATTTAACATTATTATAAATAATCGAAAAATTATTTACTTATAAAAATATCTAAACTAGACAAATTTCACGTCCGGAGGCGGGGATCGAACCCGCGACCTTTCACAATCCGGGCGACTGCTCTAACCATCTGAGCTACCCAGGACTTGGGATAACCCTGTCAAATTCTTCTATATTATTATAATTGTCTATAGTTAAGTTCAATATGAGAAGCCGTTTAATGTCGTCAACCAAAATCACTCCGTTTATTAAGTCACGTAGACAGCTTAATGAATTTAAGTAGGTACCCAGACTTTGTAGTTGAATTCTCTATCTACAAAGGCATCGGTATAAATTGCAACTTTTACGACGTTCCAGAATATTCCAGAAAAGGGGAACGACTGGGAACTATTTCAGCTGGCAATTTTCGTGTCCCTTTAGTAGAGCTGTTTATTGCCCTGGAACGACTCGTTGAAATGCTTTAGATATAGTTTACGAGACACGTTAAGACACAAAATAGAGAAGTGCAGAAGGCATGTTTAATAATAAACGAGATAAATTATCAACCACGTCCTTCCTTATAACATGGGTTTCTTCAAAAGAGGTGAGAAAAGGTTAGAGAAATATATACGGGATCGTGCCGTCTTATTCATTTGATGATTTCTTAACATTTGTATGAAATAATATTATAACATTGGCTGCATTATTACAAAATTTTGAAAGTTTAATGTGTCCATATCCACGCATTATCATCTAATTATTTTTAGAGCCCAAACACGCTATATCTGCTGTAAGTGTTAGTTGGTGAAGAATTGAACATCCCGCAGACTATTCTTGGGTACAGGATTTTAAATTTTAAGTGCTCAATTTAAAATTTGCAAAAAAAAAAGTAACTTTGGTAATACTTATAATAAGCCAAGCGCCGCTATTCTCTAGTTCCGTTACAGTACAGTATCAGTAAAATTAATTATATTTTATTTATTTTATATTAAACATTAAATATTATAGTGAATGTTAGGACAAATTAAGTTAGGAACGAGTATAGATAAAGCCAAAATACTAACCCAAGTTATCACAACAGACTTGTTTTACGTCAAATTAATAGTATTTGCTCCTACACGTGCTTAGTATAAACTCTGGGCGGGCAGAATTGTTACTATACGATACACACTTGGCTATTATTAAAAGAAGAACAAGAGTCGCACCACATTTTTTTTTATACAAAGCACGGCAATCGACCCAACACCACCTGATGTGAAGCGGTAAGGAGAGTCCATATGCGAAGACAGCTAGTGCAGAATAGACATTGTACTAGCCGCCTCCGCCTTGCCGGCCCAAAAGGTGCTTTTTCACGCCTCTCTTGAAGGACCCCATGTTATAGGAAGGAGGGAACACATGTGCTGGCAAAGAATTCCAAGTTCTGGAAGTACGACAAAGAAACGAGTCACTAAATTTTTTTTTTTGAGACAGTGCTTAACACAAATTAAATGTCATTTTTTTACGAAAATACAGTCTAAGTGCCATTCGTAAAAATATTGGCATTTGATTTTTTGGCACTTAGACCCTTTAGACTTACAGAAAATACGGTCTAAGTGCCATCAGTTCGACCGTATTTTCGTAAAAATATTAACATTTGATTTTTTGGCACTTAGACCCTTTAGACTTACAGCCCTTCAATTATGATTTGACATTTTTATAGAAATCAATCAACTACTCGCGCGCTGGCTACTCTATAAATAAACAAGGGAACGCGTCATGTTGACGAAATGCTGAAAAGTGGAGGTTTTACCCAGGTCGAGTGACACAAACTCGAGTGGTAAATACCAGTAGCTATGATGTCATAACTTTAAAATAATTATGATTTAGTATAAGAGTTTTGAGACCAACTTCTTCGTAGAATCATTAAACTTTTTCAAGTTGACCTTACCCCTAAATAGTCTGAACATTTCTCTGCATTGCACCAAATTCATTATACTAACGAAACGGTTCATTATGCAAATATGCGGGGCCTGCGCGCGCGCAATTAGACATTTGGAGAATCCTGCCGTTTAATATGCCCGAATACCACTAGGAAATACTTGGAGGTCGTTAAAGTTCTATTCAACTGAGAACTGCTTTGAAAACTTACGAACATTTTGAGGGTTAAAGTATTTGGGCTAAATGAGCTCATGAACGAAATAAAATATTAAATGATCACGCTTCTCCCTTAATTCATTTTGACGGGTGTTAAGTCAAAGATAACCTCTGAGTTTGCCTAATTAGTGGTAGATATAAATCTGCGATCATCATTTTAGCTGTGTTTTTTTTAACGTAAGTATATTTCAAATTGTGTCTGGAATGTGTGACGTGAAGAAAGTTGTTTTATATCAAATTATTTTAGCTGTCAAAATATATTGGGCAACGCCCGCAGATCCAGTTTACGTTGGATTAATTGCTCTAATGACCGTCGGATAAGATATAATGTAAACTTTAGATATCAGACTGGTCCTCAATAATGAATTTAGATAAATGAACATAAAATTTCTCCTGAAATATTACAAGCCTTACCATTACTTTATGTTTTTATTAAGATAAGCCAAGCAGTCGGACCACCTGTAAGAGTGTAAGCACCGATCAATTAACACAATTAGAGTTATTAACACGCCTCGAGGTGCATTTTGAGTCCACACTCACTTCAGTGTTTTTTGTTCACTTGGATTAATTCCCTTGATACTTTTGACTTTTATGGAGGTTGCTCTATGATGTCTTACGACTAATTTATGCACTTGCTTGTGCCCGTGACTTCGTCTACGTTACCCAATTGAAAAGCAGTCCCAGGAAAAAAGTATAATGTGTTATTCCATTGATTATAATCTGGAATCTATGTGTGAAATTTCATGCAGATCTGTTCAGTCGTTCTATCGTTATTATAATATCATAATACCTAATAATAAAATAAATAAATAATTTCTTAATACATTTTTAAAGCTGCACAAATAAGGGCTACCAATGAAATAGCACTTGGGCTTTGCATGTATTCAAACAGGATACTTCCTGCGATGAGTATCAACGCTAAGTGCGTCGCCTACTGATTGAGGGAGAGCTGGCATACGGCGTGCATCGATAACTGGGGAAACACTAGATTACTAATGAAGGTTAGTTTGTTTGTAATATGGGAGGCCTAGTAGTACTCAGCACTTGAATACATAGAGCCCCGGCAACTTACAGAAGATCGCAGAAAATGGCGCTAATACTTTGTAAATTTGTCAAAACGGAAAGTATAAGGGGGCTGCCGGATCTCTGATTCGATTCGAAAAGTCACGTCCCTTCTCACTTTGCTGCACTGCGATAGAAAGTGACAGGTATAGAGTTTCCTACATCAGTCAAAAAAGTATTGGGAATGGATGATTTGTTTATGGTTCCAAATTCATTTTTTTGTATTCTTTTGTTGTTGTTAGATTGGCAGAACTGTTTTCCATTTGGGCGCGGAGTTTGAGTTGCATCTGTTATTTATAAGTATTATCTTGTTAATAACTCTTATGCCTAAAATCTTTTTTACTTCAAGCCCCTTTTGAAAAACCCCGTGCTGTTGTACTCGTTCGAGAAAATCCTAATCCACAACCTGAGCAGGTCGGTTCCAATGTGTGACGACGAATTCCCTGCCGGTCCTATTGGACCTGAAAGCGGTGTGAAGATAGAACAAGGCAATGGACATTAATGTCAAAATAAATATATTATTTCTCAGAACACAACACTTGAAGAGAAGATTGAGGTTGATGGATGATGAGGAATGATGGGAGATTAATAGAGGATGAGGGTTGCGATGCAGGAACATAAATTTGAAAATCAAATAATATTATTAATTATTAGTTAAATATAAGACTCAACATAAAGTTTTTGAGTTATCTCGTATATTTGTCGAAATAGCCGGCCAGCAAACTTGATCTCGCCTACTGAGTAAGTAATTGATTACAATTAGCTTTTTATGTCGCGTGGGTGTTTTTATAGAGCAATGCATTTTCTGGCGAACAACTGGACTGGAGTCGTAATAGATTTGTATCCAATTTTCTATAAGTTATTCAGTTTATTGTTTACTTGGAGCTGCACGCAGCCACAAGTGAATTAGCGGGCGACGAGCCGTCGTGTAGTCTTACTGCTGCTGGTGGGTTATGTTTTGGGATAATTCATATTATACGGTTGGTAACCAAAGTTTAGGAGGTTCTCTGTAGTATTTAAATATAAATATTTCTTTGTAAAGTTATGTGCAAAGACAATTTTATTTAGACATTTTTATCATTGAGCCATTCTTTTTAAATTGTATTTTAGCCTGTTTTCGCTTACCATCAGGCAGGCCGTATTCTTCATTGCCAACATAGTGGTATAAAAATATATATAATTATATTTCGCCAGTAAATTACGTCCTATTGTGTAGCAAATTAACTAATTCTTTGGTCAATATCCTTAGGTTTATCGTATATTTTTTGTTAGACCGTTATTTAGAATAGAAAATACCTAAATGTTGTGTTTTGTCGATGACATGATTATAGGTTTGTCATTGACACGGTATAAGTAATTTCTACGTAGGTACTTTTTCAAATTTAAAAGTTATTGCAAGGCACAGCAATAAACGTTTATGAGGCCATATTTTCACTTACATAAGCTATTTTAACGCGAACAACTTTTAATCTTCGACGTTAAATAAAATAGAAAAAAATGAAAAAAAAAAGTTTTTATTTAAATCCTCTAAAAAGAAGAAAATAAAATTTTTCTTTAAATATTTAACTATAAACTAATAACCTCATTATACACAATTTATATGATCATAAAAGCTATGTCGCTCAATTAAATTAGGTAGATACTAGTTTATTTACACAAGTAAATCAGTCAGTCACTGATATTCTTTTAACAAATAAAAGTGTCAGCATCAGTTTTAGACCAGGACTAACTTTAGTCCGCGTTTTGTAATAAGGGGGTAAAAGTGTACCCTGTTTAATCCTCTCACACAAACCGGCGTTTCAATACAAACTTCAGAACCAAACCGTTATTAGTTCCAGCATATAATCAACAGAGCATTAGCACTCAATCAATCACGCAGGTGACTCGTGACACGGTAATGGTCAAATTGCTCGCAGTGGAGGTCCGAGGTAATGAAGGTCCTAGCTGTGACAGGGCGCCGCCCCCCGGAGCTCTGACAGGAACGATGTTACAGCTTATTATTTAATTACTAGTTGCTGCTCGCGAGGATTTTTTTTATACAACTAGATGACAAACAAGCTGACGGGCCACCTGATGGTAAGCGGTAACCGCCGCCTATAGACACATGCAATAACAAGGAAAAATCACTTGATATTGCAGGGGCGTTGTCATCCTGAGGCCTAAGATGAAATGCCGTCCATGCCCAGTAATTACACTGGCTTCCTTTCCCTTCAATCCGAAACACAGCGAACTGTTTCACGGCTGAAATAAGAAAGGCGGTGGTACCTACCCTAATGACCCGACATACGGGCCTACCACCTGGGATTTTTTATATCAACTATCGCGCCAAAAGACGATCCTTTCTCAAGATGTATTCTATCTCCATCATCATCATCAGCCTATATACGTCCGACTGCTGGGCACAGGCCTTCCTACATGGGAGAAACACATGAGGAGCTTGGGCCATAACACCACCACGCTGGCCCAATGCGGGTTGGTGTGTTAAATCGGATGCAGTGGGACCGACCTAAGGCTAAACGTTTCTTCTGAAGCACGGAGGAGCTCGAGGTTATAAATTTTGATTGACCTATCCCAAGATCCACCATAGCGAAAGTTACTTTGTTTCTTCAACGAAACTAAAGCGCTCAAAACACTATCACCAGATCGATAGAGATAAAGAGTTACGCATTTTTATTACAAAAACTTTACCTACATTTTTTTAACTTTTTTTTACTTTTTTTGACAATCATAGAAAAAATATATCATGTTTAATAATACTCTTAAACATAAATTTTAAAGCACTCTTCCTCTTTTCTATCAAATTGTGCTGTGCCCACCGTGGACCATAAATGTTTCCGATTGAAATTTAATTACCATCCAAATGTACTTATGGAACGCAACAAAGTATTGAGTAAAAATATACTAGTGTCCGCTAGCGACTGCACCCGCGTGTATGTCCATCATCGCTCCTTGATCGGTTATCGTGCCAAACGGTAGCCTATGTCCTTTTATCGGATTAACAGGTTTAATAAATTATTATGAACTTAAAGTGAACACATTAACATTTACTTCACTCACAGCTCCTCCGTGTCAACTTGCACTTACAAATCAACACTAAGTACTTGACGGTTCTAATAATTTCACAACTAAGACAACATCTTCTTTTAACGAAACCCTTATTCAAAATAAGTTAAGTGTATCTACCTAATCCAATAAAAAAGGATAAAAGCTAACTGCCTCCATCGCTAAAATCAGCACAGGACATTCTCTAGGACTGACAAATCGTCAATTTCACATGCCAATGGCTTTCGAGTTGTAAAAGTGTAGACAATGGCCGATCGGCGAGTCACGGTGGATGCGCGCGCACGCACCGCGCACAAAGGCGGCGCAGCGGCGCGGGCGCACTCACAAGCTAGATGCTATCTCGAGCTTTGCCATTTACAACAATTAAAGCTAATTTAGGAAAGGTTTAATAAAGAAACTCGGTGGCGCAGTGGTATCAAATCAAATCAAATTATTTATTGCATGGTAGAGTAGTAAGAAAAAACTTTGGTCATGGTTAACCTGGGGTGGGTCAAGCAAAATTTGTAATCTCGAGCTTCCCTGTGCTTCGAATATAGGGTAGTGGACGTGGTGGTCGTCTGGGCTGGTCTGGTATACAACCACCGCCTCTCTTATTTCAGCCGAGAAATAGTTCTCTGTGTTTTGGATTGAAGGGGCAGGTAGCCAGTGTAATTACGGGGCATAGATGGCATTTCATCTAAGGGCTCAGTCAATAAATTGCTCATTGGAATCATCAAGTATGAAGGCCTGTGCCCAACAGGGAGACGTATGTAGGCTGACAATGATGATACGTTTAATGCACTCAATTTGTAATAGTCAATTTCCCGCAAATTCAATTATTTTTTGCATACCACAATGCTGTAACGAGATATTAAAAAGCAAAAAAAAAAAAAAAAAAAAATATTCTAATGTAACAATATTCCAATGTACCCCTAGCACGAACATTTTTAAATTTCGAATCGTAATCGTATCGTTCACGCACGCTTAAAATTTAAAACAAAAGCCAGACAAAAGCTAAAGTAACTACTCGATACGATGGCGATTCGAAATTTAAAAGTGTTCGTGCTAGAGGTACTGGCATCGTTGTGGATCCTGTCGGGCACAGCAAACACAAATGAGAGAGGCTAGTGTGAAATGTAGGTAATATTAATTCACGCTTGAACAAATAATATAATACGAGTTTTAAACAGACCTTACTAAGCCGAATGCCTTCACTCTGTTTCAGAACGTGTCATCTGCTACAAAAGCAACTGAATATTCTTTTTTCCCCATTTTAGAAACATCGTAGGCAACTTAAATTTCCTTTAACCAGACTAACAATAAATTAAAAGTTAAACTCCTTAAATCTGTAACATTCCTGCCCAAAAAACAAATATACTTCAAATAGCTCTATAAAAACACTTAACTAAAATCAATCAACATTCGTCAAACATCAAAATAAACGGAAAACGGTCTCCGAAAGTTACTGAACTTCAAACACAAGACAGAACAAGTGCGGAGATAAATTGTAGTAACTTCCTTAGTTAAAAATGGCGTGTTTACGGCTGTCGGCCGCTTCTTAGTAAATAGAAACAAACCGAAGGTCCGCTGCTGTATGCATTTAGTTTTAGTTACCTACGATCTGTAGAAGTTCACTATGTTTGTCAATTTTCGACTAGTGACATGAAAACAACTCTGTACATTGTGTTTGTGACGTCGAGCCGATGAGGCCACAGAAGACTGCGCCATGTTTTATACTTGCTTAATATTTTAAAATTTCAAAGCCTCTATTTACCTAACAGGTTATATTATATTTCATTAGCTGCACCCGGCATGCTTTGCGCGTAAAGATAAAACTGTTAGGTTTAATAATAATAAAAGTTTTTTTTAATGAGGGCGCCCCCTAAACTCCTGATCAAAGTTTTATTACAATCTGGTCATTGGTTTCGGAGCTCTTAGGCGACAAACATACATATATAGATTTTTATTTATATAGAATACGGTTTATAATAAAAAAAATAAGTTTAACACATTAGCCTCTTACAAGTCCCCTTTAAACAAAGCGGCAGCGGCCTTTCGGTATCTCTATAAACTTGATCTATTTCAAATTAAACACTATTTAATTTATAATTATATCGTAACATGTTATTTAAGCCACATTTAACTGTTACATTTTCAAATCCTAACTGGTTGCTACGAGCCTATTCTACAGTATTGCCGCCATAATAGTGTGTGTATGTGCAAGAGGTTAAAGTTTTTAATCTAATTATATGTTACCGTCCGTAGAATAAGTGCAATTAGAATCAGTTTTGACGATTCTAAAATAAAATAAGTATTTCCTTCTCTGAGTTCCGTCATTCCCTGTGTAATAGCCCAATCACTATGTAGAGGACCTTCTGTAGCTTCTATATTTTGTGGTTCCTGTGTAACGACGGCTGCAGTTTTGTTTACTGGACTGCCACTGACAAGTTCAGGGTCGGATTTAGGTGAGTACTCTAAATAAATAAATCACGTATCAATATCAGCTTTTAAGGCATCAGTATTATTAATCGAGACATTTTGGTTATTAATGATTTTTAAATACATTTGCCTGATTGTGATTATTGGAAGAATTTTTGCTAAGCCAGTCAGCAAAAGTACAGGCTGTCATTCAGGCATTTTAGTAGGGTCTGATCTAACCTCTTCAAATCCGTCATACATACCAGACACGATAAATTTTAATTGTCTATGTCATAGATTTATGGTGTCTACGCGTTAAAGGACGAAGAAAGGAATACAACGATTGATTTTCAACTCCTTTCGGTCCTCAGGGGATCTGGTTTACGTTCAGGATGGACATTTAGATAATAACACGATCCTCGTGCATGAAGTAGACAAAAAGAAAATCAATTTATTTGTATCATTATCATGGTTCAGGGATAAGCAGTTGCCATGGTCATTTCCAACAGCACTTTGGTTGACCTCTTTGAATATTGCTTTCTTGAGCAAAAAGACTAATAGGTATACGGACGAAAAGCTCAAACGCTTTCTAAATTTTAGGCCCTCTAAATATTTGTATTGGCTAAAGTCAAATTGATAACTCCTTAAAATTTGAGTATTTGGTCACAGTTACTTTTTTAGTCTACTAATGACAAATTCTACTTTTGGCATGATAGTCTACATTCGTCAGATTCTACATTCGGCAGATTCTACGTTCGACAGATTCTATTGAACTTAAAACTACAAGTCGCAATCCCTTTACTTGGTGGAGTTGATGGTATATCTTTATACAACTGCTCGTCTGTGATTAAATACAGAGTCGTAACAAGTGTTCCGTTTTAATCAGAGCTAGGCACTACTTGACAATAGAATATCATCTTTCCACTAGCTGCAGTAACCCGTGATCTACAGGTCTTACGTTTCCATCTGAGATGACAGTTAATTCAGCCCTGCGGTCTGGCCGGGCCCATTATCTCGGCTGCGTGTGGTCGAGCCTCGACCGCATCGTGTAAACCTATATGCAAGCATGCCCTGGGCTTTGAACTTTGTACTCTTTGTGTCGACAAAAAATGGGTTTGACTATGTTGCACTGGGCATTGTAAGTTTGACTTTGAGACAATCTACTGAAAGGAGTGTTTGCTTTTTGTGTGGTTGTGTGTAAAATGTGTTAAATCTATAAATAACGCCATATTTGTAACTTATCTCAGAGTAGAATAAAAGTTGAAACCAAGCGTTTTTAAAAAAACATACAGCATTCTGAAGTTTCGAACTACAATGACATTGGGCCTAATTCTGAAGACATACTCTTTGTTTAAATTTAAGCACAGTATATCTCTTTCTCGCAATATGTATTAGGAAAAAGACAGCAAGAATTCGTTTGGAGCTGTCAACTAAATTTAGACAGATTTAAAAGGAACCATAGACAATTTTACACGGCATGTACGGAGGTGCCTTCTAAACACTGTATTTTATCATGTTCAATAAGGTCGAAAATTGAAAGCTCTTTTCTTAATGTCCAATCATATGACAGCCATCCTCGTCGTATTCATATTGAGAGAAACAGATGCGCTGAACTTAAATTTATACTTAGCATGTGCTCTCCAGAATTAGGGTCATTATCGATAAATTAGTAAACCCTATTCTTTCTTTCACTTCACGAATATTCTCATTTAGAAGAAATGAAAAGTACCCGGAACCCCCTCGTTCGCAGTTAGAAGTCAGCTTACTACACTTTCTCGCTCTTGTTTATTTTTGTGATGTTCAATTATGTAATAGTTTTCCTCCAGCCAAAGTCTTCCAAGTAAGTCCTTTACACTTAGACCATAAGAACAAGCCTTTACATCAGTCCACGCTTGCAATCTTCATATAACATGTAATTTACCTACTATGTGTTCAAATTACAATAAGTTTCTAAATATGCAACCTTCGTGGTATCTTTGCGTTTTGTTCTATACTTCCGTCGTCGAAGTTTCAGACCGATACTTTTAATAGGATTGCAGATTAAATTTTATTGATCTCCAAGACTGCCTGCCTACATTTTCTAGGCGACTTAGGTCCAACTGTTGATATTGGTAATAGTTGTAGTATAAATTTTAATGATATAAAGGACTTTTACAGGTCAATAACTGTGAAGATTAATGTAATAGTGATACATGTCTGAACCACAAACAATTCCGCCGAGCATTGTGTAAAGAATGACAGTCTACGGTAAAATAATAAAATGCTTGTTTCTTTTTTGGCACAGATACCCGATGAAGTTATTAACATATTTCATAAAAAAGAAGGAGTTTCTCAATATGAAACCAGTTTTTATAGAGCAGTGCTCTTGGAAATAAATGTTAATGTTAAAAAAGAATGCATACCTAGTTAAAGATACATTGAAATACCGCAACACACGTATTACTCATCATACATAACCTTCGCAGAAGAATAAATAGCTCTTGATCGGGATAGCTTGGCTCGGAAAAGGAGTTGCCGGTAAAAACCTGGGCCCGTGGGAGCGACGGCCCATTACAGGGGCCCATTAGGCTCATTAGCTCGCCCAAATATGGCCGAGGTGGTTTTTGTCCGACGGCCGGTTGGGGCTCATTCCCGTCTGGCGGTCACATTTGGTAAAAGTCATATAAGTGGCGTTTCAATTAGTGTCGAGGAAAATGGTTAAATTCGTATTGACTGAGAAATTATGCAGTACGGTTCTGGAGTCACATAATTAAAAGTAATAATGTTACTTTGAACCAAAGCTCAAGTTTCTCTTACTTTCATTAATGCTTATTCATTAATCAGAACATCACCAGCCCATATACGTCCCACTGCTGGCCACAGGCCTTCCTACATGGGAGAAACACATGAGAAGTTTGGGCCATAACACCACCACGCTGGCCCAATGCGGGTTGGTGTGTAAAGGCAGTTGCAGTAGCCGTGCCTACTGAAGTCAGCGATTAGCATTTTTGATTGATCCATGCCGGGATCGACTATGGCTAAAGTCGCTCCGTTTCCGTAATCAAAACTAGAGCGTTCAGACTACTACGCCACCACGCTCCTCAATTGATTTTATTGGTGAGATACGCTGCCTCAAAAAAGGTGCCCTAAGGATTTAAGCTTCTGTGCGTGGTGGCGTTAGTCTGTTTATTTATTCAGGATAACAACAACCTCTAACAGACTGGTACTTAAATCTAAATTCTACTAAATAGGTCAATTACAGTTATCCACTGAGGATGCCATCTTAAAAGAGAACACACATAATTTGATTTAGATTCAATAACATAAAAAAAACTTAAACGGACTCAAACTAAGTTCTTTCAAAAAGTCATAATTTAATTCTAGCAAAATGTTTCAACAAATAGTAGAAGCGGTGAATAAAACTCCGCCAAGTTTTTAAAAAATGCAATGATATGTACAAATCATGTCAGCCATTACGTGAAAACATTTTATTTGAAATTGAAAGGAGCCGTTGGAGACGAGTAACGGGTTGAACAAGATTGTGCTTCTTCCTTGTATTTCGTACATATGATGAGTACCTACCGCCTTTTTCAAAATTGTGTAATTCAATTTCATCGTCAAAATAGATTTTACCATGCCATGCAATAGTAACATTAATTAACTCGTTAAACTTTTTTTGAGTGAAATCTGAGGAGCAATGTCCAGCTAGTTGGGAGCCCTTATAGTGTGGCACTCTAGTGTTTCTCCAGTCAGATATATTCAAAGAATCTAACCAAATTGGCTATTCTTCAATTAGATTCTTTGATATTTTTTCTTTATTTTCAAATAACTCTGCTATAGTAATTAAAATATGAAACTAGAAAAATTTCACGTCCTGAGGCGGGAATCGACCTCTGCTATACCAAAATAGGGCTAGATCCCATTTGCACAAATTCAAATAATCCAGCAGACATAAAAAATATACTAGTTAAAGTTGAAGCTCCGCTTATTTCTGATCCTTTGCTTTAGACACACTAATAACAAAATAACTCTTCGATGTTGACAGAAAAATGGCAGTTAATAATCCAAAATAGCCAACGGGATTAGCCCACTCCGATCGCAGCACGCGATACCAGGGTCGAATCGTTCCGTATTCTGTTCGGAGTAACGTCGAAGAGCTACTGATTTGTGATTGACGTATCCACCGATAATATAAATATATTTTGCATTATCATTACGAAACAGAACAATGGATGCAATGTTTATAATATTATATAGAGCAGCTCGCTGATGCAGATTTGAGCGCTTTTCTTTCACGAAAACTGAGCATCTTTCGCCATAGATGGCTCCGGATGTCCCCATTAAAAATTTGCATTTGGTTTCTTCGTAGTTCGGAACGCACTTTAGGCCGTTGGTTCTGGCTTACTGGCTGTAACTGCAACTGTTTTAACCAACTGACCCGCATTGATTGTTACGATCAAAAATTATCATATGTTTCTCCCATGTTTTGGAATAGACAACATTATTTTTAAGTAATTTTATTTTATTAATGTTGGCAATACTCGTCACCTCTCTGTTTCCTGTAACATTTTAAGCACAATACCCGCCTCGAAGTTATCTGGACTTTTCTTCTACTGAACCACCTAAACGCCTAGTTAACACCCTCAAGCCTCGCTCACCATGTAGGGAGGTTTGTGCCCTTCGTTCGAAGGAAGTACCTAGTAGGGCGTGTATAAAAGTTGTTGATGATTTAATATTTGCCGTAGAAAACGAATTAGACAGACCTTTGTCTTCAAAACTAGTCTTCTGCAGCTTTCAATTTTTTTATTATTCTTAAACGATAGGTAAGTAAAATTATCTGTCAAAATATTCAATAATACTTGTCAGTATTATAATATTTTAATCATTTTTTGCTTCATATTTATGTAAATATTTAGTTCCTTGGTTTTTATGACCTAAAATATTTATTTCTAGTCATATTATGTATTCCGCTAGCATCACTATATTTTATGTAGTTTGAGTACATAGTTCATAAGTCATAAGTTAACTGTTGTTTCTTTTTGTATGAGATTTTTAGGTACTTAGTACATATTAATATTGATTTACGTGTTGGCTTCGGCTGTTAATGTAGTGTAGTACTAAATAAAAAAGACGCTTTACACTTTTGTTCTCTTGTTTTAAAACAGAACAGGGATCAGTGACACAAAATTATATAGTCTTATAAAAAAGCAAGCTAGGTATATCATTTTTTATAGTTCGTTGCTACAGAAGCTCTTTTAATCTTCAGAGTTTGAGTTATTAGCTGTCTAGACCTAGATGTTACATTGATTCTGGCCTTATTATTTAATTACATCTGCGAACTGCTATGCAGTCGACAACACTTCAAGAGTATCAATCGCACTACAAATTGGACTATTATTATAAATGAGTAAATTCTGTCTAGTGTTCCTCACAAATGTGTGTCAATAGTAAACTTTGGATCATTCTTATCTATTCCGTTATTACTACAAATTAATTTAAATGAAACATGCCGTTCCCACAGCGCCATAGCTCAGTAGCACTAATAAATCATCCTAACTCATCATCTGTAGCTCATATTCCGGCCGCTAATCGGTAGCTGGGATCCAGCGATAAGATCTCCATCCATCGGCGCAAGCGCATCTAATGGGTTAAAGACATAATGAATAGACGAGGAATGCTGTTATGTCATTAATTCGTTCACGTGTTTTATTTTTCATTCATAAGCAGAGCAAAAGAATATGAAACAAATAGAACGAGAAACAACATGTCCACATATTTGACAGTTTGTAACCCTTATTGCATTAGTAATAATGATACTGAAATATCAAAATTGGCTATATCACTATGCTCGTGGATGTAGGTCCGTAAAACAGTTCATGGTGGGACCAGATGAAGCGGACACTTACCTATTTTAACGTCTATAGTGTTATCAAAAAATCTAAATTTATCAATTTTTATTTTTTGATAAACTAATTATTAAATTTTCCATACAGGATGGTGCCGTCAATGCGACACTAAATTAAAACATGGGCTATATTAGTTCATAGAAATGGTTTCCCACTTTCAAAAACATGTTATACATTTGATTATTTTATGACATTTGTATGAAATAATCTAACATTGGCTACATTATTTCATAGACATGTCCTGAAATTATTACTATGGACTTATATAGCCCATGTTCCAATTTATTTTCGTATTGACAGCACCACCTTATATTGTATATGTTGTTTACTGAGCGAACTATTTTTTAACCGACTTCAAAAACGAGGAGGTTCTCAATTCGGCCGGTATGTTTTTTTTTTTTTTGTTTGTTTGTAACGTTTGAATTTTTGATAACACCCAAAAAAAACTCAAAAAAAATCTAAATTCAAGTTTCATAATTGTAAAATCAAATTTAATATTATTTTGACTTAATTAAGCTAATATTAGACTCTAAACATCTAAGAATCAAAACCATTTTCTGCTCACTAGCAAGAAACAGCTGTTATATCTATAAGGGAGTTGCTAGTCGCTGCAAAAACCAACTCCAGCAATTTTTCATCCAATCATAGCTATCCTTCAAGGAAGAGCGAAGAGCAACGGACTCGGTTATCCTGTTTTAGATCTAATACTGCGCGCACGCACTCCTACGGGACGTATATGGGATTACCGCGTGATGGATCACCGCCGTTACAGGAATCTACATCGCTTTCTGTTCCAGGATTATTTTACTTGCAATGTTCCGCACAGAATAAATAATAGCGAATGCTTTAACCCGTCAAGCATGAGATTCCAGACACAATTGATTTTTCTATTGTTATCGCCCACCGGTGGTATATTGCCGCTTTACAGATTAAATGTTATTGCGTATTCGAATATAGAAAGGGGAAATCTCTTAGCAAATCCACACGAAATTGGTTTTTGTAAAGAATATTAATGACTGCTTTCATCATCATATTATCTGCCTATTAAGTCCACTGCTGAACAAAGGCCTCCCCCATCGATTTCCATACAGAGGGCATAGACAAGACGCCTTTCGATAATCGCCATCGCTATCGCTAAGCGGCAAATGTATGGGATTTGACATAAGACATCGAACAACTTTCCATCATAAATGTCAAGTCCCATACATTTTTTTGATTTAGCGATAGCGATTGTCAAATGACATCTTGTCCAGGCCCTAACAGAGCGGCACAGCTTTCATATGAAAGATTATTTTAATCCCAAATATGCTACGTGTTTTGGGTAGACCAATTTAAGGGTAAAAGTTAGATTACTATTGCCCATTTTATCCACAGCATAGTCTTAAACAGAGAAGATCTATTACAATGATAAGTTACAGTTAAACATTTTCGAATGAAAGATTGTTTACAGCCAAACCTACACTTCCCAAAAATTTGAATTAAATGTTACACAATCAATGAAAACAAAGACACGAGCGTTCAATCTGCATGATTTGAACTTATATATTATCTACTAGGAACATTTTCTATACATTGAAAAGTGGAATCAAACGTAGAGTGATACCCATGTAATCCAAAATAAACTCTAAGACAGTTTTCCGTTACTGTCTTTTATTAGTCATCACTTATTACCCAAAGTGTAACAGAATAAACTATTCCAACCATTCGGGGGTCTCGGACGTAAATCAAGGCTGCAATTTCGCGGCGGCGGCACTTTACGGACAAAAGCCCGCATACCGGCGACAATCGTGCGTATTCCCTTTGCGGGCCGCTAGCTTAATGTTTGTAGAATGTGAAAATTATGAACGCAAGAAATTTCTTGATACATTTTTGAATACTTACCTCCTTTAGGAATGGGTAATTCCCAAAATGTTAACTTTCAAAAGCATCCAAGTAGCTAAACATCGTAGCGTAACTATCTATTATAAGTATATGTATGTCAAATGCTGGATAATTTTATAAACATCAAGTCAAGTTACTTCTCAAAATTTTTCTCCTGTCTAAAAATTACTGTCCATAATTGAAACAGGAGAAATTTTTAATTCAATTCAATTCAATCATTTATTGCTCTCATTTTGTAATACAATGGTGGTAACAATGAATAGTGTCAAACATTAACCCTATGAGGGGCGGGTACCGCAATATTCATACAAAGTTCACACATTAAATAAATTTTAAAACTCTAATAAATTAATGAGAATAAAAACAATTAATTGAAATAATCTGCTACTGTATGTCAATGTAATATATAGAATAATATTTGCTTAATCAAAAATACAGTCAGTTAAGTGTCAGTTCAAAATGTCAATTCCTATTGTCAATTAATTTATCACCGATATTTATTTTATGCATTGCTTACATTTTTTATCGTTAAAAAACTCGTCAATATTGTAGTAACATTTATTTAGTAATTGTATTTCTAATTGATTAAAGAAAATTCTGTCTTGCTTTTCTGTTTTAATTTGTCAATATTTGGCAAAATCAATCACAAGACATTCATATTCGCCTATCGATAAAATAAAATTTAAGTATTTTTCAAAAAAATCAGACCATATACGACGTTTTCAAACTAGAACTGAGCATAACCTCTTATTACCGACTTCTAAATTAAAAATACACAGCTTAAGCCCAAATGTAATGGCAGTTAAAATATATAATATGATGTGCAATGTAGATTTTGCAGAATACAAAATACAAAACAAATATATCAGAAAATTCGCTACAGTCTAACTTGTCGATATTGATGAATCTTAGAGAGGACATATTTAAGCCGAAAAGCTTAATATAAGATACTTATCCGTATCTATGGTTGCTGTGTCCTAGACTGTCTCAATAACATTGTCATGGAACTGACATCAAAGTCAAATGCTTCCTCATCTACTCATAAAAAGGATGCATGAGAAGGCAAGATTATTTAAATTTCCATTTCCAAGCATTTAAAATTACGAATTAGCCCCAGCTCACCATGTAAATTTGCCGCAAAAAATGTTCCACCTCATTTCTCACCGCTTCATTGGTGATTACATTTCAAGCGGCCGGTGCATAGCGAATACGCATCAATCGTACACTTGCATAGATGCGCCCGCGCATTGTGCGAGCCGGCGCCGGCGGCGCTAGCGCACGCAGGAGGCATTCACAATGCTATTATTGTGCAAAGAAAAACACTGACAGCAATCAAATCGTCTTGTGCAAGAACTATTATGTTCCTAAGAAATAGCTGTAGGAGTGATTTATAACTCTAATTTTGTTATTAAACTATTTTAGTATTCAAAAAAGATTGTAGGTCTTCGTGTTCAATCCTAATAAAACGTCCGATATTGTCAAAATATAATTATAATCATCCAAAAAATCTCACAATAAGAGAGGCAAACTTGTTAACGTCGCGGTTAGCGGTAGCTGATGCTATATCATTAGCATCAGCTACCGTACCATGTGTTGATTTGACATCAAATGCAATATTCTTCACAGAATGTCTTCGTCTTCCATTTTCCTGTATCGACATCTCACCATTCACTTCCTTATGATCCATATTCACACAATCTATTGATATTTTCTTCCCTCTTTCACAAATTATCAAAATACATGTAAGTAACAGTAAAATGTGATAAGTCTCTTCCATTACTACCAACACAACGCTTCCTAGATCACGCGATCAACATATTTCGAAAACTTTCAAACCTATTAATCAGTTTTTCAAAGTATGGATGGACACATTTCTGAGCTAATCTTAAAATAGCTCTACTGAATTCTCAGAACTGTACTATTTGAATTTACTTCTGAACATTATCGAAATTCTTATGTTTAAGACAAAGTCTCAAAAGGCGTTTGTCACAAGGAAACGCTGCGGCGGCGATCAAAGGAAGAGGCACCATAAATTGTTAATGAAGTGCCGGGTAAACGGCGTTGGGTCAGTTGCGCGCGCTTCTCGCCCAGCGGGCGATAGCAGGTAAGAGTTTGACGTAGGGTTGTAAAAACAGCGGTGAGAGGAGCGTGTAGTACGAACTAATAATTTATGTGAAGCACAAACTAATAATTTATTAAATAAGTAACTATAATACTAATACGACTCTTATTTATACGATACTCATGATAATCCTCATCATTAGTCGTCATGTCAGAATCCCTGGAGGAATTGAGCATAATGATTGGTAGCATAGACAGAACTTCCCGGCAGGTGGGTCTAAAATGAACATGGACAAGACAAAGATGATGTCGAATTTCCATGTCGTGTACACCTATACCAGTTACAGTTGGGAATTCTGTTCTCGAAGTTGTTGAGGAGTACGTAATGAGGACATCTGTAAAAGAACTCATAAAAACTCGTAAAAGGGTATAGCTCATAGGATTAGCAAATTGAAGAAGCAGTGGGCAGGGCACATAGCACGCAGAAGTGACGGCTGGTGGGGCGTTTAAGTTCTAGAATGGTAACCACATACAGGAAAGCACAAACTAGGATAGGATCTGTGCATCCTGCATCCAACAGTACAGAATGCGCAGAACCTATCCATTTGAAAATAAATGGACATCATAGGGTGATATAATGACTCATGATAGACCTCATTCAGATAGTGTTAAGTTTGGAATACAGGGACTCATCTTCTACGCTATCAACATAGCACTTTCTCTTCATTTCTAAAGGCTAAGCAGCGCGTGATGCAACCAGCGTCTATAGGCTTCAGTACACTACTCATCATGAGTAAATAATTATTTTATGGGGCAAAATGTAAGTTATTAGTACAAGCATTTACAAAATCTAGAAAATTCCCGGAATAAAAGCCACAGTTTCATACAGCTACCCGCTGCTTTTATAGCCGAAGCCTATTCGTGCGTTTGTCAAGTTTGCATATCGCACCACTGCCTGTAAAGTGTAAAGATTGTTTGCTCGGTTCGATCTTTGGGCGTGAGGTATTTTCTAATGTTCTGTATGTTTTGTAATAGAACTTCTTTTCTTTGAGCTCCCCGGGTCACTAGCTTACAAGAACTAGTCACGTATAAAAATAATTATGTTTACACTGAGGCTTCTAAGATGTAAAAATGAATAATATTACTACGTGTAACTGTACGTGCCTTGGTTGGATATTGGTTTATTTTGGCAGAGTATTACAAAAAAAGGAGGAGGTTATCAATTCGTCTGTATGTTTTTTTTTATGTTTGTTACCTCAGAACTTTTGACTGGGTGAACCGATATTGATGATTCTTTTTTTGTTCGATGCGGAATAGTTTCCATTTGGCCCCATAAAAATTTATTGGAAATCCATTGGGTAGTTTGGTTTTTAAATAAAAAAAACTGGAAAAATTAAGTCGTCTACATATGCGAAGTTGCGAATATTTGCTTTCCTATGAATTTTTTGTGAAATGATACGATAGTAGAAATCAATATAAGCTCACGGTCACCTATCAAGCTTTGACCTACAAAAGTTATCACTAAAAATTGTGACAAAAAAATTAAACAAAAAATAAAACCGACTTCACTATCTATAGTTTCTGAAAACAACTTAGCACCAACTCCAAAAATATGTTCCTAGGGGATGAGTGCCTACTGACTAAAATTTAATTATTTTATCCTTTTCAGTTTTTTGGAGTCGGTTTTATTTTTTGTTTAATTTTTTATTGTCAATTGAACATATTAATGTAATGGAGGTGGTGGAGGCGTGCAGTGACATACGTTATAATAACAATCAACATATTTTAAAATTTTGTGGACCACAAACCACGAACATCAAAATTATATTACTATAAAAGTATATAAAAAAAGTTATACCGCACACACCACAAATTACTGAGAGGCTGAGTAAGAGTAGTGAATGTTGGTATGGTACGACTAAGCGAAAGATTAATGTTTCTCACGTTGAAAGTAATAAGGCTCAATATTATAATATTTTTTTATGAAAATACAAAGTAGTACCTATTCCCTTTTTCCGCTTAAAACATACCATTTTGTAATAACGATTTACAATGTCGTCATATTTTAAGCCGGCGGGCGGGCGCCAGCCCGGATGATCAATTAACACATTATTTAATAATTGTAACAATAAACAAAAATAGTTCAACCTCAAAATTGTTGCCGTCTTGTTCTTTTTTCTATTCACACGCTATTCCCGCCACAGACGCAGTGCAGCCAATAACTTAATAAAGTAATGGTGTATCGCCTTCACCACAAAACTTATACATACAGAAAGTACATTGCGTATGTCCTTAATTGGACAATTTGGACTGGAGCACAGAACAGTAAAAGATACCTCTTTTATCTGTTCTGTGGACTAGAGTGATGCGGTTGTCAGTTAGGGGTTAAAAAAAATATGTCTAATAAATAAATAAAAGAGTGTTTGATGTTTAATAGCAACATAAAACATTTTTAAATAATTTAACACCTATTAACCGACTTGTATACAGTTTTGCTCGATATAGTAATCCAGTAAACCAGTTAAAGATAGATAAAAAAAACACATGAAACTTGCGTGAAATGCTGAGTTTAATCCTCGCTACGTGGGAATCCTGGGATGGCCTACTTCTTGAAGGGGCTTACACCGCGCGGTTTTTCATTCAAACCAAAAATCTCATCAACCACTAATTAGACTAGCATGACTTGCTTATGCATGTAAAGACTTATTGAATTTGGTTTGTTCATTTCTAATATTTTTGACTTGAAAATTTGTATAAAATAATTAGGTTAAGTTTTAATAATTAAGTAAGATAAGTCTCCCTTATGTTTCTTCTACTCCATGATAAAATATCTATCATGTGTTGAATTTGTGAAGTAATTAAAGCCCCAGTATGTGAGACTGTTCAGTGCCCTTAGAAGTTAGTTGTGTTGTCCTTCTGCAGCTTCCTATTTTGTACTATGATCAACCACCGCTACTCATATACAGCCACTTTATCATACACGCTATCATTCTCAAGTAGTATCACACCCTTTTATAAGTATTATTGTGTGAGAGCGTCGAATCCATTTGAAAAGTCATAAAATGTAATTGTATTTTACGAAGCTTGGCCGCGAGCGTTAACTTGCGTGCACTTAAAGTTTAAAATGTCACTTTGATGGCGGCTTGGCTACAACGTGTTGAACCTTTCATCCTTTACCAGCCGACATCTTCTCAGCAATAGAAAATCTATTGTGTTAAAAATACCACCTACCTATCTTAAATTAAATTTAGTTACGACTGGGACCTCTGGTTTCATAAACAGGATCTCGATCCACTACACTAGCCAAAAGTTATATTTTGTCATATACCAAAGCTCCTAAATCAGTTACACGGCTCTTAAAGCATATTATTAACCTCTCTCTGCTGCTGACCATAGTCACGGTCAAAGTTAGGCAACAAAGGTTTTCATTTGCGCTTGCGCCGGCGACGGTGCCAAATATGGCCGCGATAACGAGGTGACGTGCTCCCATACACGGAGCGGAATCGACATGACTAAAATTGCTTACGTACGCGCAATCAGTAGTAAGTTTATTGCTTGCCCAAGTCACTGGGAGAAATAGTAACTTTTTTATAAAAGAAATGTTTTATACAAACGAATAGCTAGAATCCACAAATCCGCATTGGGAGTGGTGTTATGTACCAACACTCCGTTGGTTTTATTTTAAAAAGCTATGCACAGGCAGCAGTTATTAAAACTCTCACTGCTGATGATGAATATTTGATGAGACATGAAGAAGACATGTCCTAGAGTGGAATGAGAACGGGTCTCAGGAATCCGCTGGACATCTCACTGACTTCAGATATCGCATGCGTGTGCACTGTGCACCAGAAAGAACTTAGAGTCAGGGCTCTAAGAACACGGCCAACGGCGCATAACGATAACTACCAAATGGAGTACCATTGCCATTGTTCCCGGCAAATTGTGGCAAGAAGGAAACCTGTAGTTTTTAGAGGGTGCGAGCCCCACACTTTTTTTCCTGGAGAAGGTACCTTCCTTCCATGGATAAGGCGGCAGGCCTTTTCAGATTTAGAAAGCTAAGAGTATCTCTATCCAACTAAAATATCAGAATCTTGTAATGTGTGTTTGTAATCAGTTATTAAACTAAAATGCTCTAAAGGATAGCTCTAATCATCAATACTTGTTCTTCAAGATTAAGTTTATGATCTCAGAGGAGCAGTTCTGTCTTTGAGATAGGAATGTTACTATTGTGATAATCTCTTTCAATATGAATAATACTGAAGCGTATTAAATAATCAGCCTATCGATAGAGTCATCGGGCCACAATGTAAACAAGCGGCGCTTGCGCCTGCAGTCTAAATATGGCGACAGTAACAAGCTCACACACATAATACTATGATACACATCATGATAGTATTCCAACAGGTTATTTACCTGCCGTTGAAATATTATCCGTACTAATATTATAAATACTTATAGTATGAAAATAAATTTCATGCCTGCTGCTGTCAGCTATGTTTTCACTTCTAAAGCGGTGGCAGTGAAATATCACTAATTCTACGTACTACATATTCTTCAGAATGCTTATTGTTGATTTAACAAATTACGAGTTTTCTGAATTTCTAACTCTCCAATATACAGGGTTACCTCGGAGACGGTGCGCATTCTATTCCACATTATTAATATCGTTTTAAAAAGATTTTAAGAATAAAATAATGTCATTTTTTATATATTTTTATTTTATCGACTAAAAAATTCAAGTAGCATTGTCACTTTACCCTAGGCAGTGAAAGAAGCGCGGGTGAGTGACAAGCGTGACGGGGCGCAGATTTAGCGACATAGAATCAGTACAATACGAAATTATTTTGTCACGAAAACTGACCGATGACATTTGATGTCAAACAAAGGTCCGTTTCTATCAAGAAATTTTCTAATAATAATTACTAATGAAATAGTTTTGTAACAAGGAAAAGTAATTCAGTGCCGATCAGGGTGACCATGATTAATGCTGTGATGTGGATATTTTCTAGTGATGCTTGTTTGATATTTTTAAAACAAAAAATACGTCTCTTTTTCTTTTTAAAGAACTACATATACGTAACAATTTGCGCACTAACACCCAAAGGTAACCTTGTATATGTTTTATAACTTCGGAATTTTCGGAACATAGAGACATTTGAAATAAAACATTATTATTATACTTGACGACAAACGTATGTATAATTATCGGTTAAATTCGGAAAAGTGGTTATTTCAAATGTGTAGTGCCAGCGAAAATGTCGAAAATGTCCTCTCAATTTTAGTATGCCAAGCTCTCTGCACTTTACAGAAGATCGCCGTCTAAGAACGTTACTCTAACGTGGAATGTTCCCGCAGTGAGTGATACGGAGCGTTGAGTTGGGGGAAGGAGAACTAGATATATCTCCCATGTTGCCAACGTAACGCTTCCTTTTGAGCTTTACAGGATGGGTCACGTGTAGTCGTACGCTTACAAGCGTTGCAACCTTGTACAACAAGAGACACCCAGAATCAACCAGACTGTTCGATAGCAATTTCTGAAGTTTGTGACCAGCAGTGTCCAAAATTAACCCTTATACAGCACGGTGAGACGGTGCCTAATATGGCTACCAGTAACGAGGAGACACGGGCCATACACGGGGACAATTGAAACAGCGACTATTCGAGTGCAGTCCGAAAATGACGACACGTTAATGGGGTGTTTGTTTAACAATCAACGCTTTGACGTAGCCGCTGATGTAAAGTTTTCTTTCTAAAGAGGTTTCTAGGGATTTGCAACTTTTTAGTCTTAATATCAAGCTGCTAAAAAAATAAAGAGCCATCTCCCAACATCAAGTAAATTAAATACGATTAAACATAAAATGCAGTAGAATGTGCGGCGGAAAATTATGTGCTTACTGACAAGTTGAGGAGCTTAGATGAATAAAATAGTTTATTGTTTGATGCAATCATTTGAGTAACACAATTCCAGACAAGTGAAGATATTATTATAGCCTTTACACAAGAAATCAAACAATACAGTAATCAATATTCCAATTCAAAATGCTTCACAAAAACAGCAATGCTAACAAAGCTAGCAGGAACAGATACAGCCTTCTGCCACACAGACATACAATATTTGCTATCGAAGAACACTTCCTCGCTAATGCAATGGCTTTTAGCGTGCAATTTTACTAGTTTTGGTACGGTACATTAACCAAAACTTGCATGAACCTGCACTTTACAGTTCACCTTACACCAGGACAGGAAATATCATCATAACTTTCCAATTACTTGAGATTGCTAAATAAAGCATATTCATATTTTTTTATGTCAACATGATAGTAATCTACAGTGTGAGCATTCACAATCTGAAATCCTTGTAACTGTATTCACATCATCTCCAGCCTATATACGTCCCACTGCTGAGCACAGACCTTGCTACATGGGAGAAACACATAAGGAGTTTAGACCATAACACCATGCTGGCCTAGTGGATTATAGCGGTTGCAGGAACAACCAAAACCAACAGCTTAACGTGCCTTCCGAAGCAACTCGAGCGCCGGAGGAACTCGAGATAACAAATTTTGATTGACCCATCCTGGTTTATTTATTATTGGCTTTAGAGAATTATTTTGAATTCAATTACCGATTTAACCCACAAACCAACTGCCTTGGGCCAGCGTGGTGGCTTTATGGCCCAAACTCCTCATGTGTTTCTCCCGTGTAAGAAGACCTCTGCTCAGCAGTAAAATGTATATATACATTGTACAGGCTGGTGATTTACGGCTAAAATTGTTATATATCTAGCAATGTCAATATCTAGCAGTCTCTCTCCGCACCATAATTTGTACCATCAGCATATTACTATACCTAATCTTAGAATTATTTTACTAAGGCTGTTAAGAGAACCTGTTGCCCTGTATATTAAGTAATCAGAGAAAATTTCAAATTATCGCCAACCACATATAAATGTAAATTTTAAGGAGGCGATGTACTTTTAAGGATTTAATCCAAAGATCACTTACAACTTAAAGACGTTGGGCAAATTATTAGTCATACAGGACTTGATAATGATCTGATCGATCTAACCACAGAGGCAGGTTCGTTGGTACTGAACTGAAAACGCTGATACGTGGTCATTACGAGGAAACGGACGAACAAAGTTTCTTGTATGTTATTAGGAGTATATGACGGTGTGGACACATCGCAACGGTATGCATAACTAATGCAGGTTTAGAATCAAAGTGATCCAACTGAAAGCTGTAAGGAATTCAATTAGGTATTAGGTACAAATTGTAATTTACGGAGCCACGTAAAACTGGCGTTATCCCGTGACACTCTTGCGTCTGAGTGTGGTCCAAACTGTGCTTTGGATGAATGTAATTTATGCTGCATAAAAAGGCATTATACCTATATAGGCACCTTCTGTGTAAACGTCGCAACATCGTCATCGTCGAACTTCTCTTAATTTCTTTTGGAGCAAGATCCACGCAAGACCGAACCTGAGTTTTGTAAAGCAGGCATAGCTGGTCAGGAGTGAAATATCGACGCACCTAGTTTAGGACACCGAGCTTCCGTGAGGCTGTTTTAGATTTGTCACAAGGCGTGTCTTGCATTCTGAGTGCAGCCATGTTTATTTTTGAAACCAAATACAACTTATTATGTGTCTCATTTGCTGTTAGCCTAAGCAGCTCAATTAAATTCAATGAAAGTCCTCTAGCCCTGAGAAATTCCCCAACTAGTTACTCAAAGCGCATTACGATCGTTCAATCCTTTTATAGCCGAGCCGTCGACAGACACGCCGCCTCACTAATAGCCTCCACACATTATATTTACCCGTCATTCACTCTCGTACATTTATTAAATATAATCATCCAGTTGTATAGACCACGCTTTACCATTGGTTATGATATTTTGAGGAAAGTCGAATATAAAAGTTCTTTTCATTTCAATTCAATTCATAATTCGTTTGGTGATTCTATTTAATCCAGAAGCTCTTGCTTCTGTTAGGTGTGTGGAATTTTTATTTTCACTGTATTCATTAGTGATCTTGACTGTCACAAGATTGTGAATCACAAACTCTACCTCCAGCTGCTCATCAGCTAGCGGGAGGCTTTATTCTGGCAAGAATCTCAATGAAAGGTTTCATCTTTTTTCTTTTTTTACGTAATAATAAAGTAATAAGCCTTGATTGTCACAATTCACAAAGGTTAATTAATGTCAGGTTGTAGAATGAGCTCCCTGCAGAGTTTTTCTTGAACTTGTACAGCATGGGTTCTTTAAGGCGTGAAAAAATTGTTACTGGGTCTTCGACACGTAAGTACCCCTGATGTTGCAAGTCTGTAAGAGTGCGGTAAGCTATTACCGTAGCCTGGTCCATAGGCTACGGTGGCAGCTTACCATCAGATGGGCCGCATTGTCAACTTAGTAGTTTAAAAAATAGCATACCGGTTCGTCTTTTGTAATTTGGGACATGTTTTGCTAAAAATATAAAAGTTAAAATATATAATCATTATTTTTTTGTTGTACAGTCACAGTCACAGCACATCAAGCGTAACAGTATGACCTTGTGAGCGCGCTTATTCCGTTCGTAATAGAGGCTCCTTTCGTATTGCATCTGTTACACTTGATATGCTGTTGTCTGTACTTAAAACGCAGTATAATAATTTCAAAGAATATTTGTATTACAACAAACAAAGGGGAACTTGCAGAGATATAACCTGAATGAGAACACAGGTAAAGAATGCCCGCCTGATAGTAAGCGGTTACCGTAGCCTATAAACGCTTAACACCAAGTATCACTTGTTGCACATCCAATAAGAGAAGACAAGTCCTCTTCTCCCAATATTAACACGAAGTAGACACAAAAGAAAAATATTTAAACAAAAATTAAAACCGACTTCAAAAAACTGAAAAGGATAAAATAATTAAATTTTAGTAGATACTCATCCCCTAGGAACATATTTTTGGAGTCGGTGCTTCACTATCTACGGTTTCTGGAAACAACTTAGCACCAACTCCAAAAATATGTTCCTAGGGGATGAGTACCTACTAAAATTTAATTATTTTATCCTTTTCAGTTTTTTGGAGTCGGTTTTAATTTTTGTTTAAAATTTTTTTTTCACATTTTTTAGTTATAACTTTTGAAGGTCAAAGCTAGATGGGTGACCGTGAGCTTAAATTGATTTCTACTATCGTATCATTTCACTAAAAATTCATAGGAAAGCAAAAATCCGCAATTTCGCATATGTAGACGACTTCATTTTTTCAGTTTTTTTGATTTAAAAACCAAACTACCCAATGGATTCTCAAAAAATTAAGTGGCTACCGTCGTCCATAGCCAGGAAATAGTCACTTGGTATTGCAGGTGCGTTGTCACCCTGGTGCCTGAGATAAAATGCCTTCCATGCCTAGTAATTTACCTTTACTTTCAAACCGCAATACAGCGAACTGCTTTTCGGCTGAAATAGGAAACGCCATGGTACCTACCCAGACGACCCTTATACGACCTAATAAAAGTGTAATTTAAAAGATTCCTCAACGATCTTAAACTTAGCCCTCATAACCGATAACCAGAAACCATTAACGAAATAATTTTAAAAAATATTTCGTCAGCTGCGATAGAAGCCGCTTGTAATTAAAGGCTATGCTATCGGCTCGAATGAGATGTTACTGACGACGGCAGCCAGGGGCAGGACCAGTTAAGAGGTCGTAATGGCTCTGTGGTCAGTTATTAGGGATTATCGATAGCCACCGCGGGGTAAAAAATAAAAAGGTGGGACTTACGCTTATTAGCCACTGCCACCCTAGTAGAAAAAAAGTTCATGCTGTTTCTTACCGACTTCAAAAAATAAAGTTATAAATTCGTCATGGTATATATAATATGTCACCGCCATCTGGTTAAATTCCGCTTAATTAGATGCCTAGCCCGTTGATTAACTAGACTCGCTTAACGTTTTACGGCTTGGCGTATTAAAAGGATCGTCTTGTACCGAAGAGTTTTGGTTCCATTGGTGAATTATAGGGTATTTTTATGACCACTTACAACCCACATCGTTGTGGTTAAATGTGGCCATAAAAATAACCTTGAACCTACTAATAACTCAAACAGTCATACGCAAGCTGTTCGATTTAAACGACAGGCCTAGGCGTCCAATTGAATGGCTAATTTAACCAGACGGCTGACATGACGTTCAGTCATCTGGTTAAACGTTGCGCTCAATGACTTGGCTAGTTGTACTTCAGCCGTTCGATTGGATGACGGCGTTCAATAACCATACATTATATTATGCATTGACTAGAACTGCGACAAAATTAAAAGAATAAAAATACTTCGTTAAGTATCTGTATGTAGTGTACGTGTAAACTGGCATAAGTACAGTCGACCACAGAAGCAGCTGAACACTTTAGTTCTATGTCACGATAGCTGTGGCGTTAATATAGTCGGGTAGCAACTATTATACGAGCGCAATAGTCGCTGTGACATGGTACTTAAGTGTTAAGCTACTTCTGTGGTCGACTGTACGTGGCCGCCCTGACTGAATAACTTTTTTAAGTATATCAAAACCGAAATAATAACGATACAGAGGGCCTAGACAAGGGCGCTAAGCACAAAATGTATGGGATTTGACAAAAGCTCTCGATTGACTTTCGATTGTAAAAGTCAAATCCCATACGTTTTCCATTTAGCGATAGCGGTAGCGATTGTCAAATGGCATCTTGTCTAGGTCCTCAGAATAGCTGCCGGTCCGTGTAGGTAAATAAATAGCAGAATTGACCCTCAGATGTACCTATATCACCACGAAATTGTTTTTACTAGGCATGTTTGCTTGCACGTGTGTGATCAAAATATGTTTCTACCATAATATTTTCTCTCTTTGCGTTCAGAAATATCAGCTGATTAGTTATCGGGTGATTCTGGTGTTGGTAAATTAAAACAATTTCGAAGTCCCATTGAGTTAATACGACATTAACCTCGGAGATCGTAATCTGTACTGCGGCGGCGGAACATTTAACTGCTTTTGCTTAATGAGTATTAATTGCTTTTAAGAATAGATGAAAATAATGATATTTTCTCTGGATTACACGAAATGATCTCCGGGGAACCATGGTCACCATAGGAACCGAACTTATCCGAAGACTACAAGTCTTACTTATTGCTTCCTGTAAGGTATAAATAATCTGTGCTGTGGTAGCGTACAAAAAATCTTAACTAGAAAAATTTCACGTCCTGGGGCGGGAATGTAACCCGCGACTCTTCACAGTCCGGGCGACTGCTCTAACCATCTAAGCTGGCAAGAACTTTGTTTTTATATGTTAATATAATACAGGGTGGTGCTGTCAATACTAAATTGAAACATGGGCTAACTATATTAGTTCACAGAAATGGTTTGCCACTTTCAAAACCATCTTATTCATTTGATAATTTCATGACATTTGTATGAAATAATATAACATTGGCTGCGTTATTTTATAGATTGACCACATAAAACCAAAATGATGTGGGTTATAATTTTAAGTGGTCATAAAAATACCTTGAACCCACCAATCAAACCAAAACTCTTCGGTACAAGACGGTCCTTTCAAGTCTAGACTTGAGTCTAGTTCAATTGACTATCGGCCTAGGCATTTGATTGGATGCCGGCGTTTAATCAACGGGCTAGACATCCAATAATCCTTTAATGGCCAGAGGGCAACTTAAGTTGACATGACAATTGAAATTCAATTGTGTCTGGTTTATCAAGCTTCAACGGGTTAAGCGGCGAATTTAACTACTTAGAATATGGCGGCGGCGACATATCCAATCATTGGAGCGAGGGACGTTAAGCCCGACTCTTTTTAGATATTAATTAACATAGAAACGGGCGTATATATTTGTATAATAATAACTTAGAATATTCAGAGAGATGCTTAAAATAAAACGGTCAATAAAAATTATGAATACACGGGAGTATTATGAATGTAAGTATGTACAGTTAACGGCACGTCGAGTGTAACAGTTGCAATACGAAAGCCACCTCTATTACTGACACAGTAAGGGCGGTTACGCTTGATGTGCTGCCGACTGTACTGTTGCATATCAGAACGCGGTTTATGCGCTTTCAAACTGACGTATGCGCCGTCAAAATCATTATTATGTATAATTTAGTGATGGGCGGCGACTAGGAGATTTCGATCGGGTTCTGTTTACCAAGCGTCTTTTTTTTGTGAGATTTCTCGTAAGTTTTTTTTCGTAAGAGTCTGTAAGTATTCTGTAAGTATTCTGTAAGAGTAGTAGTGGAGCCGGCTAGAATAGTGTGTTCAACCTGCACTAGCTGTCTTCGCATATGGACTTTTGTTACCGTTTCACACAGTGTGGTGCTGAGGCATTAGTTGTGCTTAGTTAAAAAAAAACATACACCGGCTATAGAATACCTCATCATTGGTATAGTAGCTTAATTATTGATTGTGTAAAGAAGCGAAAAAATAATAGCAAAAATTAAAACCGACTTAAAAAAACTAAAAACTTAAAAAGACAATATTTTCTTCTATTTATTAATTTTTTAAAATATTTCGTCAGCATTATCGACTTGTATGTCTCTCAGTCCTAAAATACAAAAAGATAATTGTTTTCAATAACGTTTGACTTACCATTTAACTCGACTGATTTTTTTGGAGCTCTGTTCTCTACTCTCGAAGTTTTTCTAGTTCCAGACGAAAAATATGAGACCAACCTGGTAGTGTAATTATGCGAACACAAAAAGAATAATCAAAACTTCTCTCTTTTGAAGTCAGTTAAAGATATTATAGAAAATAACAGCATGGGTGTTGGATTTCTTCAAAATTAAAGACGTAAAAAGTTTTTAATAATATTTTTGTTTTTTAATTTTTTGGTCTAGAACTTGATAGTGATAAAGACAGTGGTGTTATGTGTACCTATATGTTTTCTAAATGATTTTGTGAATTAAGCTGTTACGTACTTCTAACAAACACTCCTCGCTGTCTGAACCAAGACGGCTGTGAAAACAAAGTATGAATTCTGCGTATGCGCTGTATTGAAAGAAAAAAAGTAAGAAAAAAGCAAAGTCCTTACAAATCTATAAAGAGTTTTTACTTTCTTCTCCAGAACCTTATTCACCCTACTCCTGATCACTATCAGATGTACCCGGCGTCGCTCACATCACAACCAGTTCTCGGGCTTCGTTGAAAGTAACGTTGTTAAATCGATAGTAATTTTATGAGCAAAATAAACGATACTTAGTTGATCATAAGTTACGTAACCACCAATAATTAAATAGTGAATGAAAATGATCCGAAAATTACTGCAGTAATGAAAACTACCTGTTTTCAAACTCAGAGTGCCAAATAGATAGGCAATGTAGGCAACGACATTGATATATTTTATAATAGCCTCCGTCTTTCGTACTCCTATATAGAGTTGTTATTATTCTTTCTTTTTTGTGTAAACCGTCTTTACGCGCAATGTCTATCAAAATGATGTGTGCAGTATTCAGATTTATCAATGTTATTTAAAAAGGAACATAATATATGTATGAGTCATCTTTTCCTAATCTTTAGAGAAGGATCTAGGAAAGCAGGGGATAGATGGGATGACGTTAATAAATAAATCTCTTCAAATATTTAAGAGAAAAAAGATAACATAAATATAATAATAATGAAGAATCTACAATTAATTATCCGCAAGTCCCTCTCAATAAAAACATTGAAAACGATTGTTGTTTGGTCGAAATCTGGCGATAAGGGCGAATCTCCCAGAAATAGGTGTCATATTATGTGGTAAAAACAAACGACAAACGATTTGTAAAACTTTAAAAGAATAATTGTTAGTTACGAAATCATATTACACATTAAATTAATATTTAAATGAAATAGTATGAAACCTACTACTTTTCACACTTAATAGATAAATAGTATAAACACTGTTACAAACAATATACCTCAATATTATATTATACATAAACTCATCCTCCCTTCTACCTTGCCGTGCCCTACAGGGTCCAAAATGATCTGTATAATTTCATTTCCAACATCTAGTATAACATGTTGGAGTGCAATAAATGATTATGATTATGATTAAAAATAATATCCACACTCGCACCTATTATCTAGTCTAGTACCAAGTAATCATTGTATGATGTGTGATGTATTAGCACGTGTTATATAATACTGGTATCGAAATAATATTGATGATATTATGTATATAAATAATAGAAATATACTAAATGAAGACTATTTTTTGCCCAGCAGTAAATAGACGTTAGCTCTCAATAATGATGATGACAAGCCTAAATAATATAACCTTACACTGAAAACTTACAAACCGTCTGATGCGCCGACACAAAATTCTAAACCAGAAACACTTGAAGAAATCAATTCAACTAACAACAACTCTTTGTTCAGTTTACGATCAGACTGTCGTTTCTCAAGCTCTCAGCATTTAATATCCAGGGGACACCGTGAATCACAACCTTGTCCTGTGACATATCAAGATCAATCGTTAATTCAAAATAATAAAACGGGGTGGATATTGCACTTGATATAGATAAATTAAAACTCAAGTTCATAGAACCGTAAATTTTATTGCTTGCGTAACTTCGTCAATTCTTATAGATTTGCCCATTCAAAACCATTAAGTATTTTTTTTTGAGTAACATGTCCATGCTCCTCAAAAATAAGTACTAAGTACGAGCCTTGTAGTTTTCAATATTTGACTTCGTGCATTTAGTTCTAAATCTTCATGTAATTTCATTAAAACCTTCTAAACAATCAATTTTGCATCTCCTATCCCCCATTCTAAATCATTTGTTCTTTCGATTCGGCTTGCATTTAAAATATCGTCTTTCGTCGCACGACCAACAGCGGCGTCTTCTGTCTAATTTTTACGACTCTTACCACAAAGCGATGCTATAAATTTTACAGCTGTAAGAAACTCTATTATCTCCACAAATTAACGAATTACTTTGAAACCTATTTGAAAGTAATAAGCTTCAAATTCACTTACCTAAAGTACCCATTAATCGAACTTGAGAAAAATGTTATGTATAATAGTATTTGGTGCCTCGTTCTGTCTTTATCGTTTTTAGATTAAAACATTGTTAATATCGTACGGAACATTAGCGCCATAAATATTAAACGCTATCTACGCTTGCATACTACTTTCCTTTGTGTTCAGAGGTGGCTTTTTGAAATGCCGACACAACCCGATGCTTGTTCTGTGTGTGTATTGAATTCATTTGATTTACTTGTAACACTTACATACAACACTATCACATTTAAATGTACAATTTGGTTGTTATATGCACTATCTTTTATACTAGTATTAATGTTTGAATCTTCTACTAGAACAATAACTATTACGGGTAATCATTATCTATCAGTTATCTTACAAATATTAAAAATATTAAAAATAGTTCCATAATACCTGAGTATCATCGTCTGTGTCATCTGTACCTAAATACTTTGATAGTTTTTAACCGACTTCACAAAAGGAGGAGGTTATCAATTCGTCTGTATGTTTTTTTTATGTCTGTTACCTTTGAACTTTAGACTGGGTGAAACGATATTGATGACTTTTGATGATATTGATGATTTTTTGTTGGATGTGAAATAGTTCCCATTTGGTCCCATTAAATTTTTTGAAAATCTATTGGGTAGTTTGGTTTTTAAATCAAAAAAACTTTAAGTCGTCTACGTATGCGAAATTGCGGATTTTTGCTTTCCTGTCAATTTTTAGTGAAATGATACGTTTGTAGAAAACAATATAAACTCACGGTCACCCATCTAGCTTTGACCTTAAAAAGTTATCACTAAAAATTGTGAAAAAAAACCCGACTCCATAAAACTGAAAAGGATAAAATAATTAAATTTTAGTAGGTACTTTTAACCTAGGAACATAGTTTTGAAGTTGGTGATAAGTTGTTTCCAGATACAATAGATAGTGAAGCACCGACTCCAAAAATATCTTCCTAGGGGAAGAGTACCTACTAAAGTTTAATTATTTTATCCTTTTCAGTTTTTTGGAGTCGATTTTTTTTACGTTTAACAAACGTATAGTCTACCTGATATTCCTGGTGTCTATCGGTCAGGAATGTTGTCATACAGATGACCATATGGTGTGATATTGCAGATGCTTTGACGTTCTGGAGATTTATAATATTGTTGGCATAAATTGGCCGCCTGTCTCGTCACCCCAAACAGAGTGAACTAACTGCGTTACGGCTGAAATAGGAAAGCTCTTGTAATAGATCGGTGATTTCCTCTGATAGGTGATCTCCTTATATTTTATTGTATACTTAACTTCAACGTATACGATTTAATTACTTTCGCACGACATTAACGTTATAATTTATGTCTCAATTACTTTGGAGCCGTTGGAGCACCAGAAGGCAGTCCGTAATATGAAACAAATATAATGGTAAAAAAACTAAAAAAGGCAAGGAAAATTTAAGGAATTAAGTATTTGAATTTAAAAATCGAACAATCGTCTGATTAAAGACAATCAACGTGTAGTCTAATGTCAAAATGGATTTTTATTTTAAAGCTTAACAAATTGAAATATCTATACATAATAGAATAATTAGGCGGCTTATTGGTTTAACATTCTCTCTAAATTTTATTTTTAACAATTTAATAAAGGTTTAAAAGATATTTAGAAAGATACTCTTTGACACTCTTTTCGAAAGAAGAACATCAGAGTTGAAAATGTCTTTATTATTCGAATTATATTATTCGACATTCGAGTTTGAACCAAAAATGTTTGATAGTTTAGAACAGAACAAACCTAACTAATTTCAAAGTGATCAGTAATAAAATTGGGTATTAACCTATCCTTTATGACTTAAACGTAGATAACTTTAGAATTATAATTTATTTAAAATTATTTTTGGATTTAGAAATACAATCAAGAAAGACCTTTGGCAGTACTACTTTTTGAATAAATGACGACCAAGATTTTTTTTTATTTATCTTGAGGTATTATTGATAAACTCAGCAAGACACTTCGTAACCGCATTAGGAAGGATTAACGTCAGGATACAAGGGTACTAAAACCATAACAAAGAAACCCCACGGATTTGTAACATGACGAGTGTGGTGTGAACACGTGCCTGACACTGTCTAATACAGAGTAGTATTTCTATAAGAACAAGAAAGTTGCATTTTCCACTCAAAACGGAGTAGTGAAGGTTCTTTTTAATATTAGGGGTGGAAAAGAAGGTTAAAAAAGCTTGTAGCATCGAGAGAACGAATCATTATCAATTGATCACCCTGTAAAGAAGTAGAAACATTATTGACTTCATGGAGACGGTGGACGATATTATGTTCCTTTTCGACACAAAGTTTCATCGGTAAACTTACTTACCGCAGGAAGAATTTACACTGATGAATCTCATGCACTCTCTTGAAAGCAAGCATAATATCTCTAACAAAAGACTAAAATGGTAAATAAACTGAAAAACTGATAAACCTCGGCAGGAGTAACATAAATGCACAATCTCTTTGGACAGTAAGAGCCTCTGCTCACATGAGTTTGTATAATATACCATCCTAGACCCGTAGCATAGCAAACTCCCTAAGGAGTCTTCGTCCGAGAGAAGGAAAGAGATACGACATATTTTGTCTCTAAATAAGCCGACATGGTGGAGAGAGATTTTGTCTACGGTCTCTGCTACGGGTACAGGAGACTCATTCCGATTGCCATCATCCTCACTGTATCTTTGTGCAGATATAGCCTTTGGTCTTCTGTCTTTGGATATGCCACTTCCAGGGGACTCGTTCTGATTGTCACTAGCCTTGCTCTGGATAGCGTTGGTTATGCCTTTTCCAGTCGGCTAATTTTGGTCTGGTTTGTTCCAGGCCAACAGATTAGGTGGACTGCTTCGTGTCTATTGATAATAACATATAAATTAACTTTTGCTCATCTCTATGATAACTGTTCTTACCATATAAAATATAAAAGTATTTGCCAGCAATCTTCTCTACTTTATCAGACTTAAATTAGGAACAGAAAATACTGCTATACATTTATAAGCGCATAAAGTGAATCGAACCCATCGAAACCCATATCTGGGTTCAAACCCTAAGCGCTGGTTCAAAATTCGTCTCTCTTTACAGTGTATGTTGTCGTTGACTGTACCTACACAGAAACGCCCTGCATGCCGCTACTACCGACTAATTTAGTTGTGTTCTGGTAAATTTCATAAAAATTAAGTCTTTTTGACTGAATTATGCAAATCGTTATTGATCTCCTATTGATATACAGGTAATGAGCCGTCGAGCGGTTCCAGTGGCCAGCGCTGGGCACGGTGCATCCGTCGCTTCGTTGTTTGTCCAGCAAATATTAGACAGTGTTTGGGCTTGGACCAATTTATAAGAGAAGCGGTTTCTTTAGTCAATGTAATCAGATGTTACACAAATAAACGATCTTCATCTTTATCTTTGTGGTTTTTAAATCTTTTGCGTAATTTTAATCTGTTAAGCCGCACATACCAGTTACAATTGGTATTTAATTGCCGTATGCTCCCGGGACTCTCACACAGCTTACCAAAATTAAGACGTCTCAGCGGTATGAGTCTTTGAGGGATGACACTCTCTATACAGAAAGTATTTAGAAGGGCAATATTTTGTGTAAAGAATTCAACTTGGTTTTGCAACTTATAATTCTCTAATGAAGTAGTTACCAAATTTTTTTATACTGATGCAAGACATCGTTAATGACAAACCCGTACTAGTTGATGTTAAGTTCAACTGTTCACATATTCGCTTCATCATCCTCTCTGAAATATTTCAATTTATTTATTCAATGACATTTAAAAAAAAAATTCAATTCTGGCCTATGCCCAGCAGTGGGCGTGTCTCGATTGATGATTCAATGACATACACAAGTTGTGTAACACAACAGGGTCAACAGATAACAATTGACAGTAAACATTATTACAAAACAAAATTTAGAGTAGGTATTGAATAAAACCGATATATTTTAATGACGTGTCAACACAGCACCACATATGATGCGAAAACATTTTTGACATAAAATAAATCTTTTATCTATCTATCTATCTTTAAAAGTCAACATACCAAAAGTTGCACGTCATTTTGACCAAAGTCTAATCCATTTGAATTATATTTTACACTTTGATACATTAAAATTATTTTAAACTTACAGTTTCTTTTCATGCAGTGTCTTTCAGTTTCAATGTATTTATTATTCTACCATGAAACGCTTTCCGCTTATACATTGTGATCGCAAAAGACAAGCTCTGGTATGCGGCGAGCATAGTACAATTACGTGTAATAATATGTACACAATTTTGACAGTGACCCTTATTACAAAGAGGATAGGGCCGGTAAGGCGTCAAAATTGAATACATATTATTATTAGAATGAACTGTGCGGTGACGGGAGTTAGTCGAATTTGTTATGGGAAAACGACGAGTTACGAAACTGGTGCTGAGCCCAGGAAATACCAATACCATGTTGGGACAGAGAAATTTGGAACAAATATTTTCACAAGTCTGTCCTCGGGATTTTTTCCCATGTTAAAACATTTTTAAACAAATGTGAAGCTTTAATTTGTATGTATTAGAAAAGATGGAGAAAATATGACAGTCTTCTGAGACGCTTGCTGGTTCTTCTTAGTAAAAGCTCTCCTAAATGTCCACTGTTAGACATAGACATGATTATCTAAGTGTAATAAAGTGCTGTAGGTAGTCCAATTGAAATATTGATTAAACGCTGCGACGGTTAATCAACGGCCTGAGTATATACTAAGGCATCGGCATCCAAGAAACAGCTGAAGGACAACTAGCCAAGTCATTGAGCGTAACATTTATCCTGATGGTCAGCCATTTGGTTAAACTAGCCATTCAATTGGACGCCTAGGCAAGTCGTCTAGTACGGATAGTTTTTGTGTGACTGTTTGTGTGATTGATAGGTGCAAGGTTCTTATTTTTTATAACCACTTAAAACCGAAATGATTTGGACATAAGTGGTCATTCAAAATAATCTTAAACCTACCACTAACACAAAAACTTTAGTACAAGACGATGCGCCGAGGCGTCTCATCGAGCTGACTTTTATACGACATGTTAAACGTTGAGTGATTCTAGTTCGATTAACTATTGGCCTAGGCAATTCATTGGATGCCGGCGTTTAATCAACGGCTTAGGCGTCAAATATTAAATGGCTCATATAACCTGACGGCTGCGACGTGCATAACAGATAGATACGGATGAATACAGATTTGAGTACTCTTTTAATTTAATATTTTACTGTGACATTAACCCGTCTAGCATCAGATTCAACACCTCAAAACAATAACTAAAGTATCCAGACACAATTGATTTTTCAATTGTGATAGCCCTTTCGGTGAGATTACACCGCTTGACAGAGTGACTCTTGGAGATTATAATAGCATTTTTTTACATGTCTTTTGAACATTTTAATATTTCATCATCTTTTTCTGCTCATAATTTTTCTGGTAGTTAATAATTACAAATCTTGATGGACATATGATGATAGATTTGAGTGGAAGTAGCTAGGACAGTGTCCATGCTGCAGTTGCTATTGGCGCAAAGATTCCTCCTAGAGCATAAACTGAAATACGTTTTTTTAATCGAGCAATGTGCGCGTGCTTTTGATACGCGCCTACCTTTCCTCTTATTAGCGTTTGGACTTTGAATCGACACTTATGCACGTTAGCATCGCGACTCATTTGCGTTGGGATCCATATATCTCTCGGCTGATGTGGAGTAATATGCCGCATTTTGTATAAAAAAGGTCAGACTAGATACACACCCTTCTTCTAAAAAATAAAACATACTCCCATTGTCCAACGCCACCACAATTCACAAGCTCCAGCGTGTAGAACGAGCTAAGATAACATAGTAGTTGCAAGTTGGAACACAAGGCCGTGGACTCGTGGACGGGACTCGCCCTGGGCCAATTAGCCGGAGGGAGCAGGCCCAGATAATTGGGCCAGGAATTAAACCGGTTCAGAGCTTGCGGCGCAGTGGACAAGAGGTCAGTAGGGTAATACCAAGAGTAAATCAAATGTATTTTTTTTTTTGTTCAGAAAGTTGACGGACATATTTAATATTTTAGCTACGCAAAATATTTCGTTCATGGGCTAACAAAATCCCCATAATTGTGTTGTTTTAATGAGCTTCAAGGGAGATCTCCGTAATAAAGTCTCACTTATCATAATAATAATGACGTTTCTTATACTTGTGATTTCTGACAATGTATTTATTTTATTAATTTATTATGAACACACAAGATAACACACACACACAAGATAATTACAAAAATGGAGGAGCTCGGTGGCGTATTGGTTTGAGCGCTCTGGTTTCGATACGAAAAACAAAGCAACTTTCGCCATGGTCGGTCCCGGGATGGGTCAATCAAATTTATAATCTCGACCTCCTCCGCACGCAGGTTAAACACGTTAAGCCGTTGATCCCGGTTGTTACTACAACTGCTTTAACCCACCAACCCGCATTGGGCCAGCGTGGTGGTGTTATGGCCCAATCTCCTCATTTGCTTCTCCCATGTAGAAAGGCCTGTGCCCAGCAGTGGGATGTATATACGCTGGTGATGATGATGATGATGAATTACAATACAAAAAATAAGATGGACAATATGTACAAAGGATCTACTTATTTGGAGCAAAATTTCCTCTAGCAGACCCGCAAATGGAAAAATGGAAACACAAGAAAGGCAGATTGTGTGTACGCGATGTAAGGTTATACATATATGTAAGTTATACTATGATGCAAAGAAAATAAGAAACAGAGTAACATCATAGAAAAGAAAAGCAAAGTAAGATAGATAGTAATCTATAAAGAAAACAGAAAAAAGTTAAGAACAAGAGGAGAGATAGAATTCCTTGTCTCTTTTTTTAAAAACTGGTGATCTTAATGCAGGCACGAATGTCCGATGGCAGCGAGTTCCATAACCTGACAGCATGAAAAGAGAAGATTGCGAGAAATTATGGGAGTAATGGGAGGGTATTTTGAGGAGAGTAACTAAGTGGGAACGACATAGTTATAACATTCGTGAGTGAATTAAAGGAAATTGCAGAAGACAATAAAATAAGTTTTCCCCGCCGCCTTGAAGAAATTCTTTCAAACTTATCGTTTTTCCAAGCCACATTTCGTTATGTTTGTGGCACAATAAATAAACTGTAAGCAAGCTGTAATGTAAGAAGAAGACATCATATGAAAAAAGAACAAAGAACTGAACTCACTAATCTGTTCATGTGAAAAATGATTATCAGAAAAAGTTCTCTACGTCTAGGTCACAGACTTAAATATGATGATAAAAGTGCAGTGTATAAAATATTGTATTCGGCCAAAGGACTTGCATCCAGGCTATGTAATTTTAATTAAAAAAAAAAAAAAAAAAGACAGTTATAAGGTGGGCGAGCCAGGAATAAAAACTGTCACGGAGATAGGAAGGGGAAGAAGGATTGCTTAGGATTTTGAACAGAACGGACAGTAGGTACTCTATCAGTCCCACCATAAGCATGATTTTTGTATGCCTTTTAGTCAACTGAAAAAAACTTGTCAAAACATGTCAATTGTGTTTGTGGTGAGAATTAGTATTATATTATTATTATTACTATTTCTCCTATGTAGGAAGGCCTGTGCCTTGAAGTGGGACGTATAAAGACTAGTGATGATGATGTCAATCTTCTGTAAATAATAATTCTACGCCTAAACAGTCTCGAACAGTTTTACTGCTGATCCTGTGCACTATGCCGCAAGGCAGTGTTCTCCGAATGCGTGGCGTCGCGCGTCTCCTGAACAGTTAATGACGTGAAATACGTAAGTTTAATGAGGCTCTGCGTAATGTTATGCCCTTGTTTACATTCTTATAAGGTTGCCGCGAGATTTATAGGGAATCGGTGACGTTGTTTGTCAAAAATGAAAAGCGCACACTGAATACAAAATGTTGCGCATCGCTGCAATCCGCAGTGTAGCCAGTATGCTTCTCTCCCGCGCATATTAGGATAATACTATGTTTGTTAACATATTGCCCTATTTAAATATAACAATGCGTATTAGTCCGCTTTGATTAGTATTTCACTGAAATCTACTTACTACTCCTAATTTTTATAAATTATTTTCGTAATAATAATTTAAACTCCAAATTGGGGGGGCGCTATTTCCTACACATCTGTTGAGATTTGGACGCATCAGCATCGTCTCTTCGAACTTTGTGGTGGCATTATTGACACACATTTAAAAATGGACGCGTATTCGATCACGGTCAATCAGGACATGGCGTGGTGCACGTTTCTAACAGACTTCAAAAAGGAGGAGGTTCTCAATTCGCTTGGTATTTTTTTATGTATGTACTTCGGTTACGCCACAATTTATGATCCTATTCACGTGATTCTTTATTTGTTCGATACGGCATAGTTGCCATTTGGTCTCATAAACATTTAACTTTTTAAAATCGATTGGGTAGTTTGGCTTTTATACGACATTATTTTTGCGTTCCTATGAGTTTTTAGTGAAATGATAGATTGTAGGAAAAAATATGAATGCTGACGGTTACCCATCTAGCTTTGAACTTAGAATATTATCACTAAAAAAAATTTTTTTTTATAAAAATAAATACCAAAGTAAAAAGGATAAAACATATATTTTGGGGTCCAAAAATATGTTTCTAGGGGATAAGTACCTACTTCAATTTAATTATTTTATCCTTTTTAGTGTTTTGAAGTCGGTTTCACTTTTTGTTTTAATAATAATTGGCTGTGGATGATGCCCATGGATGATGAAAATGGATTGGAACCATGGAGCTCAATCCCCTTGAAAACACTACGCTAGACGACATCCGTTCAAATGAAACAGGTTTTCAACATTCATTTTTGAAACCTAGCTACCACTCCAATCAACTTGACAGACATATCGCCAATGCCTAGCTTTAGAGGGCAGTAGTGCGTATCCAAAAAGAAAAAACAGTCACGATATCTTTCTTTCGTTCTGTCACTACGCTAGCGCACGTGTCACGCAAATAGAATTGAAGCTAAATTAGAATGGACAGACAGACACCGCGGTAAAAGTGAATCAGAACAACCCGGTTGGAGCAAGTACTGTATCTATAATCATCTATATAAACAAGATGAGGAGTGGTGATATCGTGGACAACGATACTCGTTATTAGATGACAGAAGCAGTCCTGAAAGGAATAGCTGTGGTGCGTTTTTATTAGTTTGCGAAGTTTCCATTTGTTGAAGTCAATAATTAGTAAAGGCGTGCAAGACCTCTAGCAGCCTATAACAGTTTTTTATACAAAGCACGGCAAAGATTCAAAACCCACCTGATGTGAAGCGGTAAGAAGAGTCCATAAGCGAAGACAGCTAGTGCAGCTTGAAACACACAGTTATAGCCTTCATCTTGACGGCCCAAAGGGTGCCGTAGGAACGAGGGAACGCAAGTGCTGGCAAAGAATTGACCTGTCAAGCCAGAGACATTGACTTGAGAGTTTGAATGAAAGCCGGGTGACGTAAACGCAGTTAATTCACTTAAAAAGATAGGAACTACAGTGTCTCTTCTTCCTAATCTTCCTACCCTATAATAAGAACACAGTGAACCAGTGATAGTGAGTCACTGATCACTAAAATGGAACCGCGAATTTATAAATACAAACACATTGGCTCCACCAGAACAATTGTCGCCATCACTCGAATAACCTGCACGTGGGAATTATTTTAAAATTTCGTTGCTTGTTGCTACGAATTATGATTCATGCTCGGCAAGACTTTTCCGATTTGTTAGATATTTGTTTATTTACCACCTGCAACACTTTCACATTTTGTTGATAATTATTTTACAGTCGTTAAAATCCAATTTAATATTAACCAAACCCACAATATTACATTCATTTACAACTACTAACAATAATTATATTATCTTTGAAAATTTATTTTCTCTAGCGTCGCGAGGGTAAGTGACCGGTGATTCAACATTCATCACTAATTTCACCTCACACAACTATCAATCAGTACCCAATCAATTGTGTTCCTTGACAACGTCCGCATAAAGTTCGCAATCATTTGGCGGACATCCTGAATGTAATACGTTCTGTGTTTTATAATTAGCGAGCTCTATATCTGTACCGGCGACAGCCCCCCCCTCCCCTTCCATCGTACGTCTCTCGTACTATTTATTCTCGCCCCCTACTTTCGGCCCATTGAGCAAACCCAAGGGAAACCATTATTCAGACGGCTTCGAAGCACAATGGAGGTCTTCCGGTTGATCAGGCCTTGAAAGGTACTCGGTTTATGTCTCACCTGTATATCTGTCTGTACATATCAACAAAACTAATTGTTTAGTTTTGACAATTGACGTCTCGTAATGTGAAAGCAAATGGATTTAACAGATGATCCACTCTAGAAGTGGACCATCTGTTAAATCCATTTGCTTTGAGACGCTTCGATTCGATTGAAATATATACTTAGGGTACAACTCCAGGCATAGTAAAGAATAAGTTTAGGATCGAAGCACATACAGATTTCAAACCCAAGAAATAGTGTGCATCTATTATCTATCTGTGTCTGCTATGACTGACTCGATTGCCACAGTGCAATGGATAATAGCATTAATATTGCACAAACCGAGCGGCAAAGCGCAAAACCGCAAACGAGATGAATACAGGCAAGTAGGCGGATTTAAAAGTAATAAGTAAATCGAATTTTAAACAGCTTTAGAAGTTAGTAAAATGATTTGACAGTAAGAAAAACCAGAAATGAAACCTAACGATGTCGCCAGTAATTTTACCGTCACAAATACAAATAATGAACGTAGATGAAGCGCCATTAAAATTACGCAAATAAATTTGTATCGCTGCTGGAACTGCAAATAAATACCTCTATTCTGCCGCTAATAGCTCTTATCACCAAACCTAATGAATTGTCATTGGTACAGTCAAGCACATCAATCGTAGCAGTGAGCCTTACTGCATTTGTAATAGAAGCGGTTATCGTCGTTGCAACTATACTTGATGTCATGTCGTCTGTACAATCGACAGCACAACAAGCGTAACCTTTTGAACTCGAGACCGCCCTTATTCCGATAATCACAGAAGTGGCGTTCGTAGTTGCAACTGTTAAGTGTGATGTCCCCTGTACATTGAATCGACATGCCCGATATGGATATTGATATGCTTTGACCAACCTTGACCGACGTAGTGAAAGACAACTTATTATGATTGCAGTCAGAGATCAATAATTAATTATTATTAATAATATGGTATTCTTATTGTTGTTTGTGTTTAGATTTAGCCCACGGTTAGCAGTGGGCCTTATTTTTGCAGACACACTAAGTCTAAAAGAGATGTTCAAAACTGTATGGAGACCCGGCCAGGTATATGTACACTATACTGAAAGATAGGTAAACATATATACAGTATTGTACTGTATATATGTTTACCTATCTTTTCAATTGTCCATTTGCTTTTTAATTGCTTTGTTGCGTTTATGCAGCTATTTAAACTACTTAGAAACCCCTAGAAACATATGTTTTGGAGTTGGTGCTAAGTTGTTTCCAGAAACAATAGAAAGTGAAGCACCAGCTCCAAAACGTAATTGTTTTTAGAGGATTAGTACCTACTTCTGTGCAAGTTCGCAGTCGCACAACGAGCTATAGAACGAGCTATATTAGGTGTTTCTCTGTGAGATAGAATCAGAAATGAGGGCATCCGTAAGAGAACCAAAGTCACTGACATAGCTCTTAGGATTAGCAGATTGAAGTGGCAGTGGGCAGGGCACATAGCACCCAGAACGGACGGCCGGTGGGGCGGTGGCGACCGCGTACCGGAAAGCGCAAAGTAGGACGGCCTCCCACTAGATGGACAGACTGGTCAGGGTCGCGGGGAGCCGTTGGATGCAGGCTGCGCAAAACCGTTTTATTTGGAGATCGATGGGGGAGGCCTTTGTTCAGCAGTGGACATCATAGGCTGATATGATGAAGTACCTACTTAAATTTTATTATTTTATCCGTTTTAGTATTTTTCATTTTATTCCATGTAACCTAATAAGTTTTTAACTATCCTAGAGCATTGAGTCTTTGTTGAAGATCGAAATCTGTCTGTGTCATCAATCGTTAGAAGCACAAAAGCGAGACGCCGACTATGTCTTTTGAGGAATATAGTTCCTTGTACACAGGTCAGGTAAACTCGGGTTTGATGGATGGACGTCATTAATCGACGTTGATAAACTGCAGTTTACGCCTTTGGTCGTTCAACTTACCTCATTCAATACCAAATCAACTGTCAAAGTTCCTAACTTTTTTAACTGACTTCACAAAAGGAGGTAAAAAATTCCCCTGTATAAAGATGACCACGGTGTCAGAATGCCCACTTTAAAATGTCCTATTATCAGAATGACCACTGCACCAAATTGTCCATTTCACTAAAATGTATCAAAAGATCACCTCTATCAATTATAAAAGCGGGAGTTTGATTGAGGGATTTTGCATCGGCACATTTTATTTTCTGAAAAAACTCCTAAAAATTGGAATATTTCACATCAGCTAAGTACAACTGTTTTATTAGTATTCAATACGAAATCGATTTATTTATTTTTGTTATCCTCGCGGTAATTTATTAATATAATAATTTTTGTCTTATTTTTTTCGCGTGCACTATTGTTGTCTCTTTGTCTCCTCCGAAAAAAACCGAAACAACGTTGTTTATTGTCGTTATTGCTGACTTTATTGTGATGTTGGAGGTATCCTACGATCCTTTAGCTACATTAAGGCGATATATTGAAAAAAATCGCACTTTTATAAGTAATGTCATACGTTGCTGAAAGATCTTACGAATCTGAAAATCAAATATACGTTACTTCATATCCTTATCTAGATACGAGTAGAACGGAAACACGATTGAAGGAGTTTGCCTCGATACATTTTATTTCCGAAAATACCTCTTATAAACAAGAAATCTTAAGATTATTGGTGAACGATAATTTGTATTCAATAGGAAATTACTTTAAATAGTAGATATCATTAATATTCAGAATCGTGTAGAAGCGTTTTTTTGTAGTCCATAAGATTATTTTTAAATAAAATAATTTGTGTATTTCGTTTACTTTTCACGCGCGATCGCTGTTTTGTCTTTTTTCCTCCCGCTGAGTCAGCCATATCTCTATCCCTATCGGTCCTGGCCGAAACAACGTTTCGATAGATCGCCTGAACTACCTTTCCCCTTACACCAAAACACATCGAACTGCTTCATTGCTTAAATAACAAAGTCAGTGTCCTATCAAATAAAAGTCGTTTATCTGAAATTTTCTGTAAGGATTTTCTCCCCAGTACAGCGCTGTAGGTTATAATTGAAAATACATTACTCCTGCTGATTTTATAAGTAACATATTTTTAATAAGTATCCGGCCAGTCACCTGAGGAAATCCAGTTCGATCCTCCTCAAGTGAGATCGGCTCTCACGCGCTATTAACTTTCGTGTCGCCGGCCCTATTACATTTGACAGCTCTTTGACAGCTGTTTGACACTCGCACTCGGCCCCGACGTGCGACGTCGAGTGGAATCGATCTGCATAATTTATCGGATGCATCGAGTTACAATCGACAAGCCGAGTACTTTATTGATGCATCTGCATGCATACTTTCATGATATGTGACATTTAAAGTATTAAAATTACCATTGAATACGTAATAATTTAAGAAATAAGTAGTTATGTTGCGAAAATTGCGATCTGTAAAATATTTTTTTTGTATATTAAAATGTTAACTTAAAGTTTTCTCTTTCGTATGAAAGTAGGTACATAATATAACGCTAATAAGTAATTTTTAAAATGAACTGAACAATTTATTTATTTTATCTACATAGAGTGTGTAATGTATATTTTATACATATTCCTACGTTCTGTATTTTAAATTACATGATGAAGTTACTGCCTCATTAAGCCCAAAATAGTTTTAAGTAATATTTGCGTTATTCCTTTGCGTAACTACCTACTTTGAGTAAGTTAAAATGTAAGTAGTTCACGGGAACATAGTAAGTACCTACCTGCTGCCGCGGTAGTCGACAAACTATTTTGCAATTTGTCAGATTGAGAAAAATTCCCCCCTTGTTATTTCAGGTGTCTATAGGCGGCGGTAACCGTTTACCATCAGGTGGGCCATCAGCTTGTTTGTCATCTAGTTGTATAAAAAAAGAAAAATTTGAAAATGTTTTGAAATTGATCTAAAATTGAGCTTAGTAGAGTTTTAACTTTCTTTAGCTAGTTGATATATTTCGCTATTTATTTTTTTCCTTTATACAAACCATATTCATTCATTACACGATGCTGTGCTGTTGTGTATGAAGATGCATGACCACATACAATTCGCGGTAGTGAAATCGGAATGGGTTCTCCAAAATGATCTTTATCTGAGAATGCTATTTTGTGAATCATTAAGTCCCTGCCGACCAGAGCAAACGGTAAGTTATTATAAGTAATGAAATGTCATTCATATCGGTTTCTTTTTTCACTGCTTTTTCAACAATATCAGTGATTATTTCGCGCGCACATGTAAATGGGCGTGGTCTCATTTTCTCTTTAGTATTAAAGTGTGAAAAACGTTTTCAGTGAGCAAAAGCGCTTCCAAGGAGATTCGATCATTTAGCCTATTTATTAAGTTAGGTGAAACTCCTTGGTTGAATTCTAATACCTATTATCTAGCGTCGGAGAATCGTCCATGTTTCTTCGTCATTCTACAATAATAATCAAATCAGTTATTTATCATCATTATTATACTTTTCTGGATATATAATATAATATATAAGGATAAAGTGTACAATTAGCATTAAAACATAAATACCTAAAATATATTATTTTTCATTCATCAATCACTTCATACATGCCACGTTTCTAGTTTCGTGTATTTTTTGACTTCCAGGCCATATCTTGGCCACCTCCTTTCATGTTAATTTTACACGGACCGTGAATGGGCAATAGTTGGTCTATAGGATTTCAATTAAGTAACACAATGTAACGCAGGTTGTTTGGGCCGCATGCCACAGTGTAGTTGTGAACAGTAAGTTTAATTACTCATTTTTTTAACCCCCGGCGAAATAAGAGGGGTGTTACAAGTTTGACGTGTCTGTCTGTGGCATCGTAGCGCTTAAACGAATGGACCGATTTTGATTCGGTTTTTTTTGTTTGAAATCTGATGTGCCTACGATGGTTCTTAGCTATAATTTATGAAGATCAGTTCAGGCGTTTGATGACTATCAGCTCATTTTGTACATGATAATAGGGTTTTGCTAACGTTTACACATCCGATTGATTTGAAATTTGGTGTACTGTCACTTCGGTGACATTGCCATGACATACTATCCTTGAGCTGATCCTATACCATCAAAAAGTCTGCAAAATGCTTACTTCTTCAGAAACTTAGCAGATATAGCGTGTTTGGGCTCTTATGAATAGTCTCAATGAGATGGTGTTAGGTAGATGATTAATGACGCCGGGGGCTACTTAAAATTTTTAATTTTGTATTTTTTAATACTTGGTAGGTTTTTTTTAATACTTGGTAGGTTCGATTGCAGGGCGAGCATGAGTGTCACCACACCACCGCAGCCATCTTCTGGATAGCGGTGGCTATAGTAAATACTTTTTAGATAAATATGAAACTCTAGTACGTAAGTAAGGCTATAAAATGATTATACCCTTTCAGGTAAAACTTTGGAAACGTTTACTTGATACTTTTACTTCAACAGATACGCAAAATCAAAACATCTATAATAGAACTCTTCTTTTGAAATTAGAGCCCAGACTCCATTATAAGATGTATAAGAAACGCTCTTAATATGCGACACATTAATTTGTCAAGCGCCGTTATACCTCTGGATGTCTCTGACAATTGAAAAATCTGATGCTTGACGGGCTAATGTTGTAGAATAAATATTGTCTGAAAGTCGATCTCAAAAGTCCTTGATTTGCATAAATGTTTTTACTTATACGACCGGCGACAAGAAACTCAACCTTTGTACTATTAGCCACATTTATCATCTGCTTCACTAGGTGGTAGGCCCGTATGTAGGGTCGTCTGGGTAGGTACCACTGCCTTTTTTATTTTAGCCGTGAAATAGATCGCTATGTTTCGGATTGAATATTGGACATGGAAGGCGTTCATCTAAGGCATCAAAATTACAACGCACCTGCAGTGTGAAGTAATTTTTTATCTTGTTATTGAAGTTGCTATAGGCGGCGGTTACCACTTTCCACCAGGTGGACTGTCAGCTTGTTTGTCATCTAATTGTATATAAAAATCTGCAGACCGAATGATATAACCGCTTCAAGTGAATAGAAACACAATGAGTTCGATATAGTAAAAAAGCTTCGCTGCATTTATTTTACTATTCAACCCAAATTATGAATAAATTTCTTATTTCAATGAATAAGTGTCAAAACACTGCAAAAAAAATTGAAAAGAAAAGTCGGAGCTGACTTACTGTTATTGTTCTCACTGTGGCTCGAGTAGTTGCCTAATCGTATGAAACAAAGGGACCTTCCTCGAAGGGTCTACCTGTAGTGACAACCCACATTCAAGTGGCGAGTGCCGTTAATGCCGAGGGATGGTTGTCCGCTACCCTTACACCTCACCTGAATGCGATATTCTTTTAGTTCACCCGAAAAATTTGTGGTGTCAAAAATACCTACTTAAATTTTTTTAAGTCTCTATTTAATACATAATGTTGGTGTTGTAATGATCGTAAAGAACGCAATGCGCGATGACAATTAAAAAACCCTTTTGTTTCTGAAATGTGTGGCTTGACAGGTTGATAAATTCATCATGTTTTCAATATGTTAGCATAGCAAGTGATCAATCAATGGCGTATTGCGACGAGTCTATTATCTCCCGCACGAGTTATAAATACTGCGCGCGCGCAGCCGGCCGGCCGGCGCACGTACGCTGATTAGGTCCGTTTGATGCATTCAACTTAGCTTGTTGCTGGGTGTTTAAGAATTTGCTTAATTCACCCCATTGGAATATATGAAATGTACTTTACTTTATTTTTGTACTTCATTTATATTTAATTTATTTAAGATTGTAGAAAAAAATCCACACAGCGGTAGGTACTGAGGTTAGCAGTTACCATATGTAAAGAGATTATAAAGCCCAGCGATTAGTGTCTACATGGTTAGACTTTGACCCCGAATGTTTGACCCAAAGAAATTTAACATTTTCGTGCATTTAAAATTTTCCGGGCATGTCTTCAGTCTATGGAACTGTATGATTGCTAGCGATCATTTAGATGTTGAGAACCTGTACAACTTGAGAGCAAATTAGGTTTTGATGATGATAAGCCTGATGATACGCAACGATAATTTTAAATGCACAAAATGTTATGTTTCTTTCGCTATATTTCTAATTCAAACAAGCTTATTATATTAAGAAGATTTTGTCACTATACTTAAAGTAGGATAAGGTCTTAATTATGCTTAGTTTTAAATACATGATAGACATGAGGAGCTCGGTGGCGTAAGTATTGGTTTGAACGATTACGGAAACAAAGCAACTTTCACCATGGTCGATCCCGGGATGGGTCAATCAAAATTTGTTATCTCGAACTCCTGCGTGCTTAGGAAGGCGCGTTAAGCCGTTGGTCCCGGTTGTTACTGCAACCGTATGCTATGGCCCAAACTATTCATGTGTTTCTCCCATGTAAAAAGGCCTGTGCCCAGCAGTGGGACGTATAAAGGCTGGTGGTGTTGGATTGATGAGTGGTGAGTATTATTATTTTTCAAACCTATATCGTCATGATGAAAGCTAAGCATACCTACTTTAGCAAGTCATTCTATGGCCGTACGTAGAGACAGGCAACGCTTTCCTGCTATATAATTAAAGCTGGGGTATTTTAGTCCATTCCTGGTTGTAAGGAGCAACTATAAGTCACCATCAGGGCTCCGGACATAAACACCGGGTGTCTCACCCCGGGGGCCTAATTTTAACCTGCGTTTACGCCGACTCGTCTATTAGGATCTATTTCTAGGGCTGCGTGAGCGGCGTCAATTCTGATATTATAGTGGAAACAATCCTTTTAAATGTATTTAAGGAGCGTCACGTGCACAACATTTATAACTTTAGTCTCCCTGCTACTGAAACCAATCGTCTGTGCTCTAAAGAGGCGATTGGAATATCAAATGTTTTGTAAAACAAGTTTCCACTGGCGCACAAACTTTATCTAAGCATATTTTTTTTATTATTATTATAGGAGTAATGGGGTAGCCCATTGCCTTGGACTTCATCTCACCTGATGATAAGTAATGATAAGGTCAAAGATGGAAGCAAACTACATCTGGATTGCTTAACCACAGGAACTGGCTGTCGCACCTCCATCCAACTGCCGGAACACAACAATGCTGATAATATTATTGTTAAGGCGGCAGACTTAGATAGCTAGCCAGGCGGATATAGAGACGCCCTACCTCCTTTCACTCATCCTACGTCTGTTTGCCTCGCTTCCCGTAAGATTTTAGTGTCGTATTGTAACTATCCAATCTTGCTAGCAAGTATATTTCCGCCCTGCTTGTCAAAATATTTCAACTTTTAACTTGAGAAAGGACATTGGCTCCTTTATGGCGCGAAAATGGACATCCACGCGGGCGAAAGGTTGACTCGCCCCTGGACCCAATGAGCTGTGGTGACCTTGAACACTTTGGGAATACAACATTACAAAAGCAGTGTCTCTGAATGCTTAAGTATAAAGAACGAAAAAGAAAAATTGGGCAGGAAGTGGCAACCCTATTCCATCTATTTGCAGTAGCCCACAATGGCCGCCGTGCTGTCATGTATCGCTGTCATTTACCCATGTATTTCAATTACACTGCACTACAATATTTACCCTTTGTGTTACAGAAAATTCTCGGAGAATATTTCACAAGTATTAGAGCGTGAAAATTAGTCTGTCTGCATTCAGTCCTTTGTTACCCTTTTACGGATGTTAATCTGCTAAACTATCTTAAAGCGTATGAGCAAATCTGTGTTTCTTTTCTAGTGTTTTTGCGTTTTTTTTTAATAAGAGTAAGGAGAGTCGTTATGTCTGACAGGATAATTTGTATCGTTTTGTTTCTGGATACGCCTTCACGTGTTTCCCGCGATTTACTATTGGCGGCAACGTCAATACAAACGCGGGGAGGCTTAATGTAGAGTAAAACTGCTCTTTCTCAGTTTAGGGTAGTAGACCAGCTACCAGGTCCTCCTGAGTCACCAGGAGATTGGCAATGATTGTGGGTTCACCTTAACCTATTGTCCGCAAGTTTTGTGATTACACACCCAATCTCAATAATTATTTTGTTTTGCTGACTGTACGTTTTCTGCAGTTAAATCTGTAATTAGCTTCCTATTACTAAATATTTCTATCTATCTTTTCATCCTTTTTAACTGACTGAATGAACTGAACTGAATGAATTCTGTAAATTATTAAACTATAAATTTGTAACTGCGTCCTTAGCTGACTTCAATTCTGTAAATTATTAAACTAGAAACTTGTAAGTGCGTCCAAGCTAGTCATTACAATCGATACTTAGAAACATGATTGCATCAAGCCGTAATTCACAAAGTTTACTCACCCAAAATAAATTAACATCCAAATGAACGGAAATGGGGTTTTAAAAAAATCTTGATTTGTGTTTGACAAATTAATGAATCCAATATGTTTATACACAAACCGTACGTAATTGAAACCAGTCGCCCTGACCGCTGGTCGGTAGGGCTTGTGCTCCATGGGATGATGAGAGCGATATATTAGGAAAATATTCTTAATTTTACTTTTATCATTAGCTACATCGTTCGCGTGGATGTCGGAAAATAGCAACATGTCGTACGTAGGTGGGTAGGTTACATTATTTTACTTGAACATTTATTTGGTTAAGGAATTAAATCATGTTTATAAAAACACCTTCACAATTTAATACCTACATTGATCGCCCGCCCGCACCGTCAATCATGAATGCGTGCGTGGTACTTGATCATTATTATTTTAAAACTATGATATATCTCTTCAGATATTCATTGAAATCAAATGATGTTAATATTGAACTAAATTTTGTTCAAAATCGAAAATTTGTGATGAATAATATATTTATTTTTAGAAGGAATAATAATATCATTTTAACAAAAAAAAGCGGTTATGTTTGAAAATCAATGGAAAAGGCATTTGTTCAACAGTGGACATCGTAGCCTGATATGATAATAAAAAGGACTATTACGTCCTTCTTAGAGTATTTCGTGAATATTTGTGTCATATTTTAACCAATTTTATATTTTATTAATTTAAAGTTTAGTTGAGCATTTAGCTTTTTTAAAAAGCGTCACAATCAAACGTTGTATCTCTGCGTTGGGTTAAACATTCTATCTTGTGTCTTATACCCTTGTAAATATTGTATTTTAACCAAATAGATGTCTTTCCTTTGTTCTTTCTTCCTTTCCTACGTAACATAGACATATATTTTTTTTGTGATGCTACTTTAAAATACAGTTTTTATGGAAATGTTTTACAGCAACTTTCGACTTCCTGGAATGGCCATTGGTCCTGTCTACAAAATAAGAGTATCTAAATTGAAGTTATGGGGGCTTATTTTTGGGTAAAGGATTTTAAGTCATCCAAATCTTAGTTGATTTTAGAAATTTTCCTAGATAAGCCGGGATAACCAACCATAACAAACATTGTCTTCACTCTTTATAGCTTCGCCTATTACTGGTGCAATCTCCTAAGGTGCCGGAGCGCATCGAGTCCGACCGGGAAACGTATCAGGTGACGACATCACGTTTGTGGCACATTCTTTGCGGGCCAGCCTTCCAGGAACACTGGGAAGGGAGTTTACACCCGTTCTGCAAGTACAGACCACTTTAAAGGCCGATTTAGACCAGGAGTTTCTCGTCATTCGCATTCGTTTGCAGCCGGTAATCGAATACCACATTTTCCTATACGACTAGCATTCCTCTCGTCTGATTTTGAGCGGTTACTGTAGCCGAGGTGGACGAGCTGGTAACTACAATCTGGTGCCTCTCTTGTTATTTATTATTTTTTTTTGTTATAGTGTATAAAATATTACTTCTCTTCTCTTCTTTAATCAAATGTCAGCTTCAGATTTGGTATTTGTTTTGTTTTTTGTTTTGATTTTGTATTTTTATGTTTTGTTTTTTTTTATGTTTATTTTCAACTGTACAACTGACAACAATGAGTACAACTGTGTGTGAGGACTATACAACTGTGCTACAGCACAAAAAGCTTAAAAGCACAGTTATACAGGTGAATGTAGAAGAGAATCATCTTTATTCTGTTTCACTACCCCACAGTTAATTTAAACCTTATTCCAATGAGTTGAAAAAAGTTAAGCCTGCAAACACAATGACACTTGATTTACATAGAAAAGAATTGGTTTGAATTAGGTAGGTACTTTCAACCGCACAGTAAGCGTGACATATTTATGTCATCGTATTTCAACGAACTAAGTCAGGTTCTGGTGTAACTTATTGTAAATTGGGACAAGTGATTATTTTTTTCAAGTCGGTTGATAAAAAATATTTTCTATATAAACTGCAATATTTACTGCTTAAGCCTTAGACTGTCATCACGATTGTAACATAGTAAGTTCTCGGCGGGGTTATATTTGTATTCCATTTGTGATAGCTTTTCATTGGCTTTTAGTCGTTAGTGTTGTTGTTTTATAGAATAATTAGCTGTAAGCTTTCCTAAAAATATAAATAATAATAATAATAATAATAATTTAGTTCTGAATTTATTTATTTGTGAAGGATTTAAGAGCCAGATTGATGTATTTTTTTCCAAAAAAATTTTTCAAGCTTTTCCACAGGTAAGTAAGTATTTGTACTTGTTTTCTATGAAAGAAAATAGCAGTTACCTCCCGCAAAGTTCGCTTCAAAAATTTCTTCGAATAATGAAAATAGATATAAATAATAGACATTTCACCGGTATTGATACCGGCATATTATAATTCTTGTTACTAAATAAATAAAAATCTCGTAATATTCCAAAAATACTTTACAATATTACAATATAAGTGAGCTCTGCTTCTGTAAACGCTACTTCTTTGCCTATTAGATACTTCCTTGAAAAATGACAAAAAGAAAAACTTAATGGTTGTCATCGTTTTATTAATACAAGCACTTGCTTACTTTGTACTTTTTAACCTTATCAATTCGTCTGTATGTTTTTTTTTATGTTTGTCACCTCAGAACTTTTGACTGGGTGAACCGATATTGATGATTCTTTTTTGTTCGATGCGGAATAGTTCCCATTTGGTCCCATAAAAAATTTTTGTAAATCCATTGGGTAGTTGGTTATTAAATAGAAAAAACTGGAAAAATTAAGTCGTCTTCATATGCGAAATTGCGAATTTTAGCTTTCCTATGATTTTTTAGTGAAATGATACGATAGTAGAAATCAATATAAGCTCACGGTCACCCATCTAGCTTTGACCTTCAAAAGTTATCACTAAAAATTGTGAAAAAAAAAATTATTTAAACAAAAATTAAAACCGACCCAAAAAAACTGAAAAGGATAAAATAATTAAATTTTAGTAGGTACTCATCCCCTAGGAACATATTTTTTAAAATTGGTGCTAATAGTTGTTTCCAGAAACCATAGATAGTGAAGCACCGACTCCAAAAATATGTTCCTAGGGAATGAGTACCTACTAAAATTTAATTATTTTATCCTTTTCAGTTTTTTGAAGTCAGTTTTAATTTTTGTTTAAATATTTTTTTTTGTTGAATAATTCTCCTTGATTTCTGATGTATTTCATTATTTCTGCAGTTATTAAGTAGGTACAACATTAAAATGCAGATTTGAGATTGTTTTATTTTTATAGTAGTGCCAACACTGACTAGATTTTATTGTAAAATTTTGAAGTATCCCCAGGTATCTTTACCATACACTATTATTGCCAACATAAACAAACTCTAATTTTGGCAATGCCAGCTTTACAGCCTTACTGTTTCTTAATAAGAATCAATGGCAATTTTACCTCTCATGCACTTTGTCGTTGTTTTTAATGAAAAATTTGTTTAAGGTAAAATTGCCTACAATGTGGCAACATTTCCTGTGACGATTTCTTTAAATATTGATAGAAGTCCTCGAATATTTTTTATAAAATAATTGACTATTAAATTAACACCTTATTGGATTTATATGCAATAAAATATTTATGTATTCGTATAACTTTTTTACTTTCGGTACAGTGTACAGTCGACAGCACATCAAGCGTAACTTACTACGCTTCTAATAGAGGCGGCTTTCGCAGTGCAACTGTTATACAACTTACACTTGATGCGCTGTCGTGTGTACAAAAATGTGAAAAATTGTGTTAAAGTTGACAGTACTTTGACCACGATAAAATTCTCCACATCTTTCATTCTACGTAATCGTTTATTGCAATGACAGATATGATTATTTTTCGATAAAGATGTTTTTTTTATAAAACATAAATTTAATAACAGTAGGTTTTAACACAATTTTGTAATTATTAGATAGGTACTTAGGTAGGTTTTTATATGTACTTTTAGACTAGAAAAAAGTCATGTGCAGAGGTAGGGACCGAACTCGCAATCTTTCATAATCCATGTAACTGCTCTAACTATCTGAGCTACCGAGGATTTGGGTCAGACCCTATCAATTTCTTCTAATAAGTCTATTTGTATTTGAGTTAGAAGCTAACGTAAGAGTACGCCAAATGTCGAAGTATTCTCTCTCGAATTATATTGTAATAAAAATCTTACCGTCATCATTAAAGGCGACAAAAACTTGACAACTAATTAGATTTGGCTGAAGTGAGCGCTGCGTGACCAATAAAATTGAGCATAAAAGATAGACGGCTTAAGTGGTCATAGTCAAGACCAACAAAAAATTAACCAAAAAAGATAGACGTCATACTCGTACTATTATGTGAAGACCAATTAATTAATTGTTTTAAAAGTAGCAAAAAAAATCAACACTTACCAGTAAGAAGGTAAGAATAATACTTAGGTACAATACTTACTCATTTTCCATGTCATTCATAGCTTCTCACATTACAGGGGTGCGATTCAGTAACGAATCTCGCACCTCACTTCGCAAGTCACTTCGAATTCAACTGTCAAATAGAGCAAAAAATGAATGAAAATTTGCTCTATTTGACAGTTGAATTCGAAGTGACTTGCGAAGTGAGGTGCGAGTTTTGTTACAGAATCGACAGGCAGATAATAAAATACCTAGTACCTACTGTTATCCTCCTACTTCCCGATGTCAGTCGACACTATAGCGTCTATCACAGAACAGCTAAATTGGGCAAACGAGATAAAAAAACCCTTCTTTATCTTTCCTGTGGAGTCTATATTTGACAACATTTGTCAGGCGTTTACCTATTTAAACCTGTTATTACGGAAAAAACCAACACACAAAACCTTGAAAGTTTTTCCGAAGACATGCGATTATTCCCAGTATTTTTTTATTAAAAGTAAGCTTATTATTACATTACTATTAAAAAAAACTCACCTGGCTTTTGGTGACGATGCTTCTTTTTGGCGGCCACCGCCAGGAACAGCAACAGGAGCCACCACGGGCACTTCATCATGCCACCATCACACGCTACACATCACAACACTAAACTCAACATGAACAAAAATACCTTTATTTCTTAGCAACAAAAATAAACATGCACTTGTACAACACTATGCTCTTTTCTAAATGTTTTCTTTTTCAAGAATAATTGCTACGACACGTTTTACACGTTACTCGAAAGATTTACAAAAAGATTTTCGTAAAACAATTTAAACTGCAACTGTTTATATTTCAATTCAAATTACATTGTTAGCTAACATTTTAACCACCATTGCACATAACTTTCATTTATCGAAAGAGTCCGATTTGTAAAAAAGTAATGCAGCTAGAGATTGTGATCGGAATAAGTTTTTTGGCGTAAACGAGCGCGAAGTGATGTTGACCGAAGCCGAACCACAACTAAACTAAACTATACTACTCGGGGCTGTGGTGACTGGTGAGCTTTACAAACGCCAAAAGCTTACCACTCAAATACATAGTAAAATCAAACCAATTAAAGAAACTAGGGTCATAAATACTATTGCTGAGTGATCTAAATTTAAAGATCGTTATAACAAATCATATTTTGTAATAAATAAATGTTTCACTTTAAAAGTAATTTATTCCTGACAAAAGCTTCGTAAAAGCACGGAGTAGCTTACAAGAAAAAGCATTAAGGTCACGAGCTTTTGCTTGTAATGTAGTCCAGCTACTCAACAACAGATGGCGCAGGCCGCTAAAAAGTTTTAAAGCGTTCAGAACAGAAAAACTGTTAGTAAAGAAAAGTGTTTTTAATTTTATGAATAATAATTTAAATTCAATACCTTTTAATTTTATTGACAAATGACTTGTATCGGCATGAGAGTTGCGATTACATACACTACGTCATTGCACCAATAGTTACAGTGGAAATTGTAATCTGTGTTTATTATAGTAGGTATATTTATGTGTGACCATTTGCCTAAAGCTTAAGCCACAATATGCCTCAAGCTTTAAATTTGTGGCTTACAATATGCCTCCGCCGCGCCGCGACTAAATCGCCGTGATTTTTTTACAAACAAAAAAAAGAGGCATTGTTTCCACAAGACAGGGGTGAAAAATAAGCCTTAATACGGACCGCCTAATACTAAGCGGTTACATTAGCCAATAGATGCTCGTACGTAGCAATATGTAGATACCTAATATCGCCTTCGCCTAAATATTTCCTGTGTCTCTTACAATAAACAGAGTTGCGGACATCCATCACTCGTTCGACGCGGTCCTATCCGTCACTGGGGCTACGTTACTAGTCATTATACTTACGCGTTGTGTACTCACGGAATGTTGAAGGAGGAACAAAATTAACTATGCTGGTTAACACAATGAATAGAAAAGTTGGTTCCCAGCCCGAAAATTTTACGTTATAATTTTTTTTTAACTAAAATAGCACGGACTTCTCTCTGGAAACAGCTTAGCACCAACTCCAAAAAATACATTACATAGGAGGTAAGTACCTAGTTACTGAAATTTAATTATTTTTATTTCCTTTTTAGTGTTTTGAAATTAATATTATTTTTGGTAAAAAAAAATTTTTTTACATTTTTAAGTGATTTCCTAAGGTCAAAACTAGATGGGTGAACGTCAACACTATCGACTTGTCTGTCTCTCAGTCTTTGGTTGAAATACTACCACTATACCACTGATAAAGTATTGTCTAAATCCACACACCGTTACGGTAACCGTTACCTTCCATCACCAGCTCATCAACATGAGACGATGACTAACAGAAGCAAATACTTGAATTGCCTTCGAAAAAAGTAAAAAATGTCATACGTGCTTACAATGTTTGAGGTTTGCCCTCGATTTCCCTGGGATCCCATCATTAGATCTTGACTAGGTGACAATTGGGCCACCTCAGGAGTATACTCTATTGAATAAAAAAAGAATTTTGAAAATCGGTTCACAATTGACTGAGAAATCGTTGAACATACATACAAAAAAAAACATATAGTGGAACATATACCTCTTTCTTTTTTGAAGTCTGTTAAAAATAACAATATAAACTAGAACTCTTACACTCACATCTATTAAAACTAGTTCCAATTTAAGCGTCACTAGCATACGAAACCTTGAAATCTACTTAAATTTATTTAACCCCTAATATTTTGAAGGAATTTGTGCCGCGTGACTTTTCATTAAAACTTTTAAGTCGGCAACAAAATATTGGCAACAAACAAACCGAATCCTATAAGACTGTATCATGCCTAAGCAAGTAAGGCTAGTCTTAATACTTTTTTTTTAATACAACTAGATGACAAACAAGCTGACGGCCCACCTGGTGGTAAGCGGTCTATAGACACCTGCAATAACAAGGAAAAGCACTTGATATTGCAGGTGCGTTGTCATCCTGAGGTCTAAGATGAAATGCCGTTCATGCCCAGTAATTACACTGGCTACCTTTCCCTTCAATCCGAAACACAGCGAACTGTTTCACAGCTGAAACAGTGCTTATAGGAGAATATTTCCAAAAGCCTAATAATAATTAAGTAAGAGCAATTTTCAGCTTTTCGTACAACCCAAAAATCGCTAGTAATTTATCAATAGACTGTTCGTAAAACTCTTCTTTAAACTAATTACTAATTAGACTAGCCTGACTTGCTTATGCATCACCATCAGCCTGTATACGTCCCACTGCTGGGCACAGGTCTTTCTTTATGGGAGAAACGCATGAGGAGTTTGGGCCATAGCACCACCACGCAGGCCCAATGCGGGTTGGTGGCTTAAAGCGGTTGCAGTAACAGCCGGGACCAACAGCTTAGCGTGCGATTCGAAGCACGGAGGTGCTCAAGATTACAAATTTTGGTTGACCCATCCCGGGATCGACCATGGCGAAAGTTGCTTTGTTTTCGTAATCGAAACCAGAGCTCTCAAACCACAACACCAACGAGCTCCTCATGCATGGCAAGTTTATTTGGAATAAACTTGCTTGGCATGGCAAGTTCAAGAATCGGTTATAATATATTTTTGACCTGAAAGTTTGTATAGAAGGCCGTGCCGCGTAAACCCTTCGTTAAGAAGCTCTTAATTTGACGTTTGCTAATACAAATTTTTCAGTCCATTTTTTTCATTTGGAGCCAAGATGTAAATAAAGTCTAAACTTACAAAAATCTCGTACACTTTTAACAATCCACACGTAATACACATTGCACTATTTTATAGCTGCTTTGCTGCAAACATACGCGAGATAGTAAAATATTCACAAAAATACTAATAATTCGTCAACAAATACAGCATTCTAAAAATGTGACATTGTATGTCAAGCTTTTTATTTTTAATTTCATCATATGCCTATTGTTGAGCGATTGTGTAACCAAAATGAGCGAATTAATATGATATCAGTCCTTGTATTGTAATTGAGATTTTTAACAGAGTTTATAAAAGAACGAGGTTATATGTTTTGTATGTAGGTACACCGATTTCTCTGGCGATTGTTGTGAACCGATTTTCAAAATTATTTTTTTATTCGAAAGAGTATACTCCTGAGGTGATCCCCTTGTCACTAAGTCAGGATCTGATGATGAGTTCCCAGGGAAATTAAGGGAAACCTCTAATTTTATAGGCCCGTATTACATGTTATTTTTTCTTAAAACTATTCAAGTATTTTCTTCTGATAGTGATGTCTCATCCATCCCGGGATCGACCATGGCGAAAGTTGCTTTGTTTTCGTAATTGAAACCAGAGCACTCAAACCACTACGCCACCGCTCCTCAGATATCATCATCGTCATCATCACCAGCCTATATACGTCCCACTGCTGGGCACAGGCCTTCCTACATGGCAGAAACACATGAGGAGTTTGGGCCATAACACCACCACGCTGGCCCAATGCGGGTTGGTGGGTTGAAGCGGTTACAGGAACAACCGGGACCAACGGCTTACCTTTAAGGAGGTCGAGATAACAAACTTTGATTGACCCATCCCAGGATCGACCATGGCGAAAGTTGCTTTGTTTTTCGTATCGAAACCAGAGCGCTGAAATCTCTACGCCACAGCTACTCAAATATAATTGTACCAAATTCTACTAAGAAAGCGTTCGTTCGTAAAAACATTGTCATTCGATCTGCTAACTACTGAATCGCAAACCCCAGGCAGACACAATGTCACTTCAAAAACCCAACCAGATTGAATGATTAGTTGAATCAGGGACATGTTTTGACGGGTTTGCTGAAGCGGTGTTCACCACACGAATTGGGATTGGGATTTTGGGATGGGTTGCCTAAGCTTGAATGTGGCGCTATTTTCCACAAATTCATAATAACAATTCAAACATATAAGTTATGGAATATTGTAAGCAATACAAATAAAGAAACAAAACGATGAAAAAAATGTATGCACCAGGCGGGAATCGAATCCGCATCTCTTGGGGTTCGGCGTCTGGTCGGGTTTGATGGGGGTTTGATTCAGGAGAAGCGTAGTATTTTGAAAATTTATAAAAACGCTAAGTTTTTCCAACATTTATCAAAAATTATAATGCTATTAGATTGCTTAAATAAATTAAAACAACTATTAGGTATTATGACAACGAGACGACCGGCTGGCCGAGTGGTCTGTACCCCTTACTATAACAGGCTACTTGTTCAAGAGGTCCCGGGTTCGAATCCCGGTAGAAGCAAATGATTGTATGATGAGTACGAGCATTTGTTTACGAGTCATGGATGTTATAAGGTTATTTAGTTTATTTCTAATATTTATTATTATTATCATCATTTCTCCGATATTTAGTATCCATAATACAAGCTCTTAATGATGCTTACTTTGGGCTAGATAATAGGTGTCAGTGTATGAATATTATTATTATTATTATGAATAAAAACATATTGCTGAATACATAGTTATTAGTAATTTTGTATTTTTTTTTGTAACATGTGACGTTATCTGTTCCACAGATTTTATATGCAGCGTTTTTAGACGATGCTCTGCAATATATCAAACATTCTATGGTATCTGTAAAACTATTGATTTTAAACATACTATTTCTTTTGCAATATGTCTTTATGAGTTCTAAGCTTCTTATTTATGAAATATGAAAAAGGTGTCAACTAGTCTATTATAATCGTCCGACTGGGCTTGGCATCTCCAACTTACCTACAGGATGTTTTGCTACTTCGATCTAGTGATCGCAAAGAAATAACTAGTTTTACTACGTAATCTACGCCAAAGAACTCCTAAAAATAAATTAGTAAGAATAATCGGTGAAAGATAGTGGAAAGTATTTTCCTATGCCTAACACGCACTGTCTTTTTCTGTCGCAGTTTTTCTAGTTCTACTCATATTTTTTATATGCCACAAAAACAACGGCCTCCATATCCATGGGGCTGTTTTTCTTAATGGCGTTTGTAACTCCATGAATACCTACTAGTCACAAAATTCCAATCCTGCATATATCAAAAGCCAAGAGGTACAGTTAAGCCTTGTGATGCCTACTCACAGCAGGACTACAAAGTAATAATATGTAGCAGCGATCTTCTGTTGGAGATGTTTCCCCTGTCGGCACTCTAAATTCCGTTGGAAATACTAATGCTATCCCCTGCCTCTCATAAGTTCCGTTTTGCATTATAATGCAAACAAAATGCAGCATCGAAATGTTTTAAAGATTCTGCATAAGTCAAAAAGACAGGGATCAAAATAATTTACATCTTTTTGAAGCTGTCTGTAACATAAAAGTATCTTTAAAAAGGCAATTTTCTTCAATATTTCTTTCCTCTTCAAGTTCATAAGATATGTAGAGACCAAAGACAAGATACACAGACTTATTGAATGATGATGTGGATGACAAAAGAGTGAATCGGACTGAACCAATTTGCTACGATTACCAAATGGGTGGTGCCCATATCTTGCGTACGGATCACGTGTCACGTTTGATCCTGCCCTGACATTAAGAAGGGCATATTTCTGAGTTGGCGAAGGAATCATATTGCCTTTTGGGTTTCCTTCTTAGAAATCAGGGGCAGGGGAGCACAAAATACTTACTTCATCACCATCCACCTTGTGGCCAATTTTCTATATACCCTTGCTAGCGTTGGAAACTGAACGACCGGCGGATACTTAGCCGTGATCCCTAGAATACCTTAAGCGGTGTTATCCCAGCAGAGGGTTATGATAATTGAAAAATCAATTGTGTCTGGAATCTGATCCTGTGTGTTACGAATGGCTTGCCGATTACCATCAGCCAATGCTACACTCGCTTATTCACACCAACATGACTAACACTTGATACGGACTGAACAGGCGTAAGTGCTTAGACAGCAGGGTACCCACTTGGGCTCTCTTTACCTGCGCCACAAATAAAATCGAGGACAGCAGCAGGGGACAAAGTGATCATGTAAGTTTAATACCTTCCGAATTCTAATAAGTTATTCGTACGCATTTCACTTGATAAATGGTTAATTAATTAGATGAAACGTGTCGACTCATTAAGAAAGGGACACAGGTCTGGTTTTAATTAAAGGGGACAAAAGGCCGGTGCTACCCAATATTCGCGGTAGATTAAGCCTAAAAACAATTATACCTGTATTTCTGTGGTTAACTCACTTTCGTCAGCATTTAACCGCAGCCATAGTATTAAAATGACGTAGTTCAATATTTTTCAAAGCCTGGTCAGCAGTGAACATCACAAGCTGATATGATGATGATGATGATGATGATGATGATGATGATGACAGTAATACATTAGCTATATCATTAACACCGTTTATCATGATTCAGTATGATGTAATATTAATTTATAAACCAAGGGAACACAACAAAGCTGGCAATACCAGTGTTGTTTTGTAAAGATATCCAATCATTACCGTGCCAAGAGGTGATTGATGCCCTAATGTCACTGGAGTAAAACTTTGTAAGTAGAGTAGGTATTGAGAAATAGACTAGACGGTACTTAACTAATTAACTAAATTTGTCAAAAAAATCTAGAGGAACCTTATTGTATTCACCATAAAAAATCTCCGCCCTGATGTTACAACCTGCAACCCCTCAGGAGCTGTTTACCAGATTCTCAATTCACCAGATTCGCAACTTACTAGGTTTTGTATTATAAGGGCCGTGATCTCACTGATTCCACCACCTACTGGTATACAACTATACAACACGGGTTCCTATTAGACTAGGCTCGATTAATACTATCTTGCAGATTCAGTTGATCATTTATGTGCCTGTATTTCCAACCTGAAGTACCAGGCTACCATAAATATAACAGAGGTTATTTAATTTCATAACAATTTTTAGGAGGCCTTTATCCAGGGCCTTACAAAATATTTCCATCATTATCATCGTTTCGGCAGAAAGAAGTCCATTGCTGGACGTGGACGTCTTTTGGCTGAAATTATCATGATGAGGTGTTGGTGTGTACAGGGTGGAGCCGTCAATACGATAATAAATTAAAACATAGGATATTTTGCAACTTTCAAAAACATCTTATTCGTTTGGTAAATTCATGTCATGTCTATGAAATAATGCGCCAAAGTTATAAATTTTTGCTTTTTAAAAGTGGCAAACCATTTCTATGAACTAATATAGCCTATGTTTTAATTTATTGTCGTATTGACGGCACCACCTGTATTTAGTTTTTGAGGGTATGCAGGTTTGAAGGTGTTGTAAATAAAAAACAAACAATATCAAGTGTAACATTTTATTCAGGAAAAGGAGGAGGCAAGTTGTAATAACAACCCAGTAATACGAACAGTAAGCCAAAAATGTTTAATGTCATATAGTTTAAATTTACATTGCGTATATCGTCAACACCAAAAACTGGACACCACGACACGCGTGCGGCGCGGCGCGCCTCTTCTATACGAGTAAAAATTCACCTAAAAAAATCTCGCTAAATCAGGTAGTACATACATAGATACGTTCGGATAGATTCGCCGCCCGCCGGGGCCGGCGCCTGTGGGGGCCGGTACGGCGCCCCCGCCCTGCGGGACAAAAGGACTTTGGTCACTAATTTGGACAAACAATACAAAAATGCTGGACAAAACAATGTGGTGCTTTCGGTTGAGAAGTTGTAGGCGTCTATTAGAAATTACTTTCTTTGATTTTCTCAATAGCTTTCGGACACAACACGTTTGATTGTAGGAAGATTGCAAAAACAGAAGAGGATTCTTAATTATCATTTTCAAATTAAAGCAATTTTATTCTTAGCTCAGATGCTGTTCACCTTTGGCGTGTTTTTATGAGAAGAACAAGTGAAAAACTCAAGTAAAATTTTGAAAAGTTCCTACCCAAAGGCTACTTTAATTAATTAAGTATCCAAAGAGTGATTGTCAATGAACGCCTTGTTTCTTTTTAATCGACTTCATAAGTTTTATGTCTAATATATTTCAGTATATATCCAGTTTTAAGTTCATTCTACATCTTTCAGATTATTGTAGGTACCTAATAATCACGCAAACAATGTTGATTACAAATTATAATTTGAATATTATTATGGATTTAATTAAAGTGTACTATGGTTTTAAGTTTCTCTGTCATTGTATAGACACCAAAATAAAATTATCTGCGTAATAGGTGCCGATTTTGACTACCGCCGTTAATTATTGTAGCAAATAAAATTAAAAGAAAATTATGTTACCTGCGGGCCCGACCGGGCCGCCTCAGACGAACCACTCGTCCTTGTGCGGGGCGGCGCTCAGCGCTGCGCCCGCGCCCGCAGGCGGCCCGGGCGCGCCGCACTGTACCCGCGCGGGCCCGCAGGGAGCGCCCAGTTTCCCGGCAGCCTCGTGTCGGCGCCGAGCCGGGGTGAGCCGCCGGCCGGCTTACCCGCACCGTTGCTCGCTGTTTGTTGCACTGCAAGTAAGAAGAACGGTGAATTTTCCGCTACCTCCATCTATTGTGCACAGAAATCGGAAACTACCCACAACGCTTGTCTCATGTTGGGCGCCAAGATTAAGAATTGATTTTGTCTGAACTTTCGACGTAAAGAGGAGCTCGCTAGCGCAGTCGTTTGATCGCTTTGGTTTCGATTACGGAAACTTAGACCATGGTTGATCCTGGATGGGTCAATCAAAAATTTGTAATCTCTTCATCCGTGCTTTGGAAGGCATGTTAAGCAACTGGAAACAACGGGGACAGCAATTGGGACAATGTGGGTGTTATAGTCCAAACTCCTTGTGCGTTTCTCCAGTGCAGGAAGGCCTGTGCCTAGCAATGGGAGGTATAAGCTGTAGTAGAAAAAGATGATGATGATGAAACTTTCGTCCCTTACCGGCTGCTAAGGGACGAAAGTTGGTAAGGTTCGAAAGGACAAACGTTCTTCACGGTAACGAGATAGGTATAAGTGAAAATAATTTTAACTAATTAGTATGATTTACAAAAATGAAACGTTTTTTCTTTACTTTTTGCAAAATATTGTCCTTGTTAGTTAGAAGGCCGGTTTATTGAAGCACAATAGATTTATCAGCAAAATTTTCAAAGGGAACGCCAATCATGAACAGTCTACACAACACACTAAAGAAACTAGTTTGAAGCTTTGACAAGTTAGTAAAGACTGAAATTGGCGATGCCGAGACGGTAACAACTAGGAACAAAGGTCTAATTATACCTGTAACTGTTTATTAATTCCTCCGAGACCCCTGAGAGGTCGGCGAAATCGATTTAGTCTTGGATAAGGAAAAGCCGAGCCTATTGTTGTGTAGTGAGGAAAAACAGTGAAATTAAAGTCCTCAAAGGACCCAAAACAAAAACTTTATATTTCAGCTAACACACAATATCTGCCTTTCTTTTCAACTTCTGCTAAGAATCTTCTGGAAGGAATTCTTTTCAAAATCAGTGAATTCCATGAACATTATTTTCCTTTTACGACATTTTACGTTTGTGAGCAGATAAAATAAGAAAAGCTTGTAATGTAAGTGTGTAGGTTTTTCGGAATATATGTTTTATGTTACGAAAGTGACAGGTTCGATCGATTGTGATTGATTATCATGATCGATAGACGCCTGTAGCACTATTTTTGCATTGCTTATAGGGTAAATATTGATTAGAGGTTAGGACCTACAAAAATCTTTTCAATGAGCTCGACGGGCGTATTTGCAACTTATTTTGTCCGCATAAAGATACGATCATTGAGTAAAAAGTAAAAATTGAAATAGTTTACCCTGTAGAGCAGAAATTAGAAAGGAAATTAACTCAGATATGACTTTAGATTATTACATTACACCTGCTGGAACAGAAAAATAATTCGTTGTTTACTAAAACCGGCAATTCTTCTGTCAAGCGGGCCTCTCACAGTCACGCACATATGATGGGTACATTTAATTAAGGCTTTAAAATATGTAGAACAATCTATTGTTACATAAAAAGGAGTCCAAAATATACAGTGTGTTCCAAACTCCAAAATTTTAGACACTGGTTGCGTTCCTTGTCAAGAGTTACCTGTGAAAGTTTGACACTTTTCAGACCACTCTTATTTTCTGATTAAATTGATAAAAACAATATCCTGCTCGTGATAACCCTAAGCAATGCGTACTACCGCGTATAGTAGGACAACTACATTTATACGACTCACTACGACCCTCAGAATTCCAAATTCATAATTCTGTAACACCAGGTATAGGTGCATATTTTGAAGCTTTGAGTCTTTTTAGACAACAGCTTGTATTCTTTTATGAAGCTTATCTCGCTCCAAGTCTGGTACTCACTGTGAAGATGTGTGCGCTGCGCCACGGCGCGGCGGCGGCAGTAGCAGCAGACCACAACGATCGCAGCTACTACCAGCAGCACCGCGCCACCAGCGCCTATCACCACCCAAGCGCCATTGGCGCCTGCGCCACCGCTATCTGTACGGACACAATCGACAAGTTTCATAGAGATTCTTCGGTTCGCGGACTAAAAATGTTAATCGACCAGATTTCAAATGTAAGTAAAAATTGTTAATTTGGTTATCAGACAGCTTAAAGCAGAAGGTAGGCTTCCTCAAGACTACACTTAATACGCCAAAGGGTATTGCTTGGTTTCCGACTGTAAAAAAGAAAGATATAAAATAGATACATCGCTTGCCCTGCTGCTAACAATTACCATTTGAAGCCCGATAAACCAGACACAATTAAATTTTAATTGTTATGGCAACTTAAGTTGCCGTCCGGGCATTGAAGGATTAATGTCATTTGGTTGTGCCCTTCTTTCAAAAAAGGTTAAATATGTGTCAAGAAATAAATGAAAAAGTAACATACCGGGACACAGCGCAGCTGTATCCTCGTCGGAGCCGTCGGCGCAGTGGTCGACGCCATCGCACATGAGGTCTGCGCTCACGCAGAACTCGCGCTGCTTGCATCGGAACTCCTTGCACCCGTGCTCTGGAAGAAGCTCTTCGAAATCAATTAACACATAAGGTAACGGTGGGATTTGAATTTATTGTCTAGATGGGAACTATTTTGAGAAATTTGGGTTGAGGGTCATATTCCGTTACATCTTGAGTCGTGCGCTATAGTAGCTCTTGTACACAGCATATTATGTGAACTGATGTTATTCTAATTCTAACTGATGTTATTTGTTACACTTTACAAAGTTATCTTTATATCTCAGCTATAGAACGTCTTATGCTGAACATATATGCCTCCACATATGATAGATTAACACTATGACCAATGTCGCGGCCAGCATTCAACAATTCCCTGCGACCCTTGTCTGCCAGCCAACGCTAAATCTTCCGTTTCTTAGTCTCCACTCGGAGATCTTTTGGCCTCAAAAGCCATTACATCACTTATGGGCTAACAACAGGCACTTAACCTGCCTAGTTGTTCGACGTGATATATACGCAACTTTAGTTCTTTTAGGATTCTCTTTATTCTTGTTTTGTCTCATAAAGTATAAGTTCTGGTTTGTCGTAAATCGTTCGGAATGAGTTTCGGATAAACATCACATTTGCTACTAGCGCAATTATAAAAGCCCAAAAGATTATGAAGGATCAAAAGTCATGTATACTCCTAGTCAGCAGTTTGGTTGTGTATTTCTAAAGTAATGTGTGAGGATAATGATCAGTAGAATAAAAAAACAGAGTATGAACCTTTGAATATAACCCTTACTGTTAGCAACAAAGCATGTTTCATTAATTATACTTTTTGATACTTTACAGTATGTCGAGTTTGTATCATGTTATGTAATGTCTGTAATCTTGTTTGTAATCTTGTCTTAAGCATCTTTTTATGAGCTATATCCACATTTAATCCATTCTTTATCATCATATCATATTTTTACATTTAATTATTATTATATGTTGATATCTAATATAGATAAATGACAAATATTAGTCAAGTTGCGTGTTATTCTTCTTGCAACTCCACACCACATACATATCCATTTTGTGTCCTCGTCCACGACTTTCGCCAATGCTCTTTCAATATGAGAAATTTGTAGCCATAAACGTTTAAAGTGTATTTTCCCAGATAAAATAATAAAATAACAGAAGCCACCTCCTATATTAATTTTATCTTAATCGTCTGAAAAACCTAACAATGAAATTTGCTGACGGCTCAGATCCGTCGTTGTGTACGGCCGAGAACGGTTAGCGAGCTTTCAAACCAAATTTAATTTGGGATTTAATTCTTTTGTCACATTTTTAATAATATTCTTAATACAATGTAAAATTGAAATTTCATTCATTAAATTCTGCTTAGTAGGTGAAATATTTGGCATAATTAAATTGATATTAAACTGTGGAGCTCGCTCCCTACCAATGAGTTCATCAACATAGAAATTGCGGGAGGGAGAGAGCTGCTGGATTCCTTCTGTGGCTCAGGGTTGCTCCAGAAAGAAACTGAATACGAAGCTGGTCAGAAAGGAAAACCCCTCAGCTGACTCGATCCGTTACAGACGGCCACGGGGAGGAATAAGGCAAAACGCCTGTCTCTCCCGCCGTAGTGGCGCCATCAGCGGAAAGTTGGGAAGTCGTAATAGCACGGCTAACACGGCTCCTCAAATATATGGGTTAGCAGATTAACAGTTTCGCAAACTAAACGTTAAAGGGGTTTGGTTGCCTGCCTGTTTGTTCCGTGTGCTCCCACAAAGTCAGAAGCCACGTCAATCGGTGGGTTTTAGTGTGTAGGACTGAAAAATACGCGGTTTGATTTTTTATAGTATTCCAATCATTGGGACAGATCGTTTTTAAATACAGTAATCTAATGATGACGTAGATGTCGGTTTTCGCGCCAATAGTAACCTGTGTGTTCTCAGAATTTAATCTATCTTCTTGCCAAATCACATCTTAGTCGGAACCAACGGCTTTGTTGTGAAAACGTAACAAAATAATATTACAAGTATAAATATTATTGCGTGTATGGATTTTTATAAGCAACTAGATGACAAACAAGCTAACAGCCCACCTGGTGTTAAGTGGTAACCGCCGCTTATAGACACCTGCAATAACAGGAAAAAAATCACTTCGTATTACAGGTACGTTGTCATCCTGAGGCCTAAGATGAAATGCCTTCCATGTCAAATAACTACACTGGCAACTCTTTCCTTTCATCCTAAACACAGCGAACTGTTTCACGGTTTAAATGAGAAAGGCGGTGATACCTACCCAGATGACCCTACAAACGAGCCTACCAACTAGTAAAAAGATTTATGAACTGTATTTGCTATAATATAACATTATAAATATTCAAGAAAAAAATTATCTTTGTAGCTAACTGGGTAAGCTAAAGCAATTGTTGGAGAAAATTCAAAAATAGACTTTTCATAATATTTTATCCGGTACCGGTTTACCCTTAATTCCCCTCTGTAACGAACGTGGTTTCGTGCACAAAATGAAAACCCCGGGGCCTAGTCCGGCCCGGGGGATCAAGGGCTTTCATCCTTCCTCTGCGTCCTCACTAGGTACATCTGTGGTTCGTACTCTTTGTTTAAAATTTCACTTGACCCTACCTATGGGTTGGTACCTGCTAATTTATTATTCATTCTCCCTTATTCGGGACCGTATTTGATGAGTGTGATGCTTCATTTTCTCTTTGGAATCTAAGAAAGTGTAAGGCAAGAGCTTTGAAAGATTTTTTTTTTAACTTATATAACGACATTTATCTTAATATAGAGATATCGGGCCTATCTTAGCTTAAGCTTAAAGTATTTACTGTAAGCTTATTAGTGGTTTATTAGTAGCTTATTTAGTGGTTGAATGATGATTGATAGAAATCTATCAATCATCATTCAACCACTACGCCACCGAGCTCCTTAAATCCGCCAATACTAGAAATAAAAACTACATCTCAGAATCTGACATAATGCTATCACCGTGTCAGAAATAAGGTACAGATAGACATGCCAGTAACAAGCATGCTCTTTCGCTATAATAATAAGCATGCTAATTACTAGCAAATCACACACACATACATACACTACTATACATGAGCCAACTAAGATAAAGAAAACCAAATGTCATTTTGTATCATGTCCATTTCAATAGCTAAGTATCTTGCTCATCACTCGTACAAAAATGACTTATTTCTTTGGCTGCAGTAAGAAGCAATTGCTTAATAGTAGTATGCTTTCGTGCTAGTAATGGACAATAACTGGCGACCATTCCACATAAATGCATTGCTTGCTTTCAGAATTGCTTTGATTTATTACGTCATATTCAATACGCCTAATAGGGAAATAGGGTAGTTGTCAACTTTTTTTAATTTCATAAATAAATACTATACAACTCTTTCGGATTCGAATTCGTAGGTTTCTGGAGGCTTGTTACTGGCTTCATACAATGTATTTTTTTTGTATATTTCTCCATGTAAGCTGTAAGCCCCCCAAATAAAATAAAATAAAATAAAAATAATAATAGTTGTTTTCATTGATGTCAGCAATCTAAGATCATTAATTTTTTTGATAAAATTTGGAAAAAAATGAAAATTTTTATAAATATTCTTAACAGTACAAATTAGACAATATTTCATAAATTTTAAGTTTGCATTTTTTTAATGTGTAATGCATATTTTTCAAATTTGTGAAAAATAGCGCCATATTCAAACGCCAACATCCCAATATTGCTTTCTAAGGACGAAGGCAATTTAGAATGCAAATAACTAATGATTATAGTCGGTTTATCTTTAAGTTGTTCATCATCGATTGTTTCACAGGTTTAGTAAAGCTGTTTTTCTCATGAGGTAGCCTAAGTTAAATGGATAAAATGAGACAATTTATGACGATGGTATTTTAACATTAAAAGGACTTTAAAATTAACTTGTTGCTAACGAAAAACCAACGAGTCTCCGGTCTATAACCTCGAGTGGAGCTTGCTGGCGTGACACTCCGAGCTCGCTAGTCTTGCTAGGGTTGTCACAACTGGTTAGTGTTTAGCAACCTAGTTTATAGGCATATTAGAGGCCGCATGCAGCACCACCCGCGTGGATGTCGGGTATAACAGGAAAAGATAGTAGGTATGTCCCCTTTCTCAGGATGTAATCTATGTACATGCCAACAAAGATGTTCCAAAAATGTATGACGACCCGGCCAGGTCTATGTGCAGTGTACACTATTCTTTAAAAAAAATTAAAACCGACTTCAAAAAACTGAAAGAAGTCTTTTTTTTTTACAATTTTTAGTGATAACTTTCTAAGGTAAGGTAGGAAGCTAGATGGATTATATTGTTTCCTACCTATCGTATCGTTTTACTAAAAAGTCATAGGAAAGCAAAAGTCTGCCAATTTCACATACGTAGCCGACTTAATAATTCCAGTTTTTTTTATATAAAAACCAAACTACCCAACTGATATAGAAAAATTTTTTATGGGACCCAATGGCAGCTATTCCGCATCGAACAAAATAAGAATCACGTAAATCGGTTCAGTAGTCTCGGCGTAATCGGTGTACATACAAAGAAAAAAAAACTTACCGGCCGAATTGAGGACCTCCTCGTTTTTGAAGTCGGTTAAAAATAGTCAAAATATGCAGAGCATTGTTCAATAATAATTGTCCTTTTGCTTTTTTACGTGGTACAAAACATGAATTTTTATAAAAAAAACTGCAACACAGCCATTTATTCATCATGGCACCTATGTCACTTTGGTGACGTTCTATGTCGCCCGCCATATTGTCATATTGAATAACGGTAAAATCGACGAAAAACTTTTAACTTTTGTTCAAACAAATTTTGCATAAAAAGGGAATTATTAGTATTTTTCACGGATTCAGGAGATTTTTCCTGATTTTTTGAGATACTGTACATATACCTGGCCGGATATGAAACATCTCCTTGTAAATTGTTTATTCAAGTCAAGCTTTCTGTTGTTTAATGAAATGTCACTAAACAGAACTTTACATTATTAAATTTTACTGTCCCATTTAAAAACTAGAAGTTATCATTTTGGGTGTCTTTAGTTGACATATTATAATTTTAGAAGCAAATTATAATTATCTCTAAGAGGATTTAAGGATTTTTATGATGAGAAATCATAATAAAGCCGCTTATTTCAAGAGGAGAACAGATTATTCAGCGACATTTTAAGAAAAGAGACGTGGTAAATGAAAGTCTAGCTTAAACGAAAAATTTAGGGTAAGCTCAGTTTGCCTCAAAGCGTTGTTCAACCCTGTCTGGTCCAACGGGGAGAATAATTGCAGTCTTCATTGCAGAGCGTTTTAATTCAGCTATCGTATGTGATGTTGTTGGAGTGGCTTTCCATTTGTAACATACGAGGCAGCTTCATATTAGATTGTGAAATGAATGCCTTGCTAGGTTTTGAGAAGTTTTTGAGATTGTGGATGTTTGGAAGTGGCTGGTTAAGAAATACACTGACGACTGGAATAGTCTCACTCAATCTAAGCAAAAATTTTCTTATGGGCAGTCTCTTCTTGCTATAAGAGTGTTTGACTGTCAAAAGTGATTACATATTATTGCTCGTCACTGGACACTAGATAGTCAAAATTTATAGGCAATAAATTATAAGAAACTTTAAAGCCACGATTCAATAGCAAAATAATTGAAAGATTTTTAAATATCCGGCTCGAGGGACCAAAAAATATGTTAAATGCAGTATGCGATAGTGATGCAATATGTAGTGAGTGTATCGAAAGCAAGGGAATTGAAATGAGACTGCAATGTTTCTCGGATGACATCTAATTGAAGACTAAATATTAAATTCATTATAAATATGCAGTTAGCGACCGCTTGTTATGTCAATACACTCTATATTTTAGGTTGCGTCCAAAGTACAAATATCGTACATATATATTTCAGAAATTGATGATGAATATACAGTAGACCAAAGCAAGAGTATAAATCGTATACATATAGAGTTATTTTCTACTCTTACTAAAACAAGACAAAGTTATGAAATTACAGGGAAATATTTTTGCCCAAAAGATTCCTTTAGTCCCAAACTTGGTAGATGGAGGTTACCCAACAATTTAGGGAACTAGAATCCGAGGCGGGCGGTTTCGACGCTCAGGCGGTCAGATGCAAAACTATTCCTTAATGGGTCGTGGCTTTGGAACTCTCGGCTCATTATAGGAGATGTCTACGTGGCTGAAACCAAAAATTGCTCAAACATAATAATGGAAAACCTATTTTCAAGGTTCCATAAGGAAAGTTCATGAAGTTAGGAAAAAGGTTTTTGCGGCGTACAGCTCTCTCCGTAGCCTTCGTAATTTTAACCAATTTTTACCAATTAAAACTAAAATTACCCTGGCACAGTCCCTCTTACTTTCCATAATAGATTATGCTTGTTATGTTGACCTATCGGAGGAACTTCTGAATAAACTCGAGCGTCTGCAGAATTTATGTATAAGATTCATCTTTAATGTACGTAAATTTGACCATGTTTCTAATTTCCGCTCCAAACTCAATTGGCTCCCTATTCGCCGGCGTAGGGACTTACACGTTCTTGCTCTCCTTTATTCTATTCTTTTCCTACCTACTTCTCCTCGCTACGTTTTTTTCATGATGAAAATAAATAACATCATCATTCAAGTCACTTACGACATAACTTTCTATGATTCGAAAACAGAATGAGTTCTAAATTCCCTACGTCCTTACGACTGCAAAATTTGCGCCCCAAAAGCAAGCTAGCCTTGCCCACGTCTACACTCAGACTCTATCACTTTGGACCATTTTCAATGTGTGTCAATATATACAATAAGGTACCAGAAGTAATAAAAAGGGAAGACAATATTAATAAATTTAAAAGGGCACTAAATACTCTATTAATATATAAGTGTTATTATACAATACAGGATTTTTTCAGTGATAGCTTTGACATGATGTAGAATTGCAATAAAATTGCCTAATATTATGACCAATACTGATTTTAATAAATAGGAATATCCAGACAACATGTAAAATGTATTTATTGATTATTTAAATGTATTTATGAAATGTAAGTATTGATATGACATTTTGTAAAAAATAAACCTGTCTTGTATTTAAAATTATTAAGTAACGTAAACTTATCTTAGCTTTATTTTGCTGTGTCCGATAGGGTCCATAATAATGTCTAAATATATTAGCTCTTAAGATCTCGTTTATAAATATTTTATGGTATTGCAATAAATGATTTATGATTTAAATGTAAAATATTGTGTATATAATGACATTCCGATTTAGTTTCGTGAAGCCACACGATATGACTCGGCTATCTATTGGGACTCGCTGATAATTACAAGCCCCTTTTCAAGATGAGGTAGTTCGGTCCTCGATTCTCGTTTAATTAAAAGCAATCACATATAATAAGCATTACCTTTAGAAATAGTCACTTTTGTAGTAAATATTCCTGGGAGTAATTTTGCACGAGCCTTCGACACTGTTTACTTTAGTTTGAATTCAACACATAGTCTGCGCTGTTCCTTGTTTGTTTAGGGCAGGATTGCTTTGATCTTTTGAACCTTAAACAATATTTGAATAACTCAAATACTAGAATATAGCTAACAAATATTTCTGTAGTTAAAATGGCTTTTATAATTACAGGGTAGTTGACAACTTTTTTCTATTCCATAAATAAGAAGTGTATAACTCAATACGAAATATTGCAGAAGAAAAAGTATGCCTAGGATCAATAGTTTCACTGATATAGCGGTATGTTTGATGTGTTGCGTGCGGCGCATCGTCCGAAAACGCTCCATAGAAAATCTACGGAACAGGTTACGTCACACGTTCCTATATTACTAAGAAATGTATGGGCATACTGTCAAAATTAATGATAACTATGTAATATCATGGGTAATATGTATGTTTGTATAAACAATAGTCGTCATAATAACAGTAAAAATACCTCCATATTCAAACTTGGGCATCACCACGATTACTCGAGGGATACCTCAAGGAAACATTGAAACTATACATAATTATCAAAACATATTTTTTTTTATGATATCTAATATTCCTTAAATAACGTTAATAGTTTTAATGAAAGTCATCACTTCTCCATAAATATGATTGTGAACATTAACTTACTTCGATTCAATATGATTTCGGTTTTGATGTAAACACAAACTTGCCACATTCCTCTAAGATGTTTTTCCGTGCAGCCAAGCGGAAAACTTAATTGCTGTACGAAGCTCTGGAGAAATGCCTACACAAAGGATACTGACGCTTTGGTTATTTGAATGTATACGCTGACGGTTTAATTGAGGTCTTTTGTGTCTTCAACTTCGGTGAGCAGATGGTAACTTAATAAACGTTAGCATATTCCAAAAGATTTCACCTTGACATAAAATACCAGTCTAAGGCCTTACTCTTTTAGTTACAGGAGTCGACTAAGCGAACTAGTAATTTTTACTTTCAAGGCGCCAGAAATCAAATTACTTTTTGCATAGTTTAGAAAATGTATCAACTTCGGAGAGAAAGAAAGCAAGGCGACATATTGAAAACAATTGCAGTTTTTTATGTAATGCCAGAGGTTGCTAAATGATCCTAAGGATCTAGAAACAAGATATATATTTCTTCATATGTTTATTTAGACCCGTTAGATTCGAAACTCGGTTAAAGAATTTTGCCTCAACATTTTATTTCTGAAAAGACCTCTTAAAAATAAGAAAACTTATGATTATTGATAAACGATAATTTGTAGTCAATACGAAATTATTTTAAATAGTAGATATCATTAATATTCACAATCGTGTAGAAACTATTATCTGTAATTCTCATAGTTATTTTTTAATAAAATAATTTATGTATATTCGCTTATTTTTCACGCGCAATCGCTGTTCTGTCTTTTTCCCTTCCGCTATGTCTCTACTCTATTTCTATCTGTCTCGACCGAAACAACGTTTTGATATAGCGCCTCAACGAAAGTTAGGATTTTATAATAAAGATATATACCATGCGACAAAATACAGACTTTGGTTGGAAACTTTTGCAAGCGTGCGGTAGTCCTATTAGTAATTTCTAAATTTGCTAATGAATATTGTTCATATTTTTAGATATGCGACAAAACAATTTGAACTTCAACATCAAACGTCAAAAACACGACACGCTGCCAGAAAATTCCCACGGCAAAAGTTCTAGCGAAAGCATTCGAATAATTTCATTGACATGATCACAAAATGATAGCTAATTTTGTCGCCCCCGGTTTCAGCGAGATATGAAAGGAGTTTATAGCGCCCATTATCATCTCAATATCATTTGAGACGGAGAAAGGAAAGGCAAAAAGCTACAGACTCTTTATAATGCACATTACTTCTTTAATAAGAATCTAATAGCGCCTAAACATGAACCTTTATATTTCTGCAAATATTATTTGGTTTCTCTCGCAAAATTTCACCTGATCAAAATATGAAAGTTTAATGGAGAGGTCACATTCATTTATCAGAAACTATTCTACAAAAATATACCATAAAACGTCTGTATTTATATTATAAAGTACTGAACTAGCTAAGTGGACTGGTGAAAGCTTAAATTTTGTCAGAAACAACGGATACAGATTATAAATATTCTGTTTTAAAATCAAATGCTAATTGATAGTAGTAATAGAAGACTACCATAATACTGACACTAACACAGTAAGAAAAAGGCCTATTACTTTACATAAAAGTAAAATGCCATATTTCTCAAAAATAAACCAAGGTTATGAACGCACACCTAGTCTTTTACACTTATTCGCTAAGCGACAGGACCATAATATCTTAAATCTCTCGGAATTCGTTGGAGAAAGGAATCTGGGGTGTGTAATAAAAAAATAAAATAAAAGGGGTGGAATGCTTAAACGAAGTGGCCTGTCGGCTGTTTGCACGAATAAATAAACATTGAGCCAAATTAAAGAGGGTAAGGCCGTCAGTGTTTTTGTACAATGTGCCAGTATTTATTGCCGAGAGGATTATTGCTTCATCTGTTATTTTAAAGGACGAAATGCTTTAATCTCTTTGGTCTCTCGTTCGGGAGTTTGGTTCCATTTGTGAATCTTTTAACAATCAATAGGATTCTTATTTGAATTGATTTACTTTTGTGTTAAATAAATGAGATGAATAATCTAGTGACGAATTTTCCACTCGGAATCAGAATGTCCAAGACTAGATAAATAACACTGACTTGCAGTTTAAATGTTCCCTGAGTGAAAGGTTTTTTTTATAAAGCTTTCTCTTTTGATTATTTAAAGCATGGGTGTATGAGAATTTCTAATTTAGAAACGTCTGTTAGGCTACGGTAATCGCTGATGTTTGTTAGCAACCTCCATTGTATAACAACGCTAGGCAAGGCAATCTTCTTATTAGTCGTTAAAAAATAGGCACAAAGATGTCATAGTTTCTGAAATACCATTCAATTACGTTTTAGTTTAAGTTACTTATAAGACAGTCTAAAAAGAAGAGTTTATGAAGTGAATTTCGTTATTCTAGGCAACGTCACAGGGAATCAATTGGCTGAATAAAACAAACGTTTCAGTCAACTTACTCGTACAGACGATGGCACACCAAGTGTAACAGTTGAATTAGTAAAGTCACCTCTGTTACAAACACATTAAGGTCTCATGGTCGAACTGTTCCACTCGATATCGACTGTTCGTGTACTTTATGAGAAATTTCATAATATTATTTTGACTACTGTTAAAGCATGGAAAGTCGGAGAACACTTAATTTCACAATCAGTCGGAAAAACTTTGGAAGAATATGAAATAAAAAATATTTCATATTGGCAAATATTTTAAAGCCAGCTAAAATTATATTTTGGAATGAAGTCTGTTGAAAATATGCAAGGTCCAGTTTAATTTCATTTGATACTTAAGTATTCTTTGTGTAATTTGTCCCCTCACAGATCCTTACACAACAATGGTCCCCAAACGGCCTTTACTTCATATTCTTCATATTTCTCTTCTACTTAGCATAATTTTGCTTGGCAAACATTTTCAAATTCTAAACAGACCTTTTCATTATTCTCTATGGTATTTTAGGCGGCCGCTTGAACGTGACTCATGCTCAATACCCCTCGCATGAACCCTCGGCTACAGTTATTTGAAATATATGAAGTTTCATTGCCCGAGGGAAGGGCACCATTGTGGGACAGGAAAAACAGGGGAACCTTCAAATGCACTCGGAACTGTTACAAGCCACATATATTATACATAAACTTTGTTTTGTACTTAAAAGTTCCTGTTTTCCATATGGACACGGCAAGTGTCACATAGACGTGAAATTAAATGAATTTGAAATTTGAATAGAAATGTTTCTCTGATATCCACCGTTGAAATCCTGGATTGGGTTCGAAACTGTGTGAACTGTGAGATATAGTCAAGGGTACACTCTGGGGAAACAACTTGTTCATTTTGAAAATTATACTACTATGAGTTGGGTTGGTATTAGTTAATTAATAGGTACGATAGTAAAACTAAAAAGAATTACTATAAGACCACCCTGACCGCATAAAAATTCTTTGAAAACCAACATTTTCCATTTCATCCGTACGGAAGTTTTGGATTTCAAATTATCGATTGACAGTTTGGGTCAATTTCCGAATCGATTTTTACGATAAAACTTGAACTAACCCCATGTTTCTTTTATTAATATGAACCTAAAAAACCTATAAAACCTTATTATATCCTGGTGTTAATAGTACAGTGTGGCGTGACTCATATTGTAATAACTTACAAAGTGATCATTCATTCGAAAATACATAGCTAAATTTTATTATGGACGACTGCCCCAGCAATGCATAAACATTGCCCATAGTAATAAGTGATTTTAGATAGTTACATATCAGTATTATTGACTCTTCATATCGTCACAATCCTGAAAATATTTTATTTTCAAACTTTCAACTGGAAGTATTGCTGTGAACTTTTACCCAGGCGCTTGTTTATACTTTGCAAGGTGTGCTACGAAAGTCAACCGCCCATTTTTTCCGCTTGTGCCCACGATGTAAACAAACAATAAACTTACGAAAATCTCGTAAACTTTTATCAATCCGCTGGTCCAACAAAATACATATTGCGCTTTAGTAGGGCTACCTACTTTGCTGCTACATACATTAAATTATAAAATATTCAAAAAACACTACATATTCAGCAATAAAACACAACATTAAATAAAATGTAACGTTGTCTGCGAAATTTGTGCACAACCGTAGTGTTGTGTTTCTAGTTCAAATGAACTAATTAGTGTGCTACCTACTTTGGTAAATATAATAGCTCTGTCGTACTAATTACTTGCATAGTTAATACTATTTTAAATTATAGACATGTAAACTAATGTATTACCTTTATCAACTAGTAAGTATATCAGTAATTTCAGACAGAGACAAACTATACCTACGTATAGTATCTCCACATTGCCAGGCAATCCAAAGAGTAAGAAACAGGGGGGGGGGGGGGGGGGGAAGAATTCTTGTTATCCCTGGGGTTATTTTCTCCATAAACTATGCAAGGCCTACAGGCTTTTTAGCGCCTGTGATAACAAAATCCATGACTAAGGAAAGAACTTAACTATGATTGTCTCCTATTGACATTACCAATATCAAGGACTTAGAAATAATAATAAAAACAAGGAATTATTTTATTTGTACGTAACTATTCGAGTCATTTACGAACTAAAGAGTTTCCATCTCTAGTTGTGTCTTATGTTCTTCTAATTTCATTTTTCTAATCTGTTGTAAAACAGGAAAAACCAGTAAGCAACTTTTAATTAATTGATTATTTCACGATAGTTACATGAGTAATTAAAGAAAGCAAATAAGCTTGAATTTAATAAATACTTTCAATCAATTAATTAAAAGGTTTTTCGATTATTTGTACAAATAATTTCATCTCTTTCTACCTTTCTGTCTGTTGCGTCTCGAACGGGCAGTTAACATTGTTGCTGTTTGTACATGCGTGTAACATTTTTATTTTACCAATTATAATGACGATGATTTTAAATGAAGTATTAAAGTTTATACCAGTGGAGTGATACTGGAAGAGTAAGAATATGCTTTAGAGTTATCTGCTACAACTAAAGTACTCACTAGGGTCCTTGACAGCGGTGATGACGAGTTTGAACCCGTTGGCGTCAGTGCCCCAGTTGTCGGTGACGTATTTGAGGGTCACGAAGTTGCTGCGTGTGAACAGCGCTCCCACCTGCTGCTTGGTGTTGCGGCACGACAGGTCCGCCTGCAAACATATTAACAAATAGTCAGGTAATATGACAAAGGAACTGACATTTATAGGCAGCTGTAGCAACTGGGGAGTATAAGGTTTCTGAAAATTGGATTTGAAATAAAGTAACTAACAATTTAATTAAAGTTACTAAAGAGATACTGAAAGCTGTATGCAAAATAATAGACCGTTATCTAATGTATTTTATCGTATAAATTTACTATTAGTAAATAGCAGCAGCAGAACTGCTTCCCTTCTCAATGTATCGCTCAAGACGTGACAGATTACATCTACTATTGAAAATAGTCTCATATTTCCAGACGCTGCTATTCCAAGAGTGGCGGTAATGTATCGTCGTGCAAACAAGCTTACAAGCGGCGGTCGGTTGATCGCTCAGGCGCCGGCCATATTTCCCCCATCGAGCAAGCTTACTCTGCGACGAGGGCATTATATCGCTGTCATATTTCAGAGCGAGCGATCGCGGCGACGTGACGACCAGGACTTAGGGGAATCTCTACCTCTATACATCACGGCGACAACCTGTGACCGGCTAGGGGTGACAATATATAGAACTGTTGTTGCAGGCAACATTGTAATATATCATATCTTTTACACAGTACATTTCTTATATAAATAGCAAGAGCCTCTCTTCCGGCTGCAAAGTTTTGTTGTATCGTGTTGTGTGTCGTGATAAATCTTTACTTTTGTAATATGTAAGCAAAACACTAAATTCCAGATACTAATAAAATCAATTAATACAATCCTGGAAGATCCAAACGCTAGTAAATTTCCCCTTGATAAAGCAAAATAACTTTAACTGAAACAACGAATAATTTTATTCTTATCGACTTAAATGGTAAACAAGACCTGACATAAAAAAGCTAAATTTAAAACAAAAGACCATTCTCCTACCACATTATGTTTTACTTGATCAGAAATATTTGAAATATAACACGAGATATACATCTACGTATTGTATAATCAACATAATAAATAATTGTGTCATTTGAATACGACGGATATTTTGTACGTGTCTTTTTTATTTTTATTATTACGATGTCATTATTTTTGAGTAATCCCGCCTCATTCGGTGCGGTATAAGCGAGAGAAATTTTGCGTCGCTATATTTGTATCTATAGTAACTTTGACATTTATGATGACGAGTTTTGCTATAATATGTGCAAAACAATGTGAATTTTCGACAAAAAAACATTTTACGATTTAGCTCTACTCTAAAAATTATATAAGTTAAGTTATTTTTGTTTAGTCTAATACTTATTATTCAAAGTAGGTGAAAATCGGATCAAATTGATAAGTTTTCGTGACAAAAAATGGTATGGGCCATAATCGATGACGAAAGAGGAATAAGTTAATTACGATACTCAATCACGATGAATACGACCAAGAAGAAAGTATTGCATATCGTATGACACACTAGAGTTATACCACACACACAAACTGTCCACATACTACTTTATCAACCTCCTGCAATCCCAGAACTTCAAATTTTATTACGGAATTCTGTAACACCCGGTATGTTCTAGAAACTTCGTTGTTCGAAACAAATGCGGGAGTATATTTAATTTTAGGTTCCATCACACTTTTTTTCTGTCCAAAGAGGTTGGTCTACTTAGTTTTCAATTACCTCTACATCAAAACGTCTTCATCTCAGAAGTGAACTACATTCTTCATAATTAAAATAGAATAAAACTAGAAAAATTTCACGTCCTGAGGCAGGAATCGAACCTGCGACCTTTCGCTATCCGGGCGACTGCTCTGACCACTGAGCCACCCAGGACTTGGGATATCCCTGTGAAATTCTTCTAGTCTATCTTGTATTTGCGTTTATGAGCTAACGTCCACCCTACAATGTCGAAATATTCCATTTCAACATCCGAAACGAGTATTTTTACAAATACCGACGAATCAGTTAAGTTGGGGCAGTGCTTTCAAATATTCTTAATTTTGATTTTAACATTATTTTAAATGTTTGAAAAATTACTTAGTAATTAAAATAGAATAAAACTAGAAAAATTTCACGTCCTGAGGCAGGAATCGAGCCTGCGACCTTTCGCTATCCGGGCGACTGCTCTGACCACTGAGCCACCCAGGACTTGGGATATCCCTGTGAAATTCTTCTAGTCTATCTTGTATTTGCGTTTATGAGCTAACGTCAATACAAGATAGACGCAAATACAAGATAGACTAGAAGAATTTCACAGGGATATCCCAAGTCCTGGGTGGCTCAGTGGTCAGAGCAGTCGCCCGGATAGCGAAAGGTCGCAGGTTCGATTCCTGCCTCAGGACGTGAAATTTTTCTAGTTTTATTCTATTTTAATTACTAAGTAATTTTTCAACCATTTAAAATAATGTTAAAATCAAAATTAAGAATATTTGAAAGCACTGCCCCAACTTAACTGATTTCGTCGGTATTTGTAAAAATACTCGTTTCCGATGTTGAAATGGAATATTTCGACATTGTAGGGTGGACGTTAGCTCATAAACGCAAATACAAGATAGACTAGAAGAATTTCACAGGGATATCCCAAGTCCTGGGTGGCTCAGTGGTCAGAGCAGTCGCCCGGATAGCGAAAGGTCGCAGGTTCGATTCCTGCCTCAGGACGTGAAATTTTTCTAGTTTTATTCTATTTTAATTACTAAGTAATTTTTCAAACATTTAAAATAATGTTAAAATCAAAATTAAGAATACATTCTTCATACAAAAGCTCGTCACACCCTACCTTTCCCCCTCCTCTGACGCCACAATTCAAAGGCGCCAGTACTCTTGTACACCTTATTGTAGACCAGTTTAATAAAGATGGGGCTCTGTTTGATATTAAAAATTCTTCTATATTTCACTCGGATAATTCTAAAGAATTAAGTAGAGGTTTTTGTTGTGCAAACTATATTGCGTCGCTTCACTTAAAAAGGCGTAAGTTTCAAGAAATTTTCAATTATGGAAAGATTTTCTTGACTAATTGCTTTGTTACTTTGTGCACGAAGTTTTCTTTGTTGATTGAGTGTAAGGGATGATTCGGAAGAACTTATTAATATCACATCTTCATCGAAAGATACAAGATTATCTATTATGTAACTTGGAGTTACAAATTTGTTTATTAATAAAAAAAAACTTTTGACCCAAATTTGGGTTTAACACCCAGCATAAACAATATTTTCCGCCAACTCAAAAGAGAAGCGTGTGTTTTGGAACCAACCGCACCGAAATTTTAATACTAAAGAGTGGAATTCACTGCTTGACGGTGTGTTTGCGAATATGTTGACTTAGAAACCTTCAAGGCAAATAGGAAGTTTCCGGTATCACTGACCACATCAACACTTAACATCATTGAATACTTGGTTACACTTATCAACCTTTCTCAATTTATTATATTTTATACTTTCATATTACAAGATACTATTTCTACTGTAGCTTAAAGTTTAATATCCATCCATCACATGAGTTACCATTTCTTTGATAGAACTGGAACCAATCAGTAGTTTTGCAAGACTTACTACTGCAAGATTTCTTTCTAAAATGGTATCTGTCATACAACTGCCGTCTCTCCCTACTAATTACTATTCTGTTGGCGGCACCGTAATACTTCAATATAACAAAGCCATCGGAGGAGAAATCTTATAAGATATCGGTACGAGAGTAGCATCCTGATTATTAACTTCAGGTACTTTTGTAGCTGGTAATAACTTTGGTGCTTCAAATGAGCTCGAAGTGAGCTTAGGTGGAGACTACTTGAGCTACGGTCTTACAAGTTTCATTATGTGATTTATAATTAGTTATAACATTGCTTCATAACATTACGATGTTTCTTAAAACGTATAAGCTCACAATTCGAATTGATATGAATCTGGAATTGCACATTTTTTTCAATACACCCTTCAACAGTTATAATAAAAAGTTAGACGATTTTTATGTTCTATTTCACCTTTTGTACCTTACAAGCGAAAGCAATTTGTAATGAGTTAGAAATAAATAGATTGCGTTGTGAGAATTTAAGTAGCAAATAGACTACTTGAATTAAAAAGAAAAAAGGAAGTCTACTTAAATTCTGATCAAATTCTCCTTTATTAAACAGAGTTTTTAATTATTATAAAGACAACCAGTTAAACAAAATGCAGGTACTAATGAATTTGTGATTTGAAAACAAGAACATCGAACAACTTGCATTTTCTTTTATTTTATGATTCAAATCGGAACAAAAGGCATCCAAATCAATTATTATACGCAATTCTAAGAAGCATATTGAAGATTTTCTTATTTCATTGTATAACACATCCTCAAAGACTCTTTATATTGCAAGCTTCTTGTTGTAAAGACCTTTAAGTGCAGTCAGCCGACTCGCATTGCGCTCGGCTGTCAGCACAAGTTGCGTCGCGGAAACTTGTCGGTATATTGTCACGACATTCAAGCGTAGGACAGTTACGATATTTGTGGTACACGTGGCTTCAACTTCGCTCTTTGTCGCCGACCCTCTGAAGAGTTCAGGATATACGAGTAGTTAGCCCGAGTTTTCAATTCACAACAGAGAGATACGGGAACTTATATAACATTTATTTATATCTTTTGAAGTTGGTATATATTTTATTGCATTTTGCGACTAGTAACAGAGCCTATTAAACAAGCACTGAGTTGAAAGTAGAGGGAGTTATGTCCGTATCAGAACTCCCCTTCTTGATTTTTATAGGGTTAGCAATATCTAGAAGCATTCATTTTCAATTTGCAGAATTAAAAAAAAAATCTAATTATGTTAACCGTACACAATACGCAATTAATTATTCATTCCTTCTTATCAGTAGTCTTCTAAATCAGCATGCTCTTTTTGATAAATATATATTTCCAATAGCAGAGCAAAGTCTACACTTAGGAACTTTTCCACCAAGAGGTTGCAAACACTTATCTGTTTCCTCACTGTAAGAATAATGCGAATTTTATGTTTTTCTCTCCTCTGAACCACGCGTTTATGAGTCGAGGCAACACTTTTAAGTAAAATTTTCTTTGTCTTAAAATAAAACCGCAACTTTTTAAATATGTCTCTGCGAGAGATCGATAGCATGGTCCCCAACAAATTCAACAAGCTTTAAAAGTACTTATTGGAAAGTTCCCATCGAGCTCATATTATATCGAATAAAACATGAAAGTTCCGCAAAATTTTGAGTTTGACAATTACGAATTTCAAACGGCTTCCAAGAGCCGACACGCGAATCGGGCAACTTAGAGGTGAACTGGGAACAATCCAACTTTGCCGTGCGGAGTCTTAACGAATTGTCAAGTGTCCATTTGGCACGTAGCCCTCTTTTATTGAAACTTATCACAATGGTGATATCTTAAAAGTTTCATACATTAAGGACCCTAACTTTCTGAAAAGATACAAAGGAGATGTTCTTTGTGTGAATTGAGCAGTTGATAATTTCACGTAATATAAAACAGAACCTTGTATTAGTGGTAATTTAGTAGTATCTTTGCTGACCTGGTTTGTTTCCTTGGGACCTGGTAGCTATTATCTGGTAGCCTGTTACATAGCCATTACTTTCTGATATGTATAAAATAACTTCAATACCAAAACTTGTAATAAGTAGAAAATTTCCTACTCCTCGGTCTGCACAACAAGGGACAAAGGAGGCGTTACAGAAATAAAACGAATCGAGAATCCTAGTCCACAGCGAGTCCGCTTTATCCTCGAGGTCGTATTGTCTGAAACTTTCACAATTTGAATTTAAAATCCTGAAAGTTGTTCGTGTTAATTATTTGGAAGGTAACACCTGACAGCTGTCTATACAGTTGGTTAAGATTTTCACAGAGGATTGCTTTATTTCTAAAGTTTTCATTATTTGCTTTATTAACGCGAAATTCAGTTTTATAAATTTTAATTTAAAATCAATTAACTTTCGTATTCAATAAATAAACTTTATTTAAGACAGTACAATCTTCACCAAATGACGGACTACGAGAGAACAAGAAGATTGATTTGAAATACGATACAGATGTTGAAGGTATTTAAAGTATATTAGTGTTGTGTAAGTTGAACCACATTACCACGCAACCTGTTTTTATATTCCTACTAAATCCTCAAGCAGACATCACATTTAAGTGCTACTTTCTATATAATTTATATCTCTTTTGTGTGGCTAAAATATAATTATGCGTTCCACACCGCTGATATCAAATAAGACTCCACGACTAGAGCCAGCAATTACAATGAACCTCACGGCGGCATTCCATCAGGTCTCATTACTGCCAGATCGGAAGCATCCTTAATAAATTAGAGGACTCCGGCGTCGCCTGCGATCCGGACAAACGGGAATAATAGGGGATCGTCGGGAATCGGGATAATTACTGCCAACGATGACTTGGAATGTCTCCAAATTAGATGCTATATCGATGATTATGCTCGTTAATGGCTCTGCTGCCTGCTAGTGTGTCGATGAATAATTATTTGGAACCGTTTCTAGATGTATTGTCATTTCAATAGAGACATCATTTATTGCTATTACAAATCAATCAGAACATGATCTTTGCTCATTTTTCAATAAGTTTTTCATTCATTGTAATATATCAAAATTTGACGCCCTTAAAAATATATTTATTTATTTATTAAAAATAAATCAATTTCTGGTTTAGCTAAACAAGATTACGTTTGTTTTTTGAGAATAGTTTATTACTTTTACTCTATTGAATATTCACAAAGTTGAGTATTTAAAATAGTTTCAGCTATTTATTGAAAACAGTTCTTAAAGAATAAACCCTGACTCATAGTTCATCTATAAATTATCGTGAATCTTAATTAATCCTACAATAATTAATTAGGTCCCGCAATTTTTAGGGGTTCGGATCAGCTGCTTTCTTTGTTACCTGTCACAATTTTTCATAAACTTTGTCATTCAATTATTAAGCTTCTCACTGATAAAGCTCAAGCAACATTCATTAGTTAGCTACATATTGGGGTAGACATGTTCCATATTTTTGGCTTAATCGAACTCTCTTTTTGAAATTTGTCATTACTAAGCAATGCAGTACATATGTCGTACTGTCCTTTTGTCTGGCTTACTTTACTTATTTGCGACTCAAAGTTGGTAATGAGAAAATTCACAATTTACAAGAAAAGAAAGTTTGTCAGCTTGCAGAATTTGATAACAGTAAGACGAAAATATGTACTAGAGACACAATTTAGACTAGTTATTTAATTCAAAAATTCGTGCATTTTTGCAACTCAAAATATATGTTCCTCTTTCTGAGGGTATCATGAAATTACTAATCCCGGTAGTTATTATTTAAATTCAATTTCATCCAAATAATATCTGATAAGCCAGACATTATAAAATCATATCCTAGTGTTTTTACCTTTGGAGGAGTCGTGGCATGTGCGCCATCATAGACGTACAGGTGGTCGTTGCAGTCAAGCTGCAGTAAGTCGAAGTGTAGCATGAACCGCTGCAGAATGCTGTGCGTCTGGAACGTCACCGTGCAATCCAGGTTCCGCTCGTTGCGCGACCAGAGCACTCCGCCGTCCAACTTGCGATACTGTCGCTGAAGAAAGTGGTCCTTGCATAATGAGTCCATATAATCTGGAACAATCAAAGCCACTGTTAGAACAAATATTTGTCGAAGAAAGTTTAAATTGGTTGTTCCGCAGTAAGACTTCCGGGAGTATACTTTACTTAGAAAATAAAATTTATCATGCTAGACGTTAAATCTCAAACCCATCAAAGCCCGATAAACCAGACATAATTAAATTTTGATTGTCTATGTCGTACATTGATGACGTCTGGGAATTAAAGGATTAAGGTGAAAATTTTAATATTTTGCTCTTTCCTTTGAATAGGTACAAAGTTCAGACTTGCATCGATACCATTAAATACTATTGAGCTTGCTCATACGCAATAAGATAATAAATAATTTATTCTCCATGAATGGTTTCCGATATCTGCTATAACATTTCCTGAAATCCTTATCATGTTCCCATACTTTTCGTATTATAAAACTCTTACTTTCACGAGGTAAATAAACACGATTTGGATCATTGTTATCGTGGGCGTAGGAATCAATATTGACTGTTAACTTATTAGTATCTTCAGATAAGGATGTGCTGATAAATTTAAGAAATGTGTATTATCTATAAACTCTTATGTTTGACAGTCGTGTAGAAGGCGTTCAGATTTAGTGAGAATAGTTATCCAAAGAGATATTTTTTGGTCTTTCTTAGTGCAAAAGTGAAAACATGTAAGTTATCAACATATTTGTATAATTAGGGAACAGAGAATCAATGACTGAATGAATTGAGATGTGATATCGGTTAATTTATTTATTGTATTACACAATTAAAGTATTTTCGAAAGTTTTCTATGTTTAGGTATGAAGGATAAGGTAGCAATCTATACCTACATGGGAGTTTGCCTATCTTAGACAAAACCGATTGGCATATACGCTAGCCTTACGAGCTTATAAAGTGTCTTTCCACGCCTCTTTTGAAGGAACCCATGTTATGAGAAGGAGGCAACACATGTGCTGGCAAAGAATTTAAAATTTTGCAAGTACGACAAAGAAACAAAGGACATTTTTAGATATGGGTCTCATAAATGTATTATTTTGTCTTTGATTACATATTATTTTTCATCCAAGGCATGACAAATGACTAACTCCACCTGGTGAAAAGTGGAATTCAAAAGTGGAAATAGCTAGTGCAATCGAATAAACAAGTCTCTTACACTTTTTTCCGATTGCAATGCAATTGAATGCAAATTCAAATTGCAGACTATGGTGGAAATCAACTTCTCCTATGGACTTTACAAATAACCAATGTATACATAAACGCAATTAAGCAGTTATTCATATCTTTAATTCAATATATAAATGTAATTTGGATGAACCTATCAAAACAACCATAAAGCAGTAAAGACCTTAATTTAAAGCTATCAACTGTCCCCAGGATCAAATACCACATGGTCATCTTTATATTCCTCCTTCTGATGATGGTGTCTACAGCACCGACCCCCAGGCTGCTAGGCCAGGTGTCCGGAGTTACCACAGGTTTGGAGATACCTCAAGATCTAATCGCTGGGTTGGGAGCTGGTTCTGGTGCCTTGCAGTTGGTAGTCAACGTGCTCACTGACAGCCAAGGGAATATCGAGGTATTCACCAATTAGAACAATGAAGATTTTCATTTGGAAAGTAGCAGGAATCATTTTTAACTTTAAAACCTATTCCTCTTGTGGAAATAGTATATATGTTTATAACTTACAACAAATACAATATGAAAATTAGAATTTTAATAGATATAACTAACGATTATGATAATACACGCAGTAGGTATACGCTGACCATATAAGTTTGTCAAGTTCAATACAGTTATGTGTTTGGGGGTGTATTCTACACCATAGATAAGACTTCGCTTTTAAAAATAGTTGTAATAAAATATTTGTAATGTCAGGAAGCGTTGATAGCCATAAGATTAGAAATAAAATTAGGTAGGCAATTGAGACGAAAATAGTCCGCAGATCTATAATCCCAGCTAACCAACCCGCATTGGGCCTGCGTGGTGGTGCTATGGGCCAAGCTCCTCATGTGTTTCTCACATGTAGGAAGGCCTGTTCCCAGCAGTGGAACGTTTATAGGCTGGTAATGATGATACTCCAGACCAAGTCTACAAGCTATCTTGATTAGTGGATGAGAACTTGGCAATCATTGTGAAATCTCCACCATCACATCATAACCCCAACTTTCTTTCACCTCTGTAAAAATGATTAAAACCCAATCCAGACTTACAAAAGTATCATGAAGAACATTTACTGACCCATGGTAATGTGACCTCTACCAAATGGAAATTCCATTTAGGGTTAGGAATCCGAACGCTTCTCAAGACAGATGTTATTTCTACTTAACATTCCGCGTGCAAGCGGATACTGTATCGTTAAATTCAAATAAACGTAATCTTCTGGCTGTGAACGCTCAGAACGATAGCGACCCGTTTAAAGTCAGACACGAAGATAAATGGAAGACAACATTGTGAACATTCCCAAATATTAAGTAAATAAGACATTGTCGTGATCGAATTCGCATCGTATATTACGTGATGTTTGGTGCGCCTGTACCGAGTAGTTGCAGGGCTGTCAACATATAACTTTTTTACGATAACTTCTTAACTAACATAGAGTAAGTTTTACTAACCTAACAATATGAATTTAATAATACCTAAAATTATTAATTTATTTAAATGTCTTTTAGGGGCAAATGTTTGTGAGAGATCCCGAGCCTCGATTCGAAAGGTTTTTGTTTGATAAAGTCACAATTTGAGAAAAATAACACTGGGATGTTAAAATACAGGGGAATGTATCCATGTTTATTCAAGCAAATTAAGCCATATCTAATTTTTTACTCTTTATACAAGATGGTGCCGTCAATACGACAATAAATTAAAACATGGACTATCATGAAATTATCAAATGAATAAGATGTTTTTGAAAGTGGAAGTGGAAAAAAACCATTTCTATGAAATAATATAGCCCATGTTTTAATTTATTGTCGTATTGACGGTATAAGATGTATTTTGTCTGTTATGTAGTATATGTGTCACAAGCTCTTATTAAGCATTTTTTTGGAGCTAAATAATTAATGTGAATGTTTTTATTTTGCCATTAAGTGCATAACAGTAGCATTTCAAAATCTGCTTCTGACTTTAAAATAACTTTGAGCCTTTCTAGCCTTTTTAAATAGTTTTATATTATTTTACAAAGATTGAGTCGCATTATTTTGAAACTATCAAAAAATTTTTGTGTTAAAAAAATTAATGATTAATTATTCTTTTTAAAGGTAGTAGCCCTGTATAGTGCCTATAAGTACATTTCATTCATTTGATATGAAATCATTCAAAAATCCTAAAGCCTGCCTCGAGGTTGAGAGAGCACAGTAAGAGAGATCAATCGACCTCATTTATATTGTAGTGATTGTACAGTCGACCGCACATCAAGCGTAACAGTTTGACCTCGAGAACGACCTTATTCCGTTCGTAATAGAGGCGGCTTTCGTAGTTCAACTTACACTCGATGTGCTGTCTGTATCGAGGTGACAGAGACGCCAGACATCGACGCCGGGGGGCATTTACAAGTTAATATTTTAGTAGCTTCTGTCTGAAGTAACAGATCAACATACATGAACACTTCTAGACGCGGTCATTTAAAATTAAAACGTACAGGGTAGTGCCGCTAATACGACAATAAATTGAAACATGGGCTATATTAGTTCATAGAAATCTTCTTCTTATTCTTCTTTATTTAATGGCCTCTCGTTATGACGAATTTTGCCAATGTGAAGTAAAATAATTTATTTATTTATTCACAAAACTTACGTCTATCATAACAGGATTTTTCCTAATGCAATAGCGTAGCACTTATGTATACAAAATTAATTATTCTGCAAATAACTTGCGGCAACGATGTACGGTGATTGGTTGACGAATTCTTTTTCCGAAGAAAACGTGGTCGCCGGCCCAATGAAACAAAATGGACGCTGTCAGATGGCTGTAGAAGCGCACAACCCGTCGACTTCACAGTCAGCCAACAACAAGGGTTTGCTACTTTCAAAAAACTCTTATTCATTTGATAATTTCTTGACATTTCTATGAAACAATGCAGCCAATGTTATGTTATTTCTTACAAATGTCATGAAATTATCAAACGAATAATTATTTTTGAAAGTTCCAAACCATTTCTATAAACTAATATAGCCCATGTTTCAATTTATTGTCGTATTGACGGCACCAACCTGTATATTGATCAGCAGAACCACTTAGTTTCCGATTTATACCAATAATAGACGTTTACTATAAATTCTTTTAATTTATTTATCGCACGATACTCACGAATATCCTCCATTAGTCTAAATAATAGGGTCAAATCTCAGCTTATCGAAGTCTTCATTCGTGGGGTAAGCGAAAGAATTGGATTTTATAATAAACATGTCGTTACTCGCTTAATCTTGCTCCGAATCTTTGGAAAACGTTTCATGGTGGGCCTACTGATTAAAATCCAATTTAAAAGTAGCATCCGTACAAAATATGTTTAAGATTTTTCGATGATCTAAAGCGAATCAGTACAAGTTTATTAAGTAAGAAGTTTTTTACTTTCAAAAACTTACAGTATTTAAATATAATTTTAAATCGATAAAATCGATACTAAAGAGCCTTTACTAGAGATTTTACTAAAAAGGATTGACATAATACATTGATTAAACAAACCCTTAACGAATATTAGATCGTATTTTCGACTTCTTACTTAAACAATAGCGTTTCAAAGTTTTATTTACTTATATCTATTTATTCTTTACTGTAGACAAAAACATCTAAAAACAAAGAGGACGTCATTTCATCGTAGGCCCCGGGATGACAACGCACCTGCAATATCAAATAATATTCCCTTGTTATTGCAGGTGTCTATAGGCGGCGGTAACCGCTTACCATCAGGTGGACCGTCAGCTTGTTTGTCATCTAGTAGTATAAAAAAATGAAATTAATAATTTCGTCTCTGTGAAGGTACTTAGAGACGAAAACTTTAAACGTAAAAACAAAAAGTACAGAACAAATTCATAGGAATTTCACAGTGATTAGAGTTGTCACCAGGATTGCTAATGGCCGTTCCCATCCCGCCTCGGGACCCGGGACATGACTTTTCCTAAATATTTATCTTGATGTTAAAAATAATAATTAAAATATAGTGCCTCATTTCTTTGTCGTACTTCCAGAACTAGGAATTCTTTGCCAGCACATGTGTTCTTTCCTTCCTATAACATGGGTTGCATCGAGAGGTGTGAAAAAGCACCTTTCGGGCCGGCAAGGAGGCGGCTAGAGCAGTGTCTAAACTGCACTAGCTGTCTTCACATATGGATTCTTCTTACCGCTTAACATCAGGTGGTGTTGGGTCATTTGCTGAGCTTCGTATAAAAATAATTACACATAATTAATAATTCTGAAGTTAGGTTCTAGCAAATCCATCAATGTCTAGGCACGCGTCCTAGAAGTTAGCATGGATTAATATTTGTGGTGGAGTCACAATGCGAGGCAAAAGCCGATGTACAACTTCGTAGTCGGATACACGGCTGACTGCTTGATGCACTCGACTAGAAAGATCTACGGGTCCTAAGAAATACACACGTAGAAAGCATATTAAGCTTTTGTAATAAAAGTCTATATAGAAGTGCCCTTTTTCAATGTCCAAGCAGTCGACAGAGTAAAAGAATAAAATAATTCTATATAAGCTGAGAAATAAATACATTCATCACCAGCCTATATACGTCCCACTGCTGGGCACAAGCCTTCCTACATGGGAGAAACACATGAGGAGTTTGGGCCAAACATTCATCACGCTGGCCCAATGCGGGTTGGTGCAGCAACGGTTGCAGGAACAACCGGGACCAACGGCTTAACGTGCTGTCCGAAGCATAGAGGAGCTCGAGAAATCAAACTGTGATTGACCCATCCCAGGATCGACCATGGTGAAAGTTGCTTTGTTTTTCGTATCGAAACCAGAGCCCTCAAACCAATACGCCACCGAGCTCCTCAACTATATTATGCTGCCAAATACATTATGCTCAGATACTATTTGAATACTAATAGACAATATTTGAAAATTGAAAATTACCAAACTAATTTTAATAATAAGCTCTAAGTAAAAAAGACAAGTCAGATGTTGCTGAAATTAACTTAGTCTTTGAGTCTCTATAGAAATCTACATCACTTCATGTAGGTAAACTTAATAAAATTTACATAGCCGCTTAAACAATTTTCCTGCAGTATTTCAAAGCTGATTACCATTAATTATTATAAATACGACGTTACAAAGCATTTTATATCTTTCATAAAAATATAACATTTAGGCAATTAATAATAATACCGTGGAGTAGAACTAAAAGCGGTTTCGGGATAAATTACGATCTGATAGATAACTTCATAAATTAATTAATGTTTGACAAATAGTCTTGTTTTGCGTGATAAATGTTTGCGATATCCACGAGACACTGTCCTCTTTTCACGTCTAGAAAAATATTTCCTCCGAAATGCTTCTCATAGCAGATCTTCTGGCTATAGCATACTTTTACCTTTTATATGAACAACGCTCTTTACGGGCGATACCCTCAATCTCGAAGATTAAGGCTACTCCATACAAATATATAGTATCGGTAATACCCACAGTTTTATAGAGAATTGTTAGATGGACTCAAATACATCATAAAATACATGGTATATGTAGGCGATTGTACATTGGTGCTTCTATTTGTTACGTTATTTCTTTTTAAACTCTAAAGAAAGTGAATGAAATCACAGTTTAGTAATATCGATACTTCAAAATGAAAATGACTGTCGTGATTAAATAATCACTTGATATTTAACTATACTGTATAGTTTTAAGGCTTTCGAATAGTTCTGTTAATATTTTTTGTATTATTTATAAATAAATATTTTTGAAGCTTGATATGTCTGTTTTATTTCGATATTAATTATTTTCTTTCGATGTTAATTCATGAATAAGTAACTCACTGAGAAAAAAATATGTTGGGAATAGAGTGAGAGGGACTCTATCAACGCTTTTCCTTTATTTTCACAGGGTAGATAGCGCGTGAGTGGTGCCCATGATGCTACGAGCGTCTACGGGCTACGGTAACGACGCGTGAGTAGTGCCCAAGGTGCTACAAGCGTCTATGAGTAGCGTTTAAGGTGCTACGAGCGTCTACAGGCTACGATAACAACGCGTGAATAGTGCCCAGGGTGTTACGAGCGTCTACAGGCTACGATAACTATGCGTGAATAGTGGCCAGGATGCTACGAGCGTCTACAGGCTACGATAACTATGCGTGAATAGTGGCCAGGGTGCTACGAGCGTTTACAGGCTACGATAACTATGCGTGAATAGTGGCCAGGGTGCTATGAGCGTCTACAGGCTACGATAATAACGCGTGAATCGTGCCCAGGGTGCTACAAGCGTCTACAGGCTACGGTAAAGCATTTGCCATTAGGCGGATCGTACGCTTATTGGTTCTTAACCTTGTCGTACCTATATGCAATAAATTAATGACATCTCTTTTTTATCAATTAATTAAGTCTATAGGTTACGGTTACCGCTTGCCATTAGCCGTAACGTGATACTTGTCTGACACCCTAGTCGCATAAAATAATAAATTAAGGATTTATCTCATGTGAGTAATTAATTAAAAAGGACAGCTTAGTATTATCGTCAAATTACTTTTGAAAATTTTCGTAAAGATGTTCAATTAGCTGCAGCTTTGAGATACTTTGCTAAGTACTAAAGTCTTAATTTCCTTATGGAATTTCACACATATAGGTAGGGACAGGCGACAGCACATTAATCGTAACAGTTTGTAATAGAGACTGTACAATAGATATTTTCAACCGGAAATAAAATAATCTTCCTGAAATATGATTTCGATTTTGTAACTTCGAATCTTCGACAATATTTTGTTAGATTGAATATAAATTGCTACAAAAGTGTGCGTGAATTCTGTTTGGCACCAATTAAATTAATTTAAACCCCTAATACTGTTTTAGGTATAAATACAATGATTTGCTTTCAAAGAAAGTGTAGGTATGCCGATCCACAGCCGATCTGCTTCGGTGAGTTCGGAATAAATCAGTGCACTAATTGATAGGTCTAAGTGAAAAGTACGGAAGCGTCTATCCAGAAGATTAATGGAACACCGCGATCGGGGGCGAGTCCATTGAGACGAGAACTGATCCATTAGCAGTAAAAAATAATTCGATCCCGACTGATATCGGTTTACGTCGCGAGCTGGTTTGATGCAATCGGGAAATGTAAACGGCTGCAAAGAACGTTAGTCATTCTTGGTAGAGTTTTGCTTATTTACGGAATTCTGCTCCGGACTTACTTTGCACTAATTTTTAGTATGCAAAAAGAGATAAATAAGTATATATGTATAATAATTCATTTCTTGAGTTTATCTCGTTAGCTGAGTTTTTATTTGATTAGTATTGTATCTGAAAAACAGTACAATTAGGCGGCCTCGTATATTTGTTTACGAAAGTATTTTTGATGAAAACTATCCAATAATTAAAATATAATAAAACTAGAAAAATTTCACGTCCTGAGGCAGAAAACGATCCCGCGACCTTTCGCAATCCGGGCGACTGCTCTGACCACTGAGCCACCCAGGACTTGGGATATCCCTGTGAAATTCTTCTAGTCTATCTGAATTTGCGTTTATGAGCTAACGTCCACCCTACAATGTCGAAATATTCTATTTCAACAATAATGTTAAAATCAAAAATCATTTATAATAATGTTAAAATCAAAAATTAAGACTATCCAATAATTTATGTTTTTAAAAATAAATAAATGTAAAGAGAAAAACATTACGCATGTGCCATTTGCGAAACATGACAGATTCAAATACTACAAATACTACGTATTAATAAAGATATGCTCACTTACTAAAATAAATTAAAGGATATGAAAACAACGCATTTTATTCATTTTAGACAACATGTTTCATAGTACCTACCTAACGTTTACTGCTTAATACCTACACAATCGATATCTATATAGAAATAATGTTCACATTTTAATGCTTTTGATGCGTTTAAACGCCTACTTCCCGCCTACTTTGCCGCCTGGAGCATATATTTTTTTCCTCATTTTCTTCTTTATTTGTAATTGTTAGAATTAATGTTAGTTTTATTTTTCAAAGCATCCAGGTTCGATTCCCGAGCTGAGTAAACGTTTTTTTAAATGTATGAATGCAGTTTGTCTTATTACTAAAATCGATGAAATGGTTCCTAAGAAGAGATTTGCGTATGTCTTATAGTTTCAGACTTTCCCATACTGACCGATCTGAATGTGCCGCCCTGTATACTTAAAGACTAGGAGTCAACTCGACGACTCAAGTCGTTAACAACACTCAAACTATAAGCAAGCATTTTTTAATCGTTTTCTCGAACAGGAAAATTCGCGTCAAGCGACGCTACATGGCAGCCTGTCAATTCCTGCCCCACAGCAATCTCTTACAGTCGCCAAGAGCCATCAATCTCCCTACAGACACACCCCTAAACCCGAAACAGCTATTTAAGATGAAGAATAAACTTTAAAAACCGTACCGCAATCTCGATCGCTGAGGGCGGTAAATGAGAAGAGAGAGCCAAGTGAGACAACTATGTATTACGTCTCGTTTTGGCAGGTTTAATTACTGGCGCGACAGTTTACGCGCGCGCGAAGAATTGCAATACGTTTGTGACCACTGAGTTTCTGATTCGGAAAACTGAGATGAGAACTTATAAAGTATTATTGTTGTAATAAAAGTGAAGATTGGCTGCGACGCTAAAAGTACAATACCAAGACTTTCGTTCCAAGCAGAAAGTTTCGGCACACACCGAGACACACCCTTTCAGCCATTTTGGAAACCTGAGTTCGAAACCAGCCCCCTTATTCTCAACTGTCGGAACGAATTCGAATTTCGGAAACTCTATACCTGTCACTTTTTATCACGCTCCGTCAAAGCGGGACGGCATGTGACTTTTCGCATCGAATCCGTGATCCGAAAGTTGAGAATAAGGGGGCAGGTTTGAGGAAATAGTATTATGGACAAAAAAGACAATTCCAATTTTAAAACACAAAATTGACTACCAAACCGTGACTGAGCTATTGATACAAGATACCTATTCCTGCCAACGCTCAATATGATCAACAAATACTTTTCCCAAAAGCGATCATTAAATATTATGGAGCCAATTTCCGATAAGTCAAGCCAGGTTCAGTTGCAGCCGGCAATTCCCGGCGCGACTAAAATATCGGCCTCGGAAATGCAAGATCTGCGAAGGAATTGTTAGATTGTGGCCCTCGATATACAAGCTAAGTCAACTTCGCCTTACCAGGAATAGAAATAATGCCAACCTCAAAAATACAAACTAGCAAAGTTAAATTTAGCTGCAAAATTACCGATTACACTGCTCACTGCACATGAAAGAGGGAACGAAGTATTGTAGTATTAATACATTAGGATTAGGGTAAGACGATTAAGACTTACAAGAGATTTGGTGAGTCAATCGCCTTTATAATCAGCTTAAGCTAAACCCAATCAAAATACGCTTATCCCAAAAAGAAAATTGTGAAGGTACATGTTGCCGACGCACCTTAGAAGAGTTGTTCTGCATACACGAAGTCTGCATACCGTCCCACCGAAGCCACTATAAAACGCGTATAAACTTAAGAATAAGTGTTTCCTATTGTCTAATTTAGATAATAACATAAGATTACGAAATAAAGATTACGTATGTACTGTTTTTAATTACCCTAGATACATAGATAATGAGTTAGGTAGGTTATAACTCTTAACAATGTGCTTTCCATTATACATTTCTATGTTATAATTAGTTTTAAAAAGAATTAGAATAAGTAAGGCACAATTCTTGCACTTTAATAGATAAATATTAGTAGGATAGCACTAAGTAATAGGTTTAAGAGATCATTAACATGTAAATAATTGAATAATTAAAGGAATAGTGTAATTAGATAAGCAAATTAATGAGTCAAATAGAATTAAATCTGAATAAGTGTAAACCAATCAGAGGGCTTACTTTAAAGTGACAATGAGAGGGAACGACCGTCCCGCTTACTCGGAAAAATCGGTAAAAACCCTCTGATTGGTCTTATTATATCGTTCTAGCAACCAATAGTTGCAATATGTTAATTTTATATATTAATAGAGCAAAAAGCCCAGTAAGGCATGTCAGCTCCAGCAATACGAGCTCAATAAATCTGGAAGATACTAGAAGAAAAAACGTCTTTCACTCCTCGGCCGACACCCTATCGAAGACATCTAGAAAAAAGGCACTTGCTCCAGCCAGCGGCACCTCTATCGTCTTGTGTCGTGGGCCTTGAGCCAGTAGTTTCTACCTACATATGCTCACGCATTGTCCTAGGCTCACGCACAGTACACAACATAGATAGCAGCGTAAAACGTAAGCGTACAGCGTAATAAAAAAACAGTTGTCTCAATTTTATGGCACGACTTATTAAAAACGGTTACAGTAAACAGACACTTACTACCTCAGAAGTAATACTCATTATTCCCTCTGTTCAAAGCCACAAATACGCGTTACAATAGCAAAATATTTGCTCTGATAACAACGCTTACGTAGAGCTGATATAGAACACCACAATTTTAGGAGAACCATAATAATTTATTTATATACTTATTTAGACAAAGCACTGGAAATGACTCAACACCACCTGATATGAAGCGGTAAGAAGAGTCCATATGCGAAGACAGCTAGTGCAGTCCAGACGCTGCTCTAACCGCCTCCACGTTGCCGGCCTAAAAGGCTTATTACGTCTCTTTTGAAGGAACTCATATTATAGGACGGAGAAAACACAAAATCCATTGAAAAAGCATTCTTAATCAAACCCTTTAACTTCCACTATCATGGTTCAGAAGCCATCATAGGGCTATTACATAAGTCGTTATACCCCTGAAAGCCCATCAACAATGGTACTAAACCAGATTCCGGGAGAAAACGCAAGTGCCGTATAAAATATTTAGTGGCGCGAACTACGAGGCGTCGAGTGTCGCTGTAACGAGTAGGTATTGCTTTCTGGCTCTTCCTTTAAAACCGAGACGTCTGTGATTCTACTCAACAATTTTTAACGCCCGATAGTTTAATATTATTCTTGCTTTTGTCTACGATGTTAGAACATTTGCCACTTAAATTCTACTAGCAATTCTATCATTATTCTTAGGTTATGACATATTGCTGTGTAGTGTTGTGTTTCTGAACTAAGATAGCCAGTACCCTGTAAGCTTCAATCGAATCAAACGAGTCCGTTCGTCGTCGTGATAACTGTCAAAAGGTATAAAAACGACAGCAGCGCCTCTGTTGTGATTTATTGGAAACCTCTCTTTATACATATGGATTTGAGAGTCAATATGACGATAACCATTTTTAAGCCCCGAAGAAAACAGAGGGGTGTTATAAGTTTGACGTGTGTGTCTGTGTGTCTGTGTATCTCTCTGTAGCACCGTTGTCATGGTTATCACGACGACGAACGTTTGTGTTTAATTCGATTGAAACTTACACAAGGGTACTTGCGATCTAAGTTTAGAAACAGAGCATTACACAGCAATTTATAATAATAATAATAAATAATAAATTTATTAAGTATAATAAAATGTTACAGTTTGTTGAGGGAGTTCTCTCTTTAAGTTCAAGCAACCTGTGTTGAGAGGAATCCGCTCCTTCATTTTACAATTATTATTTAACAAACACAAGCACTACAAACATTGACTATATGTATAGTACCACAAAGTCAATACCTAGCACTATATTATGGCTACAACTATTAACAGTACCTATTAATCTGCGAGTAAAGTAAGTATATACATGAGAAATTTGAATTTGGCATTCAAATGTAACATAACTATCTTAAAACAAAGTTACTAACCTTATGGTCACATAAAATTCAAGAACAAAGGTCCACGAAAGTTACCTTAATTCACAATTAAAAACACTTACACAGATAACTACTATTAATTATGAAATTACCACAAGAAACTAAACAATAAAATATGTGTAGACTTAGTTATACAGAAAATTTTGAACCCACCCACAAGTTGCATAATTTGTCATTACCTATGAATAATGATAGAATTGCTAGTAGAATTTAAGCTGTAAATGTTCTAACATCGAAGGCAAAATCAAGAATAATTCCATGACAGACATACCTTGAGCTGATCCCATACCATCAAAAATACCATAAAAAAGTAGACCCGTATGTAGAGTCGCCTGGGTAGGTAGCCCCGCCTTTCTTATTTCAGCCGTGAAACAGTGCGCTGTATTTCGGATTGAAGTGAAATTACTGGGCATGGACGCCATTTCATCTTAGGCCTCAGGATGACAAACGCACCTGCAATATCAAGTGATTTTTCCTTGTTATTGCAGGTGTCTATAGGCGGCGGTAACCGCTTACCATCAGGTGGGCCGTCAGCTTGTTGGTCATCTAGTTGTATCATCAGGTCGTATGCAATGTCTTTGTGTTTGTGAATAAGTAAACACCTTTTGCGCTTCCCAAGGCAAAAATATTTTTATGCTCCGTGTAAAAATAAATTTGGACTGCAAAGCGCGAAAGCTTTGCTCACCTTATAACAATAATTAAGTATGATTTATACCATCGTTAGTAAGTGTTTAATTAAAATGAAAATTAATGTTAGGCGAGCGCAGTTTTTTCTGTCACATTTAAATTAACAACATTACAGTAATATAAATAAATTATATAACAGCAGCGTGTTGAATGTAATGAAATTAAATGTCCTTCTTAAATAAAACCATGGCAACTAAATTAGTAGACCCCATCAATACAGAGTTTTATCAAAGTAAATTGATTCTACAGTCGTTGGTTTACAGTCCAGATTGTTTTTTTTGTATAGATTGCCAAAAAATCATAAATAAATGGATTCAATTAATTATTTACAATTTTTTCCTTTGTGAATATGTAATGGAAAAAAGTTAACTAGCCCCCGCTAACTAAAAGTACCTACTTAGATTTTGTCATTTTTAATTGTAAAGCCACGAATTCTAGACGCTACGGGTTTTTTTAAACCAGGTGTAGACTACCAAATTTATTATCTATAGCTCTATCACACATGCCTAATCCCGGACACGACCGGACAGCACTTAATTACAACACCCGACCTCTGTCCGGCGGACGCATCTCGGCGTGCAAGATGAAAGCTATTTGTCATCCTCGATATGTATGGCATTATGAGCACATAATTCATGGCTCGGGATAGGCTAAAGCAAATTAATAGGGACCTTGCTGCAGGATAAAGCCACCCTTATCTAGGACAGGACGGCATATCTTTTTGTCTGGGTATTTCTATCCTAATTTAGTACTAGACATGATTAGGTACCTCTTTATGTACGAAAGACCGCAAAAAGATATCAACCTCTCGATAGTATACATAGCAGAGCAGCCAGGGCTTAAGGGGAAGTCCCTGCCCATATTATAGTGCTACTTACGTATTCCCAATAACGCGTGATACGGACATACTTACTTCAGGAGGAGTACCCATCAATTTAGGCTCTCTAAAATGTAGAGGACTACATTAGAACTGTGCTAGTTGCTAGTATATAATACATATTTTATGCTTACGGAATTGTTTGGGAAACGAAGAAATCATAAAGTCGTATAATAAAAAACCGGAATGAATAGCAACTGAAAAAGGACATAATATTTCCGTGTCTAAATACAACTTCAACACTATCTCGACACACAAATCAACCTACATCGAAAATACTCAATCAAACAAATGGCATCTTTGACGATAATGTGGCTGGTGGAAGCACATACCGCATAAGAGGTATATTTGACGACCGACTGGTCGAGTGGTCTGTACCCCTTACTATACAGGCTACTCGGTCAGGGGTTCGAATCCCGATTGGGACAGTTGTTTGATCATGAGTACAAACAGTTGTTCCCGAGCTATGCATGTTTGTATGTTTATTATTCAACTATATTTCTCTGTTATCTAGTATTCATAGCACAGGCTTAATTTTTAACCCTTAATTTGGCCTTGATTTAGGAGTGAGTGTAAAAAAAATATTATATTATTGTTGTAATTTATGTATATCGTTGCGGTAGCTGTTATGGTTAGTGGGTCTCTTTCGCCGTTGGCTTTCTGCTATATAGACATTTTTCTACACAGACATTTTGTGTTCTAGTTTTATTTACTATTTAGTCATTTTGCGAGGTAGGTATTGACTTCTGGATCCGTTGCTTTACTTTGACATATTATTATATTGCTCTCTACTATTAAAAACTTCTCTTATCCTTAAAATGAGATAAAACAAAACTAATCTAAATAAAGCCGATCAAAAACATTTAATATTCTTCCCAGGAAAAAAACCATCTGCTGGTAATTTTTCATCAATATGTATGTGTAAATAAAGTGGAGATTGGAATTACAGATTGAATAGTCATTATCAGATAAAAGACTAATAGTATATACTCGCCAACAGTCCTGATCGACTCGATAACAATATTTAATTACTTAAATGTCGTAACAGAATTTTGTACGTACAATTATATATAATTTGTATGTACATTGATTAGATCTGTCGATACCAGGGTCTTTTGTGTTATCAATAATAATAATAATGTTTCTATACTTATTACAAGGGTGCAAATAAGGAACGTGTAAACATTCACGTACACTGAAAAAAATGAAAAAAAACTCTTCGGTTATATTTGTAATAATCATTTGGCGAGGTGCAATTACAGTTTATTTGATTTGACAAAGACCATCGCTATGCAACTTTATTTTTGGGGAGGTGTTACTCTAAGTTATGTAGTCACTTTTGAGCTACAGGTACTTGAGAGGTCAGTTGTTTTTTTTTCAGAGCAGCAAACAGCGTTCGGTTCGTCTGATGGTAGGTGGTTACCTAAGACCCTCGTGTCACATTGGGCATGACTCACGCGCTGCCAACCCTGTGACATTCAAGATAAATCTTTGTTAACAGTATAACAATCAAGTTCCCTGTTCCCACCAACGCTTTCGAAATGAGCTCCTTGACCTTATTCACCACAGGAACACACCACTACAAAGTATGTACCTAGTGTAATCAAGCTACGATCTTCTGTAAGGCACAGTCAAAATTTAGTACCTCTTAGTAATTACAAAAAAGAAGAAAATATCGCTAATTATGTAAATATAGTACGTGTTAGGCCCGTATGTAGGGTCGTCTGGGTACCACCGCCTTTCTTATTTCAGCCGTGAAACAGGTCGCTGTGTTTCGGATTGAAGGGAAAGGTAGCCAGTGTAATTACTGGGCGTGGACGGCGTTTCATTTTAGGCCTCAGGATGACAACGCACCTACATTATCAAGTGATTTTCCCTTGTTATTGCAGGTGTCTATAGGCGGCGGTAGCCGCTTACCACCAGTTGAGTCATAAGCTTGTTCGCCATCTAGTTTTATAAAAAATACACTATTTTTAATATAATGGACCACGAACATGAAGTAAACCATCAAAATAAATACCATTTAAAATACAATAGAATTTAAGCGGTTTATCCTGTTATCGTCCAATAGTAAGACAGCTGCAAATTCCTGAAAACGTCCGCGATTGCTTTCTTCAGCCATAATCTGATATATTAGAAAAGAATTGAAGCGTTTATCGTTGTTTCGACGAAAGTACCGATATTACCTCCCACCCCATCGGACGAACAGACCGATATATTACATCTATATCATGTGTAGTGTGCGACTCCGTTTACAAAACTTTTCTTCTTGACTGAGCAGAAAAGAACGTGAAAGCAAAAAACATAACGGAAGCCTTCTTAATCTTTACCCTGTAACAATATACAGAAATACATGACTAACTATACTTTGATGCCATAGCCCGTGTGGTTGGTAAATTCTTTTTCTATCAAAACTAATATGCCGTGTAACTAGTAATTAAAATTATTTTAAAAGATTTATTAGGACTCCTCACTAAAAATTGTAGAGTAAATTAGATTACTAAAACGAGATTACTAAACAGGCCAACCTGCTTAAGACCGTACTGCCGTATATTAATTGAGCAATGTTGTATATACCTATAATTGGTGCACATATCAGCATAGTGATTTTATAAGTGTTTGTTTGTATAGCTACATAATTATGTGTACTGTTGGTGTATCGAAAATAAATAAATAAGACTGTCTCACATAATTACAGAAGCGAGCCAAACTATCGGACGGTCTTCTTGATGTAATAATAGGTAAGCTTTGACCAAAGCCTGAAGATGCCTGTAATGGCAGAGGTTACACTATCTAATTATCAAAGTTCTGCTTTTTTATTTAACAAAAAAAACATTCCTAATAATTACTGTAAATAACAATTTCTTGTCAATAATTATATCTTTTGCATTTTTATTTTTATGAAGTAGAAATATAAGTTCTCAGAAAAGCCCATTAAAAGTTGCAAGCAACAACTCACTTAGAGCGTTGAGCGACAATCGCCCGTCCAGCGCGCGTTCTCATTACTTCCACAAAGTTTTTAAGCCATTGTACAGGAGTGGGATCTCTCCACTTGATTCATCTTAAAACCGGGAGTATCTTCTGCGGGGAGGAGGGTACAAGGGTATCGACCGCGCGGTACGACGGGTCATTCACCCCGCGCCCCGCCGTAGCGCCTACGACGTAGCCCGTAGTCCGTAGTCCGTAGCATACCCGAAAACAACGAATTATTTTTTCTATTTCAATATTGGAGTGTTATTTGTTTTTGTTTATACAGCATTATATGGAGGCAATGTTAGCGTTCCAAATTTATCTTTAGCGAAATTGGATTATTTTGGGAGTTTAAACGGAATAGAATATCGCCACTGATATTTTTATCTAAAAATATAACTAGTTGTATGTTTCATGGACATAATGTTATGGCTTAACTATTTCAAAATTACGATATCTCTCGAGTTGTAAAGCACCCAAAAGACAGAATTTTCTGTGCTTGAAGCCGTTCGCGGGCTGCTAGCGGTCTTTGAACTGGTGTCTCTTTAATTTTGACTTCTACAATTCTATGGAAGAAATGGGGTTTTAAAAAGTTTACTTTCTTTCGTAAAATATGATCGTAATAATCTTTTGTTGGCATACAATAATCTAATAGCTTAAAGACTTGCATGGTATTTAGTTAATCTTATTATCTGTACGTAATTAAATATTGCTTGACGTTTTAAGAGCTTAGTAATATAAATTATTTTGACGTTTTTATTGTTATGAATGTTTTTATGTTGTATAGTTGTATGAAAAAACTTTTTATTAAAAAGTTCTCTTGGAAACTCAAAACTAACATATATACATATCCCGAATCTGAATCAGATGTATGACGTAGAGAAAGCTTTCTCTCTCAGAGCTTTACCTTTTTGGATTCCAGTTACCAATGCAAGATGGTACATCAAAAGAGCTTCCAGTAGCTATTAATTGCAATTTAAATTACAAAATTTTATAAGAAGTTTGTAAGGGTGGTCTTATCTTTAAAAGAGATCTCTTCCAGCCAACATTTACCGCCAGCTCTGATAATAATTACAAGTATTCATTTGTTTGAAAACCACTTCAGAATTGGTATCGGGTTACTTATCTCTGACCGGATGAGAAGAAGACGAAGAATAATGAAAAACGCGGAATTGTATACCTTGTGAAATAAACAGAATGTCAAATTTGGTATCGAATCAAATCGTAATTTCAGATTGAAATGTATCTCTTGTTTACCATATTTATGAATTTTCAAATAAAAAACGAACAGCGGCCACCTTTGTCCGAAATTATGATATTCCTAGATGCCATATTACACACGGTGGGCCCTGTAACAGGAGCAAAGAATTTAAAAATACATACTTTAACTAATTAGTACCCCTAGCACGACCATTTTTAAATATCGAATCGTAATAGTATTGTTCACGCACGCTTAAAATTTCAAACAAAAGCCAAAACAAAAGCTAACGTAACTACTCGATACGATGGTAATTCGAAATTTAAAAGTGTTCGTGCTAGAGGTACAGTAATTACGTCCAAAGAGTATTAATTAATTATAATGAAAAATATTCTTCCTGTTATTTTCTAACAACATTAATCGAGACAGCAATGTGCTACAGACATTGTATCCAGTCGCTATAATTGACAGTGACATTTAGTGACACTAATACATGTAAGAATCTATCAAAATGCCCGGTACCGAGATATCTTACGACCATTAAGCGACAATATCGCAATGTGAAAATTTGTTGATGGGAAATCCTAATTTTAAATGGCTATTTTCCGTAATTTAAGAACTTTGGAGCATTAGGACCACTTTGTAATATTGTGGATACTTTAAGAAATCTCTGTTTTCATTTTTTGCTTTAGTTACAGGGCCCACACTGTATATTCCGTTTGTCTGTCGAGATTCGGTCTCTTGCTGACTGTGTGATATATTTTTCTGGAACTCCTGGCTCTAGACAACAGCACATAGCGACAACAATAAAATACAACACATCAACAATGGAACTTACAATAACAATACAAGAATTACGTGTGTTTTTCGTCAAATGTCTTTTCCGTTGTTTTATTTTTTGATTTTTAAGAGTTCTTAAAATTTTACACAATTTCTCGCTGTAAACCGATTCCACTATTACGTCTACGGTTCGCTTAGCCAAGGCCTCACGCCTAATTTTATATTCAACACATGAGTATTAAGCAATGAAACTTGATTCATTTAAACCTATATTTTCCGCGCAAGTTAACAGCTTTATGTAAACTTTTAACGGCCCAAGTTAACGTAATAAAAATGCAATCAGAATGCGAATATGGTGTTTGAAACAACTTAGAAATGTTTCAAGCTACTCTTCGTCACACTTAACAGGCTGTTATGGGTGTAGTTACGGGTTATTGGCATTTTTCATCTTTAGCCTTTCACACCTCAGTGTCTAAGTGGTATTTTGTCGGTAAGTCGCATGTCCAAGTCTTATTTTGTCCAATTCACTTTTCATATATATACAAGTTGGTGCCGTCAATGCGACTATTAATTGAAACCTGGGCTATATTAGACGATAGAAATGTTTTGTAACTTTCAAACAGAAAATGTATTTGATAATTTTACATCATTTCTACAAAATAATGCAGCCAATGTTATATTATTTCATACAAATGTCATGAAATTATCAAGTGAATAAGATGTTTTTGAAAGTTGCAAAACATTTCTATGAACTAATATAGCCCATGTTTAATTTATTGTTGTATTGACGGCACCATGCTTTGATTTTCAACTTTGGAAGTAAATGAGGATGACTGGCTGGTGGAATAGGCCCAGTCTAATCGGCTAGAGGTCCTTATGAAAACCTAATATCTATATAGTGGTTAAGCGTTGAGTGCATATAGTTTAAGTAACTATCGACCTAGACATTTAATTGGATGCCAGCGTTTTTAAGAACGGCCTATGCATCCAATTTACTGTCTAATTTAACAAGGTAGCTGCGATATCTAAACACCTAATATCTACAATAAAATAGATCTAATATCATGTCAGTTGAATTCTTACCCCACCTGGACTGCAAACTTTTACGGGAGGGACTACCTCGAAAATGGGGACGTAATGTGTGTGTGTGTGTGTGATATAAATATCAGTGTGTGTGTATTCCCCATCGATTGGGTGATTCACAGCCTTCTAACAACGGTGTAAGGAATGGCGGTCAAATAATAGCCGGTGCTGTGATTTTACGATTTTGAACCTTTAGTTATTGTTATGAGGTCTATTTTTATGTGATCATAGGAGAATTATTACAACGGTATATCATGTTAGAGTTAGGTAAGTATTTTCGCACGCAATTTTAAGTATTTAATCACACCAACCGTGGCTGTAATAATTTCAGTAAGTTATTTTTTTTTTCATGCATTCCCAAGTGTAAAAAAATCAATTAACCCAAAGATTCATAATTATTTCTGACATTATTATTTTTTTCCTTATTTTAATAGCAGAAAGAGTTCATATAGCAAACGGATAATATATAGTATACCTATACGTATATACATACCTATAAACACAGGACCTCGACGACGACATTATGGTAATAAGTGAGTGTTTGTTTAGCTCATATACATATTATATATTATTATTTGATGCAGTGAACTGTCTGATTGTAGCCGCCATCAATTTCATAACATGGCGTGTTTACATACCCCCAATGTGTGTTCAATTCAAGAAGTAAGAAAGGGAAAGGGAAATGACGATTTTGAAACTAGAATCACAAGCTGATTGCGAAATATTTTTTAACCAAAAACGATTATAGGAAATTACAACTTTGAAATTAGAACCACGTAGCTATTTGTGAATCGAACTATTTTTTAATTCGAACTAAGTAGTTAGGTTTACTATAAACCTAAATCGCCAGTACACAAATGATAAAGGAAATGTCAATTTTGAAATTGGAATTCGCGTATTCGATTATTTTTAAATTCGAATTAGTGTTAAAGAGCAAACTTAATAGCCAGTAACAAAAAGTTTGTGTTAAATATTTGATTTAAATTAAAGGGTAATAGGCAAAATAAATTCAAATACTCCATTTCTGATTCCAAGCCAGACAATGCAAATATGTCTCAACTGGGATCTATTCTTAGATAGTCTATGTAAAGGTGTATAGTCGGCAGCATATCAGACACGACACTTGTAATTTCAAACCAACCTTTTTCAGCTGCAGTAAAGACGATTTTCGCGGGGCCAATGATAAGCTTGATATAGGCGCTGCTGACTGACATCTTTCGTATAGTCGCACCCCTTTCTTCCATTCCACTCCATTAGACATGTCTGTCGTCGCTATAAAGAAATAGGCTGTCGGAATATTCGCCAGCAGAATATGCGGAACTCCCATCTTGTTTTATGTGTTTTATAATCTGTGATGTCATTCGTTATGTGAACGAATGATTGAATGAACTGAGGCAAGCTAAATTTGATTGAGGAAAATATTTAGAAAGAGTTAATACCGAAAATTCGGCAGTCTCTGAAGAGATAATAGATAGTCGGTAGCCACTGAAAAGCTAAAAAGTTTAAGGGAATAAGGGTGTTCCCTTAGTATGAATGTAGGTTTTTCAAATACATTTCGAAAATATGAGTTACTTATTACAACTATAAAATGCATTGCAAAGTATTTTTTTTGTCAACAAATTTTCAAACAATGGTGATATAAATAATACATACTTATTTGATTTTAAAAATTGTACGAAAATCAAAATCAAAAGTATATTTATTCAAGTAGTCCTAAAAAGCTCTTTCGAATCGTCAAAAATCACAAAATAAGTATATCTAATTAAAAAATGGTCTCACAATGTCATATTGTCTATCTGTCTGTCATGTCTGAATTTACACCGGTTCCGGTACTAATAGTTTCCTCACGGTAAATAACATTCCGAGGTCATTTTTATACAAATAGAAGTGGCTACTGTCGGCTATAGATACCTGCAATAACAAGAAGAAAAAACCCCTTGATATTGCAGCTCCGTTGTCACCCTGAAGGCCGAGATGAAATACCTCCCATGCCCAGTAATTACATTGAACTGAAAAAATTACAACTTAACTTTCGACAATCTGTACCTCAAAAAAGTGACTACATAACTTAGGGTAGCGCCTAGCCAAAAATAAAGTTGCATAGACATTCAGCGTTTTGTTAAATCAAATAAACTGTTATTACATCTTGCTAAATTTTGGTAGGTAACCGAATAATGAATGTAACCGATTTAGTTTGGCTAAATATTTTTTCATTGTGGCTACCTTTCCCTTAAAACATAGCGAACTGATTAACGGTTGAAATAAGAAAGGTGGTAACGTTGGAGGTACATACGGGCGTACCACCAACTAATTTTAAAAGAAAAGGTTTATAAAAAATGTTTCTCAATTTGATGATTTTTTGATGCTCGCGTAATTACTCCAACGATCAGATCAACAACGCAAAACTCATACCTATTCCAAGCGCAACGCCCCAACAGTGATTATAATACTATCGCATTTCGATTTTGAACCCTATTGTATGGGCTTTAGGATGGCACGGATCCAAAGTGTAATGCTTGATATGCATTTGACGGTACATAAGGATAATAGGAGTTATTCCATTCGCCGGACGTCGTCGGCGCGTGACGGTAATAACAGAAAAGTGGTCCGATGCGGAATTATTATGGCATTATGCGTGAGCGTGAGCTAATAGTGGTTAAATATTAGTCAACAAAAACACTGTGTAGGATCCCAAAGTAGAGAACTTAGGCCACCACTACACTAATACCGTTACCATCTACTACCTGTTACCGCCTTAATTGTGGCATTTAATAACCGCCTAAATTACCGCCTTAAAAGGTGTGGCTACACTACAGTTTACCTAGAAATGCATTGGCATATTGTTCATAATTCATTGGAACTATGCGATAAAAACATAATTTTACAAGAAGGACGTTGATGGTACGGCGGAATGAATCTCTTACAAGATTTAAAAGAAGATGGTGGACGATTTCTATGATTTATAGACATGGTTTAAATCAGAATAATTCAAAATTCGAGCGCCCTTTCTTCAACCAATCAATGTCGGTCGACACATGCGTTTCCGATAAACACTCCACAGCTGGACAAAGGCGTCCACCAATGGTTTCCGCGACGATCGGTGCTGCACTGGACTGGCAACAGCCACCTGCGACCTTCACCAGCTCGTCGGTCCACCTTCTTGGAGGCCTGCCCACGCTGTATATCCCGGTACGTATTCGCCACTGCAGACCACAGTACAATAACAGTTTAGGACACCGTAGAAACAATAATCATTTATTTCCAATTTACAGTTAACCAAAACCAATAAAATAAAATCTAGTCGGTGCAACAAAATTAGTCAGAAGTCTAGCAAATAAATCAAAAAATAAAATGTTATTTTACAGTACGACTCTAATGAATATAATTGAGTTATCATAATTAAAAAGTAGTGAGTACTTAACAAGCAATCAATCGATCAATCGTTTTTGGCTATCCATAAGTCCGACCTGTCTCGTTATCGCTAATCAAATTAAAAACGCAAATTTTATTTACAAATTACATTTGCATAAAATCGATGTTTTGAATTTCAGCAAAAAGTTTTTTTCATTGGGGAAAAATCAATTAGAAAATTAATCAAATACTGTCGTGTGGTCTGAATAAAACTTGTTTTACCCTCGCCTGCATTACAAAAGCCTCTATCTGCCCTCCCGATATTTACTGAGGGGCGATTTCATATTCGGGGGCCGGGGCTGCCATCGACAGAGGTGACCCATCAGCCTTTTTGCCCCAGCTCGTGATTAATTAGGCCCAAGCGGAGTTAGATTAATGCCCGGGAAAAACACGGCTGAATCAATTTCCTACAACGAATAGTGCAAGTAAGCAAAGATTCACAATGGGGCGGAAAAAATGTTAACGCTCGAATAATATGTCGTGTTATGATAAAACGGCAATAAACCTAGGCTAATATACGTTTTCAAAACAACTAATAGAGCGAATACAAAGAATTTATTGGACAATATTCCCTTAAATTGTCTTTCCTGCTACGCATCACTAACTTAAAAGTTTTTTTAAAATTCTTTGTAACCAGTTTCATATTTAGATGTTTTCGTTGTAAGATAAGATCTTTAAAAACATATCTAATCAATAACTCATTAATCGTATAATCAAGAAAAATACAGCATTTGGTCACACTGTTTGTCAAATAAAGTCTATTGTTGCGCACGCGCGCCCACCCGCAGTCGCTATGAAGACGCTCCATAAAGTGGCCATCAGCGCCGCCATTGTTATCGGCGTGGGGTTGGTTGTGGGTAAGAAAAAATAGCTTACTAACCATTAAATTATACTTCAATACTAGAGACAGTTAGGTGAGACAAAATCTTGGAAAATTCATATTTTTATGTTATTTAAATGATGTATTGATATGATAAATGAGTAATAAAAACACTCAAATTTAGCTCAATTTGTTGTCTTGAGAACACAATAATTAAAATTAAAGTACTAATTATAAAATGAGCTTCCAATTTAAATATTTCCTTAGTAGATAGTATAATTTATTTTAATTTCTTCAATAATCTACCGTGGCGTTAATCGCATCGATGGTTTACCACGACACAATTTCCTACAATCCATTCTTGTTCATCAGGCAGCATCACCTGGGCAGTCCTAGCTTCCCGTGACCCAGTGCCTGTCCCCCCAGAACTGATCGAGCTAGACTGGTGGCAGCACTGTGTTTTATACCAGATCTACCCAAGATCCTTTAAGGACAGCGATGGAGATGGCATCGGAGACTTGAAAGGTAAGAGACACTATTGTGAAACATACTTTATTAAGAGTTGTGAGGATAGCAAGGGGACATACGGCTTGCTTAAATATAACTGGTAACAGCAGACAATAGATGCAATATAAAAACGCAAGCAGCCTTATAGATAAGCAGTAATCTCTTAATTTCAGTCACAGAAATCACTCGTTGTGCCATATTATTGTAGTCATTTAGCATGACCTTCAACTAGGAGTACAACAATAACATACACGAAATAATACCATCATGAATATATAAATTACAGCTAATGATTTCCTACCAGTTTAATATCGTAATGACCCAGCATTCTTAATTTGAATACTTTGTTTCACTCAAAACATATGACCAACATAGATAATTTCTTAATCTTTCTACTTTAGTGGTAATAAAAAATTATATTTACCTACTAACATAATTTAAATGATAAATTGTTTCTAATCTAAGTGTGAAAATCAGATAGACAAGGTTACATTTATAATTATTAAAAAGAAGCATATACGGGATTTTACGCTCGTTTTTTTATACTATTAGATGAGAAGCAAGCTGGTGGCCCACCTGGTGGTTAGTGGTTACCGTCGCCTATAGACACCTGCAATAACAAGTAAAAATTACTTGATTTTGCAGGTAAGTTGTCATCCTAAGGCCTAACTTTAAATATTTTTCATGCCCATTAATTACACTGGCTACCTTTTTTTATTTTGAGCGGAAGCTAGCGCCCTGGATAAGTACCACCATCTACAGAAGATAGCAGCCATAGAATACTGATTTTCTTTAGTACTGTTCTTCTCCTTCTAATAAACGCTTGGGTGATACCTTTAGTATTCGAAGTATCTATAGGCTACTGTAATCACCAGACGGACCAAATCCTTGGTTGCCGACTGCCACTCTTACTTCGAAAGAGGGTTGTAGCTCTACCTTGATGAACCATAATGAAATAGCATTACTATAGTGCCGTGCTTCTACGATGAATAACTTTGAAAATTTCTGGCCCCCGGGAATCGAACCCTGGACCTCTCTAGATCTGAGTTCGGTAGTCTTGGTAGACTAGACCACAGAGGCGGTCAAACTTGCACTTTCTCGCACTTGTTCTTTGCAAAGAAATATGCGAACCAGCCATCTCCAGACGGAAAAATTCAATCATCAGAACCATTGTTGTTTATTTAACTAAAATACTATTTTAAAAGTTAGAAGTACTCTATGATATTTACACGTCTACCAGGCATCATCAGCGAGTTGGAACACTTCGTGGACGCAGGCGTGGATGCCATCTGGATGTCTCCCATCTTCACCTCGCCTATGATCGACTTTGGCTATGACATCAGCGACTTCTACGACATCCACTACGAGTACGGAACCATGGCAGACTTTGAAGAACTTTTGGAGAAAGCGCACGAGCTCGGTAAGAATCTGGGAATTATTTTTTACAATTTAAGCAGCGATTCTGCTTTTGGACTAGAAATCCAGTAGCCTTAAAATTTGCCTATAGCTGACCCTGCTCACCTGGAACTTTAACTACTGACTGTCATGTGATACCATCATGAATGAGTTTTTGATTTGAAAATTCCAAGTCTTAAAAACCCTGAAAATAATATTACGAATTACTTTACGTAATAAAATATCGTGAAATAATCTGATACGATTTGTTAAAATTCCATTTATATTACGTTCATTTCTCCAGATTACAATTTTAATCCTATTAAGCACTCGCGAACCTGATAATGAATAAACAACGAAATGATTATCATTTGGATGACAAATATTCTAAAAAAATAGAAAAGACGGTAAATTAGATTGAATCGTTTGAAGGTTATCACTAATAAAAAGATCTTTGAAAAAATGTCACAAAACCAATATGAATCAAAAAATAAGTTCAAATTATTGATGCTATTGCAACCTTTGCTTTCAGGCATTAAAGTTCTGTTAGACTTCGTTCCAAACCACGCCAGTACTGAGGCGGAGTATTTTACGAAGTCAGTGTTACGCGTTCCTGAGTACGAAGATTTCTTCATGTGGGCTGACCCCCTGTGGGTGGATCCGGAAAACGACACAAACCGTTTACCACCCTCGAATTGGGTAAGAAACACGATTAACGTTTAATATAATAACCTAGAAAACGCGAGAAAGATCGTATATGCTTGGGACTTAATTTTAATTTAAATTCAGTATATCTATTTCTCACAATATGTAATAGGGAAAAGAAAACAAGAATTTGTTCAGAGCTGTCAACTTAATTTAGATAGATTTCAATGAAACCATTTTAAGACGGCATGTACAGAGATGCTTCCTAAACACTGCATTTCATCACGTTCACACACACACACACACACACAGCCATCCTTTTCGTATTCATATTGAGAGAAAGAGATGCACTAGACTTAGCATGTGCTCTTCAAAATAAGGGCCATTGAATTTAATACCTAAAGGTGGCCAGCACGCGTAATATGACGAACTTGAGAAAGGTTGCATATGTATCGACATGTAATTTTTCTCAAGAGGGATTATACAGGAGTTAAATTACAATCTGAGTAATTAAGATTCGATTTAGATAAATCCCTTCTCCTTGCCCCTGTAGTATAAGGTGCCGACTAAGGTCGGCACCTTATACTACAGGGGCTTTCGACCTATAATACCCATCGTAACTTAAGGAGATTACTTTATAACGCAAGCTATTGTCATTTGAAGGTTAGCCAGTTTGGTGGATCAGCCTGGGAGTGGAATGACGAGCGTCAACAATACTATCTTCACCAGTTCGCTGTTGAACAAGCAGATTTCAACTTCAGAAACCAAGCGGTCAAACAGGAGATGTTTGACATTATGAAGTTCTGGTTAGATAAAGGAGCTGATGGCTTCAGAGTAGATGCTTTGCCTTATCTCATCGAGGCAGACCCAGCTGATCACAATGGCACATACCCAGATGATCCTCTCAGCGGGTTAATGCAATTCGAATCGCATCAGCTGGGATATACCATTCCTCTATATACGAAAGATCTGATTGAACTCTACGATGTGGTTTATGAGTGGAGAGAGTACGTTGACAAATATAATGAAGAACATGCTGGTGATACCAGGTACGTAATCAATAAATTTAGATTATAATTATTTGTAATATTTCTGTTATAGCTCAAGTTGTTAACATGATGTTTGAGAGTTCCATATAATTATTTTGTTGAATTTTCCTGTACAGAGTGCTGTTTTCGGAAGGGTATGCGAATGTGACCATGACGATGCTGTACTATGGCAACGAAGAAGGCGCAATCGGGGCCCACTTCCCCTTTAACTTCGACTTCGTCACGGACCTGTCGGCTAATTCCAATGCCAGAGACTTTGTCTACATCATCTTGAGGTGGCTCACCTACATGCCATATCGTGCAGTCCCTAACTGGGTGGTGTGTAATACTTCCGAGCAAAAATTTTACGTATAGTATCTTTCTAAATACACTATTCAATTTCACAACTATTTTTTTCCAGTTTGGCAATCACGACAACAATAGGATGCCGACACGTTTCCGCACCGACATGGTGGATGGTCTGAACTCTCTTAACATGATGCTACCAGGAGTAGCCGTGACTTACCAGGGTGAAGAAATCGGCATGAGGGACGGCTATGTCAGCTGGGAAGACACTGTCGATGTGGAAGCCTGCAATCGAGGCGACAATGAAACATACCACTTGTACTCCAGAGACCCCGCCAGGACACCTTTCCACTGGGATAACACCACCAGTGCTGGCTTTTCAAGCAATATAACAACTTGGCTACCAGTCGCTGAAGACTTTATGGAGATCAATTTGAGAAAGCAGAAGGAAGATGAAAGAAGTCACTTCAAGGTAAATGTCATAATTAAACAATTTATACTTTTGTCTAGGTTATCTTTGTTTTCGCCTTTATTTGCTAGTGTACAGTCCAGTGCAGTCCACAGCACATCAAGCGTAACAGTTCGATCTTGAAACCGCTGTTTCTTCGCTTATAATAGAAACGGCTATCGTAAAACAACTGTTACACTGTCTTGCTGTAAGGTATCGTCTGTAGTAAAAAACTACTTTTAGTATGGAGTAGAACAAAAATGAAATGAAATAGACAAGAACTATCCATATTGTTCTAGTATTAAATAAGTTTTCTTCACGTGTCTCCAGGTCTACCAAGCGCTGACTAAGCTACGTAAGGAGACAACTCTAGCTCAGGGCGAATACGACATCAGGGCATTTTCAGACAGGACTTTCTTCCTCGTACGAAGTCTACCAACCTATGATACCCTGGCATTGGTATTCAACGTGGCAAACGCGACAGACACCGTAAACCTTTCAAGGGTTACTCATCTGAGACTACCAGCAACTGTGTATACATCAAGCATTCATTCAAATAGAGTAGCAGGGTAAGAACATTTTTTTATGTATCCAAGTTAAACTATTTTTGCATTAAACTATTTTTGAGTGAATACGACTCATCTGGTTGATGAATAATCATTATCTGTGCTAGCGGCATCCATAACACCAAATTTTAAGCGGTTTATTTTTGCTTTTTTTTTTAAGAACTACATGTTGGCGTATGATGGCTATAGTTAAAGTCTTTCACGCCCATTGCTACAGTTATATTGTTCGTGGAAAATGATAAGTACTGTTTAAAACTAAATTGATGTAGAAAGAAACTAAAACAAGTAAGATTTCAGATATAGAGATCGCTGGCTGGATCGAACGAGAATTAAAAAAAAATCTCACTTAGAAGAACCATGACTAAAGAATTTACATGTATATTATTAAAATTTTGACTATGTATACTGTGTTCTTCTAAACAACATTTTTTTTTATTATAATCATGTGTTTTTGTATTTGAACGTGAGAATTTTAGTTTAGTACCTACATTTCTAGAGAGACTATCTTTTTAAACGGAGTTAAGTCTTATTTGACCTTTTCTTATTCCAGTGACGTCATCGATTCAGAACAGCTCACTCTGCAGGCTGGAGAGGCACTCCTGCTCCGCGGTCCGCCAATATAATTAGAATTTTGTAATTAATTTTATAATTAATTCTAATATTTTACTTAATCTGTGATCGTGTGAATCAAGAGACTTATTTTCGGCAACGTTAAATTATGTAAATAAGATAATTGTTTTGAAACATTTAGTTCAATTTGTAACTTAATTTTAATGTAATTTACCTTAATTTACGAGGATTAAACTATTTATATATTTATAATGAGCATGTTGTGTTGACATTATTCTCACTTTATAAAAGGTAAAATATAAATAATTTTAAAATTTTGCGATGCATTATGACGATCAAACACTAACTCACGGGTCATAAGTGGCATTTAAATACCTTTTGGATTGCTTTATGTACTTGCTAGGTTTCTCTAGCCGTTTCAATTTTTAGTATTAATTTTTGATGGTGATATATACTTCATTACCCTGAATGTATTCACTCTGTTCTCAAAGTGGAAAATCATCATTACCTAACCATATTCCAGATTTTACTTCAACTCGGGGAATGAGGTGTAGTCTTTGTTCATTCTCCTTCATTATTCGGTCTCCCAAAATTCTTTTATGTTTTTGGCAGATCCTTCCATCTCTCTTTCTGTCTTCCTCTCAATATCTTGTACCAATTAGTAACCCTACTACGTATATTAAAGTGTTACTAAAATAATTGTTACACAAAAAGATCGATGCATAAGTTACTGTCAGAAAAAACAAAACAATAATTGCCCTTGTTGTTCGCATTATAATAGAACAATTTTTTTTCTTTGTGATCGTTGCTATATCAATAGCATTAGGGGGTGAAACTAATTTGCGGTTAATATTATGCAACAGCCTGCCCTTTCGTGTCAGGCGCTTAATTATGACATAACGTGGTTCCATTCGAAGACGCTGTAGGTAATAACTTTATAATGATTGATTTATGAGCATCATCAGCTTTTAATGGCTTTTAATGTGATCTTTATAATAATTTTATAACTTTGCTAGCAAGTTATAAGTTTGAGGGTTTATAGAAATACATAACGTTTTCTTTCACATTTTTTTTAACTTCCGGTAATAGCAATCGCTAACCCAAAGTGTTCTCTCAATTTATTAATAATTAGGTAGGCACAAGTTTACAAAAATGCAGCAGAACAAGAAAACATGTATGTATGCGTGCAAAGTAATCAAGCAGGCATGCAGCAAGTAAACTGCCTCCAATTAGATCATGAATCTTTATCTATTGACTTCAAATTAAGCATAAATACAATAAAAATAAATAATCATCTGTTTCAGTTGTCAAATTTCATCCTCTTAGGGCTTACACTACACCATCAAATCAAAAGCGGATTAACTTTTGCTATGAAAAGTGCGAAAGTAGTTCTGTCTGTCTGATAAGTAATTACTCCTAAGCCACTGAACAGATTTCGAAAGGATAGATTACATCCTGATAAAATATATGCTAGTTTTTGGAGTGTTAATTGTCAACCACGCGGGCGGAGAGGTAGATAAAGAAACATATTAGAAAACAATGAAAAAGCGATTGTTTTTGGGATACCGCCCGAGACTCAGGATACTCAGCCAGTTGAGAGCTCTTAAAAGTAAAGTAGCCGTAACATACGCCTACAGTCCCTCTGGACAGAATTTGTTTTGACAGTTACTAAGTTACTTAGTTGATGCGGTCATTGAAGGACTCCAAGAACTTAATGAACTCGAAGCGTTAAGTTTTATCACATAAGAACAGATAGGCCGTTTAATTTATCTTAGGAACTACAGCAAAACCATCATCACAGTCAACAGCCTATATACGTCCTACTACTGGGCACAGGTCTTTTTAAAAGCTCCCCATGTGTTTTTTCCATGTGGGAGAAATGAGGAGCTTGGGCCATAATACAACCAAGCTGGCACATTTTGTTTGGTGGGCTTAGATTGTAAAAGTTGCTTTGGTTTCGTAATCGAAACCAAAGGGCTCATACTACTGCGCCAGCGAGTTCCTCCAACATTAGAAGAAGAACTACAAAATTAGTTGAAAACTTACTAAAGGAAACCATAAAAAATACTAGATATAATAGCGGGAAAGATAAGATTAATGTGTGTAGTTCCTGATCGGGAAACTTCTGAACTCTCAATCAACAAGAAAGACTAAGTTCGTGTAGCAAGATATAAGTTAAAGGACCTGTAGTATAACTATTGATAAGTACATAGGTACCTAGTAAGGTTAGTGATCGCTTACTAAAGGCCTTCAAGTTCATAGTCACCCAACAAGCTATAGAATGAGCTATGCTAGATGTTTCTATGACATGATCTATAAGATAGAATCAGAAATGAGGACATCCTTAAGAAAAACCATAGTCACTGACATAGCTCATAATTATGATTATCAAGTTGGAGTAGCAGTATGCAAAGCACATAGCACGCAGAACTAACGGCCGATGGGAAATTAAAGCTAAAGACCTTCCACTAGATGAACAGACGACCTGCTCAGGGTAGCGGGGAGCCATTGGATGCAGACTGCGCAGAAACGATCCATTTGGAAATCGAAGGCGGAGGCCTTTGTTCAGCAGTGGGCATCATAGGCTGATATGACGATGATGATGATGATGATGATAATAAGAGGCAGACTTCAACGTCAAGCAAACATAGTCCACATGACTGTTACCATCGTCTACAGATATCTAGAGTATGAAGAAATAGGTCAAACATTCTGGAAACTAGTGTTGCTACTGCCTCCCATGACAGTTAATTACACTGGCTTCTTTTCCTGTATATCGAAACACAGTCAACTGCTTCACGTTTGCATAAGAAAGGTAGTGGTATCTATCCAAAGGGAATACCAACTTAAGAAGGTACTGAAAATATTCAAACTTTAGGACGGAATTGTACAGTGAACTCTAACTAAATCTCTAAATGATATATTGTAATATGTATGCCTATCGATGGGACATATAAATTTTTCTAACTAATATCTATGTGAACTTCAATGTACTTGTGCATGGAATAAATTATTATGATAATAAAGATAAACAAATATGGTTGCAAAAAATGCCTTGAAATGAGCGCAGAAGATTAACTGTATAGGTTGTCCATTCTCCAGCAAAGATGGATATTAATAAAAGTGAACCGAAGAATACCTAAGTCAATAAAAATCATTGTAATCACGAAGGCCACTTCAAAAGAGTAACCAGATGACATTTACGAGCGTCCGGACTCATGATTAATTAACACTCGTGTTACAAATAAAACGGGTGTCTCGAAGCGATCCGACAACGAGCCCGAGTCCTAATTCCGGAGGCTTCTGCTGACGAATTAATAAAACGGTTAAGTGTGGGGTCGTTTAGACCTCACGTGCGGGGATCGATTGATGGATTGGCACAACGAGGGCTGAGTGGACCATCAATCAGATTTTTTTGGAGAAAGTGACACTGAACCGGAGGCCCTTTTGTTGAAAAAGTAAATGAGGTGGTGAAACTTTAGATTCACATTAAAAAATACTACCTCACATTGTAATGGAATTTGTGGGATTAAATCGTGCAGTTTTTCACATCACACTACTTAACTTTAAAAAGAAATATTTCTACCACCTCTTCTTGCAAAATAGATACTGGAGATAATAAACTTCAAATGAATAAAACTAGTAGATTTGTATGTTTGTCCCATATGCGCTCCGAAACCATTAATCAAATTGTGATGAAACTGTGGTAGGATATTTTGGAGTTTGGATTTTGAAGTTGTTTATAAAGATATTCGCAAAATTACATAAGTATCGTATCCTTTTTAACTAAGTTTCCTATACTCAACAAATTGTAATGGTATTTCTTTATAATATTTCTACAAAATCATATGATAACTTAAGGTTTTCAAAGTATCTTAACACCACACTATTTTTACGTCACACATATTTTTTTAAATAGATACCAATAGCCTATATTACCAAATATAAACTAAATCAGTGCAGTCCACAAAGTATATATTTGGCTGTATAATGGTCATGTCTTTACAGCACCAAATTATCTGGACTCAATAATGGCTCAATATTCTAAAGCGTAACTATGCGGTCTATTACGAACATTGGCCCAATTTAGACCTCTTAATGTAACCACCCAAGCTCGGAGCGTGGCAGAGCCATAAAAGTAAATAGGTTGCCCTATTTTCCCAGAGTTCTAGCTTAAAAATGTTATGACCTGAGCGATGTAATACTTCAGTGTATGAAAAGATTCTCCAAAATAATAATTTTCTCGTCATACTGCCGCGCCTATTGTCGCTTGCTTGTTGTTTTGTCACTTGCAATGCCGCTGCAACAGCTGCGGGGAAAGCAAAATGTTCCACTTTTTGGAGACGCCAACATATCATAGGTATCTGGGTTCATTACTTAGTATCTAAGTCCACATGGTAAAGTTTTTATTTGTAAAGAAAGGTCTCAGTAAGTTTCATAATGACTTGATGTAGCGGCATTATCAAATATAATTAGAATCGTAATAATTACATTAAAAACTTTCAGATAATCTTCAACACTTCAAGTGGCCCTGTATAGTGTATACCTACTCCTCGATATCAAAGAATTCAGAGCTTCTTGTTGGCTAGGGGCGCTGTTTATCTCCAATGCTGCCAGCTTGACTGGTTGACAAATTTCTAGATAAAACATACATTATGGGCCTTATCTAATATTTGCGGATTGTAAAATTTATTTTAATAAATAGTTTTAGTTATCAAACCATTGACTAGTAATTGAACTTAAAGATATAATTTTAGAGCTTTAGGAGCTTATCGCTTTTTGAAGGAGTTTATTTTATTATCAATGATTACATATAGGTAAATTCATTTAATCGAAACTAACAAAATGTTTTATCTTCAAACCATAAATTTATAACAAAAATATTATCTAGATAATTTGAATATCAGATAAAAGACTAAATGGACCCCGTCAATTTTATTGTCAAATTCATTCGAAATGGGGTCTTGTTGGAAAACGGTCGGTATTAGTGTTGGTGTGTTGGTGGTCCTAGGGGCGGTAGTAGGCAGCATCACCTGGGCGGTCCTAGCTAGCAGGGGCCCATCACCTCCAGAGATAAAGCCCCTGGATTGGTGGGAGCATGCAGTGATTTATCAGATCTATCCGAGGTCTTTCATGGACAGCGACGGTGATGGAATAGGAGATTTAAAAGGTAACTCATTATTTTATTTTCTTAATTTAACGACCAGCTGACTACAGGCTACCAGGCCAGGGGTTGCGAGTTAGAGTCCCGGCCGGAGCAGATAAATTTGAGCGATACGTGCGAAAATTTACATTACCTATTATTGATTCAGATTAAACATGGAATATGTCTATGATCACTCATTACTGTAGTAGCTTCCATACCGGCATAGTTATGCTGACATTCCTATTATTCATTCGTATTTTCCTATTAGTAGTGTTTTCCACTCAAATCACAAAACTAAGTACCTAGTGTTATTTAGCTGCTTTCTTCTGTAATGTGGAGTAGCTACCCCAATCTGGCATCTAAGAGTCCAGTGGTAAATATTGCTATGCCTTACTTCTCTTAAATGCCTTCATATGAAGAACTTGTTAATTCTTTTACAGGCATCACAAGCCAACTTAACCACTTCGTTGAAACTGGTGTTGATGCTATCTGGATGTCTCCAATTTTCACATCGCCTATGGTAGACTTCGGATACGACATTAGCAATTTCTACGAAATACATCATGAGTACGGCACTATGGCAGACTTTGAAGAATTAGTTGAAAGAGCACACGAATTGGGTAAGTTTAAATTAAAATATTACTTATAAGAATAGTATTGTCTTATATTTTCGCGAGCACTACACATTTGAAATAAAACTAATTTACCGGATTTAACTCTCGTTCCATTAGATGTTAAATTGTAACAACTAATTAGATGTCACATTATTAAACTGTGGCAACAGTAACAGTTAATTAGATGTTACATTGTAACATCTGATTGATAATGTCACAATCAATAAATCACTTTCCAATTAAACGCGAGTTAAATCCGGTACATTGGTTTTATTTCAAATACTTAGAGGAATGTTGTATTAAGCCGATAAGACATTGTTTTTCTTTCAAGGTATAAAAGTGCTCCTGGACTACGTGCCAAACCACGCCAGCAACGAGTCTCACTATTTCATAAACTCAGAACGAAGGGAACCAGGCTATGAAAACTATTTTATATGGGCAGACCCTAAACCAGACCCTGATAACGACACAAATCTGCTTGTACCTTCAAACTGGGTAATGAAAGTTAAAGTTTATACTTACAATACAAATATATAACTCAAATGACATAATAGTGAAAAGGTGTCTTTAATTTTTCAAACTTAATTAATTTGTTGATATAAAAATAACATTATCACTAAAATGTAACGAAAACAGTCCTTTTACTGGATGGGATAACGAAACAAAAATAAAACACGAAAATAAAAATTGGATTAAAGCCGTATTAGGACCGCTTTGGCTATCTGTATTCGTTCACTGCAATTTTGAATATTATGATACGATAAGAAAGTAATATAATCTCTATCGAAAGTAAATACTTATATAACCTATTTTGATGTACCTATTATACCTAATGTTTATTTCATATTCCAGATAAAGCTATTACGAAAGTATTTAAATAATAGTTTAAACATATTTTATAATTCGATCCTAATTATTTTGCGAAAAAATGACAAAAACGGCGGTCCTACTGCTAGAAAAAAATATATTTAATTTCAAATAAGTTTATAAGTTGTTTATTCCAACAGTTAGGTATTACACAATATATTCAGAATTGCTGCCAAATAAGGTTGTCTTGTGTTGAAGACGATTATTGGGATTGATGATCAACCTATAAAACTATGTAATTTTCTAGATAAGTCAATTTGGAGGAAGTGTTTGGGAATGGAGCGATGTACGTCAACAGTATTATCTCCACCAATTCGCGAAGGAGCAGCCCGATTTCAATTTTAGAGAGCAAGCAGTAAAAGATGAAATGTTGAGAATAATGGAGTTTTGGATCAGAAAAGGCGCTGACGGGTTCCGCTTGGATGCTATCCCTCACCTATTTGAATCAATTCCTGATGAAAATGGCATATACCCGGATGAACCATTGTCTGGTAATATGTTCTTGAGTCCGGATCAAGCTGGCTATACTACACAAATCCATGTTAGGGATCTGATTGAACTTTATGATGTGGTTTACGATTGGCGAAAATTCGTTGATGAATTGCAAGAAGAGCTTGGGACCGAAACGAAGTACATTAATCATTTAAGTATAGTTATTCAATATAAACTTACATGTCACTAATTTTTTGAAATGTAATTTACGTGTCCACAGGGTTGTCCTTGCAGAAGCTTATGCGAATATATCCATGACCATGCTTTATTACGGAGATGAACGCGGTCGTATCGGAGCCCACTTTCCGTTCAACTTCGACTTCATCACGAGTGTTTCTGCGGGATCCACTGCTCGAGATTTTGCGTTTACCATAAATCATTGGCTAACTTACATGCCTTTTGGAAATGTTGCCAATTGGGTGGTAAGTGAGAAACTCAAACCAAAAATTATGCAAAATTTGAATATACCTACTCACACAATACAATATTTTTTATAGTTCGGTAACCACGACAACAACAGGTTGCCATCCAGATTCAGGGAAAACATGGTTGATGGTCTGAACTCCATAAACCTGATATTACCTGGTGTAGCTGTCACTTATCAGGGTGAGGAAATAGGAATGAGAGATGGGTTTGTCAGTTGGGAAGACACGGTGGATGTAGCCGCATGCAACCAGGGTAACCCCGATAATTACCTAGAGTTCTCTAGAGACCCAGCGCGAACTCCGTACCATTGGGATAATTCTATTAGCGCTGGATTTTCCACAAGCAATTCAACGTGGCTACCCGTCGCTGAAGATTACACTGAAATTAACCTCCAAGCTCAAAAACTAGCTTCTAGGAGTCATTTTAAGGTATGTCCTTGATCCGTTTTATGGCAAAGGTTTCCGTAGCTAATAGACGCTTCGATAACAGGAGTATACCTTTACAAATGGAGTTTTGCGCTGTCAGCAATAATAAAACCTATTCCTTGATGCTGCTACCAAAATAATGCTTCCTCAAGGAGCTTGTAGCCACTTCACCAGCGCCAAATTTGAGCAAGAAAATAAGCTTAGCCTATGATATGGAATTTAGTCATTTTCTTGTTATCCAGGTCTATCAAGCCTTGACCAAGTTGCGCCGTGAAGGAACTGCCTTCTCTCACGGCTTTGTCCACGTCCAGGCAGTGACTGAGAATGTCCTGGTGATTGTGAGGCACCTATCCACATTCGACACCTTCGCGCTGGTATTCAATGTCGGCGCTGCTTCGGACACGGCTGATCTGTCGAGGGTCAATATCCTGAAAGGCCCAATGGTTGTCGAGACTTCAAGCGTCCATTCCACTCGACTTGTAGGGTGAGTTTTGCTCCTAACTTTTCCACTCTATTGGAAAACTGGTTAAAGGGTGATAGTTTATCCTCATCAGACAACCGGTAGTTAGACAATAGACCTAGCTCTGTAAGTGAGACCCATCTTTGGGTCTTATGTGGTATGCCTGTAAACATTGTCGCCGCTTAGTAATCCTGATCGGTATGGGACCGGGTAAATACATTCTTGAATATACTGACTATAATTATATTACAGACATAAAACCACGTTATCTAATCATGCTATGAAATCAATTTGTTATCTAAATGTTGTTTAAAATGTTATCTAGATTATGTGTGTGTAAAAGAATAAATTATAATGCAAGATAACTCGCATCTCAAAGGACACAAATTCGTTACGAATTTCCGATCGATTTGAAAAACCTGACCAGCTCAATTGTTTTATTGCACTTACACTAGTGTTAGTAGTTTTGGGAACATGGAGTCTTTAAATGGGATAAATTTAAACTAATATCTTATTAATCTAACAAATAATAAAAATACTAACTACACATTTAAAAGTCCATAAAAGCACCTATAGATTTGTTGTGCAATCAGTAATATTGGTGTGCTAGTATTTTTAGATGCTTATTTAAATATTTTCCTACATATATTTATTTTGTGAAAATGTAAGTGTAAATAAGTATCTATTTATTTTCCAGGGCTGAAGTAGAATTGGGTGAGGTCACTCTGCTAGCTGGGGAGGCTATGGTACTGCGCGCGCCTCCCACGTGAACCCACTGCCCAAAATACAAACTTAATAATAAATTACTTGTTTGTAAAACACGTCTATTTAAAGTTAAGGTGTTGCCACACTGCTGTTTATAAATGTTTACAAACATTTTCCAATACTAATACATTTACTAAAAAATGTTAGGAATTGTTACATTCTGTTAGAAATTGTTACATTCTGTTAGGAATTGTTACATTCTGTTAGGAATTGTTACATTCTGTTAGGAATTGTTAAATTATGTTAGGAATTGTTAGATTCCGTTAGGAATTGTTAAATATTTAAGTGCTCCTACAATGATGGAAAATGTTTATAAACATTTAGAACATTTAAAATTATTTAACAACATAACATTTGGCCTGGACTATATGTTTACAAACAAATCATAACAAATGTTTTATTTTGTGACAATTTGTTAACTAGTTTAGAAATGTTTACTAACACTAACTAACATCAAAACATTTTCTAACATTGTGTTGTGATCGTATGTTTCCTAACAAATGTTAACTAACGTTTGTAAACATTTTTAAACAGCAGTGTGGCCTTTATGGCATTGGAGCGTAACAGTTTTATTGAAATTATTGATAACGACTGTAAAACATTGTAAACGCAAGACAATTTGAGCTGCCAATTCTTGTTTTTTAATAATGATGTGATATATTATGTCGCCGTTATCTGGTTGAATTCGCCGCTGAATTAGATGTGTAGCCCGTTAATTAAACGCCGGCATCCAATCAAATGCCTAGACCGATAATTAGTTCAACTAGACTAACTCAACGTTTAACAACATGGCGTATTGAAAGTTCGCTCAATTAGATGCCTAGGCGGATCGTCTTACACAAACAGTCTAGAATAGAATAGAATAGAATAGAATAGAACTTTATTGTGCATGGAAAAAAGGTACAATTATTTGGTCTTAACTTTAAAACAAGAATCACTTTTTCCTACCTTTTCAGATGTATACACAAAACTTAATCAAAGAACTATTTATAATCTAAAAATTCTTGTATACTATAAAAACACTTTTTTGTTAGCCAATATTTCACTATTTTTCTAAATTTTGGGAATGTTTGACTGGTAGTTTATTAAAAAATTTTATACACATTATAAAAGTGTTTTTAGTCACATTGTACACATTATAAAAGTGTCTTACAAAAATTCATCAATTTAAACGACCTGCCTAGATGTCCAATTGAATGGCTAATTAAACCAGATGGCTGATACGACGTTCAGCCATCAAGTTAAACATTGCACACAATGACTTAGATAGTTGTCTTTCAGCCGTTTCATTGATTGCCGGTGTCTAACCAACGGTTTAGGCGTCCAATCAAGAGGCTAATTTCACCAGACGGCTGCGACATATACATAGTTAATCATAGTGCCGCTATGTGGTTCATGGAGAATTGTAATTATACTTATTATTAATTTAAGTAATGTATCTGTAATGTAACATGTTTGTGTATTTTTTAGTTAATATTTTGGACAACGATTTATGTTCTTTTATTTCAAATGTATTCTAATTATTGTTGTACTTGTAAAAATACTCGTTCAGGTGCTGATATTGTAATGACAACACTATGTTATGGCGGAAGACGTCAGCTTACAACGTAAGGACTAAAAGAAAGACTAATTCGCGTCAGCCCCAGAACCTGTATGTTTTTAGTTTATAATTATGTTGTGTTTTACACACAGTATAATTAATCTCCACGAAGGATATATTTTAATAAGTTGAAACACTTGAACGTCGCAGAATAAATAAACGTTACGAAACATAATTTACGCGGGATAAAAGGGAACGAGTTTATTATTTCCTAAAAAACGTTCGCCCGAACGGCCCGAAGCTAATGCCGTGAACCAATCAGAGAAACTGCTCGTGTGTTTTCCCATGTAGGAAGACCTGTGCCTAGCAGTGGCTGGTAATGATAGTGATGAATCAAAGAAAATCAAAATAGAGTCATACTACGCCAGTTGTTCATATGCGCTCAATATTCACCGATTTTTTTTTTTTTTTTTTTTTATACCACTAAGGTGGCAATCAAGCATACGGCCCACCTGATGGTAAGGGGTTACCGTAGCCTATGGACGCTTGCAACACCAGGGATATCACTTGCGTGTTGCCGACCCTGTAAAAACCATTTCACGCCTTTTTTGAAGAACCCCATGCTGTACTCATTCGAGAAAACCTCTGCAGGTTTTCTCGAATGAGTAAACCTGCAGAGGTTTTCTGCTCATTCCACAACTTGAGCGTACGCGGGAGAAAGTTTCTCTGAAACCGTACAGTACGCGACCACTCTGGTTCCAATTTGTGAGGATGAACTCCCTGCCGATTTAATGATCCCTCAATAATTTTCTAATGTCCGTTTTCACTATTTCCTAGGCTTAGGGGACTCTAAAGACGTTTGTCTCTTTCTACCTTCTACAGATAGACTGAGATAAAAATTACTAAGAGACTCTTAACGCTAAGCAAATGTTTGTGAAAACGAGATTAAGTGTCATTTATATTCCGAATGCCTAGATAACTATAACTAAAAATAAACAAGTAAGTACTCCTCAATGCACAAGGACATATTGTAAATAATGACACATAACAGAAAACATCATAATAGGCGACCTTATTGCTACTCTATTGGTAGTGATACGCTGTCAACATACGATAGATACTCATTTAATAACAATCAGTGTCGGATCACAGCTTAACAGCCTAAATATATTGAGAGACTAGCAATCAGGAGACATCTTGAATTGCCAGGTCGGCTGACTGCCTGAGCGCTAATTGGTAGTCTACCACTGAAGCCGAAGGCTTATGTCACACCTGTCAGAGTGATGGATTAATCTAGAAATCTAGTTACTCTCCTCGATTTTATGTTGGCCTAGTACAAGTTTTGTGGCTTCATTTTACAATATAGTTCAGAAATTTTTAGTGCTTTCTCCTAAATAAATAAGAATAATGCATTGGCATTATTCTCTGAAAATTAGACAAGTAGTCCTGCGTGCCTGCGATAAATAGAGCTAGGGCTTACCGAGGAAGCATTGTGATGGGAGCAATGAGACTTGAATCCTTTGCTACTAGCAACATTTACTACATCTTGATTTTTACAGAGATCCTTAGCATCAAGTGGGCTGTATGCTTTTTACCACCCTTTCTAATTTTTATTTAACTACTTTATTGGCGTCATTGATATCTAAACTTACCTACGAGGAACGCTACGGTTTCATATATTACCGCTTTTTGTTAGGCGTAAAATTACAGATATATTATTTTTAGTAAAGATTATTAAGGGAATGGTTGATTGTCCTGACCTACTAAGGAAATTTATTTTAGAGTACCATCACGCACACCTTGCAGTAGTAATTTTAAGCTTTTTAATGTCCCCTCTTACTATCTACAGACAGAACAGTTTCCTTATCAGGGCTAGCGTGGCGGCTAAAAAAACAATGATAATTATATTGATATATCTCGAGATAGTCTATATAGCATAAAGCGAGCATTACTTGAGCACCAGTAGTTTTTCATTCTACTTGTACTCGAATTAAATAATATTAGTATAAGTTTCCATGAATGTTAATTGGCTATTTATGTGTGGTAACTAGTAAATGGCTTACTGTTGTTGTTTTATTTGTGTTTGGATATGTTTCTCCTATGTACGAAGGCTTGTGCCCAGCAGTGTGACGTATATAGATTGGTGATGATGATGATCGAAATATCGTTGTAGAAATTTGTACTCTTTGGTGCAGCAAATAAAACGTAAATTGAATAAAGAACATTTCAGAAAACATTCAGCACAAATGCGGAACGATCACAATGCATGGCTATTATACAGTTAGCGGTATAATTTGTCAGTTAATAGGCAGGCTCACAAAGCTAACTTCATATCCGGTCCACTAGTGATGCTTCTAGTTTACAATGGAAATCACTGAATCGGTATTCTTTGATTCTGCATATTGGTTAGTTTCTTCTCATTGAGGTTAACCAAGTTCAACAATTCTCTTTTATTGTCGTGACACAAGAACTATGGTATTTTTAATGGACATCAAAGTCTTCAGGAATAATAGCAATAATGTTGTAAAACTAGATGTAAGTATATAAAGATTGCAGTACAAAACATGATGAAACCGGTAAGAGCACCGCAAAATAGTTTCCATAAAACGCGTAAAAGACACAAACTCTTGCAAAAGTCTCCCTGGGTATCCGTTATAGACCCCATAAATAAAAAATTTGAAGCTTGAGGATGGCTTTTTATGCAAGAAAATCAATTCAGTATTTAATATTTTCAAACGTGTAAATCTGTCAGCATAATGGCTTTAATAGCTATACTATTCACTATAACTGATAAACGTCGTTCTTCAATTCAAAATGTTATTCTTGATCTATCATCGATGTAGGTACGTACGTTTCAGAAGCCACACTTCAATAGTTTACAAATGACCAGGTTAGAAAAATTACTGCCATATTTCATAGAAATTTCTCGCAGCCTACTTTCAAGTCGAACAATTAATCATTAATTTCACCAAATAACTATGTGTTACATAAGCCTTAAGCTCCGCTAATTGAACCGTCCTTGAGTAACGGTTAACTTGCTAATACTTTATCGTGAGGTGAGGCAGGAAACTATTAATAATATTATAGTAACTTCTAACACAAGCTTTTGAAATTTCAAGAATAATTGCTCTTGTTTTTTTAGTAGGCGTTAGCAATATTCCGGTTATTTTCGCAGTAAGTGCTAGGTTCAAATCCAAACTCAATCATTTATTCCATGCCATAATGTCAAAAACACGATCTTAAAATCTAAAATAAGAATATTTATTCAACCTCAGACAACATGTCAAATAAAGTCACAATAAGCAGTACTACGACTAAACTTTATACATATATGTATTATATATAGGACGAAAACACACCAACAAGAGGGTAATCTTCTCAGTACAAGGTGTGCACCTAAATCAGGGTTGTAAAATGAAAGGGCGACCCTTATTAGACCCTGGAGACCTCTAACGGCGCCGACAGTGCCAACATTCAATCAAGAAGCATTGTAAGTGAGATCTATCTAGGGTTTGGTGCCCACAAATACGTTATTTCGGCTTACTAATGGACAAAAAGGTCCAACAAGAAGGCGAGAGATGTCTTATGTGTTTCAATGTGTCCTGATAAAGATAGAAGTATCTAGAACATAGCGAAGAAATTTGATGTAAAAGGTAAACAACCAAACTCCATATGCTATTGTCATAGCCTAAGCTGTGTACGGCTTGAAATTGTAGTCATTGGTTAATTATGTATCAAAGTCCTGAATAGTTTTCCATTCTATAATAAAAGCAATTCGAATTCATCTTTATCAAATATACTTAAATTGTTTTTCCGCATACTCTTCAAAATAAAACTTGTAATTTCCTGCAAATATTTATACTGATGTGCTTATTTACATTAACGCGCCTGCTTCATTGTAATCATTTCGATGAATTTTCATAGATTTTGCGGAACATATAAAAATGTTTTCATTAGATTGAGTTTTGTAACACTTAAAAGAAATTGGCGTTCAATTTTTACCGGCGAGAACATGATTGTGTAAAACTTTGTGCCTGACAAGCGTATGATGATGTGCATCATAAATAACATTTATAAAAGCAAAGTAACGGCCACAATCGAGGCCTTTAAGAATGACAAAAAATGTTCTGTAACTATTTCACACATCAAGAAAGCAGAAAAAATCGGTATCGGCTGCTATCGTTGAAGAGCTGCTTGGTAAATTTGACATCAGATAAGCCTTAGCGGGGTAACCAAAGGACGAGAAGAAAACTTAGAAGCGATAACGTGCTCCGGTTGGAACCTCTTCACCACGATACAGATTGCAGCCAAATAAAACTACTTTGTGGTGTTTTGGTCCAGAATTGGTCAGGTCAGAATTCAAGATTGAAGGTCAAGAGAAATCCTTTTTCTTATTTTATTATTTTGTGATAAGAATTGATGCAATACTTAATCAGATAGCTGAGGCTGACACATTATTCCAAAAATGAGTGTTTTCAAAATTCGAGTACCTATGGCAGCAGCAGCAGCCTATAGCAGTTCATCTAACCTGGCATCTTATGTGGTAAATATTTCAGGTTTGGGCAATAGAGCTTAATTTGCAATTCTAATCATTTTTAGTTTATTAATATCCGGTTTCACTAACCATTCTCTAGGCTTGTGACTCTTAACGACATTTGTCTCTTTTTATTTGCTTTAGCTTAGCTGCTTAGCTAATGTTAGTGAAAACGAGCATAAATCCACTGTTGTAAATAAATGAAGTTTAATTTGGAAGTGATTTTAGAACTTATTAATCGGACGTCAGCTAAGCGAGACTGCTTCACAATTTTACGGAGTCGGCATTGCAAGAGTTAGCGATGCACACACTACTTTGAGTAGCACATGTCTATAAGCAACGGCAACCTCTCACCATTATTTACCAGATAAATACAGTAATGATAATATCATTATTATTTTCCTATAGGTATCACATTCTCGTTTCCCATCACTACAAGTGGAAGGTCAATCTCAGTGATTAATAGCTAATCTCGGCAATGATGTGGTATATTCCGTTGGCACTGACTGTCTTGCTGAGGACGACTCTCGCGGAGAGTCCCTGGTGGAGCAATGCTGTCTATTACAGAGTCCTAGTGGACTCCTTCAAGGATGGGGACGGCGACGGACTAGGGGATTTAAATGGTAAGCTGAATTAAATAATCTGATAAAATAATGAACAAAGTCTGGAAATTTATAGCAAACTTATAAATAGCTATGTAATTTGTCTTGAAATATAACTATATTGACAAAACATCATATTAAAGTATCAATCACATAAGCCCACATTGCTATTTTAGTATACTTTTCTATTAATCAAAACTCCTAAAAATATCTAGGAGCAATTTAATTTTTCAATCAACATAATAATTATCAGTAACCTTGTGTAGGTGCTTATAAATAATTTTAGTTGTTTACGTTTTTGGTGTAATTTGGTTTAATCGACTATTTTGTTAATTTCAAAGAAAATTATGACATTAGACTGAAATTATGAGTATTCATTAACAGAGAATTGTTAGGTATAATAAACGTTTCACAAAGATCCCAATACATTCTTAATTTAACTTTAAAAGTTAGCTCTTGCATTCATTCGCATTATGTATCATGGAATGAAATTAATAATAAAAGGAGAAATGGTCCACGTTTTTCGAATCACATTCCTTCAAATTCAATTTATTCAAGGTTATAAAATATCAACTACTGTTTTTTTTTATGTACTAATAGATGACAAACATGCTAACGGCCCACCTCATGGAAAACGGTTACCGCCGCCTATAGACACCTGCAATACCAAGGGAAAATCACTTGATATTGCAGGTGCGTTGTCATCCTGAGCGCTAAGATGAAATGTTATCCATGTCCAGTAATTATGATTTTAAAACCGTCAATATAATTTTCAGGAGCAATAAAGCAAATAAGCTACGTGCGCGCTTTAGGAGCAGATGCAGTCATTTTATCTCCAATATCAGCCAAAAGCACTGACTGCTCTAAACCTGGGATCACCGTTCTAGCAGACATTGATCAAAGATATGGCAACCAGGAAGCCATTGGTTCATTTCTGGATAAAACCAAGAAACTGGGTAAGGAAATAACAGTTTCTCTTGCGTAATTAGTTTTTTTTATACAACTAGATGACAAACAAACTGACGGTCCACCTGGTGGTAAGTGGTTACCGCCGCCTATAGACACCTGCAATTACAAGGACAAAAGCCCTTGAAATTGCAGGTGTGATGTCATCCTAAGGCCTAAGATAAAATGTCTTCCATGCTCAGTAATTACACTGGCTACCTTTCCCTTCAATCTGAACACAGCGCACTGTTTCACGTCACGGCTGAAATAAGCAATAAGAAAGTTACTTTAAGGGATTTAATTAAATTGACTTGTCACGTTCTGTTACAGAGTTGAAAACGGTGATCACGTTACCTATTAAAACAATTAGTACGGCATCTGAATGGTTTAATTCAAGCGCGAGTAAACTAACTGGATTTGAAGACAGAGTAATTTGGCAAGATGCGCAGGAAGGGAATATACCACCTGTAGGTATTCTTTTTGTCTTACTTTTGTCTTTTATATAGATTTTCATTTAAAAAAACCTTAACCTCGAATTAAATTTCGAAACTTCAATATACTTGCTACATATATTTCAGTCATTATAAATGTTGATTTCAACTCGTTACCGAAATTAAAAGCTTATTAATCGTTACTGTTATAGACTAAAAATGGTATCAAATGGGTATGGCACGAAGGTCGAGCCGCATATTTTGGCGCGAACAACGATGAAGCTGTATTGAATTTATGCTCCGAAGGGGTCGTGGCTGCTTTAGCTGCGGCTCAGTGTGCTTGGATAAGACGAGGCTTCGCTGGCATACTCTTGAATCCTGATTTTGCTTTCGATCAACGCTGTGCAAATACATTACTACAGAAAATGGTTGCAGAAGCTATGACGTGTGCTCGATCTTCTGCTTCTGATACTCCGTAAGTTAATAAACTCTCTAAATATAATAAATTTTAAACTTAAAGTTTTGGCTCTTAGTCTTACTGCTAGTTGCTTGAAATTAATGCCGATTTCTCGCATAATTTTAGCGTTATTCTCGTTGAATCTTCATTAGAACCATTAGAGGCATCAAGATATTATGCAGATGGAGGAGTAGGAGCTAACAGTGTAGTTAGCTCAGCATTATCATCGTTCATAAAGCGAACAGCTCCGGAAATGACGTTAGCCTTTCATGCTGCCATCTTGAGTGCACCAGAAGATGCATCTCCTATTTGGACTGTAAGTTCTTCTTTAAGAATATTTCCATTTATAAAAACTACAAGTTTTCAAACCGAAATCGGAAAATATTTTTCCAGACAAGTGCACCATATGAGAGCCGAACGGCAACTAGATGCGGTACCGATATGGTAGATGCTATAAATCTTCTGGCTACTATACTACCAGGTGCAGTCATAATACAGCAAGGTGATGAACTTGGAGTAGCAGACACGATACTCGAATGGGCAACAACAAAGTCAATTTGCTGGCCAAGTTATATCGTCCCTTCGTCTGCTCCTTTCCCATGGAGTGATGCTACAAATGGAGGCTTCACTAATGGAGAGCCCTGGCTTCCCCTCGCTGCCAATTACAGATATGCAAATGCCAAAGCTGAATTTGTTAATGATGATAGTCACGTAGGGGTGTTAAAGGTTGCTGTTGCCATGAGGAAATCTCCTGCTATTGGACCTCACGTGGAAGTATGTAATCATTTTTTTTTTTAATGTTTCATAGGAATTAGAAAGCAATATCAATACAATACACTTTAATTTAACTCGATAATTCTATTGTGTTACAATCTATCTCATCAAATATTACATATGCAATTGCTCCGACTTTTACCTATAATAGTACTCCGTTGTTTTCCTCTTAACTGCTATCATTTATTTAAGAAACATTAAAAAACGCTCGACTTGAAAAGATTTTGATTTCAAAAATTTTGCTTTTAGATAAAACGTCTTGGAGGTGCTATAGCTGTATTAAGATGGGGCGGAGCTGGATCTCTCATGGTCGTTTCTAATTTAGCGCCAGACCAAACCGAAATTAAACTGTCTGCGATGTTCGGCCTCCCTAACGAAATTACAGTTGCAGCCAGTTCAGCCGGCTCGAGCCTTTCCACTGGATCTCATTTGACCGTTGACAAAACCTTAAAATTGGCCCCGGGAGAAACCCTCTTATTAGCTGGGGGACCAAGACATTGCGGCGGCCCCGGACCAGTCGATAAAATTGCTAACAAGTTAACAGAGGGCTGGCAAAAATTGAACAAATACTTTAGCAGTATTTAGAAAATAATTTTGCAGGAGCATCTAAAGTTTGACGAATAAACTCTTCATGAACTCACCGTCCTGATAATTTTATTAATCATTAATTTTTCGTCCCTTAACAGAACAATATCTACAATTGAAGCCAATTGCGATTTGTTTTTGTATATTTCACAAATTAGCGTCCAATCAATTATAGCTTTTCTGGATGACTAAAAACCCCTAAAATTATTCCCCCTAACAATAATTTCACTAACGATACTTGCTCGCAATGACCCGGTAATATTGCTCGGGGGAGTTTCGAGCAACACAAGCGAAAGAACCTCAAACCCTAACTAGATCGTAATGAATTGAATACGAAATTACACTCACACATAGACAAGCGCCTATTACGAGCCTGCTTACTCCATTTACAACTATTGTCTCTGTGACCTATTTCCAATGCAGTGTAAAAGAAAATGTAATTTGTATAACCCGCTTCGAGTAACCTCGTTTTGCGATTGTTAAGTTACAACAACAGTTTAGGACATTATTATAAATGAAGTCGTTTCAAGAAGTGGAGAACGGTGTCCAAATTAGCTGTGAAAGCAAAAATCGATTTTTATTTGGTAAGTACAGTAAATTAGGGGTCGTGTAGGTACTCGGCAAATCCGGCGCGCGTCTTCAGTTGCTTATGGGAGAACGGCTTTTTGTGTATGAAAAGTTGTGTGTGATGAGTTGGTACTTACAGAACTTGCTCTTCTCGGCATGGCTGAGGGTCGCGGCCAGGAGCGCGACGAGCAAGACAGGCAACGCGCACGCCCTCATTGCGGGCGGCGCGGGCGTCTGGAGCCCGGCGCGGCGCGGACTGGCGGTGCCGCGCCGGCTATCGACCGAGCACGCACCACGCATGCGCCCCCATACCCACGCTCCTAGGGGTTGCTACACACGAAAAACTTTTGGACTATTGAGCCTGTTTTTGAAAAAACTTCTTGTGAGACCAATTAGACGGCTTATACTAAGTGAACTGATTAATACTTTTAAATAAGGCGTTTTAAAGTCTAAGTAAATAAAAGGTACTGTAATATCGGGGTTATATGACACACCGCTGAAGTTTAGAAGCCTGCATCATTAGGTTTATTAATTACGTGAATAAAAAATTGCTGCCTACCCACTTTTGATGTTTTATATAGATACCTAATGTTAAACGTAATGACTCCATTAAATCTATTTCTTAATTACCCGGTAAAGCTTTCAATTCGATCTATTACACAGATAAATAGCGTTCGTAATAATTACAGTATAAAAAACACCAATGCGTAACCTCCTTTGAGGGTAGCAACCCCACTATCGCGATCGCGTCCCGGCAACGTACACACAACCTGCCAACTTATTCATGCAGTCGTATACACCGGAACTAACTTGCTTATTGGCATCTCAAGCAATTATGGACCTTATGTTGAAAGATACAACTACAGTGGCTCCCTCATCGAACAGCAGCACAACTTTGCTGGCCAGTTAGAGTATACGTACGGCGTCTCGCAGGCTCCGGTGTACTTATTCTGTGACGCGTCATGATAGAAAACCATTTTATTTCAATAACATAAGACTTCAATTCGCGCAGCAAGCAGTGTCGTCTCTTTTAGTAAAGATAGGCGTAAATAGTCCGTAGTTTATAGTGGCACGTTGCACCCACACACATAAAAGCGTAGCTTTACAGGAATTCCTCATATTTTCATGTGAAACCGAGCAACGGATGACATAGGTTTCTCTGTGTGTGAGTGTGGCTTCGGATTTCAGAATTGAAACTCGGAACTTTATAATCTATGCACTGAGCGAATGACTATTCGCTTAGTGAATGAGCGATTGAATGAACCGAGAACGTTCATCGTCCGCACGTTGGGTGATGAAAATTAATTTAATACTTGAATAAATAATAATAATAAACACTTGTAGAATGGTGCGTACATTCTGGCAATTCAGCTGAATTCGATAATACATTAACGCTTGGGGAAGCCCCGCATCTGGGGTTATCATCCCGTAAGAAGTAGAAAGGATTCTAAATATACTCTCACACCAAGAGGGTAGTTGACTGCTTGTCCTGCCAACAGTCAGATGATCGAACTATTATAAGTTTTGACGATTTTTTCACATTGTAAGACTAATAAACAAACATATAATTTCTCTGTTGATTTCATTTCGATTATTTTATCCTCTCCTACCAATAGTGCGATGATCGAACAGTTCCGACAATTTTTTCCAAATTATATACCTACTTTTAGACTATCTTATCATATCTTAGAGTTAACTAGTTAAACTTGTTAGCTTCCCTATTCGTTCTGGTCGATTCCCGCTTCGGACATGATATTTCTCTTGCCTAAATATTTTTATAAATAAAGTTTGTTATTAAAACCACAGAAGAGAACATTAAAACCATCAGCTCGGAGGAGCTCGGTGGCGTTAGTACCTAGTTTGAAGGCTCGATGGTTTCAAGCACGAAAACAAATCAACTTTCGTCATTGTCGATCCCGAGATGGGTCAATCAAAATTTGTAATCTCGAGCTCCTCCGTGCTTCCTCGAGCACGGTAAGCAGTCAGTATCGGTTGTTATACTAACCCGCATTAGGCCAGGGTGGTGGTGCTATGGCCTGAACTCCTCTTGTGTTTCTCCCATGTAGGAAGGCCTACATCAGCTAGTGACGATTAAAGCCATCAAACAATAAATACAAAGTGGCTATAACGTTATTACTGGGGCAATTATGAGTAAAAAGTAACCAACTGTTCGTGTCTTGTATTTGTATAACGAGCGGGGGACGTTTATTGATTGTTTTGTGATTAATAGTCACGACCTATATATTGCTCTATCAGAAATAAAAGCCACACCAGAGTCCATAGTTACTGAATTCATATGCCTATAGAAAGAGTAAATGTTGTTTCGAAATAATGTGGAACACACATGGTAGGCATCGCGTGAGTTTCTAAGTAGTAAGCTGTTGTCACGAGGCATTTTTACAGTAGTAAAGGATGCAAGGGTAAAGGCATAGTAGCAATATATACCAATATAGAGAACATTGGTAGAGTAGAGTACTAACACTGGGAGAGTTCTCGAAACTGTTAGAGGAGTGGCCAGTTCAATCCACCATATAATCTACCCGTGGACAGCACCCTTAACTGCTTCCCACTCCCAATCCTTCCTAGAGAGCAGGCAAGACAATGGAGTAAATACATCTATGCAAACAGAAGAAGAAAAGCTCACTTCTTGATTGGGGTGCTCACATGGCATTTTGCTCCTAACCACATGCTACAAAAAATGCAACTCTCCCCAACACAACTTTGTCGAGTATGTCGTGAATGTCAGTAATCAACAATGCATCTCTTGTGTCATTATGATGCTCTGTCTAGAACCAGAATGAGCCTTCTGGAAGTGGCATATACAAAGCCAGAAGACTACAGGCTCTTTCTGTCTAAAGATATAGCAAGGATAATGGCATCTATATTCTGGACACAAGAAGAGTAAACGCAGGGGAGGCACAAATACTCTCAATAAGTCGAATTGCACTGTGACTTAGTCGTGGCCCCACAGTAAGATAAGATAAACGCTTACCACCAGCTATGCGATTCACTAAAGTCATCAGCCTTGAGTTCGTGGCTGTGAGTAGCGCTGTCATCCCTTTAGGCGTTTGTTTCACAGCCGTTGGCGACACCAGCGTTCCGACGACGAGCACGGCGTGAGCTGGAACTAGAAAGTTGTTTATTTTCATATCTTATGTAAAAGACATATTATTAGATTATGAAATCGTTAGTTAGTTAATATTATTTTTATGTGATAGACATAAGGGTTTTTCGTTGACGATTCGAAAGTGCTTCTTGGGGGGCCTAATTGAATAAAGATATTTTCATTATCATTTTTTTCTTTTTCATTTTCATTTTTCAATCAACTATTGAGTACATTTTAAATACAAGAAAAACGAAATATAAAATATCGATTGAACTTCTTGCCGTATTATCCAAAACAGTGACATACATACACAGCCAAGCGGTCGACGTAGAGATTAGTGAACATGCTTACGTGTAGGGCTGTGCGTCAAAATCAATGGCGGCCCGCCGTCTTGTCTGTCAGTCGTTAAGCTCGATGTCGAGTATTTCTCTTAGTGAATCACACTGACCGTGCGCTAATCACTCACATAAAAAATATATGAATCGTATTTAAATCAGTAGTAATTAAAAAATCTCAAATTTTAAATTAAGATTATTACAATTAAACAGGCTGGTGCCATCAATGCGACAGTAAGTAATAAGTTTGATAATTTCATTACATTTGTATGAAATAATATAACATTGGCTACATTGTTCATAGAGAGGTCATGAAATTAAGTGAGTTTTGAAAGAGGCAAACCATTTATATAAACTAATGTACCCCATGTTTTAATGTATTGTCGTATTTTTTTTATACATTTACTAGGTGGTAGACCCATGTGTAGGGTCGCCTGGGTAGGTACAACCGCCTTTCTTATTTCAGCCGTGAAACAGTTCGCTGTGTTTCGGATTGAAGGGAAAGGTAGCCAGTGTAATTACTGGGCATGGACGGCATTTCATCTTAGGCCTCAGGATGACAACGCACCTGCAATATCAAGTGCTTTTCCTTGTTATTGCAGGTGTCTATAGGCGGCGGTGACTGCTTACCACCAGGTGGGCCGTCAGCTTGTTTGTCATCTAGTTGTATAAAAATAAAAAAAAAACAATAAAATGATTAATAAGCTGACGGCCTACCTGGTGGTAAAAGCGGTTACCGCCGCCTATAGACACCTGCAATAACAAGGTAAAATCACTTGATATTGCAGGTGCGTTGTCATCCTGAGGCCTAAGATGAAATGCCGTCCATGCCCAGTAATTACACTGGCCACTGGCTACCTTACCCTTCAATTCGAAATACAGCAAACTGTTTCACGGTTGAAATAAGAAAGGCGGTATTGACGGCACCACCCTGTATTGTCCATCTGATAGTAAGAGTCATTACACTGGCTACCTTGGCTTAGCTTACATTACGTATTAGTGTAAAATGACCGATTGCAATGTTGCCCACCTATTATCTATTACCTACCTGCTTTAGTTTCAATAACTCAATTTTTTATAATTTCACTCAAATAACGCCTTTCTAAGAAAAAAATTGATAAAAATATTTACTGGATCAAAAAGTTTTTTTTACTGAAATCCTTTTTCAGGCTCTCAAATACTCCGGTAGGTACCTACTGCAAAATCGTCACCTACAGTAGATGGCAGTATAATTCATGTAGGTAAATATTCATAATGAAATTACTATCTTGTTTTTCACACCTGACGGGCTACTATAGAATCTATTTGAAACTATGAAAGAATCTATTTGAATCTAAGTATCTGATACGAACGACATAGTGAAATGAAATGATATCTCTTTCTTTAGGCCCCCAAGAAGCTGAAAGTCTTACGAATCGTCTAAGAACCATATTGTCTTTTTGTATATACTTTTTTTTATACTAAGTTGGCAATCAAGCATACGGCCCACCTGATGGTAAGCGGTTACCGTAGCCCATAGACGCTTGCAATGCAATACTAATAAATAGAATAAAATAAATATTTAAGGGGACTCTGATACACCAAACGTGATTTTTGCTTGTTTTTCTCGATATAGACAACGGCAACAGGTAGACGCTAGTTTATAGATAATGGCACGGAACCCTTCGTGCGCGAGTCCCACTCGCACTTGGTCGGTTTTATTTTATTTTATGTCTTAATTTTTTTTATCTTAACCGGGTAACTCTTAGCCTTCATCTCACCTGATGGTAAGTGAAGATAAGGCTGATGATGGAAGCGATCTATATCCGGTTTCCTCAACCACAGAGGAACTGGCTATCTTACCTCTAACTATAAACACAATGATGCTATTAACATTATTGTTATGGCGGCAGATTTAGGTAAGATGGTGGTAGCTAGCCAGGCGGACGTAGAAAAACCCTACCACTAACCAAACTGAGCAGAAAATTTCTTCTCCCACGGGAATCGAACCCGGACCTCTAGATCTGAGGTAGGTGGTCTCAACCACTAGACCGCAGAGCCGGTTAAGATGTTTTTGATACTTCTTTGTCAATATCATTGTCATGTGAAGACGTGGTTTTGTTTGTTTCCACTTCTTTCTGCTACAACTACAATACAGTCTACAGGCTTCATCCTACCATTGACAGTCATAACATAATGTATGTCTGTCTGTCATGTGTAAATTTACGTTAGCCAACAATATGGTCTATCGTGTATGAATTTACAACAGCCCCAAACCTTTTCTGCACTAATATAGACTATTCGTGAGGTTTTCTGAAAAAAATATGGTTCAAAAAACACCAAAAACAAAATAGAAAATAAAAAAGTCATCCACAAGATAAGAAACGTAACCGCCTTTAAAGTCGGTGTCAGTCTCGAACCCGTAATCATTCGGTTAGCTAACCGACGCCGACTCGTCAAGTTGACAGCAGAAGGGTACCCTAGCTTCGTGCGGCTCCCCCCACGCCCCCCGCTGCCTTATAACACTTCAAGCCACTCGTCTGAAGGGCCACTTACCGCACCTCAATGGCACTTCACGTATAAAGTATCTTTGTGACAAGCCTGTACATGGAAGGCAAGATGCCCACCGATATTGAGGAGTATCCCTGAACACCCAACCTGCAAACAATTGAAGAAGTATCCTAACATTCGGGAATCTCAAGGTTCTTTTCAGCACTCTTTTCTTTACAATGACATACTTACAGAATCAGATAATCTGAACTACTTGACCACCGTAAAATATGAGATCAGAAGTAGAAAATTTTGGGTTATTCCCTGAGAATCACATTCCCAGAGGATCATGTTCCGGAGGATCACGATTTGTTCGACGACGATCGACGATGAAGGTAAAACAAATCGTGATCCTCCGGAACATGATCCTCTGGGAATGTGATCCTCAAGGAATAACCCAAAATTTTCACATATTCCATATCTACCTACTCAGAGTAAAACTAACTTATTTTAATATTCCACCTCGTCATTGCCGTCCTAAAAATCTACTTTACGTTCTATTCTCTAGTACTTCTCTAGTACTACACCATGGAAACTCCAACTTGCTCCGATCCTGTAAAAAGTTCAATGAAGTCAACAGACAATACTATTATAACAACACTATTGATCTATTTTGTAGTAATTTACCTTCAGTGAATAGAACCCTTCAGGTGACTATACGAGTCAAGTGAATTTTATAGATACTAGTTTTATTATTTAATCCGTCAAGTATCGGATTCCAGACATAACTGATTTTTCAATTGTCAGAGACCTCCACAGGTACAACGCCGCTTGACACAGAACCTGTCAAGCATCAGATTCCAGACTGTTCCAGACACATTTAATTTTTCAATTATCATAGACCTCCAAAGGTATCGCGCCGCTTGACAGATTACGTTAATTCAAACTGCAGGCCTCCCAATAATAAATAAATAAATAAAATGATGTGCACATTCTGATGGTCTCTGTGTACCCTTACTCATAATTGTAATGCAATGGATGCAAACATAGGCTATATTAGTTCATAGAAATATTTTGCAACTTTCAAATAAATCTTATTCATTTGATAAATTCATGACATTTGTATGAAATAATATAACATTGGTTGCATTATTTCATTAATAGCAATGTTATAAAATTATCAAATAAATGTATTAAAAAGTTGCAACGCTTCACTTCACTTCTTTAAATATTTGGCAATCGGTCATTTCAATGAACTATTTTATAGCCCTTGTTTAAAATAAAGGCAAAACGACGTATTGCCGTCACCATCCTGTATATTATTATCTCCAACATGAAAAATCACTAGAGTTCGTCGAGGAAACAACATTAATTACCTTTTGATTTCACAGGATGAGTATTACCGTAGTTAATTAGGTCTCTAAGCTAACTACCATCAGACGGGCAGTATGCTCGTTTGCCACATCATATCATAAAAAAACCAAGGCCTCTAAAAATATAAAGGTATGTTTAAGCTTAAGCTTTCATCATCATGCTGACCGGCTGGCCGAGTGGCCAGTACCCCAAGCTACAGGTTACACGGTCAGGGGTCCCGGGTTCGAGTTAAGGCTCCGGAGAATATTGTGTTTGGTTTGTGAGGACTTCAAAAATTTTGAACATAGGCACGTAAACAAAAACAAAGGCATCAATAACAATACAAAATTAAAAATTTTAAGTAACCCCCGGCGTTATTAATCATGTATCTAACACCATCTCATTGAGACTATTCATAAGAGCCCAAACACGCTATATTTGCTGTAAGTAAGTTTCTGAAGAATTAAGCATTTCGCAGACATTTTGATGGTATAGGATCAGTTCAAGGATAGTATGTCATGGGAATGTCACCAAAGTGACAGTACACCAAATTTCAAATCATTCGGATCTGTAAAAGTTAGTAAAACCCTATAATAATGTAGAAAATGAGCTGATAGTCAATAAACGCCCTAACTGATCTTCATAAATTATAGTTAAGAACCATCGTAGTCACATCAGCTTTCAAACAAAAAAAAACGAATCAAAGTCGGTCCACAGACAGACACACAGATACACAGACAGACACGTCAAACTTATAACACCCCTCTTTTTTCGTCGGGGGTTAAAAACATAAAAATTTGGTTAAAAAGCTAATGCTTTTCTCTCTTTCTTTATAAATAAATGCTTGTTCAAGTATTCTTTTGGATCACTAGAGGTGTTAACTTCAATGAGTGGTGAGATAACCGTTGCTATAGAAACGTTAAGTAGTAGGATAGAAAGCGGTGAAGAAATCAGCAGGTTATACCTAGTGCTCCGGTGGCGTAGTGGTAATCGCGTCTGACCGAAAATCAGGAGACACGTGTTCGAGTCCCGCCTGGGACATATATTTTTTCATCGTTTTCTTTCTTTATTTGTAATTGTTACAATGACATAGGCACGTAATTGATATTAATATATGTATTGTTTATAATCTAGCGTCAGGTGAGTATAGGCACGTAATATTCTTTGGTATAGGTAAGCACTAAAGTAATTGAATAAAGATAGGTGTCATTAGTCAAGGAATCCCAATGCCTAATCGACAAAAAGTAGGTTCAGCCGATTACAAACGAAAGTTAAGATAACAATCTACCTAACAATAATATTATAAAAAAGTATAAGTAGGTAATCTGTGTAGTAACTACATATCAGACACAATTAATTTTTTACTGTGTGTAATTTAAATAAGACTTCTTAAAACATAAGGTTTCCAAATAATCGACGACGAAGAAACATATCCTACATCATTATCATCATCATCATCAAACCAGCCTTTGTTGTCCACTGCTGACCAAAGGAACTGTTCTGCTCTGCCTGCATCCAACAGCTCCCCGCGCTGTCCATCTATTGAGAGGCCGTCTTACTTTGCGACTGACTTTACTAATATCGTATATACTTATGGAATTTCAGGGAAACTGCAAGATAAGTATGTTTTAGTATCAACTGAACACGAAGATCCTTTAGGATATTGGAAAGTAAGAGCCTAGGATAGTAACGAAACCATCGCAAAGGATTCTTTAACCAAAGTAACACAATAGAACCACACCCCAAAACTCCACCGAGCAATACCAAAAATGTCAACCAAAAAAATCCTCGGAAGTAACTCCATGCCATTGTCACTTGTTCTAATCTATCCTCAATCGATTAATTACCCGAATCAATCAAGATTATCCAAAAAAAATGCTAAGATAAAAAAACAAGGTTTACAGGATCAGCAGAGGTCTCGAATACCATCGCGCCGAACAAAGGGTAGGCAGGCAGCTCCCAGGTACCCCAGACCACCGCTGATGATAAACCGCTGCCGAAATTTCGGTGGTATTACGCATATCTAGCGTTGTTTAGGCGTTATCACCTTATCAGAGATAATTTGTTGGACGCATCGAACGCTTTGATAATGGAGTGATTTTAATTATTACAGCAGTTATAAGTATACTTAGTTTCTTACAGTCTAAGAGAGGTGTTGTCGTATGGCCGACAAATGACTCAACACCACCTAATATGAAGTGGTAAGAAGAGTCCGTATGCGAAGACAGCTAGTGCAGTTCAGACACTGCTCTAGCTGCCTCCATCTTGCCGGCCCAAAAGATACTTTTTCACGCGTCTTTTGAAGGAACTCATGTTATAGGAAGGAGAAAACACATGTGCTGGCAAAGAATTCCAAGTTCTGGAATTACGACCAAGAATTAGGTACTAAATTTCTTTGTGCGTGATGTTGATGTATATAATGAGCTGATAGTCATCAAACGCCTGAACTGATCTTCATAAATTATAGCTAAGAACCATCCAAGTTACGTCAGCTTTCAAACAAAAATAAACCATCAAAATCGGTCAATCGTTTAGGAGCTACGATGCCACAGACAGACACACAGATACACAGACAGACACGTCAAAATTATAACACCCCTCTTTTGTCGTTGGGGTTAAAAACCGAGTGATAGAACATTACTTGTCCTCATTTACGTAAGATTAACTCTCTAATAACTGTCTTAGTTAAAAGTTTTAGTTACATATTTTTACTAAACTTTATTGCACCAAATTCAAAACAAAATAAATTTATACAGTAGTATGCAAGGGAGGACTTATATCTATTAGATATCTCTTCCAGGCAACCCGTCATGGGTGTGTGAGTTACAATGTCCAATCAGAAGTAACACCAGTGCATTTAATTATCAAAACATACAATTACATATTAAACACTTAGTTATGTCCGTTTTCACTAACCATTCCCTAGGCTTAGGTGACTCTTAACGACATCTGTCTCTTTCTATCTCCTTTAGATAGACATAAAATAAGGAGTCTCTTAGGACTCCTAACGCTAAACAAATATACACTAAATACTGATTAAGATTAGACAAAGAAGTTACGAAGAAACTTTAAAGGAGTAAACAGAAGGACTATCCTCTGTGCTTACTGGGAACTTATTCCACAATATAGCTGCACGAACAAAAATGAGTAGAAAAAGAAATTTGCTGTTGCTTTTCGGCAACTCAAACATGTCTGAAAAGCATAAACGCCTAGGACTAGAAGGAGGTGGAGACAAATGAAAATGAGAACGGAGATAGGATGGGGAAGTAGGGTCTTTGAGGATTTTATAAAGTGTTCTGAGTATGTGAACATTACGACGATCACGTACTGCAAGCCATTTCAACTTGATATTTGATTTTATTTTTATTTGATTTTGTTACTGTGTGTAAGTTTAAGAATACACTCCTATCTTTTTTATTATCTATTTTTTCTCTGACTTGATAGTGCTGCCTCAGAGTGCATTTTAAGCTTTACTGAATAATACCACTTTATGTTACTTTAAGAGTATTATCTTCATTGTTTCATTTATTAATTTCTCTCTTTCTATTTCTCTTTCATTCGATCTGTTCCGTCCATGAATGAACCATCGATCTGCAATAAATGATCGAGACTTAATTCCTGAATTCCTGGGTTCAGACTTTTTGTCAAATAGAAATCTTTTGTTGTCATTCAATATTCGTTCTGTCTGTTTGGATCGGTCTGCTGAGTCGAGATAAAGATATTAAGTCCTCAGAGAGAAGACAGTAGCTTCATTCATAATAAGTCTTTATCGGAAACTAAAAATTGTTAGCTGAATTTTTTGTTCTTTTGTTGTGACATAACTTGTAATCTTCAAACTATTCTTGCTCATACGTCTTATTTTAATATTACATTAACTCAGCTTTGTGTTTAAAGTTTGACATATCTCTCGTTGGAAACAAACAACATTTTTCTGAAAGTCGAAATTATGTTACAAATTGAACACAAAAAGATGTCACAAAAAGAAATTATATAGTAGAGTCAAAATAAACGCAATGGTTATTCAAATGCAACATCCACAGGAGACGTGAGCAAATGCGTCAATAAAATCTAGCTTACATTAACTTAAACAGTTTATAAAAGTATATCAATGCACCGAACATTATCGAGCGCCACCACACTACAAGTAATGCAACAGAAGGTGTTCTGGTGATTTATAACCAAGGAGCTCCTTGTTTATAACACAACGTTATCCATGGATAACTTTATTAAATAATGACGTTATGTTAGAAGAACGTTTTTGACATAATCTGCCGATTATTTAGAGTAACGTTATTAACATAAATACTGTTATCAATCAGAATAATTAGTATGAATACTTGTACTATCCCATCCATACTAAAATTACGGATTAACAAACATAATGGATTAACAAAAGTTTACCAATTACTTGAATTGAAACATTATATTTAAATAAACATACAAAAATTCTTCAAATAGTAAACAAATAACCAACGTCCCTGCAATACCAAGTGATTTTTCCTTGTTATTGCATGTGTCTATAGGCAGCGGAGGTTACCACTTACCACCAGGTGGGCCATCAGCTTAATTGTCATCTAGTTGCATAAAAAAATATTCGTGTTCAACGATTTCATTCGTGCTGGAAGAGATTTTGGAGTCGGTGCTTCACTATCTATGGTTTCTGGAAACAACTTAGCAACAACTCCAAAAATATGTTCCTAGGGTATGAGGTGGTATGAGTGCCTACTTACTTACTAATTAAATTTAAGTAGGTACTCGTCTCCTTGAACCATATTTTTTGGAGTTGGTGCTAAGTTGTTTCCAAAAAATATGTTTCTAGGGGATGAATACCTACTTAAATTTAATTATTTCAACCTTTTCAGTTTTTGGAAGTTGGTTTTAATTTTTGTTGAAAATTTTTACTTAATCATTTATATTAAGCGCTCTTTCTCTGCGTGTGCATGAAGTATGTCACCGCTAAATATCGCTGCATTCCGCTGCGCGGTCGCTTGCGGTCGATTGCCGCTAATTTATGGCTCTCAAATAATTTATTGTTAATTTAGTGTTGGTGAAACGGAATCGTCTTTCACTACTTTGTTGCATTTTGATCGCAATTCATTTGAATAGCAATAGCTAATAAAAGTGCACGTTCAAATGATATATAGGTTGCATCAGTTTTAATTCAGAAACATTGTTGGTATTTTTTGTGTATCATACACACAAATATAATACGGCTTTTGCCCGCGGCTCCGCTCACATTGATATAGGTTATCGCGCCGAATCGTATCCTATGTCCTTTCCAAGGTCTTAAACTATCTTCATACCAAATTTTATCTAAGTCGGTTCATTAGTTCCAGAGTTATTATTGGAGTTCAGTTCTGTTTCATTTCAAACTGATGTTGTATTGTATTATATTTTATTATTATCAAATACTGAGACGTGGCCACTTACAATGGGCCTCATAAGAAGGCTCCATGTGACCCAAAGGGAAATGGAGAGGTCTATGCTTGGTGTTTCTCTGCGTGATCGAATCATAAATGATGAGATCCACAGGAGAACTAAGGTCGCTGTCATAGCCCAAAGAATTGCGAGTCTCAAGTGGCAGGGGGCAGGCCACATTGCGAGGAGGACTGACGGCCGTTGGGGCGAAAAGGTCCTCGAGTGGCGGCCGCGCACCGGGAGACGCAGCGTTGGTAGCCCCCCCACAAGGTGGACCGATGATCTGGTGAGGATCGCGGGAAGCCGTTGATGAGGGCAGCGCAGGACCGTTCGGTTTGGAGATCCTTGGGGGAGGCCTATGCGCAGCAGTGGGCGTCTCTCGTCTGATATGATGATGATGATGATGATTATCAAATAAATTATTATTTTATTCTTACATTAATAGATCAAAACCGTTCGCCGATCAAAACGAAATTTTGGATTATGAAATTTATGACTTTGTAAATCGAATTTTTAATAAATTATCTTTCTACAAGTATCGGAAAAAATATTAATAAAAATAGGTGCATGTAGCCATTTGAATAACAGGTAGACTAGAAGAAAACATAATACTGGGGTGGGAATCAAACCCGCGACCTTTCACAATCCGGGTGAATGCTCTATCAAACCATCATAGCTTTCAATCATTTTTTTAAATATTAAAATAAAGTAAAGATAGGTGGTAAAAACCATTGCCTTATTAAAACAGTAGCAGTACCTAATAAAATCTTGTGATTGATCTTCATATCCAAGTTGGACGAACAAAACTTTGGCAACCAGCTCTAACGATAATATATATTTTTTATACAACTGACGACACACAATCTGACGGCCCACTAACCCGGCCGGCCGGCTGGTAGTAAGTGCCTACCGTCGCCTATAAACACCTGCAACAACAATACGGAAAAAAAACACTTTGTATTATAAGTGCGTTGTCCTACTGAGACCTATGATGAAATGCACCATAATCAATGCATGGCACTGGCTACCTTACCCTTCAAACCGGGTAACCGAACCACAGCGAACTGTTTCACGGCTGAAATAAAAAAAGTCGGTGGTACGGTCGACCACAGAAGTAGCTGAACACTTTAGTACCATGTCACAATACCAATGGCGTTAATGTAGTACGGTAGCAACTATTAGGTACATGCGCAATAGTCGGTGTGCCATTGTACTGTACCCACCACCCACACGACCTTAAACCATTCAAAAACTAAAATCGTTACAATTACTTGTCTTTGTGTCAAAACATTTCCACGCCAATATAATTATCAGTCGGTAGCTAGGTCTTTCTCCAGTCAATTATACTTGCTTACCACAAAGAACCTATGGTGCTAATCCCCACAGAATAATATTACTCCAAGGAGCTGATCCCTTTGAAAACAAAAAGATTGAATTGTATTGTGTTGGTAATTTTTGTTTATTTACACTTACTTATACCTAATGACTTAATTTTAAAAAAAACAATTAATTAGGTACTTAATTACTTAACTAAGTATAGTGTTAAGAGCAGCATACTAAGTAGTCAGTAAATAAATTAATTATGTAATAGATAAAAGTTCAGTAATTTACATCTTCTAGCAATCAATAAGGCCTATTGTTATCTAGTTGTATAAAAAAGGATCCTGATATAACTATAATAAATATAAGAATCCCAGTAGGAGTATATGTTTGTATGACGAGTACGAGCATTTGTTCACGAGTCATGGGTGTTTATATGTTTATTTAGCATATTTCTAATATTTATGTACATATTATTATCATTATTTCTCCATTATCTAATATCCATAACACAAGCTCATAATGATGCTTACTTTGGGCCAGACAATAGTTGTGAGTGTATGAATACTAAAAAAATCGACTGAAATAGTGATGACGATGAATCGATAAACAAATGAATGATTTAATGACTTATGTCGCGCCGTGACGTCTCGAGTTTTATGAAATCTAATTAGGTAGGTACCTACGCATGCATTAATCATAAAACAAATTTAAAAATATTAGGAGATTTCACAATAGCTATTACCTACTTACTACAATACATTCAATAAAACTTCGTTTCAGTCACCTTGATTCATTGAATCGTAATAAACCAAACCCAAATTAAATTCGCTTATAATTGCCTACAGCGAATTTTCAAACGCATTCCGGTTGATAAAAGTGAAACGGAGCTCGCACAAGTGAGCCAGCTCTAGAAACCGCAACGCTCACGTAAAACAATGCCAGCCCGGGGACTACGCGCAAGCAACTCAATTTAATTCATTTAACCGAGTGGAGTAAAAGAATATAGACGTAATAAACACGGTACTTAACGAGCGCAAACTGACGGGATTGTGTCACACTCGTCACTGATTTTCCCCTATACAAATAGACATTAAATTGGATTAGCATGCACGCGACCGCAGACGCCGCGTTGTCTGCATTGCATCCCCGGCGGCGAGCGACGCGCCAGCTCCCTCGTAACGCTGTAAAACACCGGTTTCCCTTCACATAACACGCCAAAATTAGTAATGTGTCAGTAATTAGCGGGTGAGTTATCGGAGTATCGTGTGCTCGCTGCCAGTGCGTAGGCGCGCGCCGCGCGAGCGCGACATGAACCTGTTTCCATTAACGCGCGCCGAAGACGCGCCCGCGCCGCGCCCACCCATCGAGATCGTGGAGCCCGGGCCCGATGCCTGCAGCGGCCCTCCGCCCCCTGAAGGCAACGTCAAACTCCGCAACTATCGCATGCTCAACGACAACCTCCGAGCCTACACCCCCACCGGCGACGTCAACACCTCCCCGACCAAAGGGAAATTAGTGCCAAGGTTCGACGTGTGCTCCGCTATTTCGCCCCCTCGCGCAAAAATCCTCGAGCTGCTGCGACCCGAGGACCCCGGCCGCGAGGCTCTGGAAGCCATCGTCCGGCCGGCGCCTCGCCGCGGGCTCACGCGGCCCCTGGACGAAGACACGCGTCGCTTCCTTCAACGAGCTCTACTGTCTCCGAGCCCGCAAGGGCTCTCAGTGCCGAACACACCTGAACCACCCCATTCAAAGGAGGAGCCTAGTGAAAAAGTGATTGAAGTTCCACAGTTAACGAGTACTCCAAAAATTAAGCAAATTGGGAGAGAACGTTCCTTGGCGGATGAATTGAGAGAAGCGGAGGAGGAGGAGCGGACGGGAAATATTAGGCGGGATATTTTGCAGGAGTTTCAAAAAGGAGGAATTAGGGAAGCAGTGGAAAGAGAAAGGCTGGGGAAGCTGGCGCTGTCAGTTGAAGAGGACGAGGAGGAGGAACAAGAGGGTCTGTCAGCGGCGGCGCGGAGGCTGGACGCCCTGCTGGCCGAGTCGCGGCACCTTCACCAGCAGCTGGCGGGCATCCAGGAAGACATCCAGGTGCTAGCCTGGCGCGTGGCGCGCCGCGACCCCTGACGCGTTGGTACCGTTGCTGGCGACAGCTGACACGCACCACGCACAGACGCTTTTATATTTTCACAATTTTCTTGCACGAAAATTATTCCACTTATTTAAGCTTCTAGATATCTAAATTGGTCATTCGGCCAACACGATCCGTAGTTTGACGTAGCCTGCCTGTGATAAATTACTTGTAGGTATAAATTTTTCTATCTAGGTCATATTATAGTTTAGGCATTTGTGAAACTGAATTCTTAGATAGTTAGGAAACCATTTCGGGAATCTCCGTAATTATCTACTACTTATCTAGAAATAGGCGGTAGTGTAATTAGTTTTATTCTGGTTTTGTAGTTCTTATTGAGATTCTTTATTTTATTTATTTATTTCTTATCGAGCGCGTATTTTCGACCGGGGAATCCTGCGTTGCTGACTCACTGTCGCTAATTTAGTCTCTTTATCGACTATAATGCACTGGACAAAATCGAAGCTACATGTATCGAAATGCCTTTCTGTGAATTCCTCAATATTTATTTCGATGCGATGCACTCGTCCACCGCCGTCGTAACTTTCACTTTGTCTTTTTACAATAACCAAGTTTCGCTTTGCTGGACAATAATTGCACTATGCACCTATCAATATGGTAATTTATTACGTTGGACAAACATGAAAAACAGCTATTACGATGATGAATACTAATTATAATTAACACAATGTTTTGTATTCATTGAAAAGTGGTTGTTGAAGGATTTTTCTTAGATTTTATAAACTTAACTATGTCGCACACATAAATTAAGGATTAATGGGATTCAAAGATAACTATATATATATAACGTTTTAGGGATACTATTTAATGAGCAGTGGATTGTAATTATACAAGGTGGGCCCTGTAACAAGAGCAAAAAATTAAAATATACATTCTCTAACTAATCAGCAAGTTATTACGTCCGAATGGTATTAATTAATTAAGATATTAAAAATTATTTTTACTGGTATTTTCTAACAAAGTTAATCGAGCCAGCAATGTCCTACAGACATGTGACAGTGACATTTAGTGATACTAATACATGTTAAAATCTATCAAAATGCCCGGTACTAAGATATCTTACCCTTCCTAAACTACATACGAGACACAATTAAATTTTAATTGTTTATGACATAGATCTATCATGATAATTTAAGAAATAATAAATAAATAAATAAAAATAAATAAATAAATAAAATAAATCTATGCCTTCTGGTAGTTGAAGCATTCAGCTACTATATCACAGTGTAAAAATTCATTGATGGGAAAACCGAAATTTAAATTACTATTTCTCCTTATTTAAGAACTTTGGAACATTCAGATCACTTTGAAATAACTGTGGATACTTTAAGGAATCTCTATTTTCATTTTTTGCTTCAGTAAAGCCCAAGTATATTTACTTTTCAATACACTAAGTATATTTCAATTTAACTACCGTACCTATACACTATACAGTCAAACAAAAGCAGTTCCTAGACTCCTAACTTATAGATATAGATCGTTTTGTAATGCAATCTTCTGTATTTCGAATACTTATTTTTTTTTAAATTAACAATTAATTATGTTCCACAGTCAATCAATCCCTTTCACGGTAATAAAATCCAATAATAGTTTCCAACATTTTTAAATATTTCTTAGTATCAATATTTTCCTCTAAAATAATTATATTACTTTCTTATTCCATTAAAATTAAAGGCATATTTATTAGTTTTCCACATTATTTTGGTGTCGTGTTGTAACTAAGAAACTACAAGCATTTAGTATAAAAAACCGGCCAAGGGGTTCCGTACCATTCATTATCTATTAACAAGCGTCTACCGGTTGCCGTTATCAATATCGGGTTTAAACAAGCAAAAAAATCACGTTTGATGTATGGGGGGTTGTTGTATTCAAAGGGGTCCCCTTTAATATTTATTTTCTTCTGTTTATTAGTATTTGTTGTTATAGCGGTAACAGAAATATATTATCTGTGAAAAATTCAACTGTCTAACTGTCACGGTGCATACAGCCTGGTGGGTGACAAACGGACGAACGGACGGACCGCGGACTCTTAGTGTAATAAGGTCCCGTTTCACCCTTCGGGTATGGAACCCTAAAAGGGTCTCAATAGTATGTTATTTGTTTGAATTATGTTTTTTTTACTACTTAATAGCCACCACTTACCCACTCTAGTCATCAATCTTAAATTATATCAAACTTATTACAAGAAATCATTAAAAAATACTTCTATTTCGGTTTGATTAATTGAACAATCGATTTATGATGTCAGAAACGCACGTGTTCATTCTATATAATATTATGTAACTCTCAGTAGTCAAATTATGTCTCTTAACCAGTTTATTCTAGAGTAATTAAAAATCTGAACTAAGCGACAGGCCCATCTGCAGAGACGTACAAAATACTGTATAAAATACAAATATAAAATAGTTTTTCGTTTCTATGTAAAATCCTAATTGCAAAATACCTATTTACAAATAAAATACTTTCATAGAGATCACACCTCAGATCATAGAACTAAGGATCTCGCGAACACGATACCACTTGGGATGGGCCGTCAGCGGAGTTGCGTTGTGGTCTTGATACTCTGAGGCCTAAGATGAAATGCCTTTCATGCACAGTAATTTCACTAGCGAGTTAGCGACGATTGTGACTACAAGTTAAAAAGCAGGTTTTTCACATATAATTCGAAAATATGTACTATTTTATCCCTCAGGATGTCAACATAACTGCACTATTGTTTTCTCTTGTTATTGCAGGTGTCTATAGGCGGCGGTAACCGCTTACCATCGGATGGGCCGTCAGCTTGTTTGTCATCTAGTTGTATTAAAAAATTGTAGTCCAATATCCTTAACCTTACTTAATTATTTTAATATTATAAATGCGATAGTAACTCTGTCTGTCTGTGTGTTACGCAATCACGCCTAAACTACTGAACCGATTTAAATGGAATTTGGTACAGAGATAGTCTAGAGTCCGAGAAAGGATATAGGCTACTTTTTTCAATATTCCACGCGGACCAAGTCGCGGTCATAGCTAGTACACAATAAAATAATATGGGCTTTTCTGTACGTTTGCAGGCGCAGTGTGCGCGCGCATGCCGGTGCGCGGCGGCGGCGCGCGCGCTGGTTGCGGAGTCGCAAGCGCTGCGGTACCTCGACGACGTGGTCGCGCTGCTGCGGGGCGACGTCTCCGCGGCCGTGCGCGCCAGGGCCTGGCCCTTCGCCATGGGCCCCAGGCGCCCTGACAGGAACTACGTCGTCTGATCTCAGGTGAGGTGGCTGTCTGCTCTGGGTTACCGTGCCTTATACTTACAACTTGAGGAGCTCGGTGGCGTAGTGAGCGCTCTGGTTTCGATTACGGAAAGTAACTTTCGCCTGCCCCCTTATTCTCAACTGTCGGATCACGGATTCGATTCGAAAAGTCACATGCCGTCTCGCTTTGACGCAGCGCGATAAAAAGTGACAGGTATAGAGTTTCCGAAATTCGAATTCTTTCCTACAGTTGAGAATAAGGGGGCTGGTCGGTCCCGGATGTTAGTACAACCGCCTTAAACCCACCAACCCGCATTGGCAGCGTGGTGGTGCTATGGCCAAAGCTCCTCATGTGTTTCTATGATTAGGAAGGCCTGTTCCCAGCAGTAGGTCATGTATAGGCTCGTGATGATGATTATAATACATATTAGTGGGAATGAATATTCGACATCATAACAATAATAACAATAGAATAATGTAACAAACTATTATAACTATTTTTTTTCTCTCTCTCTCTCTCTGGACTCATATGGAAATTAATGTTACCTATGTTTAAAATATGTAATTCAATTGTAAAAATTATAAAAATATTCGCATGCCTACAATATTTAAAGTAAATACTGTCGCTCTCTCTTTATGTAAACATCTAATGTACACAGTGTTAACCAATAAACGATTTAAAAAATATAAAAAAATACGAGTGAAATAATTAAAAAAAAACGTATATTAGGTACACAAATACACATCAACCACAAGATATGTCACTGATATAATCAGTGTGGTATTAATAATGGGTGTCATTCGATATACCATCACCGAATAATTAATAATAACAAAAAACCGGCCAGGTCTCGCGCACGAAGGGTTCCGTACCATTATCTATAAACAAGCGTCTACCGGTTGCCTTTATCAATATCGAACTAAAAAATCACGTTTGTTGTATGAGAGCCCTCTTAAATATTTATATTATTCTGTTTTTTAGTATTTGTTGTTATAACGGCAACAGAAATATATCATCTGTGAAAATTTCAACTGTCTAACTATCACGGTTCATAATATATCGCCTGGCGACAGACGGGCAGACGGACGGACGGACAGCGGAGACTTAGTAATAGGGTCCCGTTTTACCCTTTGGGTACGGAGCCCTAAAAACGTGGCCATCATGTCTTATTATCATAGCATGCTTATTCAGCCTCAAGGAGCTGTCTCCGCGAAACACCACGGCTTATTAATCGAAGTACAACCTCTGCCAATTTTTAAGACAATGCAATTGCTAGGGCCCAATCTCCTCATGTGTTTCTCCTTATAAGAAGGCCTGTGCCCAGCAGTGGGACGTATTTAGACTGGTGATAGTGATGATGATAAATTTCTCAAACATTGAGCTAGCGTGCCATATTGAGCTAATGAAAAAAATTAATAAACCGGCTTTTGTTTTTGTTCCTTTCTTAGTGATTTTATTTTTAACTAGCTTTTGCCAGGTGGCTCTACCCGCGTTGATGTCGGCTATTGCTCCTAAAGGGTTCCCAAACTATCTTCGTAGCAAATTTCGTCTAAATCAGTTGAGTGGTTGAGGCATTAAACGTAACAAATCAACTCACTTTCGCATTATAAATATTAGGTTAGAATCTTGGGGTGGGTTAGTGAATTGCTTTGGCAGAGCCTAGGCTACCTCCGCAAGGGGCAGTGGAGCTACCGGGGCGATTCAGTGGGTATTCCCAGTGGCATTTGCACTGAGAGTGCCCACACACGCCCCTCGCCTGACCAGCCACGGGTAGGTCTATAATCTGTGGCGTGCTTAGTATATTGCCATACATTTGTTTTCACTCGGGCGAATAGAAGCGCGAATATTCGCTGTGGCGAATTTCCCGTAGTCAGGCCATTAGTTATAATGACCTTAATAGTTCTAGGAAACTTTTTGTGATAACTTCTCAAAAGCTAAACAGTTTGAACTTAAAGAAAAGTAGAGCAGTGTAGAGTTCTTTCAGACTACAGATGATCGCAGCTAATAGGGCTTTAGTAGTGTTGGGTAGCCGCGGTGAACTAGTTGAGGAAGTGTTGTTTTGAAAGCAGAGCATCCTCACTTATACACATTGAAAATATTCTCACTTTTGTATGTAATGTCATAGAACGCTGAAAGATCTTACGGATCTTGTATATATCGGAGATGTATATATCTTCATAGACACGTGTAGAAACAAAACAAGGCTTAAAAGATTTTGCCTCGATACTTTTCATTTCCGAAAATACCTCTTAAAAATAAGAATCAAAAAAACTTAGCGCTGTTTCGAATCGTGCGCATTGCATATGTTTGGCGTCTCTGGCGGATCGTATTGACAACATTAAGTCTTTAATTTGTTGCGGTTGACATCAAATCCATACTCCTATCGATTACAAATACAAAAGTAAATCTGTCTGTCTGTAACGTTTTCACTCGTAAGCCGCTAAACCAATTTAGATGAAATTTGTCATGGAGATAGATTGTATCCTGAGGAAAGACATAGGCTACTTTGTGGCGTGATAACCGATACCCACGCGGAAAGAGCAGCGATGGGCTATTGGTAAATAAATTAAAAAACTAAGAAGAGTCCAAATAAATTCAAGGTATCGGAACACAGATTACTTTTACAGTACCCTACACTAGGTAAGTTTCCATGGAATCGAAACAATAACGTTCGTCGTCATGATAACTATCAAATTGTATGAAAGTAGCAGCAGCGCCTATTTTGTGATTTTTTTTATCACTAAGGTGGCAATCAAGCATACGGCTCACCTGATGGTAGGCGGTTGCCGTAGCCTATGGACGCTTGCAACACCAGGGGTATCACTTGCGCGTTGCCGACCCTGTTGTGAATTATTGGAAACCACAGTTCAGTAAATACAAGGCTATCTGGCGAGGTAGATAACTATCTGCCGATTCAATAATCGGCCTTCGGCATAATTACATAACGAAGGGAATCAGCTGTACCAGTTGTACAACGTACCTTATAAAATTGGGAGGGCGTATCACACTGAGTATCAGCCACAAGGCAATCTTCTACCTTAGGCGCATACGACCTCGCGGCCGCGTGCGTGGGTGGCCCCCGCGCATGCATTGCACAGGCCGCCACGTCTGGGATTACCCAAGTGACTCTGGGTAATCTCCATCGGCGCGAAACCTGGCCGCAAGGCGGGGTTGCCTAGAGGTGGGTTGGTGAAATTGCTTCGGCAGAGCCCAGGCTACCCCCCGTGAAGGGCAGTGGAGTTACCGGGGAGTTTTAGTGGGTATTCCCAGTGCCAATACGATCAGGCACTGGGCGACCCCCACACACGCTCGTCGCGTACGACCTAATTCACCAAAAAACAACACTAAAAATATAAAATTTAAAGTAACCCCCGGCTTGTCACCATCTCATTGAGGCTATACTTATGAGCCCAAACACGCTATATCTGCTGTAAGTTTCGGAAGGGTTGAGCATCCCGCAGACTTTTTCATGATAGCATGTCTTGGAAATACCACCGAAATAACAGTAAATCAAATTTCAAATTTTTGTCAAGTAGGAAATGAGCTGTTATTCATCTAACTCCTGAACAGATCTTCATAAATTATGACTGAGAACTATCCTGATCACGTCAGCTTTTAACCAAAAAGAACAATCAGAATCGGTCCATTTCTTTAGAAGCTACGATGCCCCACCTACAGACACACAGATACACAGACAGACACGTCAAACTTATAACATCTGTCGGGCGTTAAAAAGTAATGTTATTCGACTGCCTTCCACAGACCTTATAATTGCTATTAATAATTAATACGCGGACTATTTACAAAACATTTGTCGGTCCGCTGCGTCGAGGAAATCGTTAACTGAAATCATACACGGGCACAAGAACGCAGCGCTCGTGAAACCTGCTTTTTCCGGTCGATTAAAATTAATATCACTTTATTTTGCTTGGAGATTTTATATTTCTTTCTTTATTTTTGTGGATAGTAATTTAATTGGTCGTGTAGTTGTGAGCCAATATTGGGAAACATTGGCCGTGAATGAGAAGTAAAACTGAAAATACCTCACGTATTGCCTTTTGTTGCACATTTGACCACCCATTGATACTCTCACTTCTGAAATCACGCTAGTGAGATAGAGATAACTACATCTACCTACGATATCACAAATAAAACCTCTTTTACTGTTCTGTGGAGATACCGCTAGACAAAGATTGAAGATAGGATCACTCAATCCACATGCACATGAATCACGCCAATTTTAATCCCACCAAGCTTCACTGATCTGGACAGTTTATTCGAAAGAACATCATGCGTTATGGCCCACTGTTATAAGATGAGAAGTTTTATTGAATGTAGGTAGGTACACCTCATAGGCGATTATTAAATTCACATATTTCTTAAAATATTGACTTAGCGCCGTCTATTTAAATTTGTCAACATAGCTAGTGCTTACATAACTGCGCGCTCCATACTAAAAATTCTGGGATCTAAACCCATTGATTTATGCTATTTTATATTATAGAATGCATAAGAAAGGGCGTGAAATACCTACTTATTTTTCCTCCTTCCCCCTTCCTACTCAGGAGCACGCGTGCCGGTCTTCGAAATCATCGGTTCACTGTCTCCAACTCAACTTCACGCACAAAGAAGTTTAGTTACTCGTTTCTTTGTCGTACTTCCAAAACTTGGAATTATAGTAAATATGTTGAAATATTCTTTGCCAGCACATGTGTTCCCTCCTTCCTGTAACATGGACTCCTTCCTTAAAATGCACCTTTGGGCCGGCAAGGTGGAGGCGGCTATAACAGTATGTTGATAGCACTAGCTATCTTCGCATATGGACTCTTCTTACCGCTTCACATCAGGTGGTGTCGAGTCAATTGCCGTGCTTTGTATAAAAAAAATATCTTTTTTTTGGAATAAAAATCTCGCCGTCACTGCATCTATGAATCTAATTAATAAATCAACTCATATCAGCAATATAGGGCGGTAATCCGCAATGCCGGACATTATATTGGTATAATTAGGCGTGACTATGATGGCTTCTGCAAGTGCCCGCTAATTAATACGTACCGAGCGATAATTACACATTGTTGGTCGACAAGAGATGTAATCCGCGGCCGCAGGTATGCGAGACCGCAACACAATACCGAAATGAGAAAATGAAAATTTTGTCTGTGCATTCTTATCATCTATAATATTACTTATACCTTAGCGTAGACTTTTTCATTAAAGTTTGTTTGACACACAGTTTTTGTGTAAAGACAATTCTCATCATAATAATATCGTAAATCATTTTACGACTACATCAACAATTATAATCATAAACATCTGTCAGCATTTCCAGTAGATATACAGGATGTGAGAGGGACGCTCTAGGAAACGAAGGCAGGTGGCAGTGCTGGTCACCCTAATCACGATTTACTAAAAAAATAAATTTAAAATCGCGAAAAAAAAGCAGCTGTTCCATACAAACACGCCGTGTAGATATTACCATTTGTGTGATCTTATTTTTTACCGGACATTAGTCCGTTTTTACTATAACTAACCATAACCACCCATAACCTATGCTTAGGTGATGCTTATCAAAATTTGTCTCTTTCTATCTCCTTTAGATAGACGAAGCTAAAAATCGTGAACCGAACAAACAATTTCTTGAACCCCGGATCGCTAGGTACAAGGTGGTTTCAAGTACTAAAACTAGACCACAGAGGCGTTAAAACTTGTACTTGTTTATAAAATTATCCAGATATACTACTATGTTGAACGGCAAATAAATATAATTGAGGTCAACCGATAAACAAAATGTCCGACGCCAGATATTTACAATTCATAACTTGATTACTACTACATTAAAGACCAGCTGATTGAGCTGATATAGGGTTATTGATTGTGTGTTTACAGTCTATCAATGTCATTATAGTTAATGGTTCGTTTGCTTGTTGCAGAGATAGCGTGCCCGCGACCCCGACATACGACGCGTTTGCTGCTAAGATCAGTTTGGACTTGAATCGATACTAGTATCGTCTCCTGGAAAGTGCTAGAAATAAGAATGCAATTGAGTGGAGTTAACGAAAGGATTCTAACGAACATAAAGTTAATGTTGTTCCATAAATACGAAATAAATATGGGGTGATACTTATAACCCATGGCTGCATGTTTTAGACATACTCTTTGATATTTTAGGTACTAATCCTTGTAATTAATGTCAAAGGAGATCGCAAAGTTATGGGGCATCTCCATGAGTGTTAATTTTACTCACCGGTAGCACATCCCGTAAAAAACTATATCAATCCAGGCAATTGAGAATTCATATTTTTATCTACAAACTACTTTATATCATATAAATATTGGCATTAACCCCTATAACTCTGGTGAGCACGGATTTGTGCAATCTACAAGCCGACATTGATGTCACCTCTAGTCACAGTCTGCCATGCTTGCTAATCATCATCTTCATCATCAGCTTATATACGCCCCACTGTGGGCACAGGCTAACGGCTTAACTGCCTTCCGAAGCACGGAGGAGCTCGAGATTATAAATATGATTGACCCATCCCGGGACCAACAATGGCGAAAGTTGCTTTGTTTTCGTGATCGAAACCAGAGCACTCAAACCACTACGCCACCGAGCTCCTCAATTAATGCCCTAAATTATCTCTAGTCTACGGATCCGCCCATTGGTCTTTTTTGTACAGTCGACAGCACATCAAGCGTAACAGTTAGACCTTGAGACCGCCTTTATTCCGTTTGTCATAGAGGCGGCTTTCGTAGTGCAACAATGTGCTGTCGTCTGCACAATAAAGACTAAGTAAATAAATTGTTACCATGTCTTTAGGTGATGTCGAATGTATCATATTTTTATTTTAATAATTATGACAGTAATAAAACAATACGTAGTGAAGTTTTTCAAAGTTATGTTTATTCCGTTTTTAATCTCAAATATTTTGTCATTTAAGTACCAGTAGGTACTATAGATATAATTACAAAAAATCCTTCTGGCATCAAGCAATTACGAGAACCATTTGTTGAAATAATATGCGGCTTATATCTATTTCTTTTTGTATTCTTAGAAACTGTAATAAAAATGCCCAAATTTCAACTACATGGTGGAGTGACTTTTAAACTTCTTAAATAACTATTTATGATTAGATTTATGGTGACAACTTCGGCAGACAATATCGTCAACTTCAGATGAATTAATTGTGCATTCTATAATAATATAACATTGGCTGCATTATTTGATAAAAATGTCATGTGATTATCAAATGTATAACATGTGTTTGAAAGTTGCTAAACATTTCTACTAACTAACTAATATAGCCCATGTCTTCATTTACTGTCGTATTGTCGTCTGTATACGTAGCTTATAAATAGAGAATTTAGTATAAGTAAGTATAGGTATGATTGCAGGGTCTATTATGTAGTATATCTGAAGTAGCAACTTATTAGATAACAATTAAAAAATTTAAACAAAAAATAAAACTGACTCCAAAAAAACTGAAACGGGTAAAATAATTAAATTTGGATGAGTGCCTACTTACTAAAATTTAATTATTTTATCCTTTTCAGTTTTTTGGAGTCGGTATTATTTTTGTATAATTTTTTTTTTTACAATTTTTGGTGACCGTGAGCTTATATTGTTTTCTACTATCGTATGATTTCACTAAAAAATCATAGGAAAGCAAATATCCGCAACTTCGCATATGTAGACCACTTAATTTTTCCAGTTTTTTTGATTTAAAAACCAAACTACCCAATGGATTTCCAAAAATTTTTTATGGGACCAAATGGGATCTATTCCGCATCGAACAAAAAAAAATCATCAATATCGGTTCACCCAGTCAAAAGTTCTGAGGTAACAAACATAAAAAAAAACATACAGACGAATTGATAACCTCCTCCTTTTTTTGGAGTCGGTTAAAAAAGAGCTCGAGCAATCCCTTATACCGCATGTGCTATTCTTATAACGAAATAAACACTGATCCTGAAGTCATTAATCGGGTAGATATATTCGTGTAGTATATTCAGCAGTTATGGTTTGTTTCGTTCAAATATACACAATTTTTTACTGGAATCTTAGTTTTTATGCATCAAATTTTCCTGTATCTCACTCTTTTAATTTTTGTTTTTAATTTATTCCTACATAGAATGTATTTTTTTCTACATCAATCGTAATTGTTATGTCTAAGTGTAACATAATTCTGTCATGCTGTCAACACTATTTAAGGCTAGTACCTAGAACAAAACTTGTAACTCTCTACATTGTGTAATTGTGGTAACTATCTGTTTGGTGGTGCAATAAATAAATAAATTTTAGCGATAATTAGAGACTTGTTGATATGAGGGTTTACACCGCACAGCTTCTCAAACAAACTTTCAAGTCGAAAATATTGAAAACGAAGAAACCGATTCTAACAATACATGGTTGTGCAAATCAGGCTAGTCTAAATAGATAACAAGAGATTTTTTTGAAAAACAGTCTAAGGCGGACCCTAGACATTCAGTTTATAATGTGGTTCATCAGTATTTACCAAATACAATGACACTTTGTGTTGAATACTGACATCTGTCAGTACACTACACTAGACGATCATTAAATACCACGGTGTGTCAGTACGCATCGCGACAGTAATGGAGGAAGATAGCTTTGCTGAGATTCCTGCAGGCACGTAGCCGCCGTCAGATTATTTTAAAAGAAATTATTTTATCAATCATCCATGTCATCATGCTCTTTAATTTCAGCCAATAAATTTAAATGAGTATATTTTTCTCTCTGTTGTAGCCAATATTTTGTCCATCCTTTTCTTTTCATTCTTTTTTTTAAACCAACGGCTAAGATAATAGCCACACAACTTTTCTCTGTATTCATTTCACGTCTGAACTGCTCCAAAACACGATAATACTGACCTGATAAATACTGAACGTCTAGCATTGCCAGAAAATTCCGTCGACGGAATGTGAACCATCAGTATTTATCACACTGATGAACCACATTATAAACTAAATGTCTAGTCCGCCTTAACGTTGAAAAGCTTTTCATACAAACCAAAAATCTCCAATATTTTCTTTATTATTACACTTTTCGAAAAATCCACTGACAACTGTTTAGACTGGCCTGACTTGCTTATGCATGACAAGTTTTGTTAGAATCGGTTTGTTCGTTTTCGATATTTTCGACTTAACAGTTCGTATGAAAAGTCGTGTGGCGTAAACGCCCTTAAAGTTTATTTTGTTATTTACCAAGTTTTGTTTGTTCTTATTTGTTAGCAATTTGTTACTTCGGAATTGAAAACTAGTTGAAGTTTTTAATTCGGAAGTAAGAAGTTGTGCTTTCCTTGTGAATAGGGTCGAAAGAGAGACACTCAATCTTATTTTAAAGACAATGCTCTCAATTCCCGGTACAGTCATTGAAAGTTAGTGAACCTCTTTGCACTCGCCAAATCGAAATTTATGTTTCAAGTTTATTGATATCTTACAATATCTACTTAAAGAAAAAACATACGATTTGTAAATTCTCTCTGTATTAGGGACGGCAAAGAGATTAAGCCAAAACATAGAAAATTAATATTTTAAAATTACATTTTAGGTAGATCTTTCAATGCCTTGGGTGGTTTTTTTTAGTAAATTTATGCTCCCTGCGTAGGGACGAATGAATGGGATCAAGCCCATACAGCCATGTTTTAATTATTCTTCAATATTGATCTAAAATGCTAGTGTAACACATTTGAACGCATCTTGGGAGAGCTTGGCGCCAAATATACAGGGTGGAGATGACAATACGACAATAAATTAAAACATGGGCTATTTTAGTTCATAGAAATGTTTTGCAACTTTCAAATAGATCTTATTCATTTGATAATTTTATAACATTTCTATGAAATAATGCAGCTAATGATAGCAGTCTCCATGATACTACTTTGATGAGATGAAAGAATAACCACGAAAAATTCTCAACGTGTTTGACATTAAATTCACTTTTATTAAAATGATTCCCCAATTGCACGTCATCATAAACACTTGCTTTACAAAACAACACCAATTTTATAACACATTATTCGCTCAGACACAATTTTATAACACATTGTTCGCTCAGACACAATTTTATAACACATTGGTCGCTCAGACACAATTTTATAACACATTGGTCGCTCAGACACAATTTTGTAATTATTGTAATAAAGCTTGACTCACACCATCGAATCCCGCATGATAATAATTACATGCTCTCTGAGAGTCACCCCAAATCGTGGCAGCATGTAAATGTTACAATAACTACTCTATTATGACGAATAATGTAAAATATCTAGATTTAATTATTAATAGCTGAAGAAAATTTTTCATAAATAAAAAAAGTTGTCATAAATAAATAAGTAAGTATGTTCTCTGAGAGTCACTCCAAATCGAGACCTATAGGTAATTACTGCATGTAATTATGTTACAATGCTTTATAATAACGAATAATGTAAATTGTGTAAAAATATCTAGATTTAATTATTAATAGTTAAAACAAAAGCTGTCATAAATTTGTCATAAATAAATAAGTAAGTATGTTCTGTGAGAGTCACTCCAAATTGAGACCTATAGGTAATTACTGCATGTAATTATGTTACAATGCTTTATTATAACGAATAATGTAAATTGTGTAAAAATATCTAGATTTTATTATTAATAGTTTTTCATATATTTAAGTTATCTTTACACATTAGCTAAAATTATACCATAATAATCATAAGACTTTGATGCATAACTTTGGACCTATTGAGAAACTTAGAACCTAAGACATTCTGTTGTTGAGGTAAAGAATTTTAATCCTTGATTGACCATGCATTATAATTTATGTCCCATGCAACCACTTAGTGCATTTTTTTTTCAAAAACCATGAGCGTCATCCTCCATTGCGATCTTACTTATCTTCAAACGCTCATTAAACCTGTTGAGTAAACATTTTTTTTCCTTTTTATTTGATTGAGAGAGGCAAACATACCCTTAACAAAAAAAAATGAGTTTAATTAATGAATGTTTAAAGGCAAGTGAGGAGGTTAATTTTTTACTTATGTTCGTTTTTATTTGTAATAATGCTGTAAATTAATTTTTTTTTGTAAAAAGCCTGCTACTCTTTGGAATAAACTGTAAAGAAAAAAAAAACATTCAACTATACTTTCTGAATACAAATATTATCTAGTTTCTTTGTTATTTATTTAGAGCGTCGTTATCAGGCGGCCATTTTGAATAATTGATTCGCGGTCAAAAGTCAATCCATCAGAAGATATTTTTTTTCAGTTTGACAATTTTATCAAAAAATTTAACACGGTTGCACACAGTCAATAAATCAATCAATTGCTTATTGTTTTAACTTGTCTGTCTACCTCTTACTTTTCACGCTTAAACCGCTGAACTGATATAGATGAAATTCGGCACAAAGATAGATTACATCTTGAGAAATGACACAGGCCACCTTTTGGCGCGATAACCGACATTCTTATGGGTGAAGACACTAGTGAACACAGTATTAAATGTAAAATTAAACCCATTACGACCAGCGAAGTTATGGGATTAGTAGACTGGTTTCTTAATATACTAAACTTACGGAACTTATATTTACGGAATCCTAACAAGACACTAAAACAATCTTACTAAATTAAAAACTGCCGTTCTTCAAATCTATAAATCCTGAACAGCCGACATTCTAAACATGCCAGCCAATATTTCAGTGTCGTCCAAATACAGCAGCGACATCGGCTACGGAGGCGCCGATTGATTGCGACAATAGTTCATTGCTCCTGTCCCTAAACAGAGTAATTTGGTTCCGTCAGGGTCCGTGATTAATGTGGCCGGTAGGGCGGCCAGGCTCTCCAGGCGGTGAGAATGTCCCGATCCGTATGAGATTAAAAATTAAAATATGAGTTTTAGTGACGACAAATTAATGTGAGCATTTGCATTCGGATGCTTCCAATGACGTAATGAGTACCCAAACAAGTTTCTTATTGCAAAGACGTGTCTGAAATAATTTCAATTTAAAAAGAAAATATAGTTTGGAGACTGTAATAGAAGAGACTCTGCAAAGGAGAATTTTTCCATCAAAAAGCCGAGATAGAGATTAAAAAAGACAGTCATTGTCTTGTACTGCCTAGTTAGTTTTACCGTACCATTATGGTAAGAGCGGTAGAAAACTCAGGGCTTGAAACTTTATTCAATAATGCTGTCATGAGAAAGTCTATTTATTCAGGGTTTTTAATAGTAATCCAAATATTGATTACCATCACATCATCCACATATTACTTTTCCGCTTTAATCTTCTTTATTAATCATCACCAGCCTATACAGGGTGGCACTTTTAGATCGGTCAGTATGGGAAAGTCTTAAATTATAAGACATACGAAAATCTCTTCTTAGTGAAAAGAAAAACTGCATTGAAACATTTTAAAAAAACGTGTATTCAGCTCGGGAATCGAACCTGGACTTTTTAATAAAACTAATGCTATTTCTATTTCGATATCGATTGTGTAGGTCTTAAGCAGTAACCGTTACTATGAAACATGATGTCTAAAATGAATAAAATGCATGGTTTTCATATCCTTTAATTTCTTTTAGTAAGTGTTCGACATTACCACCATTTTTTCAATACAACATTTCCAACAACCAAGACGTTCCATTTTCAAATGAGGTTTATCACGTCTCTGTTCAAACCAAAACGTTACATTTTTAACCGACTTCAAAAAAAGGAGGAGGTTATCAATTCGTCTATATGTTTTTTTTTATGTTTGTTACCTCAGAACTTTTGACTGAGTGAACCGATATTGATGATTCTTTTTTTGTTCGATGCGGAATAGTTCCCATTTGGTCCCATAAAAATTTTTTGAAAATCCATTGGGTAGTTTGGATTTTAAATCAAAAAAACTGGAAAAATTAAGTCGTCTACATATGCGAAATTGCGGATTTTTGCTTTCCTATGAATTTTTTTTTTTGTGAATGATACGATAGTAGAAATCAATTTAAGCTCACGGTCACCCATCTAGCTTTGACCTTCAAAAGTTATCACTAAAAATTGTAAAAAAAAATATTTAAACAAAAATTAAAACCGACTCCAAAAAACTGAAAAGGATAAAATAATTATATTTTAGTAGGTACTCATCCCCTAGGAACATATTTTTGGAGTTGGTGCTAAGTTGTTTCCAGAAACCATAGATAGTGAAGCACCGACTCCTAAAATATGTTCCTAAGGGATGAGTACCTACTAAAATTTAATTATTTTATCCTTTTCAGTTTTTTCGAGTCGGTTTTATCAAAGAGAGTTTTTCACGTCTTTGTATCTACATACTTTTTCTAAGTGGGTTTATCAATTGACAGAAGTAAGTTTGTTTAATAGAAGTAAGGAAGGAACTACAATCATAGATAGATAATATTATCGCAGATAACAATATGTAAAGCAGTGTATGTAACAAGTTGCGACACCAGCAAAGAGCTACAAACAACCATAGAAACAATTTTACGCACCTAAACGAGTTGAGTGTTGTATTGAAAAAATGGTGGTAAGTAATTTCGAACACTTACTAAACTAAATTAAAGGATATGAAAACAATGCATTTTATTCATTTTTGGACATCATGTTTCATAATAACGTTTACTGCTTAAGACCTACACAATTGATATCGAAATAGAAATAGGATAAGTTTTATTTTTCAAAAAGTCCGGGTTTGATTCCCGAGCTGTGTACACGTTTTTTAAATGTTTGAATGCAGTTTTTCTTTTTACTAAAATCGATGACATGGTTCCTTAGAAGAGATTTTTGTCTGTCTTATAGTTTCAGACATTCCCATACTGACCGATCTAAATGTGCCACCCGGTATATTATATAATACGTCCCACTGCTGGGTACAGGCCTTCTTACATGGGAGCAACACATGAGGAGTTCGGGCCATAGCACCATCACGCTGGCCCAATGCGGGTTGGTGAGTTAAAGCGGTTGCAGGAACAACCGGGTCCAAAAGCTTAACGTGCCTTCCGAAGCTCGGAGGAGCTAAGATAACAAACTTTGATGAACCCATCCCAGGATCGACGTATCGAGACTAGAGCACTTAAACCAATACGCCATCGAGCTCCTCCCATATCTTAAAATAATAATAATATTTTTAAATAAATATAAGAAGTATACTAAATAAACATATAAACATCCATGACTCGAGAACAAATGCTCGTACTCATCATGCAAACCTCTACCTCAACGGGATTCGAACCCGGTACCCCGATCGAGTAGCCTGTACAGTAAGGGCTACAGACCACTCGGCCAGCCGGTCGTCAAAAATCTCATTTACTTGGCGTCAGCCTTCCTTTGTCCTCCTGACTCCTCCTTCCGTATAGCATTGTTTTGGAATTTATCTTGACTCACATGCGACTCCATAAGGTCTTTTTGATCGTTATCAACCAGGTGGCGAGTAGTCTTGACGCGTTTTTTCGTTATCAAGCTTAGAACAAGCTGCATCATATCATTTTCTGAACTCTGATCCTTTTTATTACTCATTTCGGATTTTGTCTAATAGTGTGACTGACACCCGCTCACCATAGTAGCAAGCGTATTTTTAATGCCTAACTATTGAGAGTTCAAATCTCTAATGAACTGAACCCACACTTTAAATATCCAAACTTCCCACAAATCCCTCCACCCCAGACTATGAACAACATGCAAAAACAACAAATGTCAATTCTGTTAAAAGGTTACGCTAAATAACTTTAACCCTAAACTTATAGATAGTAAGTTATTATAACTCTAATCCCAACCATAAAGATAGTAAGTAATTAGACGACTACGTGACAAAAAAATGTAACAACGCGGAGCGCAACAAATATAATAAAAAAAGGTACGGAACAAAAAACAACTGTAGAATAGTAAATTATGTTAATAAAAAAATCACTTATTCTTTCAAAATAGTAGGCTGCTTTGCGGTAAGTAAGCAGGACAAAAATATATCTATAAGTATCCTACGTGTTTTTAATTGGACACGGATCCACCTTTTTCGGTCAGTTTCGTCTTGACGCGGGTCCAAGGGGATACCCTAGCAGTAATCTCTGCCGATGACAAGGAGTGACGCCGGCACACTCGATGCATCGCCAACCCCCTCACCCTCTGCGCCCTTTATGATCGCCTAACCACTTACATATGATCAAGAACTAGTAAACCGAAAAACGGTCAGGGAAAATCAACTCAGGATAGTTATGTTGATTGACGTGAGAGTTAGATTACGGTACATATTTAATTTCTCTGTTATGTGTTTATTTATGTAACTGTAGTGATTTTTGTGCGTTGGACAAACAGATTATCCATTTAATTAACATCATCATCATCATCATCAGCCTATATACGTCCGGTCCCACTGCTGGACGCAGGCCTCCTGCATGGCAGAAACATATGAGGAGCTTGGGCCATAACAGGATCACGCTGGCCCAATGCGGGTTGGTGGGTTAAAGCTATTGCAGTAACAACCGGGACCAACGGCTTAACATGCCTTCCGAAGCACGGAAGAACTCGAGATTATAAATTTTATTGACCCATCCCGGGACCAACCAAGGCGAAAGTTGCTTTGCTTTCGTAATGAACCCAGAGCGCTCAGACCATTACGCCATCGAGCTCGTCAAGTAATTTATTTGACAATAAGGGTATTATAAGGATGCGTCCTTCTTCTACTCACTGCTGAACGGATTTAAACGGGAGATAAAAAAGAATATAAAGGCTATTTTTTGGTCCTCTGTCCGACATCAGTGAATTTATATACATAAAATTTGTCGTATGTTATGATCACTCAAGCTCTCGTTAGTTATTATAGAATAACGCTATCTTCAGGCCAAGGAATGTGGTGGACCTGTATGTCATGGACTGATGATTGGCTAATACCCATTTGATGTTGTAGGATAGGACTTATAAAAAATATATACCTTTCTAGACTTAATGAAATCTTTTTGTTTTATTTATTTTTTATCAACTTCACCTTAGCCCGAGAAAAGACATTATGATATAGACAAAACCTTTTGGTGTTTGTTCTACTACTGGTGCAGGAGACCAACATTAATTTAATAGTGTCTTATTGCCTTCAGCCACCATCTATGCTTTTTTCATACAAAGCACGACAAATGACTCAACACCACCTGATGTGAACCGATAAGAAGAGTTCATATGCGAAGACAGCTAGTGCAGTTCAGACACTGCTCTTGCCGCCTCCACCTTGCCGGCCCAAAAGGTGCTTTTTCACGCCTCTTTTGAAGTAACCCATGTTACAGGAAGGAGGAAACACATGTGCCGGCATGTGTTTATGCATAAATGGATTCAGAGATGATAAACGATGGATGGACAGATGGAATTGCCACCGACCCATTTTGGCAATAGCTATATCTATGCCTTTATGTTACGTCTTTCAACTTTTTGTCTCCTTTGTCAAAATTTACTTTAAGGAGTTGATACCCTACTAATCAGGCTGTACTTATATGGCTATGATCTTCCGTACTGTAATACCACTTGTGCAGATTGAAATGTTTTTATCATTGTGGTCCTTCATACGTTAGCGACAATGTGGGATTTGAGATTACTTTCAATGGGCACTCATCCAAATCCAGACCAAAGCTAACAATGCTTGACTTTTGCGATCGTCACATACTAATCGCAAGTTACTCTACCACTGATTGTTCTGCAGCCACTATTCTTCTGAGGGCGTAAAATTTTATTGCAGGTATTTGAATTCAAAAGTCATCAAGTAAGCTTATTTTATGTATATTAGAACAATACATTATGCAGTGGCATAAAATTATTAAATTACAACTTCTTTCCCTCAAACTGCTATAACGCACGCCATATACTTCACTAAAAAACATTTGGAAGGTGCAAAATTGGAAACTGAAAAGTTTATAAAACATTTCCTTCTAGTCCTACTGAGTAGACTACGGAGAATATTGCCCGTTTTCCCTCTGGGGACAAATAGTGAGCTTAACCCCGTATGTAATGCCGCTTGAATGTTTAGTAGGATGGTACTAGGCATGTAGAAAGAGAACTTGCTTGTAAACAGACAAAAAGTATTCAAACAAAATTTAATATTTTTTGTTAAAAATACTTTTTAATAAGTTTTGTGCTCCCGCATTACCTACCCATAAGTCTTGCCCATGTTCCAACACGTAGACCATAAAGACCAACAATAAACTGTAGCCACTAGATAGTTTTAATTTAAGTATAAGATAAATATATCAATATCTTTTTTTTATATACAACTATGTGACAAACAAGCTGACGCCCCACCTGATGGTAAGTGGTTACCGCCACCTATAGACACCCGCAATAACAAGGGAAAATCACATGGTATTGCAGGTGCGTTGTCATCCTGAGGCCAAAGATTAAATGCTGTCCATGCCTAGTAATTACACTGGCTTCCTTTCCCTTCAATCCGTAACACAGCGAACTGTTTCACGGATGAAATAAGAAAGGCGGTGGTACCTACCAAGACGACTCTACCATCTATTTTTCAAGCACAAAATATGTTCGTCGCTCTATCGGGATTCAAGATTCGGAGACAGACTTTGCGTTACTGATCATCATATCCAGCCGGTCGTCAGAGTTTGCAGCCCTTGCTATAAAAGTCTCTACCATAAAATGTCGATCTTTCACTAAGCCAATCGCAAACGGCAGGGGTGCAGTTAAAATCAAATTCGTTACGTGCCTGATCAAATATCGCGTGTTGCCTAATTGTGAAGACCGAGCTGCGAGCAGTGAGCGCGTGGCAGCGGCCGACACGGCCCGTACCAACCTCCTTTGATAAACTAAAAAAAGATATTAAAAAACCTTAGACCACGAAACATTACAGAACATTACAAAAAATCCCATGTTCTAAAACAGGCCTTTTGCTCAGGTCTCTCTGTGAAAAATTCCTAACAAAAGACTATTAAACATTTGAATTTAAATTGTGTTCTAATTGTGAGTACTAAAAAATAATGGAGGACTAATCGGTGTGAGTTCAGTGTTTGTGACAGTCTAAAGATACGATGCGGTTGTCTCGTCTGTATTTCATCATATTAAAAAAACGCACACTTGCTTATCATTTAGTAGTAGCACTTAGCACATGCTTCGCACATGCACATGTCTAAAACCTATATTTTAAAATATTATTTAGTAGCCGCAAATGTAGCCTATTAGTGATCTTATTACAAGGATCAAAGGTAGTGATTTCAAAGCGCTACATGTCATCTACAACCTGCAGCACGTAAGCCGCTTACGGCCGAATTCTCAGAATGTTTAGAGGCCGTCTTATATCAAGTGAAATGGGTATACAGCCGTGGAACATTTTAAGTATGATTTAGATGCTGCAACCTTAAATAGTAAGGTAAGCTATTGAAAATTAGTAGAAGTCTTCACTTCGATCTCCAATTATGTCACTCCCTACTTAAGATAGTAGACAAAGAATTGCGAATTATCAATCTTAATCCATATTTAATATAGTAAAAACGAAAATTTAAATAGATATTTGTTGCTCAATCACAATAGAACTGATGAAAAGTTCTAGCGTTATTGAGCAACTTTTTTTCTTTTATACAAGGTGGTGCCGTCAATATGACAATAAAATAAAACATGGGTTATATTAGTTCATAGAAATGTTTTGCTAATTTTAAATAGATCTTATTTATTTGATAATATGTATTACTAGCTGACCCCGCAAACGTCGTTTTGCTATAAAAAAAATATAGCAGCCGATTCTCAGACCGACTGAATATACACATAAAATTTCTAGCTACCGGCGGCAAAGGTTGTTTTGCCATAAAGAAAATTGTAAAAAAAAAAGATGTAGCCGATTCTCAGAACTACTAATATACTATACTATACATAAAAAATTTCATGAAAATCGGGAACGAGAATTTTATATATTAGATAACATTTCTATGAAATAATATAACAAATGCAGCAAATGCTGCATTCTTCCATAGAAATGTTAAAAATTATCAAACGAATAAGATGTATTTGAAAATTGCAAAACATTTCTATAAATGAGTATTAGCCCATGTTTTAATTTATTGTTTTGTTCACGGCACCAGCCTGTATAACTACATGACAAACACGCTGACGGCCTCTGCAATAAAATAGAATAATCGCTTGATATGCGTTGTCATTCTGAGGCTGAAGATGAAATGCCTTTTATGCCCGTAATCACACTAGCTACCTTTTCCTTCAATCCGAAACACAGCTAACTTTTTCACGGCTGAAATAAGAAAGGCGGTGGTACCTACCCAAACGACCCTACATACGAGCCTACCACCTAATAGTAGGATCGTGATAAAATTTGGCACAATGATAGATTATAGTCTGAAATAAATAGCACATAGTCTACCGAGAATATGTTTCCATGGGAAAACACTGCCAAATTCGCGGGCAATTTATAAAAATAACATCGAAAAAGTGAGCTAGTCTATTCTTATATCTTTTGTTAACAAAGGTATGTTTCAGAAAATGAGTTCAACATACCATTATTCGACCATTCCACATCGTTACCAATTCACCATTAAAACGGCTCGGTGCTGTGACTTTTAGCTTTCAATTTAACTTTTTTGGGGTCAGTGTCTACCTTGCTCCTTTTTCAATATACGGGATCCAGAATAAGGGCTTGACAAAATGTGCCTTAATTTTCTAATTAAAAAAATCGGACTTGGAGAAGAACCTTTACCTTAAAGAAAACCATAGCTTCAAGGAGGATTTGGCCTCCGTAGACTACACAACTGAAATATGCAACGCATTATGTATAAGAGTAACCGGTGTCATTATGCTTATTTTCTTTTGATTACTTAAAGTATTCAAAAATGAAAATAAAATGAAATAATTTATTCAGTAACACAAATTATGACTACAGAAAAAGCATTTGAACAAAAAAACAATATAATTATGTCACTGAACAGGAATAATCGGCACCCGAAGCGTCCTTGGACACTACGACGCTGCACTGGTCTTCCGTGGATACCACAGACAGAGTACTTTCGTATAAGTCGATACGTTGTCGGAGGGCACAACTACGCGCACATCGTATAATATACTTAATATTATAATTATTAGGGGTGCTTTAAAATTCTGAAGACAGGAGATAATTATGTTAAGGCCTCCCATGACCTGTGATTACACTCGGTTACTTTCCTTTTACTTAAACAGGAAAGGCGGTGGTACCCAGTACCTGCCTAGACACCAATAGCAGGCCTAAAAAAACTAAATGAGTTAGCTCTATTTAACTTGGCTTCGGTTAGAGTTTGCGCTAAATAACTGATGTAAACTGAAGCAACACTTTTTTCATAGTTAAAAAGAACTCTTTATCCGTAGCAAAAGGTCTTCTAGTTTTATTATATTTTAATTACTAAGTAATTTTTCAAACATTTATAATAATGTTAAAATCAAAAATTAAGAATTAGCTTGCTTCCAACAGAACACCTCGATTTAAAATACTTGATAGCAATTATATCAGTGCTGTCCGTATCGTTGGAGATGTAGAGGTCATGAACAACCTTGAGCCTCTGCAATTGCGTCGAGACATTGCGTCGCTTAACGCCTTCTATCGGCTTTATCACTCTGAAGAGCTATTTGACCTTATCCCACCATCCCCCTTCCTACTCAGGAGCACGCGTGCTGGTCTTCGAAGTCATCAATTCACTGTCTCCACCTTAAAAAAAAATAAAAAAAATAAAAATAAAAAAATAAAAATGTTTTATTACAGACCACATAGTCCAAAATGTTAGTACATGAACAATTATACTTACAAACTATGTTAGTAATAAAGTAGAGAACAATGAGTAAACATATAAATTATCTAGCTAATTAAGCAGGTTAGCAGCTAACTCACATGGTTACATGTCTAATAACATGCAGATCAGTGAATCTTCTGAAAACCGCAGAGTCCATCCTCTCCACAATCATCTTCAGGATCCCATTGCTTTGCCCACTACCACACATTTGCCTCATCATTGTGGCGGATTTTTTTCGCATAATGGTATAAAAGTCATTTACATTTGCGTCCGCAAACATACCTGATGCGCTGCAAAAGCGCGGAAGCCCCAGCAGGATCCTAAACATGTTGTTATATTGAACTCTCAGGGCATTGTACGCCCCTAGCGTGAATTTGGTCCATAGACTGCTAGTGTAAAAACTTTGGCAGAAAGCTCTGAACAGTGTGATCTTTACACCGACAGTACAACGCGCAAATCTATGTGCCAGCATGTTGCCACGAACTGCCAATGCCCTGCGTTCACGTTCTATATCTAAATCATCCTTTAGACTCTCGTTCACAATATGACCGAGGTATTTAAATTGAGTAACACGTTTTAAAGGTACCCCATTAAGACAAATAGGTGGTACCTGTACAGGTTGTTTATGAGCACTTTTAAATACCATAAACTCTGATTTTTTCTCGTTGTATTTGAGACCGTGTTTGTAAGCATAAGACTCACATGTCAATAGCAATTTTCTTAACCCGCTGATTGATGGACTCAGCAGCACCATGTCGTCAGCATAACTAATATTATTAACACTTACATTATCTATACGACACCCGACATGCATGCTGCTGAGCTCAACAATCAGCTGGTTAATATACAAGTTAAAAAGTCTTGGCGATGTCAGTCCACCTTGTCTGACACCACAACTTAAAATATATTCGTCAGAGAGAGCATTCGACCATTTAACCACATTCTTCTGACCCCTGTACCAGTAAGACAATAAATTAACTACTTCAGGACTAATGCCAGTGTCTCTCAGTTTATTCCACATGATATCATATGATACAACGTCAAACGCCTTACTAAGGTCTAGAAAACAAGCATATATGGGAGTACTCCTCTTTGTATAATAATCCACTGTATATTTTAGTGACAGAATTGCACTCTCAGTTGACAAACCTTCACGAAAACCAAACTGGGAGAGTCTGACAACTTTATATAATCACTAAGATGATTGTCAATGATCCTATCTAATACTTTTGCAATAACAGTTGCGAGGGATATTGGCCTATAATTACTTTTATCAGTTATGTCACCAGAAGAATTTTTGACCAACGGAACAACAACTGTTCGCATCAAGTCAGGTGGCAAGTAACTGTGTCTAATGCAAAATGTGAAAAGCATGGACAATACTCTTCCTATATGACAACCCGCATGCTGCAGATGCTCAATGATGAGCCCATCATGACCTGGCGATTTCCCTCTTTTCATATTTTTAATGCTAGTGTTAACTTCTTTACTTGTTATTTTTAAGGGCTCTCCAGTACGACCGAACCCAGCACTGGGCAACACACTAGACACCTTTTGAATAGGACTCTGTAATGTGAAATATTCTCTAAAGATATTAGCAATACTTTTTGGGTCACTACTGCCCTCAACACTAGCCGGTGAACTTGCTTTCCCATTAAGATTTTTGGTACTCTTCCAAAATTTACCAAATTGCTTTGTTGAATGTTGAGAAGCAATAATGTCCATACGGATCTGTTCCTGATTACGTTGACACCATTTAAGTCTAGATTTAAATATTTTACGACTTAATCTCATGTTCTCATAGACAGGACCTGACCGGGGTCTGCCATACAAAACGAATATTTGGAAATTGTACTTAGCCCGTTTATGAGCCTCCGATACATGCCTGTTCCAACCCCTAATACACCTGTGCTTGCAGCTAGTTATAACAGAGCGCTGGCAGCTGTTTCTCGCCGCCTGGCTAAGAACATCAACAATATCATGATACAGATTATCTATAACATTTCTATGTTTACTGTTGTTACACATTGTATCTGCACAATTATGAAAATCAGTCGGAAAATCGATGAGTTTCAAATTAAGATTACAATATTCCTGGTAAATTGAAACATGTTCTGGGTCTCTAGTTCCCCATATAACATCATTACATTGATTATTATTTATATAAATCTTACTTCTAATTAAACCTAAATTACATTCAACTAATAGAGGGAAATGGTCTGACCAATACACATCATACAGAACAAGCACATTTGTTACCGTATGCCATGCTGCATTGCTGACTATACAGTGATCTAACCACCTGTTACATGCATGAGATTCGCTAACAAATGTATATGTATGGGAGGATATACCCAGCCTAGCAATGTCCGCACACACCCACTGTTGGTCGTCACAGAATTTTAGAAGTTCATTACAGAAAAGAGTCTGTGGATGTGCATTGTAGTCACCAAGCATAAATACAGTTTCAATATTACTCACTTCCAAAATAGCATTCAATTCACCCAAACACTGAGTGAACTCCGGCAGATTATCTCGCCGGTCAGTAGGCATATAAACACACATAAATAATATTTCTCGTTGGTCATGTGTCACCGCTTTTATAGCCACTATACGCTCACTATTAGTTTTTATCACAGACACATTGCGAAATAAACCATTACGCCACAGAATCGCCACACCCCCGTGAGGACGGCCACGAAGGACCCCAGTAGACAAATCGACAGCTGACTTCCCCGTGTAGCTAAAATCTTTATGCACACTGCCAAGAAACGTTAGGTCGTGTGGTAATAACCAAGTTTCCTGCAATGCCACCACGTCTGCCTGCTCACATAGATTGTGCACACAATTGACACTTCGCTTTATATTTTTACAATTATATGAAATAATTTAACATCACGTACAAAGTTTAGTAGCTCGTTTCTTTGTCGTACTTCCAGACCTTTAAAATTCTTTGCCAGAACATATGTTTCCTCCTTCCTTTAACATGGGTTCCTTCAAAAGAGGCGTGAAAAAGCATCTCTCAAGCCGGCAAGGTGGAGGCGACTAGAGCAATGTCTGAACTGCACTCGCTTTCTTCGCATATGGACTCTTCTTACCGCTTCACATTAGGTGGTGTTGAGTCATTTGTCGTACTTTGTATATTAAAAAAATAATCCCACATGGCATAAGGAAGGAACAACCAATTAGAAATCAATGGACGTCGTTGAAGCTAAGTGCTGAGAGACAGGGGTCTATTGGCTTCGCACTGATAATAATTAACTGTGTGATGTGTTGTGCTATACAGTAAAACATTTCATTCTTTCTAACCATTGTCTAATACAGATCTCCTTTTGTACATTAGGTATATTTACAGTAATATGTTTTAACTCTTCTGCTCTATTCTTATTATTCTTCTACCTCTTTGCCTCACCTCCATGTTTTGGTATGTTTATAAGTTCGTCTGTATTTTGGTTTTTAATAAGCAGCTCTCTTTTTTACTCCATAACGACAATATTGTCTCGGAAAATGCCACCAACTATCTTTACGCCTTAAAAGTATGAGTGGCCTGTATCTCCACTCCAGTGATATTGAATCTTTTATCAAGGGAATGCATTGGCGCCCCCTTTTGACCACACGGAATCTCGCACGATTGCCGATTGCTCTGTCGCCTGTTGGACACGACCACAAGTCGCTGCCAGCCTCTATCACGCCAAGCCGCCAATGCAACTCATGATAATGGACTATACAAATCAAGCAGTGAGGTGACTGGTAACCAACGATTAAGTAAACCCCGAGATTTTATTAAGCCACATAGGACGCCCTAGACTGAGCATATGACACTTAAAAACCCATTATTACTATTTGAATGGCCACATGGTGATGACTCATAGATGGGTTGCCCTTCTTCTCGGCGAGTAGTAGCGAAGAGGAACTTTGCAGAGTTTTTAGGGGGTGGACCCTTATCCTCAGGTTTTTCTTATTATAAAATCAAGAAGAAAACCATTATTGATTAGACATTCCCATAGAACTTAGCGAAGCCGTAAATAAATCATGAATGCTACTTTAAAAACCTTTGGTTTTGAAGAAAATCTGATAATTTCGTTATGAGATTAACTGCTTACAGCACAAGCACAGAGCCCTAACTCTCTAAGCTGTTAACCAATTAGAGCCAATTATATCTAAATAGGACAACACTTGCCTTATGTCCGTTTTCACTAACCATTCCATAAGCTTAGGTGACTCCTAACGACATTTGTCTCTTTCTACCTCCTTTAGATAGACTGAGATAAAGAGACTCCTTTTTTTTTTTTTTTTTTTTTTTTCCCCGGGGAGGAATCCGCTTACGGACCTACCCGCCGCTGGCTAAGCGACGGGCGTGTGTGGGGGTCGCCCAGTGCCTGATCGTATTGGCACTAGGAATACCCACTAAAACTCCCCGGTAACCCCACTGCCCTTCACGGGGGTAGGCTGGGCTCTGCCGAAGCAATTTCACCACCCCACCCCCTGGCAACCCAGCCTTGCGGCCAGGTTTCGCGCCCATGGGGATTACCCAGAGTCACTTGGGTAATCCCAGACGTGGCGACCTGTGCAATGCATGCGTGGTGGCCACCCACGCACGCGGCCGCACTTAGGGCGCAGGAAGACGAACGATCGCCGCCCGCCTTCTCACGCCCACCCGTCTACGCCGGATTGGGGCGGCCAGAGCATCCTCCTCCCGCTCCCTCTCCGCTGCCTCCTTCTGCAAGAGCACAGTCTCACAGAAGGAGGCGACAGCCTCCCATACCCTGTCGCTACCAACCATGTCTCTTAGCATGGTTGGCAGCGAGAGGTGACCGCCGCCGAGCACCGCACGAAGCTCACGGCGCTCGCGTTGCCAGGCCGGGCACTCTATAAGGGTGTGCTCAGCCGTATCGTCGGGGGAGTCACAGTGATGACACCGTGGTGTTTCCTCCCGACGGGCGATACGGTACAGGTAGTGACCGAAGCAACCATGTCCGGTCAGTACCTGCACCATTCGGTAGGTGAGGCTACCCAGCCGGCGCCCAACCCACTCCTCCAACACCGGACGAATTGCTTCGATTGTCCGGTGGCCGGCTGCTGGGGTGGAGAGTGCGTCGCCCCATCGGCGCAGAGCCTCCATCTGCGCCAGGGTGCGGACCCGCCTCACTTCGACAAGGTCAAGGTCGAGTCGTTCCCCCCGCTCTCTTGCTGCGACCCGGTACTGATGCACCCTAGCCAGAACCAGGGCATCAATCTCCCACGGGACCGTGCCTGCTAGAACGCAAGCAGCCCCGTGGCTGACCGTGCGGTAGGCCCGCACGGCCCGGATCGCGATGACCCTCTGCGGCTGCCGCAAGAGGGCCCGTGTGCGGAGGGAAAGGCACTCCGCCCACACCGGGGCTCCATACAGTGCCATCGACTTTACTACCCCGTGGTAAAGCCGACGGCACGACGCGCTGGGCCCCCCCACATTCGGGAGGACCCGTCCGAGCGCGGCTGCGGCAGCACACAACCGGGGAGCGAGGAGCTTAAAGTGCTCCTCGAATCTCCAACGAGGGTCCAGGACCAGGCCGAGGTACTTTAGGTGTACCTCGACGGGGATCCGGACCCTCTCAACTTGGACCTCTAGCCCCGGTGGGGTTCTGCGTCTCGGAGCGTGGAAGGACATGGCTCTCGTTTTGGTGAGAGCCACCTCCAGCCCTAGGAGGCGGATGCGCCGGACGATCATAGTTGTGCCAACCGACGCAAGCTGGACCGCCTCCTCCCATTCACGAGCTCTTGCCGCGACTAGCGTGTCATCTGCAAAACATACGACATCCATCTGCGGCAAGAGCGCGCCACGCAAAACCCAGTTGTACCCCAGGTTCCATAGTAAGGGGCCTAGTACGGAACCCTGGGGCACACCTGCTGTCATCGTCCACGATTGAACGCGGCCTTCTGCGTCCTCATAGAGGACCTGTCTTCCGCAGAGGTAGTCCGCCACGATGACGCGAAGGTAGAGAGGCACTCGGTGAAACTTGAGTGCCTCCTCTATGCACTCGTGGGGGAGGCTATTGAACGCGTTCGCGCTAAGCAAATGTTAGTGAAAATGAGCATAAGCGTACACTTCACATGTCCTTGGATGGGATGCGAACTTACAAACTTTCCCAACACGGAAAACTGCTCTGGAGTAGGCCATGTCTGTTTAGGAAAGCCTTTTTCTAATCACAAAGTTTTCGAAAAAACTTTCAAACATTATTAATGTTACACTGAAATGAGATAGATCAATGTTTACATTATATTAAGAGATTTGAAACCCTCGTGAACACTACAATATCGCAATACAATATCGCTTAAGACCTTTAGAGAGGGTGGCTGATCCTTCTGCAGTTGCTATGTTGCTCATGTTTATCTTTTGTTTTTTTTATTATTTGAAGTATGATGGCAATGTATGTTTTTAAAAAGAAATAAAGGAATTGTGACTTTCTAATCTTGACCTTTCTTCTTTTACCTAGATGATATTGAACAGATTTTTGCCTTAGCGGATGCTGCCACTGTTTGTCTTATTACGCTGTTAATTTTTTAAAATACGAAACTATAGTAAGTGATTTGACATGTAATAATAATAATAATATTCAATACTCAATACTCAATCACTTATTGCAACCATAATGTAGTACATAGGTGTTACACATAATTATATAGATCATATTATGGACCCTGTCGGGCATCGCAATGGGTATAGGAGAGGACGACGTCTTACTCATTTAACAAAAAAATTCCAATTATTTAAATTTATTTATGTGTACATGCATTTGTGTATAACAGTTAACAGATAAATAATAACTAGACACTCTTATAGTTTAATTTATTTTGTCGTTTAGGTACTCTTGGAGACTGTAATAGCATTTACGTGATAAAATTTCTTTTAAGCATTTTATAAATATTTTTTCGTGTTTTTCTTGACGTAGTTTATCTGGTAGTTTGTTATAGATCTTGATGGACATATTAATAAATGATTCAAAAAAATGATGGACATATCTTGATGGACATATTAATAAATGATCAATAAATGATTGAGTATTGAGTATTGAGTATTATAGGTACTAGATGAACATAGATTTAGCCGAGCAGATGGAACAATCAGCTTATTTTTATGCCTTATAGAATATTTTGTAGGCAGATCCTTACGCCTTAAATAAAACTCACTATATTTCCGAACAAATTTGCAAATCTCAAAAATGTATATGCAAGGCAGTGAAAGTATTTTATATTTTTGAAAAAATGGTTTACAGCTTTCTGTAGGTTTAATGTTTACTATAATGCGAACAAGTTTCTTTTGACAAGTGAACAGGGAGGGTGCGCCCGAGCTGTTCCCCCAAAGTATGACCAGTATGACTCCATAATTAAGCCAAGAATACGCATACGCATAATAAGTGACCAATGAGGTATTTAGGTCAGTTGTTTTTTTTTATTTCTCGAAGTGCATATGCAAAACTGGATAATTTAGTTTTTAGTTTCTGAACGTGGGTTTTCCAATTTAAATTTATATCAATGTTTAAGCCTAGTAGAGTAAAATCTTTAACGCATTCAATTTTTTTATTGTTGAGTGTCATTGTGTAGTCAAGTTCTAATAGGGTTTTTTGACGCGGGTGGAAAGTCATTAATTTGGTTTTGTCGAAATTTATCTCAAGATTATGTTCATTTAGCCAGTTAAAAGTTTTGTATAGTATAGAATTTAATTTACTTTGTATATTTGTATTATTTTGACATGACGTGAGGAGTGAAATATCGTCCGCAAATAAGTAATTTACACTCACACCTATTATCTTTGGGCTAGATAATAGGTGTGAGTGTAAATAATTCATACACTCACACCTATTATCTAGCCCAAAGTAAGCCAAGTAGCCCAAAGGAGAAATAATGACATGTCATGTGACATGTGTTAGTGTATAAGAAAGTTTTTCATTTATTAAAATAATATGATTATTACTTTTTTAATATGTAAATACATTAATTACTTACATCACACATACATTACCTACATTTTTTAAAAGGCTTCCGTCAGTGCAGTGCCTGCGACTCCGGGTGATGTCTGAAAGTCAGTCCTGGGTGATGAATGACTTTCGAGTCGCAAGAAATTGGTAGATTACCCCTAGTGCTCCAGTGGCGTAGCGGTAATCGCGTCTGGCCGGACCCCAGGACACGCGGGTTCGTACCCCGCCTGGAGCATATAATTGTTAAAACAAAGTAAGCGTTAGAAACGCACAAAATCAATCATAAATATGGTAGCACACATGCGATTTAATTACTCTTAATTTTTTGTACCTTTAATAAATTATGTGAGTTAGAGCAAAATAAACCCCTCTAGCCACGTGGTCCTACTGCCTTTGTCGTACCGATCGGACCATATGAACTTTTATTCCGGTTGGTTCGATTAATAGGACTTCCAGGAATTGCAATTCCGCTTCGTCCTACCGATCGGACCACATAAACGGTTTTATCTATCTATCAATCTAACAGTCTGTAATTATGCATGAAATGGAAAATAAAGAAACTGAATGATGTCATCCTCATAGGCAGGATAACTAATCCACATACTCCAAATATTGTGGAGAAATTATGAGCACCGTATGCAATAAGAATCATAACATAGGTATGTGGATACATTTTTATAAAAAGTTCATTCAAAATTCAATACAATAAGCTTGTACGGTCGACCTCAGAAGTAGCTGAACACTTTAGTAAGTACCATGTCAAGGCAGCAACAATAAAGTACGTGCAAAGATCGGTCTGACATGGTACTAAAGTGTTCAACTGTGGTCGACTGTACCTTCGTATTAAAAGTTAGAACCATCCTCAAAATTATTAAACTGAAATGAATATTGTCAAAGTTGGTTCGTGCATTGAACAATGCGTCGCGTGTCTCGCCGCCGTTCAAGACAAATACATAAAATTAACTACGATTCATTCTGTAATCGATTAATGAAAGGACTAAACTGTTTGGGGAGTATAGTTATTATTCCTACGAAACGCAACGATGTTTTTTCTTTAAATATTGTGAAATAAGACATACACCACAAGTAGGCTTACCCTTTTTTTGAGGAGCTCGGTGGCGTATTGGTTTGAGCGCTCTGGTTTCGATACGAAATACTAAGCAACTTTCGCCGTGGTCGATCCTGGGATGGGTCAATCAAAATTTGTTATCTCGAGCTCCTCTGTGCTTCGGAAGGCACGTTAAGCCGTTGGTCCCGGTTGTTCCTGCAACCGCTTTAACCCACCAACCCACATTGGGCCAGCGTGGTGATGTTTGGCGTGTGCCCAGCAGTGGAACGTATATAGGCTGGTGATGATGATGAAAAGCCTTACGCTTTCACATTTCGGGCGACTGTCCTACCTAAACACTGAGCTACTGAAGATTTGAGAGAACCCCCTCAAATTCTGCTAATATAGTAATATGCAAAGATAGGGCCTTGTTGACTGCACCTATCTATTCTTAATTTTTGATTTTAACATTATTATAAATTTTTGATTTTAACATTATTATGCACCTATCTATATATATTAAGTCTCTATTTGTATTTGTCTACTTTTTCTTTGTATTATTGTCTAAACTTCATGTTGTATGTATGTTTTGTGCATGTCATTAAAAATATTTTTCTTTCTTTCTTTCTTTCTTTCTTTCTTTCTGTTTTAATATTACTGTTTGCATTCTATTTACTTATATTATCTACATACAATATAAAAAGGAAAACTGACTGACTGACTGACATATCAACGCACAGCCCCAAATTTGGCACATAGGTTCCATATGAGGTCTAGGGCTGCACTAATAAAGGATTATTCAAAATCCACCCCCTAAAAGGGGGGTCCATAGTTTGTATAGGCAAACAAGATAAGTTAGACTAAGTATTATATTTGAAACTTCACAGTAGTACTCCTATAGATAAATAAGTATCAGTATTTCATGTTTTTTCAGAATTCAACCCCTCAAAGGGGGAAATGGGATGACAAAGTCTGAAATTTAACACTGGTATTTTTGTATGGTTTATTGGGTCGCTGATTGGGAAAAACAACAATGATTTTAAAATCCAACCACGTAAAGTAGCATTATTCCCTATAAGAGCTCCATTACAGAGCTACAAGACTCGCGTTATCCTAATAGTTTAAATTTGTATTTGGTGCCATCTACTCGTTCGTCGTCAACCGGTACCTAGGTGAGCGTGGACAGTTAAGGACGACAGGAGTAGTCATCGGGAAACTCGCTGCATCCATAATTAGTAGAATTCAAGGTGCTGCAGGAAGGTGGTTGCCTGCTGGCTTTTAATAAGTTTAGGCTTGAATTCTATCTAAAATGCTAAAAATCACGCTTTTATCTCATCGGCACGTTTCCTTTGAGCATATAAAAGTATGATAAATGAAAGTCGTTCATCCTTATTTGAACCAAAATCAAATTAAATTTAACAGTTTTGCTGGTTTATTCGATTCGATTTTTGTTCATCCGCTAATGAATCATAATAATACGGACCAACCACTCCAAAGGTTACTTAATTAGTTAACGATGTGATGTGATGTACCTAAGTAATCTTTTTACCCGCCATAGTACTTCTTCCACCCTAGACAATAATTTTAGGTTTTACATAATTCTTCTGGAAAGTTAGCTGACGAAGAGTAAGGGCGCAAAGCACACTAGTATTTTGATCGGCCTATAGATTGCAGATAGTTTTTTCTTCCTGAAGATTCATCATCACCAGCCTATATACGCCCCACTGCTGGCACAGGCTACATGGGAGAAACACATGAGGATTGTTGACAATAACACCACCATACTGGCCCAATGCTGGTTGGTGGGCTAAACACTCCGCCACCGAGTTGCTCCTACGTCACCAAGCACATCACAGGCTGTCTCCGCATATGGACTCTACTTACCGTATCAAATTAGGTGGTGTCGAGTCATTTGCTGAGCTTTGTGTGAAAAAATAAAATAATGTCGCCATGTTATGATTGTCGAGGATATCAAGAGAAAATGTGGAGTGGAAAAGATAACTGTGCATCAAAAACGAAAATACAGAAGGACTCTAAACCGGACACAAAATGGAATTCTTTATGATTAAAAAAAAAAACATACCGGCCGAATTGAGAACCTCCTCGTTTTTGAAGTCGGTTAAAAAGTAAAAGAATTGTATGAATAGAGCAGAGTGTAAAACTTAGACTTTCTTCTGTATCCATTGTAGTTTAAATATTGTCAGTCCTCTGCTCAGTAATAAAACACAATTTACGGGTAATTTACCTAAGGCAGCTCGCTCCCTTGTGTCATGCGAAATGTCCATTTGAAGTAAAAATACGCTACGTTAGTTTTCTATTAGTTTTTATAACAACATGCGATTTTTTTCAATACTTCCAACTATGTTCACCATTGTTTCCATTGCTCGTTGACAGTTGTGATATATATCTTTTGAAGTTTTAATTTTTATTTTTATACAACTAGATGCCAAACAAGCTGACGGCCCACCTGGTGGTAAGTGGTTACCGCCGCCTATAGACACCTGCAATAACAAGGAAAAAATCACTTGGTACTACAGATGCGTTGTCATCCTGAGGCCTAAGATGAAATGCCGTCCATGCCCAGTAATTACACTGGCTACCTTTCCCTTCAATCCTAAACACAGCGAACTGTTTCGCGGCTGAAATAAGAAAGGCGGTGGTACCTACCTAGACGATCCTACATACGGGCCTACCACCTAGTGAACCACCTAGGGGGTTTACCCGTTACCCTTTATTTAAAACTGTCGAAACACGGATTCGATTCGAAAACTCACATCACCGCGGTAAAAGGTAAAGGCTACTTCGCAGTGTCGGCGGCACAGCCCGCCGGCCTTTGCCGAACGACACGTGCCGCCGGGCGTTTGTGCCGCCGGCATGTGCCGCAGAAACTTGCACGAAGCCGCCAACCCTCATTCCAGCTGAAACAGTCGTGTAGACCGCCGGAGGGACACGCTCCATACAAGGGCGGTCATAAATAGTTAAAGTCCTGTTACTATCAATACATTGTATTATTTTAGTGACTTATAGTTGTAAAAGTGTTTTAGGAACATTAAAATGAAAGAAGTACATGTATTTACGGAATAAAAAACGTTTACTTCAGTAAAAAACAAATATAAACAATAACATACTTTTACCTAAATTTATCATGAACAAACACTTAAAAATTGGAATGTAAAACATATATTTTAAATAAAATAAGAGTCAAAACATTGATAACATTATTTAATTATAATAAAATAATAGAAATAAATAAATTAAAATTAATTAAATACAAAAAAAACAAAACAACTAACAAAATACAAATAAATTATTCTTATTCTAACAATATTAAACATGTAACAATTCTATTACACTTTGTGACAGAGTATTTTTCTTTTTAGGGGGAAGTTTCCGAAGACTTGTAATATAAGGATCTGAATGTAATAATAGTCGTTGTATTAAATCTTGATTGGTAACTTCACGTGACATTTTTCGAGTGTGACTTCGTCTATAAATTTTGATATACTTATTTGTCGCTTCAGCAGCTTCTTCGGAAAGTTCTCCTATAGATAACAATGCATAACTTATAATATCTGATCCATGTACGAGCACCTTGTGGACAGAAGCAGGAAGACTATACCACGGATATTCCTCGACCAGGCTGTATGCTGTTTGTAATGCATAGTCTTTAAACTTGCATTCATTAATTTTATGTCCAGAAGATAACGTTTGTAATATTACACAACAACGATCTATGAGATCCTTATTCAAACCTGTAATTTCAGCAGATACAGCTGATTCCAAAAAAAACTTCCTGGCCGTGTTTCCGTCGTTAGACGTCCCGCTTCCACCACTACGCGGCTTGTCAACTATTAAACCTAATCGTTCCCTAAACTGGGACTGTACATATTGTTTTTTATTTGATAACAATTGTTTATCACTATCTAGCCTAACTTGCCATTTTTTTATGTCTAATCTATATGAAAGATGAATAAAATATTCGAAGAAACGTATCCAAGAATGTAGTGGTGATAATCCAAATTGGTATCTACTCTCTATTACAGGTTTTTGTAAACATTCGTCTATTTTATTCATCTCTTTAGGGGTAGCATTACATATATAACATCTACTTGTAGATGTTTCACTTAAAGCACTACAAATTTTACCATCTACCATTGAAAGCTGCAACTTATGAGAAACGACCAATTCACGATTGTCGATCTGAATAAAAGTAGGTTGCAAACTTTCAATTTTATCCTTAAAATAAGCTTCCTCTTGCAAAGACACTGCTGTGCTTTCTTTCAAAAATTGAAATCGAATAGGACGGCAGTACCTAGTGGAAGAGGGTCGAGGATTTTTCCATAAAATTTTACAATTATCTTCAGCTAATTTTACAATAATTTGAAGGGGTACATAAGATGTTACAAACAAACTACTATCTTCTAAAGTTGAATCTGAAAAAAATTGTTTGTATTCACTATGTCCAGTGCTGCCATCGAATCCCCATTTCCCAAGTAAAGAGATATTAGACAAACAATCATCAGGAATCTGATCTAAGACCTCTTTTTGAGATTCAAGGATTCGAGAAGCTGTGTGATCAAAAAGACTTTGTAATTCAACTTCAGCTGAAGACTCGGAAACAGTTATATTAGAAGGGTAACATCTCTGTTTCGCTTTAGTAATTTGTTGGTAACATGGTAATACATTAGGAGAAATCTTACTATTAACAAAGTTTTTAATTAATAAATACTGATGTTTTGTCAACTGAGCATCAGTCACAAGTGACAAGACATCATCAGTGCTAACTCTAGATATACACGAATCGAATGAACAGTCTGAAACATCAAGCAATGCACTCACAGTAGAATCATCAGACTTTGACAAATCAGCTACTCTCCGACGTTTAGTCCTTTTACTACATTGCGTAAAAGGTTTTCGAGGACGACCACGTGAATGACACGGCGACGTTTCAGACGGAGTACATTGCTTATTATTTTTCACAAGTTGAATTTTTTCAATAACATTAAACCAATCGGAATTCTTATATAAAAGCTTGGTTTTATCCCTATTACATTTTTTCCAGAATCGAGCAATAGCTTTACATAAATTATTATCAATTTTCTCTAAATAATGAATATCAATGTTCTCAGCATCGTTCAGAGTAGTCAACAAACTTTGTAGGACTTGACGACACTTTTCCGAGTCATTATCGGTATTGACAGTTAGCCATATTTCAAGAATATGCATTCTTGAAAACGAGCATATATATAAATTACCTAAAACAAAAAAAAAACGGTTAAAATTCAGTCACAAAACCTACACAAAGCACTAAGACTAAATAAACTAATTTCGTAGCAAATGCTACGAGATAATCTGGCAACCGTAGCACCCTTGTCATCGCCAAAAGGGCAGATAAGGGCAGCCAAGTTTTAATTTTCCTAAGATAAGAAAGTCTAAAGATTATGGTGCAATATACCTCCATAGTCGGAGCGAGTGGGAACATATTTAAAAGTTTATTCAAACTTTGAATATTAAAATATAATACTCCAAGAAAAGTCGCCTCGTAGCAATGACATACTAAAGAAAATATATACTAAGATACAATTAAAATAAAAATATTAATTATTACATACCCTGTTCTTGGATATCCATTTCAGAAAAAACTCACACAGCACTCACAGGTCCCGCAATGACAACAAATGACGTCACGCTTTTTAATGACTCACTGATAACAGTATTTACGATTGGCGATGCGCTCTCTTTGAATGCACAATAGATAATGAAGGCGCACTCTAATTACTGACCTATTTATAGTTTCAGAAGGTACCGCAACTATCCAATGTAACGACAAGGAATAAAATGTAAAACAAGAAAGCAGGTTTTTAAGATTTATGACCTATGGATGTCCCACAGTCTGGTGAGGTACACACTGTGTGATTCAAAGTCAAGTATTGTTTTTTTCATTTTTTATACAAAACAATAGAAAGTGTTAATAGGTACTAAACTTTTCCCCAAAAAAACATTATCAAAATTATTTACATTTGATAACAAATGGGACGCTTGAAGTTGCAAAGCCGCAGTGTATATCGCACGAACCGCGGACGCCATCACTCACACAAACAGCCGCATCATTTTCACGATATTGTTCATTAAGGAGCTAAACGGCATCGTTATCCCAATTAAACGTCATTCTCTTTTTGTAAACTTGCACCACGTATAACCAGACCCACCACTACCTCGTGAAAGCCGGGAGCGAACAACCCGCGCAGCACGCCGGCATATCCTGGCGGCCATGCCGGCGGCTACTTCGTGCGGCAAAGCCGGCGGCAAGACCGGCGGCACTGTGTGTAGGAGCCTTTTCATGAGTTTGATTCCCGATAGTTGCGAGTAACAGTGCTATTCAGTTCGTATCTTCAACAAATTCGGGCATTTACTATTCGTTTATAATTTTTTGTCATAAAGGAATTTAAGAAGCCACCTCAGATAAAATTCACGTTCATTTTTTTTTAATTCAATTCATTCCAAACATTTATTCCATACTTACATGTTGTTTACAGAACGTTGGTACTTAAAAATTAATTAGTTACAAACATGAACCCCGTTAGTGCACCGCAATGTAATTATTAATAAAAAAGGTGTCTTGAACAACATTTGCCTTTCTGTCAAAAGGTGTTTATTCGTGTCACACATGGCGTGTGTTTGATGCTAATTATCTGACGTTATACATACCTACATGAGGATCGAGGAAATATCACAAGTTCCGTTCAGAAAAACGAACTAAGTACACAATAACACAAATCAATTAAATTAAACATGTATGTTTTTATTCAAAATTTAATAATGTCAAGAAATTGTAGTGTTATTAAGCTGCGATCTTTTGTAAGGTGAAGGTGACCTTTGTTCTCATTATATTACATTCGCAAAATAATTATACTCACAAAATATTAAGTATGTGCAACCAAACATAGTGAAAAATGAAATTCATTATCATCACCAGTCCATCATACGTCCCACTGTTGGGCACAGGCCTTCCTACATGAGAGAAACACGTTCGACATGAAAATTTAAATTAAATTTAGCTATCAGCAATCAATAAAGATATTATTTTTACGGAACCGTAAAAGATATTTTTTTACGGAACCGTAATAAAATTAAAGTCCAACTATGTACCAGGCTACCATAACTATTTAAGTTGGTGCCGTCAATACGACAATAAATTAAAACATTGGCTATATTAGTTCATAGAAATGAATTTGCCACTTTCAAAAATATCTTATTCATTTGATAATTTCATGACATTTCTATGAAATACAGCCAATGTTATATTATTTCATACAAATGTCATGAAATTATCAAATGAATAAAATGTTTTTGAAAGTGGCAAACCATTTTATGAACTAATATAGCCCATGTTTTAATTTATTGTCATATAGACGACACCATCCTGTATAGGGGAGCAGAATGCTGTTAATTCAAAATGATATCCCAGTCAAGCAATCAAAACTCTTACTCTGCTGAGCCTCTAATCTAATGTGTCGTATTCAGGACATCCTCATTGTTGTCATTGACTGACAAATCCAAGCACAATCGACTGCACTTACAGCGCAACAGTTTGACCTTGAGACCAACCTTACTGTTAGTAAGGTGGAGGCGGCTCGTGTGTGGCTGATGTGCTGTCGTTCTACTTCTAACCAAACGAGCTAACGTAATGAAACCGCCGAGAAGGCTTCGAAGGAAGAAAGAGGCGGTAAATTAATGTTCGCTGTTCCGCAAGTCATTTACGCCCAATTACTGACGCGTGGCGGACGATTACTCCGATTAGACGGGGCCAGGGAGCACTTGAACGGTCGTTCTCAACATATGGACACCGTGTTACGAGTAGTTAGACGACCGGCTGGTCGAGTAGTATCCACCCCTCACTATACAGGCTAGTCGGACAGAGGTCCCGGGTTCGAATACGAATTCTAAATCTATTAGGCTGGATAGGAGTAAAAGCGTAACAGACAGACAGTTATAGTATTAGTACATGATATGTACTTACAGCGTCGTACAATCAAAATCTATTTAGAACTTAATTTTGCTAATGATTAGGTAATGTCAGTCAATACTCATAAGTACATATTAGGCATGTCGTGCTATTTTGTCAGGTTTTCATGATCCATCTATGTTCACAACTTAATCGAAACTATACATAATTATATTCCTGTCACAGTTTATTGCGGTGCGTCAATCAAAGCGAGATGGAATGTGAGCCACGTATCAAAGTTTGTGTTTGGAAAACAGCCCCAAGTTACGTTACGAATTTACAATACCTTTACAAACAAAAATAATTACTCACATTCAACCCTCTACGAAAGATATAGTCATAAATATTATACGATTACTGTTGCTTGTGTCAAAGGTTTTAGAATACTCTGTCGACTGAATGTATAAAAGTGTGTAAAGATACAGCAAACCTATAATAATAACACAAGCAAACTTTATCAAATCGGAACATTCGTAATAATCTATCAAGGCAACCGCCGATATATGTATGCAAGGGAAGAAAAATACTTTTAATATTTTAGTGGAAATTCCCTGTGTGTCAAGTAACGATGTTTTAGCCGTTTGTAAAGTTTAATAGACTAGACAGTTTCATTTTTGAAAATATCTGTTTTCTCGCAATAGTCATTAGTTTGTTAATTAGTTAGATTATTTTAGTTTCAGAAGGAGTGAGAAACGGCCGAGTAAACTGGGCACAGTTTTGGTGTGTGTTTTTTTCGCGGATGATTTATTTTGGAGTTTTTGTTCTAACATTCTGAAATAAATGACATGACATAAAAAAAAATGACACGACATAAAAAACAAGTTCTTAATTTTATATTTTGACTTGTTACTGTTGACATTTGGAATTTGACATTGTATTGCGAATCTTATTTTTATAATTATTGTTCTTACATTAATTCATGTTAAAATTCATGTTATTAACTTATTACAAAGTAAATATTTGCATGCTTTAATATTGAATGTAGCTAATTAGGTCCAAGCACTATTGAATATTTTATAATAACTACAAAATGTACCATGTTTAAAAGAAAATAAATGATTGAATTAAAACAAGTTATGGCGTCCGCCATACGCAATTCGAATTGTTTAGTAAAATTTATTTCTATTTATTCACTTATAAATTACTCTAAAAAACTTATCCATGCCAAAGATTTTTTTAACTGTCACACTGCATAACATATCAAAATTTATCAAACAAAAAACTCACATTCGCATTTTTAATATTAGATATGGTTATATGAATGTCCATAAAGTAGCGCCATCTATACAAAACATTTGTAAATGAAACATTATTGTGTATTGCCATCTAGGGACGAGTGGCAGAACTACAACGCTTGTGTAATAATACTTAGATGACGCTGCGGTACCCTTTTCACAATTTCTCTGAAAATAACATCCACGCCATCTGTTTGAGGGTTACTTAAAACAAGTCAACATATTTTTTTATGGTGTGTAATTAAAATTTTATTAGGTAAATATGCATTTCAAAAATAATAATAATTACCTTTATAAATAAATATAAATTTATATCTATTACGCAATTAAGCATCATCGTTTAGAGCTTATGTGATGGATAACGGAGAAATATAAAAATTAATTTGTGTATAAATATTAAGAATGTAAATCAATAAACGTACAAACATTTAGTAGACAGAGACAGGGTTGAGTAGACAGAAACAGAGGTACGGACTCTTAGCCATCGAGCTCGAACAAAGAGCAACATCAACTTCATTCAACTTTGATGGTAAATGCTCAAAATATATTAGGTAATAACTAGAGGCATTTGGGTTAGTATTTTAAATTTTATAGCGTCTTGGTGGTGCTTCACTTTATAGAACATTCGCTATTATTTATCACTTCTTTGTAGTGCTCCTGTGGTGATTAGGATCGCTAAAGCTCATTGAGGAAGCGCTCTGATGGGACTTTGCCTCCTATAATTGATGATATTTAACCGACTCTCATGAAACTCTATGAAATAAAAGATAATTAGTATTTACAAGTTTATTTACAAGGAACTAAAATAACACGTCGGAGGAGAGCACACACTGAGGTGAAACGTATAAATAAAAAGAACACTTAAGGGAGGGCCAAAGTCCTAAGTGGATGCGCCGAGGAGCCCCACGGCACGACAGATGCACAGTCGGCAGCGCAGTAGGCACGCAGCAGGTGCACACCGGGGCGCGCGTAGGAGGCGTGCCGGCAGCCACACGCAGTAGGGGCACGCGGCAGGCGCGCGGCAGACCCGTAGTAGAGGCGCGCGGTCGTGCAGTTGAGGCACGGGCAGCAAGGGCGCGCGGCAGGCGCGCAGTAGAGGCGCGCGGTAGAGGCGCGCGGTAGAGGCGCGCGGTAGAGGCGCGCGGTAGAGGCGCGCGGTAGAGACGCAGCGGTAGAGGCGCGCGGTAGAGGCGCGCGGTAGAGGCGCGCGGTAGAGGCGCGCGGTAGAGACGCAGCGGTAGAGGCGCGCGGTAGAGGCGCGCGGTAGAGGCGCGCGGTAGAGGCGCGCGGTAGAGACGCAGCGGTAGAGGCGCGCGGTAGAGGCGCGCGGTAGAGGCGCGCGGTAGAGGCGCGCGGTAGAGACGCAGCGGTAGAGGCGCGCGGTAGAGGCGCGCGGTAGAGGCGCGCGAGAAGGTGGCGCGCAGCTAGGTGGCGCGCAGCTAGGTGGCGCGCAGCAAGGTGGCGCGCAACAAGGTGGCGCGCAGCAAGGTGGCGCGGGCAATAGCGGCCCACGCCGTAGGGGCGCGTGCAGCGGCGGCGCGGGCAATAGCGGCCCACGCCGTAAGGGCGCGTGCAATAGGGGCACGCGCAGAAGGTGCGCCTTAGACCGGCAAGTTGAGCCCGATGAGCAGCGGAGGACACGAGGAAGGGGCCCGTGGCAGGCCCGTCGCAGGTAGGCAGGCCGAGGCTCGCAGCACAGGAACCGCCGAGGACCCGGAGACTGCTGGTGACGGGGACTGCTGCCACTTCCTCTTCCGACCTTCCTCTTCCGTGCCGAAGACTAGACTGCCCTACCTAGCATCCGGCCCTCCTTTTATACCACGGACACAATTTAAAATCGGAATAGAGATTTCTAGAAAATTATAGACAAACAAAAAAGAAAAGCAGTTGTCAAACAAAAGAAGACGTCATGTCAAACTAGTAAATAAACAGTAATTTCGAAGAAAATACAATAATAACAAGCCTAAATATTATTGAAAAAGACGTGAAAAATGGGTAGAATACAGGTGCAAGTGTGAAACAGCGACTTACTTAAGTGGAGATACACATTTCAGACGAAAAAGTGATGATGATGATTTACAGTGAAAATGTTGTAAAATCTAGTGATAAAATAAAGATATTGTACAGGTAATTGAGTTTAACAGTTATTTACACATAATTCACATGTAAGAGTAGCCAATTAAGTAGTGTTGCATACCACAACACTACATTTTCCCCACGGCCCCAGAAAATTTTCGACTGAGAGAAAATTTTGAAGGTTAAGGGCAACAATCTCCCACTTCCATATCAATCTCACATACCATCACACATCCACACACGTCTAACAGGCGCAGGAGTTAGGTTCACGATCAATGACGCAAACTCCAGAGAGAGTACCTAAAGTACAATGACTACGGCTTATTTTTCAGGAGTTGTCAACCGCTCCCATGTATTGAAAACCCATATACCAGATTCCTAGCTAAAGCATCAGTTCCCTTCGAGAAAGAATCTCTCAAAGAATTGGTTGAGCTATGTTTACGATAACCGCACTAAGAACGGTAAGTAAAAGATTCGACAACAATCAGCGTCGATAGTAATCTTTAAGGTACAGTCGTAAATAGAATTATGCTTCGACATTAGTATGGTCAGCATAGTATAATAATTTATAGTTTATGCCAACTATTTTTATTAAAACAAAGATAATTAAATAAATAAGACTGATAAGGCCAAAAGTCAGTCATTAAGTAGAGATGAAAAAATAAAAAAAAGAAGTTAACGTTACATATTAGTGAGTGGAAAGTCTAATTAAACAAAGATACTATTTATAAACAATATTTACATGAATTGTTCAAATTTTAAAGTCTTTAACATGCCATTTACTACGAGTACCGTTAGGGTCTTCGAGTAGATATACAAGCGGAGAAAACTTTTGAACTATTTTACATTTAATGTATTTAGGCGCTAATTTTGCACTAAAGTATGTTGCAGCGTTACTCAAGGGGTAATTTTTACGCCATACAGTATCGCCGACATTGAACTCTTTGAAAGAATGTCTCAAGTTATAGCGATTGGAGTTCTTTGTATGAGCAACGTGAAGAGCTGTTTGAACTTTATCATAAATCGAAGATAAGAGACCAATATTGTTAGAATACAGATCGCGAGGTAAGAATGTCATTTCCTCTAAGTTGTAGCCTTGAGAATAAATAGATCCACATGTAATTAGTTCCCTACCATAAACTAAAAACGAAGGAGTGAAACCAGTTACAGCATTAACCGAATTATTCATTGCAGACTGAATTTTGGGAAGATGTAAGTCCCACGATCTATGGTCTCACCAACGAGTGAAGCTAAAGATGTTATAATAGTTTTGTTGTATCTCTCGGTGGCGTTAACTTGAGGACAATAATGTGGGGTATAGGAAATATGTGGTATTTTGTAGCGCTGAAGAAAATTATGGAACTCGTGAGATTGAAATTGAGGCCCATTATCCATGATAATTGTTTGAGGAACCCCATGAACTAGGAACACAAAATTCTCTAAATTACTAATAATATTAGAAGAAATCGCACGTTTCAAGGGAAAGGCTAGAGTGTATTTAGTAAAGAGACAATTGACAACAAGGATGTACTGGTTACGACGTCTAGTCATAGGGAGTGGACCCATCAAGTCCAACGATATGCACTGAAAAGGCCTAGAGCAGATTTTAGGCTTTCCCATAGGACCATAAGGTGAGTGATTAGAGTGCTTATAAGATAAACATGTTTCGCATTTAGAAATATAGTTAGCGATATCCTTGAACATACCAGGCCAATAATAGGATAAGGATATTTTCCTATAAGTTTTAAATATCCCTAAGTGAGGATCTGAAGGCGAGCCATGCGCGTCCCTAACTAATGACTCTCTTACTGGTGGAGGAGGAACTTCTTTCCATGTAAAATCGTCAGTTAAGGAATGCGGAGTATAGGTGCAACGTAGAAGTTTATTATCCTTTATAGTGTAATTTGGATAATTATCCGGATTATTTTGGCAACCTAAAAGAAGTTTGTTGTACTGGTCCATATCTGGAGAAGTAGGTATAACCTCAGAAACAGGAGCAATATTATGAGGAACGGCTTGGTCAATATTTCTAGAGCGAGAAAGGAAGTCAGGGACAATATTGTCCTTCCCTTTTTTGTGCTTTAGAATAAAATTAAAAGTAGAAAGACGAAGAGACCACCGCGCAAGTCTACCAGAGGGATTAGTTAAGTTTAAGAACCATTTTAGGGCAGCATGGTCAGTATAAACAGTAAAAGGTTTACCATTGTCGAGATAGCACCGCCAATGTTCTAGCGCACAAATAACAGCTAAAGTCTCTCTTTCAGTAGTAGAGTAGTTCCTTTCATTCTTATTAAGGGATTTGCTCATATAAGCTATAACGACTTCCTTATCGTCTTGTGTTTGAGTTAGCATGGCTCCGATGCCATGATTAGATGCATCACAATGCACAGAAAATGGTTGGTCAAAATCAGGGCAGGCAAGAATTGGAGTAGTTACTAGAAATTCTTTTAGTTTCAAAAAGGATGAATTTGCTTCAGGAGTCCAAGAGAACTTGGGAGCATTCTTACCAGAAGAAGTTAGTTTATTAAGGGGAGCTGCAATAGTACTGAAGTTCGGAATAAATCTGCGAAACCAACTACAGGTACCCAGAAAACTCTTAACTTCTTTGCGACAAGCAGGGGTAGGAAAATCCATGATAGCCTTGATTTTACTAGGGTCAGCTTGTAAGCCACTTTCATTAACGATATAGCCCAAATACTTTAATTCATTCTTGAAGAATTGACTTTTCTCAAAATTAATGGTTAATTTCGCAAAAGTTAGTTTCTTTAGAACTTTAACTAGTAAAGAAATGTGTTCCTCAAAAGTTGAACTGACAATTATTATGTCATCTAAGTAACAAAAGACCTTGTTATCAAATTCAGGAGTAAACAAAATGTCCATAAGTCGCTGCTGAGTAGCAGGCGCATTAGTTAGGCCAAAGGGCATAACAACAAATCTGTACATGCCTCTACCGGGGGCATAGAAAGCTGTCTTATCGCGATCGTCAGGGTGTAAAGGAATTTCCCAAAAGGCCTTAGCGATATCTATACTAGATAAGAATTTAGCATTTTTAAGATGGTCTAGTATTTCATTTACCATGGGAAGACTATAGGCATCCCTACGAGTGACTGAGTTTAATTTCCTACTATCCACACAGAAACGCCATTCTCCATTCTTTTTAGGAGTGATAAGAACTGGTGACAACCATGGACTTTCGCATTTCTCAATAACTCTCCATTCGATCATCTTATCAACTTCGTTAATAAGAGCTTTTTGTTTCTCAGGTGAAAGGCGATAACACCGTTGTTTAACTGGCAAGGTATCCCCAGTATCAATCCGGTGACATATTAAATCAGTACGACCAAGTTCACCTTTAGCTTCAAACGAAATTTCTTTAAAACGAGAAATTATACTATCAGCAATAACTTTTTGTTGAGAATTAAGGTTATTGTAAGGCAAAATTTGCTTCTCGGCAGTGCCGATATTAAGAGACGATTCGTTAAGAGAAAACGCTGATGATAAAAGTTTAGGAACCAAGTTAAAGGATCTCCAAAAATCGACACCAAGAATCAGAGAAGGAAATATTTCCGGAAAAACATAGGCCTTGATAAGTTTAGTTTGATCAAGAAATGTAAAAGGAAGAATAAAATAACCTATCGACCTAGTTGAGTGTTTACTTGCCGTACTAACTGTAATAAAATCAGACTTGGATAAGGCAAAACCTAGCTTCAAAATTTTTAAGTGCGAGTTATTACCCAAAATTGTAATTGAGCTACCGCTATCAAGTAAAGCGGTAAAATCAACATTAACAAAGGGACGATTAAAATCTCTCTCATTGTCATAATATACCGAAGAAGTTTTATAGCTTTGGAAGAAATTTTTAATTGTCTTTAGCCAATTTTGCCAATCCTCCTTATCAAAATTTTTATTTACTTTATCCAAGTCTTCAACTAGTTTTTTGAACAAGTAGAAGGTTGCAAATTTTTACTACAATTAGGGCAATTAGTAGCTTTTACGTCTTTCAAACCGCATTTAAAACAAATTAAAAACCGAGGTTTAGTACAGCTTTCCAAAGAGTGGCCTTTAGTTCGGCAACGAACGCAAAATAAGTTAGGCTGAAATTGAGAATTAGTAGGTGCTACAGAAGCAGAAGCACAATTTTTGCTAAAGGAAGTATGGTTAAAGTTAGGTTTTTTAAAATAAGTATGGTTAAAGTTAGTTTTAGGAGGCGGGTTACCCGATGTGGAAGGAGTACTGGATCTTGTGTTCGTTGGCTTATAGGATAGTTCCGGAATAAAGGAATCTGCTTCAGAGGATGGCTCTTTAAAGTTTTTATTTCTATCGATATACCGTTCATAATTTTGGCAAACTGAAATAAGAGCATCTATCGAGCTAACATCCTTTAAAGCAACAAACACAGAATAGCAAGGGCGAATATTACGAAGAAGAATTTCTAACTTCTCCTCATCGGTTAACTTTTTCGAAAGTCGCGAGAACATCTCGAACATAATTGAAACATAGATAATAATAGGCTCCGACTTTCCTTGAGTTCTAGATTTAATAGCGTTAAGCAATTTAAAGTCGTAATCGGAGCCGCCGAAGTCTTTGATTAGTAAGTCAGATAGCTGATCCCAATTTATGTATGGGTTTCTCTCTTTTTGGAACCGAAACCAAAAAGATGCACCTTCCGTAAAGATATCGCAAGCAGAGGAAAGTAGCAGCTGTTTATCTATGTTCCTAGATACCCTAAATTCGTCAATTTTTAAAAGAAATGATTTAGGACAAGATTTCCCATCAAAGGTAATTTTCTTTAAGTCTTGAAAGGAATTTGAATTTATAAATTGAAAGGAATAAGGTGGGGAATATGTATTAAGAGATGCTAAAGGATTAGTTACATTATTATCGAAAACATTCTCCGCCGGTAGGAAAGAGAGTGTTTCGAATCGCTTCTCAATTGAAGAGAACTGATTCTTCAATTCGTTAAATTGTTGTAACAGATTTGAATCAGTACAAATATCAATCCTGCCTATTCGAAAATGTAAATGGTTGATGTATGATTCTATTTTTTTTGACCATTTGTTGTTCCCTGACTCTAACTCGTTAAGCTTGGATTGCAAGTAAGAGATTGTTGAAGCAATTTCTGATAAGTCAGTTTCTAACGAAAGAGTTGAATCAATAATATCAGACGATGGGAATTCCTGGGCCAAGGGGATAATTTGATTTTTAAGAGCTAACAAATTATCAGCTGGTGTAGCTAACCTAATCCTAACTTCATATTCTAACTCAGCCTTATTAAGTAAATTAAAGTTAATTGGACGTGCCATTTTAGTTCGAGACAATTGAAGTAGTAGTGCAACAATAGTATCGTTAAGACCAAAGTGTTGCCGAAAGAATCACTAACTTGTGCAAGTTTGATTTAGAATTTGGAAAAGGTGGATTTTTGAGTTGGGCGCCAAACTAAGAAGGTCGGGAGAGGAAGTGGCAGCAGTCCCCGTCACCAGCAGTCTCCGGGTCCTCGGCGGTTCCTGTGCTGCGAGCCTCGGCCTGCCTACCTGCGACGTGCCTGCCACGGGGCCCTTCCCCGTGTCCTCCGTTGCTCATCGGGCTCAATTTGCGGGTCTAGGGCGCCCCTTCTGCGCGTGCCCCTATTGCACGCGCCACCACTGCGCGTGTCGCCGCAGCACGCGCCCCTACGGCGTGGGCCGCTATTGCCCGCGCCACCTTGCTGCGCGCCACCTTGTTGCGCGCCACCTCGCTGCGCGCCACCTAGTTGCGCGCCACCTTCTCGCGCGCCTCTACCGCTGCGCCTCTACCGCGCGCCTCTACTGCGCGCCTGCCGCGCGCCCTTGCTGCCCGTGCCTCAACTGCACGACCGCACGCCTCTACTACGGGTCTGCCGCGCGCCTGCCGCGTGCCCCTACTCCGTGTGCCTGCCGGCACGCCTCCTACGCGCGCCCCGGTGTGCACCTGCTGCGTGCTGCCGACTGTGCATCTGTCGTGCCGTGGGGCTCCTCGGCGCATCCACTTAGGACTTTGGCCCTCCCTTAAGTGTTTTTTTTATTTATACGTTTCACCTCAGTGTGTGCTCTCCTCCGACGTGTTATTTTAGTTCCGTGTAAATAAACTTGTAAATACTAATTATCTTTTTATTTCATAGTTTCATGACACGACTTCAAAAACGAGGAGGTTCTCAATTCGGCCGGTATGTTTTTTTTTTTTTTTTTTTTTCTATGTATGTACACCGATTACGCCGAGATTACTGATCCGATTTACGTGATTCTTTTTTTGTTCGATGCGGAATAGCTGCCATTTGGTCCCATAAAAATTTTTTCAAAAACAGTTGGGTACTTTGGTTTTAAATATAAAAAAACTGAAATTATGAAGTCGTCTACATATACGTAATTGCGAATTTTTGCTTTTCCAATGACTTTTTAGTGAAACGATACGATAGTAGGAACCAATATAAGTTGACGGTCACCCATCTTGCTTCGACCGTAGAAAGTTATCACTAAAAATTGTGAAAAAAAAATTTTAAACAAAAATTAAAACCGACTTCAAAGAACTGAAAAGGATGAAATAATTAAATTTAAGTAGGTATTCATCCCCTAGAAACATATTTTTGGAGTTGGTGCTAAGTGGTTTCCAAAAACAATAGAAAGTAAAGCACCGACTCCAAAAATATGTTTCGAGGGGATGAATACCTACTTAAATTTAATTATTTCATCCTTTTCAGTTTTTTGAAGTCGGTTTTAATTTTTGTTTAATTTGACATTTAGAAACGTGCGTTCAATTTTCGACCATATTGAACGTGATAAAATGCAGTGTTACTGCTTAGGAGGCACCTCCGTACATGCCGTCTGTCTGTCTAAATTTAGTTGACAGCTCTTGCTATCTTTTTGCTACTGCATATTGCGAGAAAGAGACAGTTTAGGCCCACTATCTTGGAATTATTACCATACATATTAATCACATTTATGTTTGATATTCTGCATTTATAACGCCTACTTTATTGTAACAATTTTAAAATAGTTAAGACAACGATGAAAAAATTTTATTCTCAAGGCGGGAATTGAACCCGTGGGGTCCGGCCAGACGCGATAACCGCTACGCCACCGGAGCACTAGGTGTAACCAAGATGTTATTTGGTGCATGGTGTAACTTACTAATCCTAACCCCCTTCCTACCCTTTTTTAACGTTTTGATAGCAAAGTTTATCTCACCACTCTTTCGATTGGTGGTGTATAGTGAGTAATTGTGGGGAAGAAAAAATATCATTACTATGTAGAGGAACCCATTGAGTTGGAATTACCTTTCAAAACCGTTGAAATACCCAGTTTAGGGAACTAAAAACATAGATTTAATATTAAAGACCAGACCATCCAGCCCCGATTATCGGCTCCTATAAACAATTGCCAAAAACGCTGAGTTACTTCGGCGATAAAGCCGTTTGTTTGCGACATTTGAGCGAGCATACTAGGCGAACATAGAGTTACTTAATCGAAGAATGGAACATTTGTAAAATGTATTTTTTTATCCACAAAACATTAAATAAAATTCGCTGAGAACATACTAATATTGATTTCGTTGAAAGCACTCCGCTTCAAAATAATTTGAATTGTGTTATTAATTTGTAGAAGTAAATTTCCCTTTTTCTCAATTGTCAGTCAGCGCAATTTATGTATAGGTATCATTAAAAGCCTAAATCAATGTTTTGAAACATATCTCTAAAATATTCTTAATTTTTGATTTCAACATTTTTTTTTAATTTATTTATTTGGAACAAACAATTTTACATGTTTAAAATATTCATATTAAATATTGACTTATTTGTGAACCTAAAGTTCCCAGTATAAATATTTATTTTTCCTAAGCTGAGTGAACATTTGGTAAGATATTGACATCTCTCTGTCTATTTATAGTAAACATAACTATGTATGTACTACATACTGTATTAGAAAAGAAATAACATTAATATGTATTCGAAAAGTTACACAATGAATTGAAAATGTCTGATAAATTTGAGTTGTGTCATGTGATATGCTTATTTGTTTTACTTTAGAAATAAAAATGGATTTGAATACAATATTGTTCTATCTTTACCAAAAATGCAGGTTCTCCCAATTATCAGCAACTCAACTCAAACACTGCACAAATTATTAAAAATGTATGAAATATTACTTAGTAATTAAAATATAAAACTAGAAAAACATTTCACGTCCTGAGGCGGGAATCTTACGTCCGCGACCTTTCGTAATCCGGGCAACTGCTCTAACCAATTGAACCACCCAGGACTTGGGATATCTCTGTGAAATTCTTCTAGTCTTACTGTATATGCGTTTATGAGCTAACGTCCACTGTACAATGTCGAAAAAAATATCTAAAAATATATCTTTAAAAAAAAGATAGAAGGACATCTCTAAAAATTGAAATTTTGCTGTATTAGTACCTACCTACATTGTTTTACATCAGAAAACCCTTCATGGGTACCCAGGGACGACTATTGAGGCTTGCCCCCTGGGTTATGTGGGAGTTTCCCACTACAAACTGACGGGACCCATCATGCCAATGTGCGCGGCGCGACCGAGGAAGCTCATCGCAAACAACGTAGGTCGCGCACTGTGGTTGTCTTTTTGGGCTCGACATTGGTGAAAAGTGCTGTGGCTACTCAGTACTTTTCGACCTTTTGGATGACGATGGGCGGGAAGAGATCACTTCCAATGACTGCGGTGAGGACAACATAGCTGACCACACCGGACATACCTCCAACTTCGTAGGCACATTCGTGATAGCGTGCGCGCTCATTTCCCTACCGGCAACCTTGATTTGTATAATTTAAAAGTTTTTAATCCATCATCATAAAGATATCTAATCTTTTTATTTTCAATACAAGTATTTATGATTATTTATTCCTAATTATACACGTCCATATCTCTTCGATCAATGAAACTTTAATTTTTCAAACACTTTATCCAGTACATACCTACGCTTGTACTTTCACCCATAGTTATTCATGTAATTAGTAACATCACAGAATAACTAATGTACAGTAACATCCAACATATACATCAGGAAACTGCATTCTACTTTTGCCTCAACCACGCGACACCCTTCATCACACACACGCATGTGCCACTTCTCCTATCACCTATGTCTACTTACCCACCCCCAAACCTCCACACGTGGCACTTTTACCTGCACGCATGGCACTTGGCGGCGGCACTCGCGAGTATGGCGCTGACGAGCGCGGTCGCCCACGCCGCTGCCGCCGCCGCCGCTGCGGGCGCAGGCAAGAAGGCCGCCCAGGTTCAGTTGCAGGCGGAGCTGAACACTGATGATGACTGGAACAAGTTTCTACAGAGGGACGGACTGCTGGGTGAGTCTTGAATCTCTATATTTTCTTAAGTCAGATCCTGCTTCTCCAAATTGTTAAGTATATTTGTAACTGTGTACTAGAAGGAGCGGGCCTCTCCTAACACAGGTTTAATTAACTTAAATGTAGATAACTTAACAATAAAAATTATTTGAATTTGAATACGTAGCATTAATAAGCAGAGATGCAGTCATGCAGCAGCCATGATGTACAGACAAAATATTTTTTTTAGACCTTAAGACCATTGTGGAAAAGCAATAAAGTTGAAATTGAAATTGAAATTGAGATGTCTCAGCAAAAGTAGTAGGGTATTCCCTGCTAGGTGAACCGACGACCTGAAGATGGTGAGGATATCAGGAGATCGCGTATCGTGGACAGCCTTGGAGAGGCCTGCGTCCACCAGGGGACTGCAACAAACATACTGTGTATATGTTGCAATTTTACGTGGTTGAACTTGAACCTGCAACATTACTCAAATCCGCCGACGATCTCCAATACCACCTAATCATAATACATAATCAATCATCAAAATATACCTGTACCTATAATATATTTATTAAAGCTATACCTAAATAATAAATTCCTTGAACCAATAGCATTCGCTTCATGTTCATTAATCTGTCAGGCGGCGTTATCCCACCGGAGGGTGTGACAGTTCAAAAATCAATTGTGTCTGAAACCTGATGCTTTACGGTTAAATAAAGTACAACGACGTTTAGACGACCGGCTGGCCGAGTGGTCTGTACCTCAGGCTACTCGGCCAAGAGGTCCCGGGTTCGAATCCCGGTAGGAACAAATGTTTGTATGATGAGTACAAGCATTTGTTTACGAGTCATGGATGTTTATATGTTTATTTAGTAAATTTCTAATATTTATATACATATTATTCAAATTATTTATCCGTTATCTAGTATCCATACTACAAGCTTTTAATGTTGCTTACTTTGGGCTAGATAATAGGTGTGAGTGTATAAATATTATTATTATTATTATTATTATTATTACAACAGATTTTACTGATAGTCATATAGAGAAGCATTAGGTATAATTGATGAGTCACTAAATTTCATAAGTAGATACTAACTTATTCCACAAATCCCTACTCCCACAACCTACAAACACAACAAGTGGGTGGCCTTGACATTGTCAAATCCTTGGATCGGATGTGGCACAGGTATCTTCTATCCAAGCTCCCGCCATACGGCAAGCTGGATCGCCAGCTTCCTGCATGAGGGGAGATTCTGTGTCCTCGTTGATGGATTACAAGGCTCTGTTCAATACCCGTACTCTTTTTCTGCACAGGTATCAATGACATTGTTTCCATTATGTAACATTCATTACGGTCGCCCAGGGGCTGGTAAGCTATTACGTACGTTACGTATTACTTCTATCATCCTTGGTATTACTTAGAAATGTATGGGCCAGGGCATACTGACAAAATTAATAATAACTATATAGTTTAAATGCTTTTATTCATTGTTGTCAATAGCAGTTGCTTTGATTGATGTGAGAAATCTAATATCGTTAACATTTTTGATAAATTTAATATCAATATTAAAATTCACCAAAGTGAAAAAAACACCTCAACAAAGTAGCAATAGGTACCTACCTAAGCTGCATTTCATTTTGATTGAACACTGCTCAGGGTGTCTAGATGCGTGCGAGTAATAGTTATTGTCTTTTATACAACTAGATAATAACCCACCTGGTGGTAAGTGGCTACCGTCGCCAATAGACACCGGCAATAAAAAGGAAAAAACCGGCCAAGTGCGAGTCGGACTCGCGCACGAAGGGTTCCGTACCATTAGGTAGGTATCTATAAACAAGCGTCTTCCAGTTACCGTTATCAATATCGAGCAAAAACCGGAAAAAAATCACGTTTGTTGTATGGGATACCCCTTAACCCGTCAAGCATGAGATTCCAGACACAATTGATTTTGGCTATTGTCATCGCCCACTGGTGGTATATCACCGCTTTACAGATTAAATATTTATTTTATTCTGTTTATTGGTATTTTTTGTTACAGCGGCAACAGAATAGAATTAAAGAATAGTTATTTATTATACAAGAGTGCAAGCAAAGTTGCTTTTTAACCGCGTGCTCAATTTTGATGACCGAGCAAGCGAAGGATTCTAAAATTAAATCACGAGCGCAGCGAGTTATTAAAAAATTAGAATCCTGAGCGTTAGCGAGGGAATCAAAAGAGCACGAGGTGAAAATCTTTGCACTCGAGTGCAACACGTAACTTTTCATCCCACCTCAACGAGGAAATGACTCAATGCAAAAAAAAATAATTGCGCATTATTAACAGTTTCAGTCAATTCTGTTGGCGTCAAATAAACTTCTTCGACGCTAGAATCACTCAATTTTAGGTTTTTTACTTGTTTTCACGTTTTTTGTTTTAAGCCTATGGTTTTAACAAATCAAACAAAAAGTACAGCAAGAAGGAGCCGAGTCTGAGTTTTTAACGATTTAAAAAAGGTTGTATGATAAATTCGGCACCATGGAGGTAGAAAGTAAAGAGGTTTAATGATGTTTTGAATTCACAAACTTAGTGCACACGATGTTCTAAATTCAATTTTACTTTATCCTCTAGCGGATAAAAACGGCTTTTGCACTCAGATATCGAAGAACAAAAATACTCTTTCCGAGATGGGGGGATGAAAAATACCTATAAGGGCGTTTGGAATTGCAATCCCGCGGGATCCCGCATCTTAGAAATTATATTATTATATCGAATTGAAACTACAGATTTTTGTGTAAAAATCATAGTTAGTTACATGAAAAATTTCTTTCATTAAATCAATTACATTAACATCCGTAAAAATACTCGTTTCGGATGTTGAAATAGAATATTTCGACATTGTAGGGTGGACGTTAGCTCATAAACGCAAATAAAAATAGACTAGAAGATTTTCACAGGGATATCCCAAGTCCTGGGTGGCTGAGTGGTTAGAGCAGTCGACGGATTGCGAAAGGTCGCGGGTTCGATTCCTGCCTCAGGACGTGAATTTTTTCTAGTTTTATTGTATTTTAATTACTAAGTAATTTTTCAAACATTTATAATAATGTTAAAATCAAAAATTAAGAATATTTGAAAGCACTGCCCCAACTTAACCGAATCGTAGGTATTTGTAAAAATACTCGTTTCGGATGTTGAAATAGAATATTTCGACATTGTAGGGTGGGCGTTAGCTCATAAACGCAAATAAAAATAGACTAGAAGAATTTCACAGGGATATCCCAAGTCCTGGGTGGCTCAGTGGTCAGAGCAGTCGCCCGGATTGCGAAAGGTCGCGGGTTCGATTCCTTCCTCAGGATGTGAAATTTTTCTAGTTTTATTGTATTTTAATTACTAAACACTTTAATCATTTTAGTTATTTATTATATTTAACGCCGGACGGTGAATACGAAAACACTCGTTATCTACAGAAAGAGGTGAGCAGCGCAGTGCCATTTATGAAAGTATGAACAAGAACAACTGACAAGACAGCCCGCCCACCAACCGTCCGCTAGTCCCTGGCGGCGCGCTCATGCTACTCTCAATTTAAGCGAAAATTTTAGCGCCAAATTTGTAATTTGCGAAATCTGCGGATCCGCGCTTTGAAGGTGCGGCATCAAACAGAATGATAAAAGCACCGGAATCCCGCGGGATTGCGGGATGCTGATGATGATGATGGAAATGAAGAAATACTGAAGACAGTAGCTGTATGGGCATTAGTTCCCTTTGCATTACATGGAGAATGAAACAAAAAAAAAACATCGTTAAAAATAAAACAGGTTTTTGGCGGGATTTTGTGGTGTCAGTCAAGATTTTTATTACAATATTTAAAAATTGTGTCGGAGCAAACTTTGTGTTATTAAAGTGGTGTAGTTTTATAAACCAAGTGTGTGTGTTGAAGTGCAACTAAAATATTATTAGAATAAAAATAATTATGGTGTTAAAGACGATGAGAATTTTTTCGTGGTTATCCACCTCATCAAATAGCATCATATGGAGACTGTCATCATATATTTCGTGTCGAATACTCCCAAGATGCATTAAAATGTGTTACGCCGGCATTTTAATGCAATAAATAAAGAAATAACAATTACTGAAGTCATGGCTGTATGGGCATTAGTACCCTTTGCCTTCCCATAACAGGGAGAAAGATTTTTTTTAAAAAAGCAACAACAAAATTATGTGATCTGTGTCTGTGTGTGACTGACAACAACTTGACAAGTGACAACAACTTGACATTGACAAATTTGACAACAAGTCAACAACAACAACCAGAATTATTCCGCACTTTTGTACGTTACGTTTCATAGTTGTTTTGTTTACATCAACAACGTTTTCGACCGTCTGCCGGGGCGGGAGCCAAATTCTTAATCTTTTGTGTTACTTAGAAGTACGTTGCAAATCGATAATGACTTCTTATTCGAACAACGAGTTTTATGACATGATGTTATGTGTCGGTGTTGCTGATGGAAGTATTAATCGTGCTCGTGAATTGTACAGGGAGAGGTTCATCGATGGTAGGCCGGTTGATAAACAGCGGCGCCTTCCGTCTTACACCTGCTTCCGTAACATGAGTTTGCGGCTCCAGAGCACAGGGAGTTTCGATATTCCACCTCGTTCGGGCCGCCCTATAAACCGGGACCTCAATTTGGAGACTCAGATTTTGGAGCATTTCCAAGAACACCCGAGAAGGAGCACGAGCACGAAGAAAGCTGCAGCCATTTTTAACGTAAATCATGTTATGGTGTTTCGGACATTGAAGAGTGAAGATCAGCATCCGTTTGACTCCAGCAGCGGTTTGACAGAGGCATTGATTCCGGTTGATTATCATCCGCCCATGATTCCGGTGATTCCGGCGGATTATCAGCCGAGGGTTGATTTTTGTACATGGTACATTAATCGCTGCCAAGCTGAACCTGGTTTTGCCTGCAAAGTATTGTGGTCAAACGAAGTTACTTTTACAAGAAGTGGCGTGTTCAACCACCATAATGAACAGTTGTGGTCCCATATCTACCCACAAACACCTTCCGAAAACAGCTTAGAGCATCAATGGAAGATTAATGTTTGGGCCGGAATCCTGAACGACCAAGTGATTGGTCCAAAATTCATGTCTGCTACTGTAAATGCCGATGAATATTTGATGCTGCTTAGAGGGTTTGTGGAGAAACATCTTGAAGACTGTCCCATTAGTCAATATGTTAGTACAATTTACCAGCATGATGATGCACCAGCTCACTGTGCTTTAAATGTCTGTCAGTACCTGGACAATAGGTTTTCTGAGTGGATTGGTAGTGGAGGCCCGATACCCAGGCCCACTGCTCCAGATCTCATGCCATTAGATTTTTTTTTGTGGGGCCATGTCAAAACCCAAGTGTATTCCACAGAGGGCAACAGCAGGGAAGAAATGGAAACAAAAATTATAAACGCATTTAAAACGATAACCCCACAAATTTTGAGTAATGTGAGAGCATCAATATTACGGCGGATGACTTTGTGTGTGGAAAATGAGGGTGCATGTGTTGAACCTTTTTTGTGAATTTTGTACCTTTGAGAAGCTTGGTTGAGTGGTTTGAAGACTCTCGTTTCGATAACGAAATCAAAGCCACTTTGGCTGTGGTCAATCCTGGAATGGGTCAATCAAAATTTATAGTCTCAAGATCTTCTGTCCTTAGGAAGACACGTAAAGAACCGCTTTAACCCACAAACCCACATTGGCCCAGCGTGGTGGTGCCACGGCCTAGACTGCATTTTGATTTGCTGTGTGTTTTACTCATATAGGAAGGCCTGAGCCCAGCAGTGGGACGTATATAGGCTGGTAGCCATGTAGCTATGGATGTCAAACATGGTTATCACACGAATACTACAGAATAAAAAAAGAGGAGAATGGAGAGAAGTATCCTCGGATACAGGAGATCTAACAAAGCCATAGATATGACGAAAATCAATGAAACCTGAGGATGTAATTCTGTAATCTAGACATTTGGAATGGAGATGGTGGGCCATATCGTCGCTGGGCGTGCAAGACCGCGTAAGAGCAGTTTGCAATACCGCGTATTTACAAAAGTCGCAAAATTGATACATCGCACCAGTAGGCTATTAGCGCTGATTTGCTTATGCGAGATTCTCATTAAACAACACCCAGGAAAATCAAGTTCAGTCAAAGAAATATGTAGAAATATCCAAGATATTAACTTTTTCTTCCATCATGTGAAATAAACAAAAAGCTCATATGCAGTATTGCAAACTGCTCTAATGCGGTCTTACACGCTCACCGACGATATGTTGATACATTGTTAAATAATGGACACCTAGATGTTGTACGAATAGAAAAAAAGGCATACAATCCAAAAGATGGTTGTATGACTTAAAAAATCTGCCAGGCTCACTCTGGTGGAGAATTGCCAGGGCAAGGAAAAGTAGGTGTGTGTCCAAGGACACACAGATTGCTACACTGATGTATTTATCAAAAACTACTTTTAAAACTGTAAATGACCAGAAAATAAAAGCTTTTTATTATTATTTTGAAGTTTAAATAAATATCACAGCTTTAGACAGCTGGTTTAAACTGAACAATTTTTTTCCAAGAGCAGTGTGTGGTGTAATATGGCTGATGTATATATAAATATGTTTTGTGGAGCTGGGGCAGTGAGGTGACTATATATTTCTAACCTAATGACCAGGTCAAAACTATTCAATTGTCAGTCGAAGACTGTGGTTGATAGATGTCACTTCGTGTTCTGTAGTCACTTCGCTGTGGTTGAGGAGGTTAAAAATTGTCTACTTGTCTAACTGAAGATTGTAAAAATTATGATACCAAACTTATATAAAAGAAAATATGGTGTATTTTTTAAAAAAATAGGTTTAGGCAAGCAAAATAATGACACCAGTAATTCATTTTATTTTATTTTTTAAATGGTGTAACACAAATGTAAAAATCACATAGAATTTGAATACACATAAGAAATAACTTGTATTTACAAAACCATAATAATTATTAACCCTCAATTCACTAGGTAACACTTTCTAACTTATATTACTAGTATGAGTGGTTTTGTAATAAATCTTGTATTGTTTTGGAAAATATTTAATTAAATTTAATGTTACAACCTTAGAATGTTACATCGGCTTCCCGCGACCCTCACCCGATCGTTGTTCCATCTTGTGGGGGGCCTACCAACGCTGCACCTCTGGGTACGCGGCCGCCATTCGAGGACCTTTCCGCCGCAATTACCTGCCCGCTTCCACTTTAGACTCGCAATTCTTTTAAATAAAATGAATAAAGTAAAAAAGTAAAGTAATTAATAAAGTTTTATGATTGTTTAAATTACTGAACAGCTTTTTCAGAAAGAAGTAGAAGAAAGAATGCACATTCAGAAATAGTCATTTCTAAAAGTGGCCATTCTCTAGGTTACAAAATAATTTTATCAATAATATACCTATGTACACGAACCATTTCGAGCAACTTTGGACCCTATAAACTATTTAATCTACATAACATTTAGCACATTTATAAAGCTCCCTAGCTTGTATATAATTTAAAATTTTATAAATGTAGTGTTTGAGCCAATAGTGCTCTTTATATTTGAGTAACTTAATGTCATTAACCGTATTAGGAACTCTTTATTTACAAATTGTGTTACTAGATGTCGCTAAGTACCTTTACATCGCGGTATTATGTTTTTACACCGGTTTACCTAAGTACCTAGACTTGTTTATGTTAAAAAAGCCTAAAATCCTACAATCTTGATCGTTTCATTCCATCGACAACCGGCTACCAACTTTTAATATCTGCCCGTTGTTCATGGTCCAGTAGAGCCGGATCAGTTATTACTCGTATCTGATCTGGAAGTCGTCTTAACGGGGACGCATTAGGGATGTGACATTGTACATAAAAAATCGATTTTTAATTAATCGACTTTTATTGCAGGATGTAAAATCGATTAATAAAAAATCGATTTTTCTGAAGAAAATAATCGATTTTTTTATAATAATCGATTTTTTTCTAATTTGTCCATTAATTTCAAAATATACACCGTAAATATATTTATTAATTAAAATGTATATCAATAGATATTTTAATTAAAAATAAACAGGAGAAATAGTAAGTTTTATACAAAATAATCAACACAAATTAAAGTTTTAGAACAATCAAATTATAAAAGGTTCAGATAAGTTCGGTATAATGTTTTTTTTTTATATATATTGTATGGCAACAGCTTTTTACTTTCTGCCAATGTTAGTGTTGAAGGTAGGGAAACTATATTTATATGGAATGGATGACGGAATGACTATAACAGTACAGAAGAGTTCCAGGTTTGGAATAATAGATATTTGCTAAGGACTACATATAATGTTTATAACGGAATATAATTAATAGATACTAATAATATAATGTTAAGATATGTTACATAAAATATTAAATTTTAATATTATTTAGACATATAAAGGAATACAAAATATTAAACAAAGGAGATAGTATTCTTTGACAGTCAGTTCGCGTTCCGGGCTTCGGGCCAAAAGACCAAACTTTGTCGGGGGGCTACAGATGAAAAATCAGTAATAATATTGATTGAATGATTATAAAAAAATCGATTATTAATCGATTATTTATCAAAATAAAATCATGTATATAAATCGATTTTTACTTTAAAAAAATCGATTATTAATCGATTTTTTTCATAATCGATTATTTTTTCACATCCCTAGGACGCATATTTTTGAGTATTAGACCTGGAGCAGGAAGCAGGTAGACTCCTGAGGATTTGGAGCTGCTGCAGTAGGAGTCAGGATTTGGTGGAGAATCCGATCCTTGACTTCGTGTCGGTGCTGGTACCGACAGGATCCTGAGCCAAGCTGATGGAAAACAGTTGGTAATCATACGTGAGTGACAAGGACAGCAATAGTGAGTGTTTGAACAGTTATTTATCGGCGATTTTCAACCTTATTTCGTTGAAGACTATAACATAGAAGATTTGTAGTAAAATAAGGACTTAGAAAAATTTCAAGAATTTTAATTAGAACTTAGAATAATTTTGTGTAGTTTTACTAGTAGTATTGACTTAGTTTAATTTTAGATTAAGAAAAAGTGGTTCCAACGGGGAACCTATGCCCGATTTTCCATAGAGTTGTTAATGTTTTCAAAGACTTAGAAAAATTTTATGAATTTTTATTGAACTTGTAAAAGTTTAATTTGACTTTTCTTTGTTGTTCTTTCTTTAATTAATGATATTTAGTTTAAAAATATTTGAAGGGTAAACTAGGGCGTAATCAGTTATTAAAATTTGCGGTTGTTTTAATGAATTGAATGTGTGTTTATTTAAAATAAAATAGGTTTTTCTTGATGAACTAAAGTTCAATAAAGCTTATTGTTGTATAATTTAGAATCTGGTAAATTAAAATAACATATTAGAAACATGGAGTCTGAAATAAGTTTACAGATGGATACGCATGATAAAATTGTCAAGGCGAGGAAAAATTATAAAAAGTCGCCAAAGGATCGTATCACGGAAGCTTATTGTCAAACTAGGTTAGAAGCTTTAGAATCTTTATGGTCAGAATTTTCAAATACACATAGAATGCTTATTAAAACTTATAGAGAGGCGGTTAAGAGTACGGATTACATTAAAAAGGATATCTATGATTTAACGGAGGAAACGTATATAGATTATAAGACAGAGCTAAAATCTGTATTGAATTCTTGTGAGATTACTCAAGAGAGTAATGCTTGTTCTAAATCTCGTTCTTCTAAACCAGAACCATTTAAGTTGCCTAAAATAGTTATCCCTACTTTTTCCGGAAAATATACGGAATGGATAACGTTTCGAGATTTATTTGTTTCCTTAATTCATAATAATGAGATTTTGGATAATGTGCAAAAGATGCACTATCTTAAGAGTTCGTTAGCAGGTGAGGCTGAGCAGTTGCTCAGACAAATACCCATATCAGAGGCTAACTACGCCCGATGTTGGAATCAATTGAAAAATAGGTACGACAATAAAAGATTTTTATCTCATTACATATTGAAAAGATTATTAAGTCAGCGAAACATAACGGTAGAGTCATGTAGTGGGTTAAAAGAACTGATTGATACAACTAACGATTGCTTAAGTGGCTTGGCTAATTTGGGGATAGATACCGGTAATTGGGATATTATAGTAATTCATATTCTTTGTTTGAAACTGGATGCGGAATCTCGCAAACAGTGGGAATTTAATATTACTAAAAGTACTCCGTCTGAAGAGTTGCCTACTTATGAACAGTTTCAAGAATTTTTGACTAATAGGTATAGAGCACTTGAGTTCTTAGACACTAGGGTAGCTTCAAATAGGGCTCAAGTTAGTAGTAATTTTAATTCTAACAACAATAATATCGTAAAATTTAAGTCTTATCATGTGACTAAAATGCAATGTGTATTTTGTTCTGAGGCTCATAAGCTGAGCATGTGTAGAAAGTTTTCGCAAGAAACTGTTGACAACCGTCGTAATTTCGTTCACTTAAATAATTTATGTTATAATTGTATGGGAGCCAACCATGGAGCGAAAACTTGTCAAGTTAACTTGAAATGTAAATTGTGTCATCGTCGGCATCACACGCTATTGCATCCAAAGGGGGGAGATAAACTCGCTAATGTTGTTAAGGTTGTCGATTCGGACGTGAAAGATAGTTCGCCAAACGCAGTTGGGCCCAATAGTGGGGCAGGTAGTGCGGCAGGTAGTGCTGAAAATTCATCAGCTTTTGTTTCGTGCCATTTCTCGACAGGGAATGTAAAACAGGTGTTGCTGGCAACGGCGCTAGTCAACGCCGAGTCGAGAGATGGAAATAATTACATTGTGAGAGCCTTGTTGGATCAGGGTTCTCAGGGTAATTTTGTGACAGAATCTACTGTCAAGGATCTGAAATTAAAAAAGACACCTATTAATGGTAAAATTTCGGGTGTCGGTGGAGACAAAAGTGTAATCTCCAAGGCGATTGTAACTCTTCAAATAAAATCCAGAGTTAATCCAAATACTAGTCTTAACATACAGGCTTTTGTTTTAAAGTCCATTACCTCTTTCCTCCCAGATAGGAAAGTGGCGCAACTAGATTTTTCAGAATTTGAAGGTATTGCGCTAGCGGATCCAAATTACAATCGCCCTAATAAGATCGATTTATTATTAGGTGCGGAAATTTACAGTCAGGTGATCCAAGAGGGTATTAAAAGGGCACCCAATGGTTCAATCGTAGCGCAATCCACAAGTCTAGGCTGGATCTTGTCAGGTAGTATAGAGTTACCAGTTAAACCAACTGGAGGTGTATTGGCATTACATTGTCAAGTACAGGAAGGGGATGAAATATTACGGAAGTTCTGGGAATTGGAAGAAGGAGTCGGATTGACGAAAGAACAAACATATACAGAAGAAGAAAGGAATTGTGAAGAATTCTTTAATAAGACAACTACCAGGGATAAAGAAGGAAGGTACATAGTAAGATTACCTTTTAAACTGGAAGATCCAAAAAGGGAAATAGGAGAAACACGTGGTATAGCAGAAAATAGGTTGAAAAGCTTAGAAAAACGATTCGATAAAGATAGAAAACTAAAGGAAAGTTATAAATCGGTAATTGAAGAATATTTAAATATGGGACACATGGTAGAGGTAAAGGAAAAAGATGAAAACAGCAATAAATCCGTTTATTTACCTCATCATGCGGTGGTTAAGGAGGAGAGGGATACGACTAAGGTTAGGGTAGTATTCAATGCCTCACAGGCTGGTAAAAATGGCTTGTCACTTAATGATATGCTTATGGTAGGTCCAACAATACAACCTGACTTAAGACAACTTGTTATGAAGTGGCGAATGTCTCGTATTTGTTTGATAGCGGACATTGTTAAAATGTATAGGCAGGTCAAGGTTCACGATGATGACACCGACTTCCAAAGGTTGTTGTGGAGGGATGATGGTAGTCAGGAGATAAAAGACTATAAGCTTCTCAGAGTTACCTTTGGCACGGCATCAGCTCCGTTCTTGGCAGTGCGAGCTCTCCAACAAGTTGCGGTCGATGAAGGTTACAGGTATCCTCTCGTCGCTAGTAAAGTATCTGAACGTTTCTACATGGATGATTATATGGATGGATGTGAAACTGTGGCAGAAGGCATAGGAATGTATCATCAAATGAAAGGATTGCTAAGTGAAGCAGGCTTTGAATTACAAAAATGGACAACAAATAATGAACAATTATTGGAAATGATAAAGAATAAGGAGAATAGCAATAAAGATAGGACAGGAAACAAGGAATCTAAAGAAGGGATAAGCATAAAAATGGACAATATAGTAAAAATTCTCGGACTCACCTGGGAAAGACACAAAGATTATTTTCGCTTTAAAGTCAATCTTCCAGAACTGCAATCACCTGTAACAAAAAGAAAAATTATCGCAGACATTTCACGTTTGTTCGATCCCTTAGGATGGGTTACACCGTGTATTATACTTGCGAAAGCGATGATACAGAAGCTGTGGATAGCGGGAGTAGCATGGGACGAAGAAGCACCTAAAGAAATAACAAAAGAATGGTGTACTTACCGTGAAGATCTGATGAATGTAAGTGAGGTGATGATTCCTAGATGGGTTGGTACAAGGTCTTATGATATTAAACGAGAATTACATGGATTTTGCGATGCCTCAAAAATAGCATACGCAGCGGTAATCTATATTCGGATAATTAACTCGGATGGGGAAGTTCGTGTGGCGCTTATAACGGCTAAATCTAAAGTGGCTCCAATCAAACAAGTTTCCATCCCAAGACTGGAACTCTGTGGAGCTGTGGAACTCACCAGATTAATGGTAGAGGTGGCAAGGGTCATGGAAATAGAAACCACCAATTTATATGCGTGGACGGACTCAACTATCGTATTGGCATGGTTAAATAGTACACCAAGCAAATGGAAGGTACTTGTTGCAAATAGAGTTGCAGAAATACTTACCTCTATGAATGCTTCGCAGTGGTCCCATGTCAGTACAGGTGAGAACCCAGCGGACTGCGCGTCGAGGGGTGTCTCTCCTTCGGATCTAAAAAACAATAAGTTATGGTTAAACGGCCCTAAATTTCTATTATCTCAGGATATAAAATATACAAAGCCAACAGATGTAAGCACAGAATTAGAAGCGGTAAAGGTTCATAACATTACGAAAGAGGAGGAAATATGGGAACGATTTTCATCTTTAACTAGGATGATGAGAGTAGTAGCATATTGCAGAAGATTTTTACAGTATAAAAAGCCGAAGGCTGAAAGAAAATATCTAGGGTATTTGAAAGCGGAAGAGTTAAAAGAAACTGTTGAAAAATGTGTAAAAAGGGAACAAGAAAACCAGTTTGAAGAAGAAATCGAAGCAGTAAAGAAAAATTTGGAGATTAAGAAATCCAGTTGTTTGAAGTCATTAAATCCAATTTTAGATACAAAAGGTTTACTGAGAGTAGGGGGACGATTAGAAGAAGCGAATTTAAAAGCATCTCGGAAACATCCCATGGTGATGCCTAAGAAATCGAAGCTCACAGATCTAATAATTGCGGATGCACACAAGCAAACGTTACACGGAGGAGCTCAGATAACTCTGAACTATTTAAGAAATAAATATTTTGTAATAGGAGCAAAGCAGTTAGTAAAAGCGTATGTAAGAAAGTGTGTTACTTGTGTAAAAAATAGTGGACGTACTTACCAACAGCTGATGGGACAACTTCCTGCAGCTCGTGTCACTCCAACTCGGCCTTTTCGTCATAGTGGTGTGGACTTTGCAGGTCCAATTCAAATGCGCACTTCAAAAGGTCGTGGCTACAAGTCACACAAAGGGTACATATGCCTTTTTGTGTGTATGTCCACAAAGGCTGTACACGTTGAAGCCGTTACTGACCTTACGGCTGAAGGCTTTCTTCAAGCGTTTAAGCGTTTTGTCGCAAGACGCGGTTATTGCGATAACATTTGGAGCGATAACGGCACTAATTTTGTGGGAGCCGCCGCGGAGATTCAAAGGCTTTTTTCGAAAGAAAAAGAAAGCATTTTGCCCGAAATTGCAGAACTCTTGGCGAACAATAACACGGCGTGGCATTTTATTCCGCCACACGCTCCCAATTTTGGCGGATTGTGGGAGGCGGGCATAAAGTCCGTCAAATTCCACTTGAAAAGGGTAATTGGAATTTCCACTTTGACATACGAGGAAATGTCAACTGTGCTGGCTCAGGTCGAAGCATGTTTAAATTCGCGGCCATTGTCGAGACTGGATGGTGGGCATGACTATTTTGAGGTACTGACTCCAGGGCATTTTCTGGTGGGAGAACCTTTGGTTACAGCACCAGATCGCAATTATGAGTCGTCCAATGTAAGCTCGCTCAGGAGGTGGCAGTACACTCAACGCATGACCCAGGAATTTTGGCGTAAGTGGTCAAAAGAATATTTGAACCAATTCTTTCATAGGTACCGATGGTCAACTCAAACAACACAGCCAAAAATAGGGGACATAGTCATAATCAAGGAAGACGGTCTTCCTCCATGTCGATGGCTGTATGGCAGAATTGTCGAGGAACATCCGGGTCGTGACGGTATTACGAGGGTGGTCACAGTAAAAAGCAAAAACTCGTTAGTGAAAAGACCAACTAATAAACTGTGTATTTTGCCTGTAACTGAATGAAATAGAATTTGTTTTGTTTAATTGAAATATGTGTACTTTTTAATTTTTTTTTAGATGAAATAATATAGGTAGGTAAAGCGAAAAGTTTTAGATTTGATGAATTTGTATGTACTTGGTTAAATGTGATTTATGTTATTGGTTGAAGATATTCGATGGTTGAGTTTTCTTAATAAACTAGGTTTAAAGGTTCAGTTTGTAGTTTGTAAGTTTGTATCTTGTTTTACAGTCCATTAGTTTTCGACAATAGTAGAGTATCAGGTATATATATTCCTTTTTGCAAGGATATCAATTGTTACTGTTCCTTTTGAGTTTATTATGGACACGGGAGCGTGTCCATGGTGGGCGGTATGTTTGAGCCAATAGTGCTCTTTATATTTAAGTAACTTAATGTCATTAACCGTATTAGGAACTCTTTATTTACAAATTGTGTTACTAGATGTCGCTAAGTACCTTTACATCGCGGTATTATGTTTTTACACCGGTTTACCTAAGTACCTAGACTTGTTTATGTTAAAAAAGCCTAAAATCCTACAACCTTGATCGTTTCATTCCATCGACAACCGGCTACCAACTTTTAATATCTGCCCGTTGTTCATGTAGCTATAAGGTTATTTATCGTTTAAAAACCGGCATTTTAACGACTGACTGAAAACCCACTCATCAAAAACCTAACCCACTTCTAGATGACCTAGAAACTTGATATTTGGTACCAAGGTAGACTATGATGCTTATAGGAGGGAAAAAAATTAAAAACCAAAAATTATTAATAATGAAATCAACAACGTAATAATAACGTCAAGTATAAAAGTTAGGTCACAGATCAGATTAGATTAGGTACTACGTGCGATATGTAATATATATTATTCATATTTTTTAATATACCAAAAGTTTCTTATTATTCCAGATAAATATATTACAACGGTACAACAATACCTATATGGAAAATAGCACTAAAAATGAAATATAGCGTAGGTAAACGTAGAAAAACAAAGTAATATTAATAAGAACCTTATATTATTGATTAATATAGAAATAAATGTCTTTACAAAAAGTAATGATATCCAACCAACAAAAGCCAAGTTCAATATTGAATAATGCGTCGTTCTAGATAAAAGAATCAAGATCTGATGCTCAGGATGCCTGTCGGAAAGAATCCGAATTTCGGAAACTATGCCTGTCACTTTTTATCGCGCTGCGTCAAAGCGAGACGGCATGTGACTTGTCGAATCGAATCCATGATCCGACAGTTGAGAATAAGGGGGCAGTTCTGTGTCCACTCGGGATTTAATTCATGCTCAAGATTTGACTTGGCTATTTTTTACCAAAAATCCAAATATATCAACCTATTTATTCTGTGGTAATAGTATAAGTCCAGTACAAACAGGAAGTACATCATCATCAGCTTATAGCTATAACTCCACCACGCTGCCCAATGCGGGTTGGTGGGTTAAAGCGGTTGCAGTAATAACCGGGACCAACGGCTTAACGTGCCTTCCGAAGCACAGAGGAGCTCGAGATTATAAATTTGATTGACCAATCCCGGGACCGACCATGGCGAAAGTTACTTTGTTTTCGTAATCGAAACCAGAGCGTACGAACCACTGCGTCACCGAGCTCCTCACAGGAAGAACACTGACTTGAAAATATGATATAGCCAGTACGTAAAAAAAGTCATAGCGAATTCTTGAGCTTCAGTCACATCCCGAGCGAACACCCTGGACACACATAAAGATCTCGATTCTTTTGTCGGTGAAGTCGAGAACTACGCATTATTCAATATTGAACTTGGATCTTATTTCGCATTTATGTTTTGGATGGGATAATCTATTTTATAAGTAGTACGTAAGAAAGAAAGAAAGAAAGAAAAAATATTTTATTTAAATAGGCCACAAAGAAGCACTTTTAAATCGTCAAACACATTCTTATAACTACTTTCACCTTTATAAATTTCCGAAACGATATTCCACAATCACTAATTATTTATTTAACTTTATATTTAAGTTGTGGATGTATACACGGAGTGGTGCGGACCATGCATCGGGATGGTGGGTAACCTGAAGAAGATCAAAGTCGAGTTGGGGGGTGACAATCTACATCTGGCGGTGGTGAGATGTTTTCTCTATATTAAAGTCAAAATTAAAAAAATATTCTTTCTCCCTTAAACAGATAAAAATCTCATATTTAAAATATGTACCTAGCTAGGTACCACATAACCTTATGTTACCTATCAATGTCTGTCTTTCATGTCTGAAGTCTGAATTTACACCGCACCGGTTCCAAAGGTTGAACTCCGACAAAAAACTTGTGTAGTCACTCTTTTCAAATATTAGGTTAAAGTGTTTATTGGTAAGTGTAGACAATCATTAAGGAATTTTACCCCGAGCCTCAAAGCTTTTAAAAAGAATTTACAACCCATTGCTTCTAATGTATTTGATAATGTGGAAATAAAGATTTTTTTTTAATGTTTGTAGACACTCTTGTCTTGATGTGCCCGTCTTCGGACATAGGCCTCCTCTCGAAATTTCCATTCCTGCCTTTCTGCCACCATACGCATCCCGTTTACTACAGCTTGCTGCCGGATGTTATCTGGTCACATCTTAAGCGGTCGCCCTCTGCCGGTGGTTTTAGCGCGGGGTTGCCAATCCAACAATTTGCTTGCCCGACGACCGTGGTCCATTCTAGCCATATGCCCTGCCGATCTGCATTTTCTACGCACTATTTCCATGACAACATCGACGACTTTGGTCCACTCGCCTGATCCACTCATTTATCCGATCCATGAGGCTTAATCCAAACGTTTTCCGCTCCATCGATCGTTATGCAACACGAAACTTTTCGGCAGATTTTTCTGTCAAGGTGTTGGTCTCCATTCCATATGTGAAGACCGGCAGGACATACTGGTTGAAAAATTTGGTTTTGAGATGCTGGGATATTTTTTAGCTGTTTCAATCTGTAGTTCGTTTATCATACATCCTCTATCTTCCGTAAGGAGTCTGGAGTACACCTCCAGGTGTACACCAGACGCTGAAAATTCGAGCTGAATAATAACGCACATAGCACGCAGAACAGACGGCCGATGTAATATTATTGTAAAGTTCTGTCAGTGAGTAAATCAGACGCTTCGGAGCATATTCAAAGTGGAGCTGACTGGAGCTACTGGTAATTTTTGTAATCTGTCAAATCTCAAAATCTTATATCAATAATGACGTCAAGAATTAACTCTGTTCGTGTAGCTTTCTTCAGTAGGAGTTTACAGTTCAAAGTGGAGACATATCATTGATATTTATCTTTCCAGGCCAAATCAGATACTATCGAATGCTTGAAGAGGTTTAGAAAACGCAGCGAACCTACATGGATGTTCATAGCGGTAATTATTATCATCGTCATCATCATCACCAGCCTATATACGTCCCACTGCCGGGCACAGGGCTATTCGTACATGGATGGGAGAAAGACATGAGGAGCTTGGGCCATAATACCACCATGGGTAATTATCACCATAAACGATTTGTCATTGGTCAATCAATCAAATACAAAGTGTATTCGAAGAAAAATTGTTCAAGGACACACCGTAACAGATATTCTATCAATCGACATAAACAATATTACAATTAAAATTTTAAGTGAACCCCGGCCTCGATCATCATCTACGCAACACCTTTTCATTGAGACTATTCTTATGAGCCCAAACACACTATATCTTCTTTTTTTTTATATACAACTAGATGACAAACAAGCTGACGGCTCACCTGATGGTAAGCGGTTACCGCCGCCTATAGACACCTGCAATAATAATAATAATAATAATAAAGCCTTTTATTTCCCAAACTTGATTACTTTACACAGATTTTTGTTAGTATTTAGATTAAAATAAAATAAAAAAAAGTTTTAAATCATAATATTCTCTAAGGTTAGTTGTGTTAGTTGTTTACTTGTGGCTCATAAATTTGGGACCCTTGCCGAGTAAAGGCCTCCTCCAACCTTCTCCAGGTGTCTCTGTTTTGTGCCGTGTTCATCCATTCAGTCTTCGCTATATGGGTCATGTCATCTGACCATCTTTTTATAGGTCTTCCTACTTTTCGTTTCCCTGTTGGGCCTTTCCACTTGGTTGCTAGTTTAGACCACCTGTTGTCGTTTGTGCGAGCTAAGTGTCCTGCCCATTGCCATTTCAATTTTAGCGCCCGTGTCAGTGCGTCATCAATTTTTGTAGTCTTCCTAATTGTTACACTGTTTATTTTGTGTCTTTTGGTAATGTTTAGAAGACTTCTTTCCATTGCCCTTTGGCACGTTCTAATTTTTGCCTGTATGTGTTTAGTGAAGACCCATGTTTGGCAGCCATATATTAGACAGGGTAGAATACAAGTATCAGCCACCACTTTTTTCAGCTTCAGACTGTAGTTGCCTTTAAAGATCTCTTTGTGGGCCCAGTACTTCTTCCAAGTTATGTTTATTCTTCTTTCTATTTCTTCTTCATTTGTCTTATTAAATGAAATATATTTTCCCAGATAGATGTAGCTGGAGACATACTCTTTTCTACTCTTACTCCTTTCCATCCACCCTACCCACGATCAAACACAAATAAAAGTGATGCAGATTACCAAAAACCAACCAAAAATAATAACAAAAATATCATATTCCCCAAGCCGACTGGTCATCGTGGGGAATTAGACCACTACCCTCCACCTGAAAGGAAACGCACTAAAAATCTAATAAAAATTTGTACCTATAATGTAAGAACCTTATCAACCACAGAACATTACCTAGAATTAACACATGCTCTAAAAGACATAAATTTCGACATAATGGGGCTGGCGGAAGTAAGAAGAATGGGCTGCAATATAGAAGAATACGACGACTATATCTTATGCTACATTGGAGAGACCAAGGGGCTTCATGGAGTAGGCTTCCTAATAAAGAAAATATACAAAAACAACATAATTAACTTCATAGGGATATCTGAAAGAGTGGCACTATTAGAACTACGAATTGACGGATTAAGTATTACAGTCATACAAGCATACGCCCCAACAGAAAATGGAACCGATGAAGAAATTGACACCTGCAATAACAAGGAAAAATCACTTGATATTGCAGGTGCGTTGTCATCCTGGGGCCAAAGATGAAATGCCGTCCATGCCCAGAAATTACACTGGCTACCTTTCCCTTCAATCCGAAACACAGCGAACTGTTTCACGGCTGAAATAAGAAAGGCGGTGGTACCTACCCAGACGACCCTACATACGGGTCTACCACCTAGTAAGTAGTAGTATCTGCTGTAAGTTTTTGAAGAATTGAACATCCCGAAGACTATTTGATGCTATATATAGCATCAGCTATACCACCGAAGTAAATAACATAATACCAAAAAAATCAACAGAACCTGTGAAAGTTAGTAAGTCTCTTGATGATCATCAAATGCCTGAACAGATCTTCAAAAATTATAGCTAAGAACTATCTCGTTCACGTCAGCTTCAAACTAACAAAAAAGCCGAATCAAAATCGGGCTACAATGTCAGGATGCCAAATACAGACACATAACAGACACGTTATTCTTATAACATCCCCAACTCAAAGAGGTGTGAGAAAGAGGATAAAAATAAGTTCCAATAGGCCACACTTTATAGGGTGTTAGGGGGACGTTCTCTAAAAAGAAGGCATATGGTAAAGCTGGCGACCCTCAACACGACACACAACAACAATAGAAATCGCAAAAAAAATATTAGAAAATTAGCTAATACCTATTGAATGAGCTGAGCTTGAATGCAGGCAGAAGTATTCTGATCCGTTTGGAGATCGACGTGGGAGGCTTTGTTTAGCAGTGGACATCATAGGCTGGTATGGTGAAGATGAAGTCATGTTGAGGGTCACCAGCACTGCCATAGCCTTCGTTTCTAAGGGGGTTCCCCTTACAGTCCATATCTAAGGTACGCGGCAGGAATAGCAAATATTCCAAAAACTTCACTTAATCATCATTGTCAACATAGAAATGGGTTTGATTTTTAAGTAGTTTTTTAAAGTTATTAATATCGTGTAAAATCTCTTAGGTACCTATTATTTTTTCATGTCTTTACAGGCTGAGAAGTTTTTTTGTTATAAGTATTAATTAAGGTAAGTAGGTACCTGAAATTTAGAAGCAAAAATTACTTCTACTTACAAAAGTTTCAAAAGACGTTACGAACAAAAGATAATGTGGTTTCACGTGAGTAGAATACGTTGTTCACATTGAAAGCACCAGTCATCAAGGTTGAAAAGTTATCGACTCTATAACTTTTCAACAGCTGTCTGAATCTCACATCAGCTTCCACTAATCGAAACTAGACTTTATTTTGTACACAATAAAGATTTTTATCGCTATCGCTTACTAGCAGCTCGTAATTGTCGTGTATAGACAATCTCATATGTTTAGAATACCTTGTGGTGAAATGGTACGGGTGTGGACGGTATCGATCAAACTTGGGAACAAAAAATATATGATGACAGGTTCACGAGAAACTTTTTCAAATACGCTATCAAGCCACACATTCCAGACACAATAGGATTTTAATTGCCATATGCTCTAGGAGTCTAGGTTGTTTTCCACCAGAGGGGCGAGACAAGACGAGGCGAGGCGAGACGAGATTTAAAATTTGTATCGCAAATTTTCAATCCTCGCCTCGCGCATCTTTAGTGGAAATAGGATTGACGAGGATTTGCGTGGCGTGAATTGAAATATATCTTTGTGTAAAAATGAACCATATTGCTTTCCATATAGAGTATGAATTTTAATGTGAAATTTGATATGATTTCGAACCCTAGGCGATTTTCCACCAGAGGGGCGAGACGAGACGACGCGAGACGATAATTGAAATTTGTAAGGCAAGGATGTGCGAGACGTGAATTGAAATATTTGTTTGTGTAAAAATGAACCGTATTGCTTCCCATATAGAGTATAAATTAACTCTGTAACAGAAACATGCTTCTCGCGATAGGTTTATTTTTGTGCGATTTCAATCCTCATCTCGCCGCTCTGGTGGAAAATCATCTCTAAAAAACTTAAACTGAAAACACTAAAAATTTTTACTGGAAAAGCGTCAGTGCGATTTCAATTCTCGTCTCGCCTTGCCTCGTTTCGCCCCTCTGGTGGAAAACCACCATAACGCGGCTTAACAAGATGAATCAACTGGCAGTATTACTTTAATCCAAGACCACTATACTATATTCAATGTCAGTTCCTCTTCAAATTAGCAAAGAACGGCCGAAAGATTAAAACCGTAACAGTTACCAGTTATCGTTTGTGAATACGGGTGTATCACCCGTATTCACAAACGATACTTATGTAAGTGAAGAAGCAATACTATGCGAAGTAAGGCATTTCTCAGTGGGTTCACTATGTCAAGCCTTTCAATTCACAAAAATATTCAAACGAATCTTTACTATGCGGACGTATAGCGTTGAATATAGCTCTGTGATTGGTTGATTAGTGTTACGTAGTTCACTTCATTGACTGACATTTCAATTTTATTGTTTGTTTGCTTTTTATCGTAAGTTCCGTAGTGATTACATTCTCTTTGGTGAGCTCGACACTATGCGTTGATTAATATAGGTATCAGGCTCCCTTAGCTAAATCTGTTGTTCAATAAGACAAACGCATAGTGCCGATTGTCACTCAAGTATTGTTTATGAATAGGAATTTGGCACCCTGTGCGTCCGCGGGCACTGTGAGACCTCATAGTGTCGTTTGAGAATAGCGGGCGTTAGGTTCTGATTACTTTTGAATTACCAATTATCATCAACGCTTAATTTTTGATGCAAGTTAAACAACATTAGTCCTTCAGTAAATGAAGGCAATATGTTATTTTTACTGGTCCTTGAAAAAAAAAGATGTCTAGTGAACCACGCTACGTAAAGTAGCTGAACACTTTAGTACCATGTCAGACCGATCTTGTGCACGTACTTTATAGTTGCCACCGTACTATATTGACGCTAGAGTCGTTGTGACATGGTACTAAAGTGTTCAGCTACTTCTGTGGTCGACCGTACCTCCGATAAGTCCCTGGCCATAATGCTGAGTGGAGGGACATCTTTAAGTCTTTGCTACAGTTTTACAGACGCTTGCAGATCATGCGAAACAGTAATTTGTGGGTAGATGCCATAATCCGTTGTAATAAGAGTCATCAGAGGAGCTCGGTGACGTATTGGTTTGAGTGCTCTGGTTTCGATACGAAAAACAAAGCGACTTTCGCCATGGTCGATCCTGGGATGCGTCAATCAAAGTTTGTTATCTCGAGCTCCTCCGCGCTTCGGAAGTCATGTTAAGCCGTTGGTCCCGGTTGTTACTGCAACCGCTTTAACTAACAAACCCGCATTGGGCCAGCGTGGTGGTGTTTGGCCCAAACTCCTCATGTGTTTCTGTAGTAGGAAGGCTCGTGCCCAGCAGTGGGACGGATATAGGCTGGTAATGATGATGATGATGAAGAGTCACCTTCCAACTAACGTGTTACGGTTGAAACACAGCCGTCTGTATTTTGTGTGACGTTGCATAATTATATTTTTAACCCCCGTCGAAAAAAGAAGGGTGTTATAAGATTGACGTGTCTGTCTGTGTATCTGTGTGCCTATCTGTGGCTTGGTAGCTCCTAAACGGATGGACTGATTTTGATTCAGTTTTTTTTTATTTGAAAACTGTCGTGATCAGGATGGTTCTTAGCTAAGTATACCTACCTAGTTTAAAGTCTTGGTTTTACTGTAAGCTAGTAAGTACTGTAAGTATTTATATAAATAAATAAATAGGTTATGAAGATCCTTAAAATTTTCAATTTTATAATTATTTACCATTAATAATTAGAACCAATGGTAGGTAGTGTCCGAATATAGCTGCCATTTGCCTTATATCTATATGTTTGGGCAGAAAGAGCTTGTAGTCTTTTGGCATACTTATGTCTCTTACATCGATGCCCTGGCTTGAATCAGAATAAGTCACCACAGACGCAATAGAAAGAAAACGTCACCACAAGAGATTTGGGTATTCAGATTCTAGCCATGGTGATGCGTTGACACTTATACATGTGTTCAATTGTTTCATTCTTGGCCCACATAGTTGGCAGCGTTGTGGTAAGGAGAGTTGCATTTTGTGAAGCAAGTGCTTAATGTCACGCCCCAGTCCAGAAGCGAGCCTGTGTCCTACCTACAACTACATAACTACAACTACACAATCTTACATACAGCATCAACACTTAAAATGATGACAACCAACGAATAAAATTAATAATTTCACAGGCAGGTCAACTGTTGAACGTGGTATTCGGCGCAGACGCGCCGCGGCTGACGAAGACCATAGAACAGGAGCTCCGTAATGAAGAGCTCGCCAAGAAAGGGGAGCTGAAGCGGCCTCAGAGAGCACCTCAAGAACTAACACCTCCAGAACAAGTAAGTAAAAAGAACTACACTTTGAATATAGTACTTTCGGATAGTTCGACAATTGTTATCGCAATTACCGCCATTACCCATATCCCATCATACCTCATTGGGATCATAATTCAGAGCCCTTATTCAAAGTTTTGGCTTCTAGAAGAAGAGACAGGTGGTAAAGGCGCGGTGAGGTGAAGTGATAGTGAGAATAGAGCAGTGATGTGCGTAAGGTATTCTCGCTATGCAAAATCTATCTGTCAGATTTGCAGAAAATATTTTTTTTAAATCGCCGACAGGTAATGGTTTTTGGGATCCAAAATAGAACTTCAACTATCGAGGGAGTTGGTCTTCTTTTTTTACAGCTAATTTTACTTTATTTATATATGTACCCATGTACTACTAGATGACAAACAAGCTCAATAACAAGGAACACACAATTGGTATTGCATGTGCGTTGTCATCCTGACGCCTAAGTTGAAATGCCTTTCATGCCCAATAATTACACTGGCTAACTTTCTGTTGCGTGTTGCTTCTCGGCAACCAGTGCGCTGTCTCGTCTTCGGCCTCTCAGCTCATCGTCGTGACTGCAATGACTGCTGCTGTGATATCGTGGCTTTACCCTTAGGAAGTAGCAGACGCCCAAGAAAAGCTCAACCAAGAGCGTAAAGCACGGGAGGCAGCAGCCATAGCAGCGGCGAGGTTGGCCAGACGGGAGGCTCGCGCCAAACGCCTGGAGGCACACTTCGCGGACGTCTGCCCGGTGCTCATGCTGCCGCATGCGCAGAAGAACTTGCGGAAGGTCTCCGATGTCTTGGAACAGAATGGTGGGCATCTTCAACATTGTGTACCTAGTTTAGTTTAAAGCAGTAAATAGCAGCTGAATTTGCTTTCTATCATAGAAAATGCACTATTGTTGGAGCAAGGTTTAAATTTTCATTTAGACTTAGGTATACACGTCTAAATGCCCTTTCTTCAATTGTAACGATAACAGTTTTTTCTACAACAAATCAGCTGAAAAAGACTATATCCGCCTACTAGAATAGACTTATAATTACAGCGACTAAAAAATTGTGAGGTAGCAGGGATACTTATATTTCCAGAGCCTAGGGACGTGCGGATGTTTCACGAATAAATACCAAGATGATTAGGATTTGCAGGTTCTGTTAAGGTTAAAAAGAGTACTTATAAAGCTACGCCCGTGCTTATAAGATACAGTCATAGCTTTATGTCTTTGCCACACAACCTCTCACAGAATTTGGTTGGAAAATAGTTAATTAGAAAATTATCTACACAAAAAATGCATGCACTGGAGCGGGAATCGAAGCCGCGACCTTTCACTATCCGATGAGTGCTCTTACTACTAAGCTGCCGAGAACAGTCGCGGCAGGACGTGATTTCTCTCTAAATACCTTTCTAACATCCATCCATACTAATTTTACCTACACCGAAAGAAAGCGACTCTATCTGTCTGGCTATCTGTTACCTTTTCTCACTTAACCCGCTGAACCGATTTAGATGCAAGGTAGGTATTTAGATGAAGAGTAGTTTGAGAACCTGGGAAGGAAACAGGATACTTTTTGCAGGGATAACCAACATCCACGCGGGCGGATGTGCGGGCGGCTGCTAGTTTTTTATAATGCTAAAAAATGAGAAAATATTTAAAAATATATGTAACTAGGTATAGTCATACACTGACGCCTGTTTATCTAGCCGAGAGGCTGTGTTATGGATACTAGAAAACAGAGAATTATATTGATTAAAATGTATGTACTTATAGATATTAGAAATAAACTAACGATCGTAAGCAAACATCTGCCGCTACCGGAATTCGAACTCGACACTCCTGAACGATTACCCTGAATAGTACCTAATCATCACTTTTACTATTTCTCGTTCCAGGATTGCTAGTAGCAGACAAATGCCCAATACTGCTGGGCAAGGACGACGCCAAGAGGTTGGCAGTGGAAGACCCCGAGCTGGGCTCGCCCGCCATCATTGCGACCCTGACCGAGAGGCCCGCCCTCACGCTGCTGCTGAAGAAGCTGCCAGAGAAGGAGGACAACCTTATCGGTGCGTATACAGGCGTCGAGACTGCAAACTGGTTGTCGAGACTGCGCACTGGTTGTCGAGACTGCGCACTGGTTGTCGAGACTGCACACTGGTTGTCGAGACTGCGCACTGGTTGCCGAGAAGCGACACGCAACAGAAAGTTAGCCAGTGTAATTATTGGGCATGAAAGGCATTTCAACTTAGGCCTCAGGATGACAACGCACCTGCAATGCCAAGAGTGAGTTTCTTGTTATTGGCACATTTAGATGGGTCAGTATGGGAAAGTCCAATTCTACGCACCTAAACGAGTTCAATGTTGTATTGAAAAAGGGTGGTAATTCCGATCACTTACTAAAATAAATTAAAGGATATGAAAACAATGCATTTTAATCATTTTAGACATCATGTTTCATAGTAACGTTTACTGCTTAAGACATACACAATCGATATCTAAATAGAAATAGTGTTAGTTTTATTTTTCAAAACGTCCGGGTTCGATTTCCGAGCTGAGTACACGTTTTTTTAAATGTATGACTGCAGTTTTTCTCATCACTAAACTAAAATCGATGACATAGTTCCTAAGAAGACATTTTCGTATGTCTTATAGTTTCAGACTTTCCCATACTGTTCGATCTAAATGTGCCATCCTGTATAAGTACCCAGCTCATCATAATGCCCTGCCCGCATCCATCGCTTCCCCGCGACTCTTACCAGGTCGTCGATCCACCACACATAATCTAAAACTTTTAAGCCACAACACGTAGGTATATACCTACTTAGGCACAATAAGAAGTAATAGCTCGTGGCGTAGTGGTTTGGGCGCTCTGGTTTCGATTATGGAAACAAAGCAAAACTCGCCATCTTATATTATCATGAGGCCTTGACTGACACGATGTACTTCGACCCTTTGAGACCTTTTGTGCCTCCCTTGCCTTTACTCCTGCTGCCACATATGGTGAAAGAGCCTATAGTCTTCTGACCATGGATACTCCACCTCAAGAAGACTCATTCTGTTCCTAACCAGGGTATCGAATGGATATAAAAGATGTTCCATTGATTCCTGTCCCTCACCACATCACATGCCCGACAAAGGTGTGTTGAGGAAAGTTGCATTTTGTGAAGTATGTAATTGGTGGCAAAATATTCTGTGAGTGCTCTAGGCAGGCAGCTCAGGGAGTCAAGGGACTCGGAGTGTCACAATCCCGATAATTATTGCCATTCAGTCATGTGCCTTCGCCGTGGTCGTTCCCGGGATGAGTCAATCAACATTTGTAATCTCCGCTGTGATTCGGTAGGCACGTTCCGTGTAACAACCGCATTAACCGATTAACCTACCATCCCACATGGGGCAAGCGTGTTGGTGTTATGGCCCAAACTCCTTATGTGTTTCTCCCATGTAGGAAGGCCTGTGCCCAGCAGTGGGACATATATAGGCTGGTGATGATAATAATGATTAGTGGAGACCTTATGTTCGCTATCTGTGTTTATCAACTTTATTCTACCTACTAGATAAATAAATAGATTAAAATATTCCAGAACTAGCCCGCCGGGCTCTGTGTGGCGACGGATTGGAGGACGACGACCCAAAGAAAAGTCTCTATGAAGAGTTAAAAGCGGACTCGATGCCGGGACTGTTCGTGCCCGCCGATAGACACCAGAGAGCTGCCGCGCTCGACTTGCTTTTCCCCAAAGTAAGCAACAAATATCTAATCACATTTTAATGTTTTTGATGTATAAACGCCTACTTTGTTGTAACAATTACTAATAAAGAAAACAATGAGAAAATATATGCTCCAGGCGGGAACTGAACCTGTGTCTCGTAATGTCCGGCCAGACGCGATTACCACTACGCCACCGGAGCACTAGGTATAACCTGCTCATTTCTTCGCCGCTTTCTATCCTACTTTTAACATTTTTATAGCAACGTTTATCTCACCTCATGTGGGAAGGCCTGAGCTTCGCAGTGGGGCGTATATAGTCTTTATTTACGAATTCATAGGCAAACATTTGACCACAATCACACTTGATGTTAAGTAGTGACATGGCCTACGATGATATACATGATTACCTAGAAGGTGCCTATTCACTCAAGCCTTTAAGACGTCCAAATTGTAGGTTTCGAGAAACAGATTGGCAGGCAGAGAGTTCCACTCCTTGGCAGTTCGCATTAGAAAGACTTGGCGAAATGCTTTGTGCGGATGGTTGTAATATCCACAACATAAGGGTGAAAAGCCATTCTACGTCTGGTCCCTCGGTGGTAAAAGGGAGCTGGTGGAATTGATTTCGTGCAATTCCCTCGCACACTCACCGAAATGTATTCGGTAGATAAAAATTTAAGTAATCCGCGGATTAATTTGTCATCTATCTAACACCGTCTCATTAAGACTATTCATAAGAGCCCAAACACGCTATATCTGCTGTAAGTTTCTGAAGAATTAGGCATTTCGCAGACTTTTTGATGGTATAGGATCAGTAAAAGTTAGTAAAATCCTATTATCATGTAGAAAATGAAAGAAAGAAAGAAAGAAAGAAAATATTTATTTGCCATTGAATAAGGTACACTGGAGATGGTCATTATAATATTAACTTCTGCTTATTCAGCCACTTATATTAGCATGCAAATATATTCCTACCTATGTCAAAATTCATTGTCATTAAATTATCATTCATTTCATAATATTATATTAAATCAATTTCATTCATTAATAATTACATACAAAAATCAAAATTAACACAAATAATACTTAACTATCTATTTGTAATTAAAAAATTCCTGAACTGTATAAAAAGCATTTTCCTTTAGCCAGCTATATAAAGCGCTTTTAAATCTATTAAAGGGTAAGTCTTTAAAATTCTCAGGTATTTTATTATATATCAATATACACATCCAATAACAATTCTTATTAAATCGCTTACTTTTAGGTATGATAACAGAGACCAATCTATTGCAATGTCTAGTATTTCGTATGTAAACATCTTTAGCTTGTCTAAACTTATGCATATTTTGCTTTACAAATTTGGCCACTTCTAAGATGTAAAGGCAGGGAAGTGGTAAAATACCTAATTGCTTAAATAATGGCCTGCATGGCTCGTCAGGAGCAGTACCACATATTGCTCTAACACATTTTTTTGAGAAATAAATGCCTTTTTAATATCTGTGCTATTTCCCCATATGATGAGTCCGTATCGCAGAACAGATTCAACGTAAGCAAAGTATGCTGTAAGAGCTGTGCTTCTTGTTGCAATTTTCGTTAGTTTGTAGAGTGCAAAAGAGAAACCATTGATTTTATTACACACATTTTCTACTTGTTTTTTCCAGTCAAATTTTTCGTCAATTTCTATACCTAAGAATTTTGTCATATTTGTAGTTTTTAGTATTTGTCCATAGTAATCTATATTAAATGTCTGATTTGATATATTATTGAAATTAATTATAGGTACTTGTTTTGTCAATATTAATAAGCAAATTATTATTTTTAAGCCAATTTATTATTGTTATCATAGTTTTATTAATGTCATTTTTATGGTCATTTAGCGTCATTTTACTATCCGTTTTCACTACTACAGAAATATCATCAGCAAATAGGGTGCATCGATGCTTAGTAACCTCTGGAAGGTTATTAATATAGACAAGGAATAAAAGAGGACCCAGTACACTTCCCTGAGGAACTCCCGAATTTATTTTCTTTGAATTTTGAGCTGATAGTTATCAAACGCCTGAACTGATCTTAATAAATTATAGCTAAGAACCATCGTAGTCTATTCGTTTAGGCGCTACGATGCCACAGACAGACACACCGATACATAGATACACAGACAGACACGTCATACTTATAACACCCCTCTTTTTTCGTCGGGGGCTAAAAACTGACAAACGTCAAAGTCCCAACTCTGGTGATGATGATGATTCGTGAACTGTTCCATGGGTAGATGGTGGGCGCGTTAGTGGAACCGCCTCCGCCGGTGGAGCCGCCGCACATCGCGCTCATGTTCGGCGCGTGGCAGCGGCGCGCCGTGCTAGCGGCGGTAGGCCCCCCGCGGCTGCTGCGCTACGGTTTCTTCGCGGACGCCAGCCTCACCGAGCCCAGGCTCCTCTGCAAGACCATCGAGCAGTACGAGCTACGGCCCGAGAAGGACTAGTGAGTGGTTCATTGTTTTTTATACAAGGTAACGAATAGGGATGCCTCCGCTCCGATGCCGATATATCGCCGATGTTTTTTCAAAATTCATTGCAAACGGGGAAACCCCGCGTTTTATTCAGTATGTCTATGCTCGGGAGAGATAAGTTCTTGTCTACTCAAAGATGTCGGGAGGTACTAACGATTCAATACTACACGTCGCCCAAGGTAAAACTAGTTTTGCGACCGAGTGATAGGTACACTTTGCTTTTCATTCCATCCAATAAAAATAAAAGGAGCTTTTAGATACAATTCTCAGAATATTTATGGTAAATATTTGAATGTCTCGTAAAATATAAGTCGGTAATTAGAATCATGTAATGTAAATACAAACTACAGAAAAAGTACATCCTATAGATTCAGAAAGCGTACCGCGCTACGTAGCAGCCAGGAATTTGTTCATACATCTACCATACATTGAATTCGTTCGACCTCTTTGCTCTTCTTATTTTTCTTTGTTTTAAATTCAAACTCCATAATCGAGTTCCAAATTCCAAGGTCATTATTGCCCATTACAAAGATCTCGTACGGTTGTTGTTGGCTGTCTGTGAAATCGACGGGTTGTGCACTTCTACAGCCATGTGACAGCATCCATTTTGTTTTATCGGGCCGGCGACCACGTTTTCTTCGGAAAAAGAATTCGTGCTGCCCAATCACCGTACAACGTTGCCGCAAGTTATTTGCAGATTAATTTTACTTGACATTGGCAAAATTCGTAATAACGAGAGGCCATTAGGGGAAGGGAGGGCAGGATGGTTCACTTAACTTAGAATAATAATAAAAAATACATTGCGGTAGAATACGAAGTATCATTTATTTTCTCAAAATCAACTATCATTAAACTTTCATAATAATCAAACAGATAACTTAAATTTTTATCACAAGCGTAACAAGAGATCAATATTTAAAATTTTTGTTTTGATTCATCTTACCCAATACTATCGGGCAAGATGAATCTAGCGATCTATATAACAGATATATAACAGATAAAACCTAAAAATTTTATGATAATATTGTTGGAAAAATGTTTCAATACACTTTTATTTACATTAGTTAAGGAAATTAAAACAATTTCCTCCTAGGAATCCTAAAATAGGAAACTAAAAACGTACCGTAGCAAAATATTATAGTGGCGAGTACTCTTTTCGTTTTTTTGCACTGACGCGCGTATACCTCCACTTGCAGTTCAAGTTGTCCTGATTTGCGAACCTCCGCCTCACTGCGCGTACGCACACCTTAAGTAGGTGTTTGTACCAAGCCGATAGAACAAAATATTAGAATAATTCATGTTGCCCGCTATATTTATCTTTCCCTCCCTTCCCCTACATAAAGAAGAGTTGCCGCACAGATGATAGGTTGGCTGGTTTATAGAGATCGACAGTAGAAAACTTAAGATTTGAAATACATAACTTTCAATAAACATCGCTGGCCCCTTTCCACTTGCAAGAGCTTAGTCTTAGACGCACCACCCCATATCGATATACGATATCCCAATACCGATTGAGAGCTAGTAAAACATATAAACATGATTCTAGCGCCGAAACCATTGTGCTGATGTTCGCCGTGGGGCTGGCGGAGCCGGAGCTGGCGGAGCCCGACACGGTGGTGGGGGGGGGCGTGCCCCCAGCGCTGGGCGTGCTGGGCCCGCTGCACGCGTCGGCGGACGCGGCCGCGGGCTCGGACGAGTGCGCCGCCTTCTTCCCGCCCGGGTACAGCGCGCCCCGCCACAAGACCCGCGCGCGCGCCAAGAAGAAGAGAAAGGTCACACAGAGTTCTTGTCGGCTCACTGTTTATTTTGTTTTTAAAATGTCTTTATTTTCATAAAAAAAATATTACAGGCGTTACACAACTAAGCGAGCATGCAACAACAAACATAACAAATAGGTAATGCGAATTTTACCATCGAATGTATTGTGGGTTGGTAGTTCACGTGCCTTATCATATAGATTGATTTTTCTAGCAATAGCACTGCGCTTGGGATAACGCCAGTCCTGCTCATCTGAGGATCTCTTGGGAGTTGATGCTGGTGTTTGATAATGATCTTGTGAGATATTTGTCCATGGTGTACGATAACTCTAATATCGACTGCGGTTACATCCCTAAACGGATTAGAAAGCTAGCGATTCGCAGTTATTACAAGTGAGCGAGTGCTCAGTGCGTACAGAGCTGACTGTGAAATCGACGGGTTGTGCGCTTCTACAGCCATCTGACAGGCATCCATTTTGTTTTAACGGGCTGGCGACCACGTTGTCTTCGGAAAACGAATTCGTGCTGCCCAATCACCATACATCGTTGCCGCAAGTTATTCGCAGATTATTTTTACTAGACATTGTCAAAATTCGTAATAACGAGAGGCCATAAAAAAAGAAGGAGAAGGTCAGACAGTGTTACCAATATCTCCCTACAGGACGAATGCTTGTGTAGAGGAACGGACGCGGAGATTCTGGGAGTTGCGCTGAGGCGCGGATAAAATTAGCGTGGACTTGACACATACGTGCTCAATGGTGTTCAGCGTTGTTACGTTTTTAGTTCTTTTAGGTTAAGGGGAGGCCTCGAATACGAAGGCAGGTGGCAGTGCTGGTCACCCTTAACACGATTTGCTTAAAAATAAATTAAAATCGCGACAAAAGTATCACCTCTTTCATACAAATTGTAATATCTACACGGCCTGTTTGTATGGAACAGCTGCTTTTTTTCGTGATTTCTAATTCAATTACCAGCATTGCTACCTGCCTTCGTTTCAGAGAGCGTCCCCGTAACACCCTGTATATACACCGTATTCATCTCAGTAGTAAGATCTTTGGTTTACTATCTTTGCATAAGCGTATACCCTTCCGCGCGTGCATTCAATTTTCGACCGTATTGAACTTGATAAAATGCAGGTTTTACGAGCCACCTCAGTACACGCTTTCTCAGAATTAAGGCCTCAAATCCGCGTTATTTCGCAGAAGCGCCAAGAGAAAGAGAGTCCAGCCGAGTCGACGGAGGCGCCGCCCACGTCCGAGACATCCGAGCACGAGGCGTCGGAGGTGGACGCCGCCGCCGACAACGACAACGACGACGACGACGACGACCGCGCCGACGACGCGCGCGCACACAAGGCCACCTCGCCGCCGCCCGCCGACGACGCGTAGACGACACCACCACGACATACTGACGACACGACCACGACACTGACGACGTAGTCACTACACGACGAGAACAATGAATTAATCATTCAATCAATTTTTTGCCAAAACACAGTTATAATGTTCTTACAATGTAAAAAAATGTACAGGTGTGCAGCAAAAATTACAATTTATAATGTTAAAAAATAACAAAAAATCAATTTACAGTGTCAAACAATTTCTATAATAACCATCAAAATGATAATAAATTGTTAACTTCGTAACATTGATGACTTAGGGAGTACACGACAACACCAACGACGTAGCCACGACACGACAACGACACCAACGACGTAGTAGCGACACGACGACGACACCAAGGACGTTGTTACTACACTGACGACACCGAGGACGTTACCACTACACGAAGACTATTCCGACATGATAGACAGACATTATGATTATGACTTAAAAGCCTACACGGTGCCAGAAAAAAAATTGCTCAGTAAAATTTAAGCTTGCGCAAGCTTTTGTTCAATGATTTCCCAATTTTTCAATACTACCTTTACACGTTTTAATAATACTCGTATTGAGTAATAATCTATAATAGAACGCAATATTATTGTTGGTGTATGGGCCGCCTAACGCAAATCCCGATAGACTACAAGCTATTCCAACTAAGTCCTTGGTAGCTCAGATTGTTATAGTAGTCATCCGGATTGTGAAAGGTAGCGGGTTCGATCCCCGCCCCAGGACATGATTTTTTTCTCGTTTAGTGTCTTTCAAACCTTTATTAAAATGTTCGGGTCCAGGCCGGGCTCATCATGAACAAAAATACATTTCATTTTCTATTTCTTTTCAAATTGATGGCCATTGTTTTTAATACATAGCCGAATTCTAAGTTTTAAAATTTGTACTGTATTCAGAAATGTAATTATTTTCACATACTCTATCTAAAAAAATTGCACAATTTCGTCAATGTTATGTACGGGTCATGGTGAACGAACACTTATAAATATGAATCATTTTAATAAAAATTGACACTCGAATTTTCACTATTTCCAAACGAATTTCGCCATCCACGCACACGAAAATTGTGTTATGCAATCACTAAGCAGTCATTTTATAAAAATAAATAAAAGCCAAAGTTATATTCTAAAATTTGTATTTCATTTATTTATAAATAGTCAATTAGTATGTATATACTTTAACAATAAAATAAAATGAGTAACGGCTTAACTTTGTAGGAGTGGAGGGCTATCTTACAGGGGGGTGGCCTACACCACTGAGTCTTTTCGATTCCTGCAACAAAACATACAACAAATATTAACGCGTGCAACTTTTAATTGAAGGGCAGTTACAGACCGCCTGGTAGCAATTGATTACCGTAACCTAAACTTTTTTTTATACGACTAGATGACATACAAGCCTGTAGACACCTGCAATAACAAGTAAAAAATCACTTGATATTGCAGGTGCGTTGTCATCCTGAGGCCTAAGGTGAAATGCCTTCCATGCCCCGTAATTTCACTCGCTACCCTTCCCTTCACTCCGTAAAAAGGGTATGTTACTCTTGAAACGCCCAGGCTCTATTCAACGCGCTGTCATAAAACTAATCATCTGCCCTGCGAGCACGAATCTCTCGATCCTTTCGGCCGCCATAGTATCCGTATTCTGTTAACCAGTTACTTAGAAAGAAATTGTTATCTATTATTATCAGTTATACATCAAATATTACATGTATATTTACAACCTCAAGTACCAGGCTACCATAAGTATGTAGGAGATGCCTAAGCATGCTTGCATGTTGCTTCAGTAAGCTAATATACTTTTAATTTATAATGATAATAGGGATATAATACTTTCATTGTAAATAGCCTCTGATATACTTATGGTAGCCTGGTAAAGTTGCGAGAAAATACAGAAAGTCTTCGTTTGTAACTGGATTACGAGACAAGACGATATTTTTTAACCCCCGACGAAAAAAGAGGGGTGTTATAAGTTTGACGTGTCTGTCTGTGTATCTGTGTGTCTGTCTGTGGCATCGTAGCGCCTTAACGAATGGACCGATTTTGATTCGGTTTTTTTGTTTGAAAGCAGATGTGACTACGATGGTTCTTAGCTATAATTTATGAAGATCAGTTCAGGTGTTTGATGACTATCAGCTCATTGTCTACATGATGTTAGGATTTTACTAACTTTTACAGATCCGATTGATTTCAAATTTCGTGTACTGTCACTTCGATGACATTCCCATGACATACTAACTTTGAGCTGATCCTATACCATCAAAAAGTCTGCGAAATGCTTATTTCTTCAGAAACTTACAGCAGATGTAGCGTGTTTGGGCTCTAATGAATAGTCTTAATGAGATGGTGTTAGATAGATGATTAATGACGCCGGGGGTTACTTAAAATTTTTAATTTTGCAATTATTTCCCAAATAACTAGTAACAAAAAACAGTTAAATTTGACGTTTCATATAAAAAAAAAAGATTTTTCGGGTTCTAATTCCAAAATTCGTATGAAGGAATCCGTTACAAAGAGTAAGGCCCTTCTTACATTACGCTACTTACAGACGACTTATCCTACGCGAGTCTCGAAGATGGGTCGCCGAGGGGTATCTCACATACACTTGTATAGCGGGCCGCACACTACGCTACCGGTATCCTACGTGTCGTCGTAGGCGAACAGGTATCTTATTGATATGCGACTGAAGTATCGTCTCTTGGGAGTATCGTAATTTAAGAAGGGGACTTAACCGCCTCTGTGGTCAGGTTGAGACCTCCTGCTACATATCTAGAGGTCCGGGGTTCGATTCCCGCGGGGGCAGAATTTTTCTGCTTGGTTTGGTTGGTGGTAGGGCTTTTCTAAGTCCGCCTGGCTAGCTACCACCATCTAACCTAAGTCTGCCGCCATAACAATAATGTTGACAGCATTGTTTCGTTCCGGCAGTTGGAGGTAAGATAGCCAGTTCCTCTGTGGCTGAGGAATCCGGGTGCAACTCGCTTCCATCGTCGGCCTTATCTTCACTTACCATCAGGTGAGATGAAGGCCAACAGTTACCCCGTTAAGGTTTTTTAAAAAAACGGGCTAAATGTCTAATTTTGTCGATTGATAGCTTCATGCTCGCAGGGCTGTTCAGTTTCATGTAGTATAGTGACTGAAGGTGGTTTTCCACCAGAGGGGCGAGACGAGGCGAGGCGAGACGAGAATTGAAATCGCACTGACCCTTTCCCACTAAAATTTTTTAGTTTTAGTTTTTTAGAGATGATTTTCCACCAGAGTGGCGAGATGAGGATTGAAATCGCACAACAATAAACCTATCGCGATAAGCGTGTTTCTGTTGCAGAGTTAATTTATACTCTAATTCGGAAGCAATACGGTTAAGTTTTACACAAACAAATATTTCAATTCGTGTGAATTGAAATATTTGTTTGTCAATCCTGACTCGCACACGCTCGTCAATCCTGACTGTTTCCACCAAAGGTGCGAGAGGCTAGGATTGAAAATTTGCCATACAAATTTTAAATCTCGTCTTGCCCCTCTGGTGGAAAACCACCTTAACAGTAGTTGATGGTGTGTAGTGTAGTGTAGTGTAGTGTAGTGAGGAAGCATTACCGACCATATGTAGTGGTTGTCGTGGTGCGGGGCTCGCATGACGCCGACGCCGCCGCCCAGCCGTCGGTAGTTCATGGCGCCGCACAGACGCCACTGGTTTGATTCTGGGTCGTACACCTGAAAATAAAGACATAATATTGTTACAGAAACATCATCAGTTATACATCTTCTACGCTATCAACATAGCACTTTCTCTTAATATTTACAGGCTAAGCAGCGCGTGATTAATGCCCAAGGTGCAACCAGCGTCTATAGGCTTCAGTACACTAGTCATTATGAGTAGGTAAACAATTATTTCACGAGGCAATATGTAAATTATTAGAACAAGCTTTCAACTAAAGAATTCATCTCAAATTAACACTACAATTAATGCAAAACTGTGTGTAGGAAAGCCCTTTTTACATGACAAGGGTGGCAAAAAAAGTAAGCGGTTACCATGGGTGGCCGATAGAGGCTTTTAGCGCCGTCGGCAACGTTTCATAAACACCACATTGAAATAACTAAAATTGTTCAAATAGAATATTTCGACATTGTAGCTTAGACGTTAGCTTGTAACGCAAATACAAATAGACTAGAAGAATTTCACAGAGTTATCCCAAGTCCTTGGTAGCTAAGATGGTTAGAGCCATCACCCGGATTATGAAAGGTCGAGAGTTCGATCCCCGCCCCAGGACGTTAAATTTTCTAGTTTAGACATTTTTCTATGTAAAATCTATATACAGGTTGGTGCCGTCAATACGACAATAAATTATAACATACGCTATATTAGTGCACATCAATAGTTTCCCACTGTTCCATACTGGAACAGATTTTGTTTTATTTTTATGTTTTTCTTATGACAACACAATTGGAATATTGATTTTATCTCTATGTGGGTAAGGCGATTTTTATTGTATCGTTCTGGAAGCTTCCATCATCCGTGGTTGGTGGCAGCTCTTGTGCGCGCTATACGCCGCCAACGGACAGTACACTTCATATACTACTACCGGCGCATACGCAGCTCTCAAATCGTTTTGCTTTTAAATTCTATCATCTCGAAAAGTGAGGACTCTTTCCTACTGGTGATATCTGGACCTGTGACCTGTGGACTCTTATGTGCGATACCTTTGCTGGTAACAGTGCGTGACAAGCCCGTCTGCATTTCTTTGCCTAGCTCTCGGACCTCGTGGCGGTGGAAGGAACGATTGCGGTAAGTCGCCCGACCCCAGCTTAATATCATACACCCACTTTCAAAAACATCTTATTCATTTGATAATTTCGGGTGACTTCTATGAAATAATGCAGCCAATGTTTTATTATATCATACAAACCTCAAGAAATTGTCAAATGAAAAAGATATTTTTGAAAGTGGCAAACCGTTTCTGTGAACTAATATAGCCCATGTTTCAATTTATATTCGTATTGACGGCACCAACCTATATAAACACTCTCACACATATACATTCATATATACGTACATATGCATACATAAATACATAGAAGTCGTTAAACTTTATCTGGACCTAACAAGTAATGTTTGATATTACTTTGAAACAGAGCCTTGAAACCAACAAAAAGGTCAATGTCATTGATATGCCATTCTCCCCCTTACCTCTATAGACTTAAGGTAGGCGGTGCCGTCGAACCCGCCGACGGCGTACAGCTGTCCGTTGACCACGGCCAGGCCGACGCCGCTCCGCCGTGACGTCATCGCCACCACCGGCGACCACGTGTCTGTACTGGGTTCGTATCTGCAACGGAATACCGGCTTTATTACACAATGGTGTAAGGTTCAATGTCGTACAATACACATCTCGTAATTGAAAATAGTAGATGGTTGCATCGAGTGTTACATTGGCTCTAAACCACGAGTGCAATTATAAACGTCCCTTTCGCATACATAAGGGCATAGATTGATAGATACAAATTTATGCTACAATAAAAATTATTATAATTGAGGTGATGTAGGGTATATTTGAGGTTTACCCATGTGCGGAGGAAGACAACTGTCTAACACCCGTATTCACAAACGATACTTATGTAAGTGAAGAAGCAATACTATGCGAAGTAAGGCATTTCTGAGTGGGTTCACTATGTCAAGCCTTTCAATTCACAAACAATACTCAAACGAATCTTTACTATGCGGACGCATAGCGTTGAATATAGCTCTGTGATTGGTTGATTAGTGTTACGTAGTTCACTTCATTGACTGACATTTCAATTTTATTGTTTATTTGCTTTTTACCGTAAGCTCCGTAGTGATTACATTCTCTTTGGTGAGCTCGACACTATGCGTTGATTAATATAGCTATCAGGCTCCCTTAGCTAAGTGTTCATTATGACAAACGCATAGTGCCGATTGTCACTCAAGTATTGTTTATGAATAGGAATTTGGCACCCTGTGCGTCCGCGGGCACTGTGAGACCTCAAAGTGTCGTTTGTGAATACGGGCGTAAATATCCAGTTATTTATAAGTCTTCTTTTTGGGTAAAGTGTTACGCTGTAAATGGCCTCAGAATGATAACGCACCTGCAACATCAAGTGATTTTTTCCTTGCTATTGCAGGTGTCTATATGCGGGGGTAACCACTTACCACCAGGTGGGATGTCAGCTTGATTGTCATCTAGTTGTATAAAAAAACGGGTCCGGCTCGAAAGCTCACATTCAAACAAGATTAGGCTACGGTAACTGTTTACCACTAGGCGGTCGTATATTGACTACCCTTCTTCGTTTGAGCTAGTATAACCAAAATTGGTTCCTACTATCATGAAATTTGCTAACAGAAATTTGAAAGGTAAAACACCCAGCCAGCATGAACAACTGGTACTTCGAAATTCTGCTATTTATTTTCCTAAACGGTTCGGCAGCGGTTCGTTATCGTTACTAATGCGGTTTTAATAAAAGAAAGGTATAGTGAAATACCTTGTTGTACGTTGCTTAAAAAGCCAGAACGCTAACGAAACGCTCACGATTGGTTCAACTTCGGCTGGATACTCGGTAACATTGTTGCAAGAAACAAATATAGTCTAACTTATAAAGTAAGTTGAGAGTTGTAAACTTTTGACAGTTCAAACAAAGACGTATCGATGCATTTTGGCTGCAACAATGTTAAATATTTTGCAGAATACAAAACAATGATTGAACCGAACGGTTTGCGTTACGTGTTTGCTAGTTGAATATCTACGTTTCGACTTTTTTATTTATGAAATTATTTATTTAGGACAATCAACAAAACAAACACTGAAACATGGTATAGGGTTTAAAGCTAAAGAGTACATGAGCTAAGTGCTGTCTTAATTATAGATTGCCACGACATGCCTAGTGGACTTAAAACGTAACTTATATAATAATATTTAGTAAAAACTCACTCAAATTGAACAAAAAAAGCAATTCAAAAATTTGAAATTCACTTATTTTGAATATAAAACTAGTGTTAAATTATTAATTTTCAATTGTTTCTAAGGGCTGCACAACTTGGCGGCTACGTAATTTCGGCTACGTTTCGATTGCCCTGAGTTAGCAGAATACAAAAACGTAAATAAAGCGATTCCGATCAAAATACAATAGCAGTACGTGACCTCTCGGCGGAGGAGAGCTCGGTGCAGTCGTCGCGGCCGCCTACGGCGTAGATGTGTCCGTCGTAGACAGCCGCGCCGAGGTGTTTCCGCCTTGTAGCCATCGGCGCTACGGGCGTCCAGCGGTTGGCCCGCGGGTCGTAGCGCTCTACTGTGTTTAGGGGCGCCTGCAATAGGGTAGTTGACAACTTTTTTTTTATTTCATAAATAAGAAGTTTATAACTCATAAAGAAATATTGCAAAAGAAATAGTATGTCTAAGATCAATAGTTTCACAGATATAGTGGTCTGTTTGATGTGTTGCGGCGCATCGTCCAAAAACGCTCCATAGAAAATCTACGGAACTGGTGACGTCACATGTTCCCATATTACTAAGAAATGTATGGGCATACTGACAAAATTGATAATAACTATGTATTAAGTAGGTTTTTATTGATAGTTGTCATAATAATAGTTGTTTTAATTGATGTCAGCAATCTAATATCATTAACATTTTTGATAATTTTTTAAAAAAATTATATCACCTTTTTTTTAATTTTCAAAACAGTACAAATTCAACAATTATTCCATATCTTGTAAGTTTGAATTGTTTTTATGGGTAACAGTAGCGTATATTTTCCGAATTTGTGAAAAATATCTCCAAATTCAAACTTAGGCAACATCCCAATTGTGTTTATTTATTTATTGATAAAAGTGCAATTGGATTAATTAATGCCACGACAATAATGTACCAGTCACAATCCAATTTGCATAATAAATCAAAATATATGACAACTACTTTGGCTGGTTGTGGAAATTTACACTGGCTCTATATTAGTTGACGAACCTGTTAATGCGGTCCACGATACAATACACACTATCAATATTTCAATGTTATATTTGACAACCGTATCTAAAATGACATTAAATGAATAGTCTGACAAAAATGTTAACAAATTAAATATCTCCAGACTAGTTTTTTTATTTTACAACATAGTAAAAATAAAGTGTCATTTGTATCTCAAGTACACAGGAGTACATACAAGTCACGTATAAAAATATGTAAACACATTTGTCATATTGTATGTCCAAAACAGATTATGGCACACAAGACGAAATATGAGTAATAATGGTTAAGTATATAGATGTTAGCCGTAGTGTAATAGATGAAGGTAGTGTATATATGTCAGTAGTGTATATGTCGCAGCCATTTGGATAAATTATCCAGTTAATTGGATGCCTAAGCCGTTGATTAAATACCAGCATCCAAGTAAATGCCTAGGTCGATGGTTGATTGAACTAAACTCACTTAACGTTTAACAACTTGGCGTATTGAAAGTCAGCTCAATTGGATGCCCACGCGGATTGTTCTTATACTGAAGTCTTGGTCTGATTGGTAGGTTAAAGGTTATTTTTATGACCACTCACAACCAGAACGATTTCGGATATAAGTGGCTGTTAGCACATTCTTCACGTAGAGTGCACGCCCCAGATTAAGTATGTTTATTTGTTGTATAAATAGAAAGTATTTTAAAAATAAATAACGAATATTAGAACCGTAGTCAAGGCTATCATTTCTCTCCACCAGAATATAGGCTTGCGAGGCATATTCGTTCACACTGGTGACGCCTACGTGATAAAAAAATAACCTTAAACGTACCAATCACACAAGCAGTTACACAAAAGCTGCCTAGGCGTCCAATTGAATGGCTAATTTAACCATATGGTTGACACAACGTTCACTTTTCTCGTTAAATGTTGCGGTCAACGACTTGGCTAGTTGTCTTTCAGCCATTTCATTGGATGCCAGCGTTTAATCAAGGGCATAGGCGTCTAATGAAGTTTATTTAACCAGATAACTGCTACATATACATGTCGGTAGTGTACCTATACATGTCCGTGGTGTATACATGTCGGAAGTGTAAACATGTCTATCCACGTGTGTAGTGTATAGGTGTCGGTAGTGTATAGGTGTGGGTAGTGTATACCTGTCCGTCGCTGCCGCCGACGGCGTACAGGTGTCCGGCCAGCACGGCCACGGCCACGCCCAGCCGCCGCGTGCTCATGGCCGCCACCTGGGGACATTGGGATCGACGACAAATTCATTTATTTAGCCTCTCAAGCCCCAGCTTCTAAACACAATTACTTTCTAAATTGTCAGAAGACCTCTGTAGACCTTACACGGTTTGACAAATTGATCACTTTTATTTGCATCAGTACAACGCATAAATACAGGTAGAGCCGTCAATACGACAGTAAATTGAAACATGTGCCATATTCGTTCATAGTAATGGTTTATCACTTTCAAAAATATCATATTCATCTGATGATGTCATGGCATTTCTATGAAATAATAAAAATTGGCTGCATTATTTCATAGAAATGTCACGAATTTATCAAATAAATAAGATGTTTTTGATAGTGGCAAACCATTTCTATTAACTAATATAGCCCATGTTTTAATTTATTGTCGTATTGACGGCACCAGCCTGTATATTTTAGTCTTGATACCTCAAGATTAAAATTAAAATTGTTTTTGTTTACAAATGACATTTATGGCAAGTGGTTATATTGCAACAGAATTCTTGCATTGCATATGCTACGCCTTTTAATATTTCTAAACAAAGTAATTATACTTCTCGCCACCACCGCTACCAGCGTCACGGCCTGCTACCGTGACTTATAGCTGAGTGAGAGCTGGCACACGGCTTGAGTTTTTATTTTTATACAAACTTTCAAGTCGAAAATATAATTTTTGGAAACTAACAAACCGATTCTAACAAAACTTGCCTTATAAGGCTAGTAAGTAAGCAAGTCAGGCTAGTATAAGTTTTTAATTTTTGATTTAAACATTATTATAAATGTTTGAAAAATTACATAGTAATTAAAATATAATAAAACTCAGGACGTGAAATTTTTCTAGTTTTAATTACTAGTATAAGTTATCAGCGGATTTTCGAGATGCCTAATAATAAAGAAATTAATGGCGATTTTTGGTTTGTATTAAAAGCTGAAAATTGCTGTAAGACAACAATAACACTGTTTTTTAAAACACCTCTGATAACGACTTACATATTATGCATGTAGTCTTATGAGAATCTTATTTCTTAGTTTGTCCATTTCAATATTTTCAACTTGTAAATTTGTATGAAAAGCCGTGCGGTGTAATAAGGTGAGTGCAGACCTTGGCCCAGCGGTTCTCCTTGGGCTCGTAGCGCTCCACGTGGTTGAGGCACTGCACGCCGTCCTGCCCGCCCACGGCGTACAGTGCACCGTCCAGCACCGCCACGCCCACCGACGTGCGGCACGACGACGTCGGCGCCACCGCGCCGCACCACTGTACAACACAACACCACGCTACACTACACGATCACTCCCTACTTCTGACATTGACAATACACTTTCTGATTCATCGTCATAATCATCGGCAGACTGCTAGGTACAGGCCTTCCTAAATGCGCTTCGCCTACAAATTTTTAACCGACGAACGTTTCGCCAACAAACTTGAAATAATTCATTATAAATAACGGCATTGTATTACTAGTTGTTTCATGGTTATTTTTTTAAGAACAATCAGACTTTAGATTTGTCGGCGAAACATTTATCGGTTAAATAAGTTGCTTGTTGGATTCTTACTACTGATATGATTTCTTAAAGTCTAGATAATATTAGAGAAAATCGCTGCAAAAAAAATGTTTGTCGTCATGTGTTCCAGCGGTAAGCAAAGTCGCCACAACTTAGTGTTATATTCCGAACAGAGGAATTTTATAATGTCTTTTCACTTCTCCTTGACCACCCATGTACACACTACCTCACCAGTCTGGTTGGTGACTGGTGAGGTAGTGTGTACAGTGAGTTTGTTAGTGACTGGTGAGGTAGTGTGTACAGTGAGTTGATTAATGATTGGTGAGGTAGTGTGTACAGTGAGCTGGTTGGTGACTGGTGAGGTAGTGTGTACAGTGAACTGGTTTGTTGCTAGTAAGATAGTGTGTACAGTGAGTTGGTTAGTGACTGGTGAGGTGTTGTGTATAGTGACCTGGTTGGTGGCTGGTGAGGTAGTGTGTACAGTGGCTGGTTGGTGGCTGGTAAGGTAGTGTGTATAGTGACTGGTTGGTGGGTGGTGAGGTAGTGTGTAGAGTGGGTGATTGGTGGGTGGTGAGGTAGTGTGTACAGTGGGTGGTTGGTGGGTGGTGAGGTAGTGTGTACAGTGACTGGTTGGTGGGTGGTGAGGTAGTGTGTAGAGTGGGTGGTTGGTGGGTGGTGAGGTAGTGTGTACAGTGGGTGGTTGGTGGGTGGTGAGGTAGTGTGTACAGTGGGTGGTTGGTGGGTGGTGAGGTACCTGGTTGGTCTGCGGGTCGTAGCGCTCGATGCTGTTGAGGTAGCTCTGTCCGTCGTGGCCGCCGACGGCGTAGAGCAGGTCGTGTGTGGTGGGTGGTGAGGTAGTGTGTACAGTGGGTGTGTGGTGGGTGGTGAGGTAGTGTGTACAGTGGGTGGTTGGTGGGTGGTGAGGTACCTGGTTGGTCTGCGGGTCGTAGCGCTCGATGCTGTTGAGGTAGCTTTGTCCGTCGTGGCCGCCGACGGCGTAGAGCAGGTCGTGTGTGGTGGGTGGTGAGGTAGTGTGTACAGTGGGTGTGTGGTGGGTGGTGAGGTAGTGTGTACAGTGGGTGGTTGGTGGGTGGTGAGGTACCTGGTTGGTCTGCGGGTCGTAGCGCTCGATGCTGTTGAGGTAGCTTTGTCCGTCGTGGCCGCCGACGGCGTAGAGCAGGTCGTGTGTGGTGGGTGGTGAGGTAGTGTGTACAGTGGGTGTGTGGTGGGTGGTGAGGTAGTGTGTACAGTGGGTGGTTGGTGGGTGGTGAGGTACCTGGTTGGTCTGCGGGTCGTAGCGCTCGATGCTGTTGAGGTAGCTCTGTCCGTCGTGGCCGCCGACGGCGTAGAGCAGGTCGTGCAGCACGGCGACGCCGACGCCGCAACGTCGCTTGGACATGGGCGCCACCATCTTCCACTCGGCCGTCTGCGGGTCGAAGCGCTCCACCGACGCGATCGCGTCCCCCGAGCACCAGCCGCCCACCGCGAACAACACCTCGCCTGCGCGGCACAAACACACAAACTTATAGTATAGCGTCGGGGGTGGAAACAAGGAGAAGCCTAACTCACTCCCTCATCTCGAGCGACGAGATAGACGGCAAAAAAATTGCTTAAGCAATGATTGCGAACTATTACTGGTAACGGCTGCCAGTTCTTGCCAATTTTAGGTGGAATAGTGTCAGATTATACGTTGAAGCATGTACTTAATGTTATAGTCGGAACTTATATATTATATTATAATTTTAGAAGTTGACTTGTTTATAGTGAAATGAAATTATTATAAATTTGATAACTTTAAACTTGTATGGTGGTATCTTCTACTTATTAATAATTAGGATTTTTCCATATTAATAAAAAAAAAAATATTTTTTTTATTTTAATAATTTGAGGAGCTCGGTGGCGTATTGGTTTGAGCGCTCTGGTTTTAATACGAAAAACAAACCAACTTAAGCCATGTTCGATCCTGGGATGGGTAAATCAAAATTTGTTATCTCGAGTTCCCCCGTGTTTCGGAAGGTACGTTAAGCCGTTGGTCCCGGTTGTTCCTGCAACCGCTTTCACCCACCAACCCACATTGGATCAGTGTGCTGGTGTTATGGCCTAAACTCCTTATCTGTTTCTTCCATATAGGAAAGCCTGTGCCCAGCAGTGGGACGTATAAAGGCTGGTGATAATAAAATATAATGAGATGTTAGTCATGAAATGCCTGCATAGATCTTCAAAAATAATATCTTAGAATTATTACGATTACGTCAGATTTGATAGTCGTTGTCTCCGCTGGCCCCAGGTTACCTCTGCGTGGTCTAGCCCAATTCTGTTGATCCCAGGATTACCCCTGCGTCACTCATCCAGCTTCGCATCCAGGGTTCATTTGTTGTTTATTGCCCCATGAAGGTACAAATGGCGGAGCGCTAACTCCGCCGTTACCTTCTGGGGCAGCAGCAGGTAGTGGTTGGTGTCACGTGTACGTGTACGTATACGTGTACGTGTACGTGCACGTGTACGTGTACGTGTACGTGTGAGTACCTCGTCGCGCGGGCTTGCGCGGGCGGGTGCGCGGGCCCTGCATGAGCGGCCGCTCCTGGGGCAGCAGCAGGTAGTGGTTGGTGTCACGTGTACGTGTACGTGTACGTGTACGTGCACGTGTACGTGTACGTGTACGTGTGAGTACCTCGTCGCGCGGGCTTGCGCGGGCGGGTGCGCGGGCCCTGCATGAGCGGCCGCTCCTGGGGCAGCAGCAGGTAGTGGTTGGTGTCACGTGTACGTGTACGTGCACGTGTACGTGTACGTGTACGTGTGAGTACCTCGTCGCGCGGGCTTGCGCGGGCGGGTGCGCGGGCCCTGCATGAGCGGCCGCTCCTGGGGCAGCAGCAGGTAGTGGTTGGTGTCACGTGTACGTGTACGTGTACGTGTACGTGCACGTGTACGTGTACGTGTACGTGTGAGTACCTCGTCGCGCGGGCTTGCGCGGGCGGGTGCGCGGGCCCTGCATGAGCGGCCGCTCCTGGGGCAGCAGCAGGTAGTGGTTGGTGTCACGTGTACGTGTACGTGCACGTGTACGTGTACGTGTACGTGTGAGTACCTCGTCGCGCGGGCTTGCGCGGGCGGGTGCGCGGGCCCTGCATGAGCGGCCGCTCCTGGGGCAGCAGCAGGTAGTGGTTGGTGTCACGTGTACGTGTACGTGTACGTGTACGTGCACGTGTACGTGTACGTGTGAGTACCTCGTCGCGCGGGCTTGCGCGGGCGGGTGCGCGGGCCCTGCATGAGCGGCCGCTCCTGGGGCAGCAGCAGGTAGTTCTTGGCCTCGTCGAGCAGGTCGCGGCAGGCGTCGTCTGACCGCACCAGCAGCTCGGAGGACACCGTGCCCACCAGGAACTTGGGGCTCAGCAGCGGCAGCCGCACGTGCTGCAGCACCTGACACCACACACACCACACGCACGTAAACATACACACAACCATTTCAAAATCACCCTCCCCTTTCGACAGTTCTAAGAGCCTTTACGCTGCACCGATTCTCATACAAACATTCAAGTCAATATTGGAAACACACAAAATAGTACTATGATGAATTCACAATTTATTTTATATAACATACTTTTACAAATTCATTTAGGATATATTTTTTAACTTGAAATTATTATTATACTAAATTGCAACTAAGTATTCCTAAGTGCAATTTTATCAATTTTACCAAAAATAGACACATTGTTAATTTTTCATACCACCTTGGCAATTCTTACCTAAGTAAAGTAATGTCTGTACGCGATCTGGGTGTTCAATTGGATGCTAAATTGTGCTTGGACATGCATATTGAAAATATAATTAATAAAGCGTTCAAGATGTATGGATTCATAATGCGTGCATCGACTGATTTTCAACATGCTTCAACCTACCTGTACTTATATAAAACATTAGTTCGTTCCCAATTAGAATATGCGGTGCCTATCTGGAACCCCTTCTACAAAAAATACATTGAAGCTATTAAGAAAGTTCAACACAAGTTCCTACGTGCTATGCACTACCGGTGTTGTTAACGTTACTTGTCATATGATCAGTTGCTAGGCAGATACAACCTATTAACACTTGATTTTAGACGTAAGTACCTCGAAGCCACTACGCTGTATAAGATTGTTAACAACTATTTTGACTGCACTGAGCTGGTTACCAGCGTATGTTATGTAGTTCCTAGAACAGTTTTAAAGCGAGAAGTGCGTGCTGGACGCTTGTTTGCTCTGGGCACATGTCATACAAACACAGGACAGCGCGCTCCTATTAGACGTATGGCAGAGTCTTATAATAAAAATTTCGATGATATTGATATATTCAACTGTACTGAATGCAAATTTAAAAAAAATATTATGGAAAAATTGTCAGTTTAGTTTATCTTAGTATAGTAAACAGTGGACATCATGTGCTGATATGATGTTGATGAAGTAAAGTAATTAATTAATTCTCACCACGTTCTAATCTGTAAGATGCTCCAAGATTTTTTATTGTATAATTTATTACTTGTTTGTACTACAAATTTTCTGCTGGCCGTTTCCTTATCTGTGGCATTCTTAATAATTAATACTTATATTGGTAAGCTGTGATTAGCGCTGTGGGCTGCATTATTGATAAATTAGTTTACCTAATTCTAGAAATAAGCATTTATAATGTAGCTGTTTGCTTTTCCTTAATAAATAAAATAAAAAATACTGTACAATCATGCCAGCAACGGCACCAGCGGTCAACAAATGTTTACGAACTAAAGGTATATAATTGCATGCACAATCTGTGCCACAGGCTCGATATTTTAATTTGATTAGACAGAGCATAGAGGTTTTTTCACACACCAAAATCGGTCGCATTATGATGGTTATCTAGGATATAGAAAGCCTTTTTTGTCAAACTATTTCAAAATATTGTCTGTCATAGAAACGAGACATTAATTTATTTTGTATATTTTAAATCCTTATATTTTAACAAATGCATTTCATTATAATTGTTTCAATTATTAAACAAACAAAATAAGTCTGATTATCAAAAAATGATTAACAACGTTTTAGTCAATGCTTCAGAAATATTAAAAAGTAATAAGTTATTCTAGACTAATGCCCGTTTCCACTATCCATTCCCTAGGCTTAGGTGACTCTTAACGTCCTTAGTTTCTTTCTACCTGCTTTAGTTAGACTGCGATTAAAATCGCTAAGAGACTCTTAACGCTAAGCAAATGTTAGTGAAAACGGTCATTAGCATTTTATTTAGCCGCTACTGCACGGAGTCTGACAGAGAATCAAATTTGTAAACTGATAAATAATTTAGACCGCTATTGTGATAGTTATAGTAGATTATTAACCAAGGGAATAAAGCAGTGTCTTCTGTCGCGGGTGACGATTTAAATCGCGAGCGTAACGAAGGACTCGAGGTTTACTCCCGAGCGAAGCGAGGGTGCTAAAAACTTAAATCACGAGCGAAGCGAGGGATTTAAGACGAGTCCTGAGTGTAGCGAGGGATTTAAGTTCACCCAAGACTAAGACAGCTTTATCACCGAGGAAAATACTCTATTTTTCGTACCATTTGCGAAAAAATTAACACAATAATAATAGGAGATAAGCATTTATTAAAAATAATGACAATTAAAAGTAAAAGTTAACATTCGAAACATTGGTCCAATTATCGGCCGTATCGGCCGGCCAAATACGGCCTCGTCGGTTTTCGTAATTTTATTTAATAATCATAACTGCACAATAAATGCGTATTCCTTTTTCAAAAAGATGTATAATGCTTTATATACAAACTCAATGGTGTAAACACAGATGTAGTTCAGTATAAATTTCGGTAAGTATTCCAAATTTAAATCACATTCTCCCCCTAGAGGATGAATGAAATTCAGTACAATTTTCTTTCACTGTTTTTAACAGATTAAAAATGACTATTGTTATGTTCGCTTTTTGTGGCATAGAATGTCACTTTTTTGAGCAAGTGGTACGAAAAAGCTATTATTATCATTACTATCAAATAATGCACGCACCTGCGCTAAGTGCTGCCGCCTCTCGGCCACGTTGTACTTGACCCAGGACATGACGGCCTGGAAGGTCTGCTCCTCGGAGCGCACGTTGAGCTCGTCCGACGACACTATGTCGATCAGCTGCGCCGCCGGCAGCAGCAGGAACTCTTCACTCTCCATTACCTACAACGAAATAATATCGTGCTGGACTACAATCGCCTCTGTGGTCTGGTGGTCCAGAAATGTTCTGCTCGGTTTGATTACTCTGCCTAGCTACCACCATCTTATCTAAATCTGCCGCCATTATATTGATGTTAGCAGCATTGTGTTCCGGCAGTTGGAGCTAAGACAGCCAGGTCCTCTGTGGTTGAGGAATCAGGGAACAGCTTGCTTCCATCTCCAGCATTATCATCCATCACTTAGCATCAGCTACACCGTTAAGATACGAAATCAAGCAGTGTCGCGGTTTCATTACAATCCAACAAGATAACACAGGATAACACAGATGACATCATTTGACTTATTAAAATCATTTCAGCCTTACAGACTACAATTAGTCCAAAAGTCTATGGATCATTTAAATGTATTCAAATTTCACATTTATAAGTCACTCCATCCCTTTTCATAGAGGTGGAATGAAAGGAAAGCAAATAATATAATATTGGTTTTCTGAAATAACAATAGAATTCACACAGAGTTATAAATTGGAATTACAGACAACAGCACATAAAGTGCAACAGTTTTACTACAAAAGCAATGTCTATTATGAACGGAGTAAATTCAGGCTCAATGTCAAACTATACTCTTGGTTGCTATTGACTGTACAATTGGCAACAATAGTCGCTGATCACAGTTAAAGAAAAAGAACCATTGTGCAAAAGTGAATAAATTACATTTTGGTAATATGAAGTACTACTTTCCATTGATTCATGCATCCCTTACAGAACGGTTTTAAGCCGGGAGATATGACACGTCATCTACTCCGGCCAGTACATTTCAACCGTCGCTACGACGTACCTCCGGGAAGTTTTGTTGCGTGAACTTATCGGCGATCCTGAGGAGTTCTCGGCAAGAGTGTGTGTCGGCGAAGGCGCGGATGCCGAGGCAGTTGGAGCAGTCGAGCTGCCGCTTGAGGAACTCGCAGCACACGTCCTGGATCTCCTGAAGCTGGAGCAGGCACGCTGCCGGCAGCAACGCCTAGACACATACAGTGTTCAAGCTGAAACTTATTCAAATATTCGCGCCACTCGTTATCTGTCAAAATGCTTCGCGTTTTCTCAACCTGGGACAAATGGCGCGCTCTGCAGTTTTTTTTTTGCAAAACTTTGATTAAGGAAAATCATCTGTGTTTTTCTTCACTGTAAAACTATATCTAAAGTTCATTGTAAACTGATTTTATGTGAATTAAATCAACATTAATTTACCAGTGCATAGTTATTTCATGTCTTACTACCAGTTTACAACTTAATATCAAGAAATATCTCGGAAAGGGATGCAAAACTAAATTGCACCCTCAACACATAGCTTTAAGATTTTAGAGCGGTGTCGCAAGCCGCAACACTTCACTGTGGTAAGATGTAGATGTTCGTTGCACCTCGGGCACTGCTCAAACACTACCTACCCCGTAAAAATTTACAAAATGTCTGTCTGTCTATGATGTCTGCATTTACATTACCTAACAGATTCAGTCCTGGACCGCTAGTAATCAAAGTCGAAAGCATTTGGCCTTGTAATTAACAATAAATTTTCGTTACAAAAGTTTTTGCAGCTGAAAAATGACATTGAAGTTTTCGATTGAAGAATTACCTTTTATCTATGTACCTATAAAAATTAATCCGCGTTTCCCTTAGTCACGGAATAAGTTGAGAATTGCTTTACCGATTCCATTCATCTTTTTTCTAATACTTTGTAGAAGGTTCTTATGGAAAGAAAAATTAAGAATATTGCGCAGAAAATTTGATAATTTCAGAAAACTTAACGACTATTTTAACTATTACAAATGGCCTAAAAAATGGCCTAAGATGAAATACTTTACATGCTTAATTACACCGTCTACCTTTCCCTTCAATCCGAAACACAGCGAACTGGCAGGCTGGCTGTCCGGCTTTCCACGTCTCTTTTAAAGGATCCCATATTACAGGAAAGAGGGAACACAAGTAAGATAGAGACCTGCACGTTGCTCTCCTCGACGACGATGTGCGCGGTGTAGCAGAACTCCACGAGCTGCTCCATGGCCTGCTCGTCCACGTCGCGGATGGTCACCTCGGTGGCGCGAGACTCCGCCAGCTCGCCAGTGAACATCGCGCGGAAGTACGGGCTGCATGCTGATAGAATTACTCTGTAAACAACAACGAAAACTTTACTTCACTGACATGTAAATAAATAACTACTGCTCGGCTGTTGTCAGCTGACTGTGAAATAGACAGGTTGTGCGCATCTACAGCCATCTGACAGCATCCATCTGTTTTATCGGGCCGGCGACGATATTTAGACATTGTAGGGTGGACGTTAGCTCATAAACGCAAATAAAAATAGACTAGAAGATTTTCACAGGGATATCCCAAGTCCTGGGTGGCTCAGTGGTCAGAGCAGTCGCCCGGATTGCGAAAGGTCGCGGGTTCGATGCCCAGACGTGAATTTTTTCTATTTTTATTGTATTTTAATTACTAATGTTTTAAATGTTTAAAAAATATATAATTACATAGAAAAATAAACCGGCCGTAATAGGAAAGGCGGTGTTACTTACCCAAACGACCCTGCCTACCACCTATTAAAGGGTTCGCTGGTTTACAATGTCTTCGACTTAAAAGTTTGTATGAAAAGCTATGCGGCGTAAACGCTCCTAACGGTATTAGCCATCAAACAGAGCGCCGGGCGTTGCGAACTGCTAGCGCCGGCGCTCTGTTTGACAGCTAATACCGTTCATAGTACAACACAATTTGACGACAGAGCGCTAGTCTGACGCCGCGCTATAGCGTCGAATTGTATTTAACTATGAACGGTATTAGCTGACAAACAGAGCACCAGCGCTAGCAGGACGCAACGTCGGTGCTCTATTTGACGGCTAATACCGTTCATAATACAACGCAATTCCACGCTAAAGCGCAGCGTCAGACTAGTTCTGTTAGGCAAAGCCTTAAAAATATTGTCCAAAGTCCAACCTGTGTGCAAAGAGCTTTCTGTTTGCGACGTTGAGCACGACGTCGCAGAGCTCGCGGTGGCGGCGCAGCGCGGACAGCTCGCCGAGGATGGCGCGCGGGTGCTTCTCCGACGTGTGCGACAGCCGGGCGCCGCCGCCGCCGCCGCCGCCCGGCGACCCGCCCTCGCCCATCCTACACGGAACATTATCATTACTCGAAATTATTCGAAACATGTCGATTCTTTGCCAGCACATGTGTTTCCTCCTTCCAAAAACATGGGGTCCTTCAAGAGAGGCGTGAAAAAGCACCTTTTGAGCACAAGGTGGAGGCGGCTAGTGCAATGTCTATTCTGCACTAGCTGTCTTCGCATATGGACTCTCCTTACCGCTTTATATCAGGTGGTGTTGGGTCAGTTGAGTCAATTTCACGACCTTTGTATGAAATAATGCTGCCAACGTTACACTATTCCATACAAATGTCATGAAATTATCAAATGAATACGATATTTTTGAAAGTGGCAAACCATTTCTATGGACTAATATAGCCCATGTTTAAATTTATTGTCGCATTGACGGCACCATCCTGTATAGGTCACTTTCAGAATGTCGATTGAAATAAAACCCCATTTATTCATCCCCTGAACTTAAATTTAGTTTAGTACAATTCTCTAGGTAGAAAACTAGTAAAAAACTAGTAGAAAAAGGTTAAAAACTAGTAAAAAACTAGTACGTTTTTTTTATTTATTTTTATACAACTAGATGACAAACAAGCTGGCGGCCCACCTGGTAAGCGGTTACCGCCGCCTATAGACACCTGCAATAACAAGGAAAAGCACTTAGATATTGCTGAGGCCTAAAATGAAATGCCGTCCATGCCCAGTAATTACACTGGCTACCTTTCCCTTCAATCCGAAACACAGCGAACTGTTTCACGGCTGAAATAAGAAAGGCGGTGGTACCTACCTGCGCGGTAGAAAACTAGTAGAAACTCAGTAAAACAGCCAATAGAGAAACAGCAATACAAGCATTTACAGTTTTAGTAATTTTTTAAATGTACTTCCTTACGTCCTTAGTTTAGTTTATTCTTGTAATACAATAACCTTTTAAATACAGTACAATATTACATATACATTTTTGTATTTATAAACATACTAACAACAACTAACCAACTTATTGTTTGTGCTTGTCCACAGGTTACCCAACCGGTTAATAATTCCCTACAGTCTCGTGTCTTTTCCAAAACTGGATCTTGGCGAAATTGTCAAATCTGACAGAGGCCATAAAACAAAAATTGAATTGAAAAGAGGGCATATGACTTGTCACTTTTAGAACTGCTAAATGCAGTACTGAAATGTTTGGTATATCACAAATTGGTAAACAGTGTTTTTCCAAAAACTTCCCTAAATAGTAGGTGATAATTAAAAAACATAATTATTTCAGCAAACAGGAACTCCATAGAAAAAAAAACACTAAAAAGGAAAAAATAAATAAATAAAGTACCTATGTAAGTAAATTAGAATTATGAACGCTATTAGAAACAAACATAGTAAAATCCTTTCTAAACATACAAAGTGTTAGACCTTGAACCAAATTGTTAGGTAACTATCCTAGATAATTGTGGTAATGGCAACTCAACAATGATATGTTAATATGTAAAAGTCACCAGAAGTCAACAGACCAATGCTACAATAAAACTTTAATGAGGATCATTTTGTATAGAGTGTGCTGCCGATTATATCACTGATAAATTTAACAAAACTTTATCTAGTAATTAAAATAGAATAAAACTAGAAAAATTTCACGTCCTGAGGCAGGAATCGAACCCGCGACCTTTCGCAATCCGGGCGACTGCTCCGACCACTGAGCCACCCAGGACTTGGGATATCCCTGTGAAATTCTTCTAGTCTATCTGTATTTGCGTTTATGAGCTAACGTCCACCCTACAATGTCGAAAATATTCCTCAATTGTCAATGTTGAAATGGAATATTTTCGACATTGTAGGGTGGACGTTAGCTCATAAACGCAAATACAGATAGACTAGAAGAATTTCACAGGGATATCCCAAGTCCTGGGTGGCTCAGTGGTCGGAGCAGTCGCCCGGATTGCGAAAGGTCGCGGGTTCGATTCCTGCCTCAGGACGTGAAATTTTTCTAGTTTTATTCTATTTTAATTACTAAGTAATTTTTCAAACATTTATAATAATGTTAAAATCAAAAATTAAGAAAACTTTATCTTGTACAAAAAAGCACAGATGTGCTTTTTTACCAATTTTGATTGGTATCTCACTGTTATAATAAATCCAGACTATTCAAGACTCCATCATAGGAAAATTAGAAGCAAGTAAAGTGTAATTGATTATAAAAAACAAAGTGAAAATCTTTCATTGGCAAAAGTTTTACTTACCATTGGAAAATATGTAATCTGTTTAAGACTAAGCTGTGGATTTTTGGAAGTTAAAATAAATTAATATCTATTTTACCTTTCATTTTTCAATCGTCATAGCCCTCTGGAGGGATAACGCTGCTTGACTGTTACCATAACTATTCTATCCCCACAGAAGAAGTTTGTCTTGATGAGGTCTATTACCTCTTTGGGATATATTTCAACTATGTAGTTTACAGACCTTAGCCACATCAGATGCCATAAAATTGACAATAAACAATAGATAAACAAAATTCAAAAATAATGAGTATGCAAAAACTCTAAATATCTTACTTTGTATATTGGGCAATGATAGTTACTCAATAGTTTTAAGTCATAACATTGGTACAGAGAGTGATGTAATACCTTACAAGATATTTTTTACAATTGAAGACATTCATTAACTGTACAATAAGTTATTTATAATTATCAAGGAAATATAATCAGAGATTATATGAAGTAGTTGGTAAAGGGAACAGATAAATGATTAAGTGTAACGGAAACTATTGTTTGAGTAGATTGACCTATGTTGTTACATAAAATATACAAAATATTTAATACAATAACTAAAATTGTTTAATCAATCAGTGATAATAACAAAACTGTTATTCGTGAAATAATCGTAACAAGTATAAATGTCTAGCAAAAGTGTAAAATTAGCAACTTTTTTAGCACATATACAAAAGAAACAAGTTTCATGGCAATCTGTAATGAGGTTCACTCACCTTTTGTGCCCGCGCGCGTTACCCAGCTGCAAGCGCAGCGGGGGCGAAGCCCAACCCCACACGGAGTCAATCTGAAATCATACACACCTGAACCACCACTATACATCTGTACAACCAAAACCAGTGTTGTTTGGTAATATTAGAGTTATGCAAATGACAATATCCCAATAACGTCCTTACCTTTGACGATTGCTCTTCCCCTAGATAGAGAAACCTTTCCTCAAGGGAGCGCAAATCGTTATTAAGCGCCTTGAAGTTAAAAACACATTAACGGGACATTGATTTAATAAATAAAGAAGTTTTTATGTTTACTGTTGCAAAGACATAGTATTGTAGTTTTGACTTTTGTCCACTCCACTAGTAAATTCTTAACAGATTCGTTCAAATCATAACAGAAAACGATAAGAATGATTGTACAAAATGTAATCTTTAAAATATGTTGAATTTTGAAACACCTGTCATGTAGTTCTTTGTAAAATGTGATAAATTATATATCTTGATATTTTTCTATGTTCATAGATCAAAAGATCTTGTTCATTTATTTTTTTGAACATTCACACTAAAGCTGCTGTGAAAAATTTGTTTAGGTTTTAGATTGTCTTTTTAGGACAAATGTCAAAATGTATCGATAACTTTTACCTCAGGTTTTATGTATCCATCTCTGTTTCTTTTAGTAGGTAAAAAGGAGTACGAAATCATTTTTATAATCTGCTAAAAATATGGAAGACAAAGCAAACTAGCCCACACAGCCATATCTGTAGTAATTTAAATTGCTGCATTTAATGCGTTGAAATAGAAGTCTAATTAAGAAAATTTCTTTTCAACTTTAATAATCATCTCAAAAATTTATTTCAATTTTTTGCAAACTATTTAATACACACTAAGCATTTTATCAAACAATAGTGTTGGCAGTTGATATTTCATGTAAAATATTATAGGCATTGTATTTTGGTTTTTTATCACAATCGGGTAAAGAACTCAGCTCAGGAGATTGTCTTTCTTATACCGTCAACTCAGACATTTGTGAATACGTACCTAATCTATTTCAATAATAATAGCGTGGAGTATAGACTCAGATTTTAAACAAATGAAATATTTATTTTGGCTGTATAATCATACATCATTTGCGGACTGCAGTTGAGAAAATTGTATATGACACTGACACTGACATAATAATTGACACTTGTTTGTTTTCTTTCTTTCTTGTAGAAAAATATTTAAATTCAATCATATCTAAATTTTTCCTCTAATAAAATATGCCTCTGAGTCTTCTTTTAGAGAAGTATGATGTATCTTCAGAAGAAGGTCTGGCTAAAGCGCTCAGTGAAATTGAAAAAGAAGAGGTTAGTTAACCAATAAGTATTCTATTGATGACGAAAGCAAATTGTAACAAATATTAAACAGAACAATTTTTGTTATTGAACCATTATTAATCTGAATAGTTGATGACAAGACAGTATAAGAGCTCCTGTGTTGTGTCTCTGAGGATCTGTCACTAGTATTGTGATGATGTTTCTGGTGTGTTTGCAAAGTTTTGTGACTTCAATCGTTTCAGTTGGAAGTAGATGAAGCCCTATCGAATGTTTTATCACGTGCTTGTGTATTGGAAGGCCGGCTGCGTTCCGCCAGCCAGGCATACACAAAGCTAGGAGATGTGAAGAATGATGCCCAGGCTGCCTCGGATATGGTGGATAAGACAGCTGCCTTGGCTAAAGATGTTAGTGCTAAAGTGCGTCAGTTGGACCTGGCTAGAGTAAGTAGATTATCTGTCAGATTGTTACATAGTTTGTTTTTCTAGATATTCTTTCAACATTAGTTTAAATTAAGCTGCAATAAGACATGACACTACAAGTTACAATCTAAAATATGTCTGTGAATGTCAAACAAGCACATCATGTGTCACTTGATGGTAGAGTTAATCAGGGACTGAAAAACCACTTTAAGCAGTAACACAACATTCTGGTCCAATTATTAATGGTATCCCAATTCAGTGACTCATAAAGATATCTAAAATAATTATGTTAGCTGTTACATGCGACCAATATATAAAAACTCCTAACAGGTACCTTAAAAATTAGGGTATCTGTATTTAATAGGATACCGATTGCACAGGCTGGCAACATTACATGTAAAACTGTTCTAAAATATGGGTATGACAGACTGAAAAAATAAGGTACCTTATTAATATGGGTACCCTTTGAATTATGGTATCCTTTTAATGATGGTTATTAGGGGTATTAAAAAGTTCAAAATTGGATACAATTTTGGATTGGATTTGATAACAAATCTGTTTCATCAAATACCATTACAGTCTCTGGTGGAAACCAAATTGCAAGTAAGTAAGTAATTAATTATTTATTTAATCATTTATAGACACTAGCAATATTATTCATTGTACATTGTACAAATGTCTTTTGCTTCTTTAGCCCTCTATATTGTACCTCTTCTTTTCAAAGCCAAGCAATGAAAGTATATGTTTATTTATTAATAAGTAAGAGTTAATATGAATGTTTCTGTGTGTATAGTATCCATAACACAAGCTTTTAATAAATAATAATTTGTGGTAAATAATTGCTGTGTGATTAAAAAATATTTTCAATTTCTACCATAATCAGTGATTATGTGATGTCATATAAATCTACCTGCACTTATCTGATTAAGATTAGCTCTGACAGAATAAGTTCTGACAACAAGATTTAGCAAGTACCTACCTATATTTACACACAACAGTAGCAAATCGTCAAGAAGTTTTTACCAATAAACCTCTTGAAACATTTTATTTAAATAAATATATGAATTATAAATTTATTACACAATCCAAAAATATTTTAAATATTAATAATAATCATCATCATAATAATCATAATATTTTATTGTAAAATTGTAATGTAGTAAAAAATAATGGATTTAATAATTTGAAAAACTAAATTAAATATATTTGAAGAAATAAATGGAAATTGTCAATAGTTTTATATCATTAAGCCTCTTCATTTAAAGAAATAAATAAAATATAAGTTAGTTAAACAATTCATGAATATTTATAAAATAATAATAATAAAAATCATCACATAATAATCATAATCACTTTTTTTTAAATAATTGTATTGTAATAGTTATGAGTTACCTAATAATAATGGAATTTATAGAATGATACTAATGCAATATAAGTAAAATATTATAATCATCGATAGTAAATTTTTGTGTTGATTGACAATCGTTAATTAAAATGGTCTCTTAATTTTATTCTGAACACCATAGTTTGGTTCCCGTCTCAAGTTATAATAGATTTTTCTGTACTGTGTAGTTCATTGGTTTTTGAAAATAATTTTATGTAATGTGTTTTAGTTCTTTAGTTAATTTGTTGTTATGTGAATATGATTAATTTAGAATTTAATTCGAATTACCTCTCTTAGTATTTGTTATGCCCGTCAGGGCCCACAATTTAATGATCTGTTTAGCTTTAAGCCTTTTTACCTAACGTATGACATTGTGGAATGCAAATAAATAAATTAATTAATCTATACTAATAATATAAAACTGAAGAGTTTGGTTGTTTCTTTGTTTGGTTGAACACGTTAATCTCTAGAAATACTGATTAAAATTGAAATTTTTTTTTTGTGTTGGATAGTCCAATAATCGAATATAGGCTATATAACATCACGCTACGACTAATAGCAGCATAAGACTAATAATCATTGTAAAATGTTGCAAAAATTGGAAAAAAATATTCCTTTTCGGAGCTTTTGTTGCGTGCGCTACGTAAACGGTTAAAGTTACGCAAAAATCATGTATACAGGAATTGTTCTCCTCTAAAAGCTCTAAAAAAAAAGTCCGCAACAGCAGATGTCTAACTTTTGAAATTGACTCACTATAACCATTTTTTGGTAATCAAATTTCATGTTCTTATTTTCCGACATCCACGCGAACTAAGTCGCGGGCGCAGCTAGTATAAAATAAAATTGTCACACTTCTCTTTATTGGTTAAGATTGTTAAAATGATAATTTGTAAAATATATATTTTGTTGCAGTCCCGGGTGGCAGAGTGCCAACGTCGGGTACATGACTTGATAGATTTGCAGCTGTGCAGTGCTGGAGTGGAGGCCGCCATCAAAGCCCATGACTATGAGACTGGTAAGTCCAGATAACATAATATGTATTGTGATTTTGCTTGTAATAGAAACAATTAATGTTTCCATTTTATGTACTTTTTTTAAAAACTAGTATAGACAGAAAATCACTTATGATACACACAATTATGCTATTATCGGATATAGAAAATTTGCTTATTGTATGAAATTTTTTACCAGCTTCCTCTCAAAAGTAGCACTCTTCTAGTACTTACCTATATTAAATCCATAAAAAATTATAATAAATTACCTCAAATACTGATAAATAAAAAAAATAATATTATTATCACTTTTACTTACCTACTAAATTAATTATAATTAATATAAAATAGTAAATCATATGTAATAATTGTAATCAATATTCCATCATGGCCTCCTCATTTCTAATTTGCTGTGCCACACAGGGTCTATGATGTATACCTACCTACATAAAATGTTAATTTTATTTTTATAACGTTATTATAACTGTGGAAAAGCATTAAATAATTTGAATTATAAATATGCTATAATAATATTAATATATTATACTAATATTAATAACAATAAAATACAGTTTCTTCTTCTTTAATATTAGGGCTTCTCGTTTTATCGAATTCTGCTATTGTACCTACATTAGCCAATGCAGATATGGGTAGCTCAGTTCATAGTGGTTTTAATCAATCAATAAGAGAAACAAGTACCCACAATCCACAATACAAAACGCACATCTATAAGTATACTCATGTATATGACATATACCTTTGTTGACTGTATAACAGCTTTGAATGCTTTGGTTAGTCGAACAGGTACCGGATTTATTAATTTAATGATTGGAGAAGCTAATTGTTTTTGTTTTTCTCCTTTTCACATGAATTTAGATATATTGATACAAATTCATGTGATACTTTACATATGATTAGATATAACCTCCACCTTTTGCTTCAATTGGTATAAGTGCGTCGTAAATAATATAGAATGACTGCAAAGAGTGCGGCTGCGGCATCATTATTAAGTGGATCTGTAAAAATGGACCGACGATCTGGTGAGCGTCGCGGCAAACCGAAACGACGACAGCGCAGTTCCGATCGGTTTGGAGATCCTAGTGGGAGGCCTATGCCCAGAAGTGGGCGTCTCTCAGCTGATACGATGATGATGTAAAAATGTAGAATGAAGATGACAGCATGGTTTGTGTAGCATGAAGGAGAATATCTATATATATAAGCTGTCGGAGCCGCAGTCGCTAGTCTCCTCAGTGGCAATAGCTGAAAGTTTATACGAGTATGTATGTTACGTAGCCGCGGGGCACGTGGCTCGCTTCCTCAGCATGGACCCGGGGTCGCTGGCGGCGGCCAGGGCTCGCGGCGCCGCCGACCCTCGCACCGCCATGACGCAAGCGGCAGACACGCTGCGGGAACATCTCGTCCGCAAGTCAGTACGCATCTTAAGGCGATACCTCGTCGACACTAGCGACACTACTTGATTTATATTAATTATGGTGAATATAGAACATAATAAGCAAAAACGCTTTAGAGAATGAATAGAGAATGGTATTTTCACCACCACCTGCTCGACAATGCCAAATTACATATCATGCAAACCTTACGTAAAGCAAGTCATTAAAGCCCTTGGCTTTAGCCCGGGTGTAATGTTGTACTGAATCTCATTATAACCCGCTGGGTTGTAATATTTTCACTTTTCATAGTTCTTATTGCAATGGCCTTAAAGTCTAATTTCGTAATATTAGATCAACTAATACTCGAAGGCCGGGGCCAGCGCCGCGTCGAACTTATTTGAAAATCGAACTTTTTCTAATATCGAGCTGGCCACGGCAAGCTGAATGGAACACATTTCAAATTAAACAAAAGCCGCGAATATTGTAAGACGCTGCAATATAATAACTGCAAATATTTTTCAAAAATTTTTTTTCAAAGATTTTTAAGGAATATTTGAATTTTAAGAAATTGTAAATGAATTAGAATCCTTTATTATATTTTTAAATCAATTTATGTGAGTGAGTGACTTGATTAAAAATTTTGCACGTCTGCACGCAAACTGAATACACGTACTGTAACATAAACTTAAGATCTTTTAACCGTTGTGTTCATGCAAATAAACCTTTTGACTTTGACTTTGCCTTGGAAATATATCAAAATAGAAGAAAAATTCTGTTAAAATGTCGAGCGACGAAAGTGATTTAACTCCGGAGTCCATTAAATTGGATGCCTTAGGCATTGTTCATAATCTACTCTCAGAGAAGTCAAAGGAAAAATACCTGAAAGCCTACAACGATTTCGACAAATGGAAAACTGCAAAAGGTGCAAAGTCTGTGTCTGAATCAGTGCTTCTGAACATCAATTTTCACTTTTAATTTTAATTTGTTTTTAGTAGCCTTGCTTTTTTATTGTCTCGCAAAAGGTGAGAAAAGTAGAGTACACTTCTCGGGAATAAAGCAGTTTTTGTCTTGGGCGCGCTTGAACCGACCGCTCACTGCGCTCGGGAATTAAATCTGGAGTCCTTCCTTACGTTCAGGATTCAATATCGCGCCCGTGACATAAAACAGTGCTTTATCCTTTCGGTGTATAATCTTCTATTGTAATTTTTTTGAGATGTGCTCGGTATAGGATATTCTTCTACATGTAACCTATTCTTTTGTTATTGCCTAAAGTGGCCACTTTTAACAATAATAAAAAATTTGGTTACTTATAGGTAGATACAAGATACATTTGAAAAAATTACGAATACCGTTCTTTAGCAATTCTAAGCGTTTTTGGTTTATTATGTTCTAAATTCACCATAATTAATAACAATCGGTGTCGCTAGTGTGCACGAGATATCCCCTTAATAGGGGACCGGCTGGCCCAGTACCCTGGCTACAGGCTACTTGGCCAGGTGTCTCTACTAGTTACACACAATTTTATCCATGCCAGGAATTGTGTATCAAAAGCTTACCTACCTGGCGTATGACGTCACTTTTTTATATTGTTTTGTTTATTGCTTCACGTGGTAAAATAAGATGTTACACAATTTACATTTGATCGCACATGAACCCTGTATGGGCACTACAATAATAATTACAAAACAAAATTATTAAATCAAAAATTTATAACAATTAGCTAATCAATATAAAATGTTTTGCAACCTTTTAACAGTTCCAGAACATGAAAAAAAGTTAAATAATCACATTACATATTGATGCGGATATTGCAACAAGCAACTGAAAAATAGAAAGGGATATTGCAAATTAACCAAAAAGTATATAAAATAGCAGGCAGTAATTTATATGCATACATCATTCCCATCTGTCGTCAAAAAAAAATCTTCTGTAATGTTAGTTTATTATTGACTACTATTTTATTTATTGCAGTAAAAAAATGTTTTGAAATACCCAGTTATTTTAGACTCATTTTTGTACATTATTCTTTTTTTATTGAAAAACTGTAACTATCTATTTTAAACATTAGATTCGAAGAAGCAGCTCGCAAGGACGACTCGGAAGCTGTGGAACGACTTTTCAAGCTGTTCCCGCAGATCGGGCGCGCCGAAGAAGGAGTTGATCTCCTGGCCAAGTATCTCGCTGCACAGGTTTGAATACTATCGTTATGAATTTGTTTTTATTGGAGAGACAAAATAAAACCGACTTCAAAACACTGAAAAGGTAAAAATTGATAATTTTGAGTACCTAGGTAGTTATGACTTAAAAGTGTATTTTTTTGGAGTTGGTGCTTCACCTTCTATTGTTTCTGGTAACAGATGAGCACCAACTCCAAAAAATTTATGAGATCGGGTCTATTATCTTTCCAGTCTTTGGTTGAAATACATAATATTGTTTTATATTATTGTATCGTACAACTGATAAAGTATTATCTAACTCCACACAGTTACGGTAACCGTTACCTTCCATCATTAGTTCACCCGAATAACCCGATAAAATACAACTATTCGTTTATACGTACCTTTAATATTAAAAGAATTATCTTCCAACTCCTAACCTTTAAGGAGCTGTACCTTCCATCACCAGCTCATCAATATAAGATGGTGACTGACAGTAGCAAATACTTGAATAGCTTTGGAAAAAAGTTAAACATGTCATACGTGCCTATAAAATTTGAGGTATGCTGTTGTGTTGTGTGTGTATGATTTCCCTGGGACCCCATCATCAGGTCCTGACTTGGTGACAATGGTGAGATGGTATATCTCTTTCTCGCAATATGTAATAGGAAAAAGATAGTAAGAAGTCGTTTAGCAGTCAACTAAATTTAAACAGATTTCAAAGGAACCATAGACAATTTTAGACGGCATGAATGGAGGTGCCTCCTAAACACTGCAATTTATCACGTTCAAGGTCGTAAATTCAACGCACGTTTTTAACTGTCAAAAAATATGACAGCCATCCTTTTCGTATTCATATTGAGAGAAAGAGATGCAGTAAACTTAAATTTAGACTTAGCATGTGTTCTCCAGATTAAGGACCACTGTTTACAACTTTTATTGTTTAGCTTACTTTGGGCGCTGCTTACCCTGCCTGTAAAAACCAAGCGAATGAATTATGTTCAGAGCATAGAAGACAAGTCTCCCTATTTCCAATATCGCTGCCTCGATAAGCTTTGGCGTAGCAGTTGTCGTAGGAACACAACATTATGAGGTAGTAATATTTGGCTGCAATCTTCTAGTGCTACTCAATCGGCCGCTCTATATTTGAGTGGTATATACAACTGTTCCCTACGAAGCATCAGCTTTGTATAGCAGGCATAAGAGTTCAGACGTGAAAATCTGATTCAATCGAATCAAAACGAAAACGATCATCGTCATGTTCAATAAATCCATGTATAAAAATTGGTTTACAATAATTCACAACAGAGGCGCTGCTGCCGTTTTCATACAATTTCACAGTTTCGAATTTTAACGAGAACGTTCGTCTTCGTGATGATAAATGTTTGAAAAATTACTTAGTAATTAAAATTACTTAGTAATAATGTTAAAATCAAAAATTAACAATATTTGAAAGCACTGCCCCAACTTAACCGAATCGTCGGTATTTGTAAAAATACTCGTTTCGGATGTTGAAATAGAATATTTCGACATTGTAGGGTGGACGTTAGCTCATAAACGCAAATACAGATAGACTAGAAGAATTTCACAGGGATATCCCAAGTCCTGGGTGGCTTAGTGGTCAGAGCAGTCGCCCGGATCGCGAAAGGTCGCGGGTTCGATTCCTGCCTCAGGACGTGAAATTTTTCTAGTTTTATTATATTTTAATTACTAAGTAATTTTTCAAACATTTATAATAATGTTAAAATCAAAAATTAACAAAAATATATTATTTTAATAGTACTCAATGACTACGTTGGGTCGAAAATGGAATTTTAACAATCAAAAATATTTATTTATTTACTTTACAAAAAATCCACAGCTTACAGTGCTAAAACTCTTATTTAGTAAGATATGTACACAAAACATTAACCAATTACGGATTCTCACTTTGTTACCAGAGAGTATAGAATTATAATTAGAATGAAGGGCAATATAAAATATACATTGAGATTCGTACGAATATTTTGATGGTTACAATATTAAAAGTGAAACAATATTATAATAATAAAACCGAGGAAAGAGATGCATGTCAATGATAGGGATGTGTTCGAGTATGTGTGTGTGTGTGAGTGCGCCTGTGTGTGTATGATAGTTGTAGACTTCTAATTATAGCAAAATATGGTTTGTTGTTAAAAAGAGATAAGTATATGAAAAATATGAAAATATATGAAATTTCAGACAAATAACAATTAACGTATAATTATTATTTGTCTAAAACTTCATAAATTCTATTTTAAAAATCTCGTTTAGTGCAGTTAAAAGGGTCTAAGTCGGTAAAAAGTTTATTATATGTTCGCAGAACTCGAGTGGTAATTGAGTTAGCTCCGTAATTAGTATTAGACAACGGTACGTGGAACAGCTGAGTGTGTCTAGTGCGTTTGCCTGGTGCATTTAATTGTAAAATTTTATTGACAAGTGCAGTACAGTCTAACCTGCCCGAACATGCGTCATGCAAAAACATCATATCCTGAGCAATGCGTCGGCTTCGAAGTGTCGACAACTTGTGTATATTACAAGACTCCACGTAACAGTCGTTCACAGTTCCAGTAATATAATTTAAACGCTTTACAAATTTCATCTGAACTTTTTCCACTGCATGCTCATAAGTTGTGTACTGAGGATTCCATATCGAGTTGCAGTACTCAAGGACGCTTCTCACATACGCGAAATACAGCACTTTAATGCACGAGATATCAGTAAACGGTTTGCTTACACGATAAACGAATCCCAGGTTGCGAAATGCCCTGTCCACAATATTACTAATATGATCTGCGAAAGTCAGTTTATTATCAAGCAGAACACCCAGATCTCTTACCACACTATCATTTCCAATAATGCAGCCATTCATTGTATAATCGAAAAGCATAGGTGCACCACGTGTAAAACTTATACGCACGCACTTAGCCAAGTTTATACCGATTTTATTGTCTTTATAATAAGCTGATAGTCTATCTAGGTCGTCCTGCAACTTGCAACAGTCATCCAAACTATTTATATTTAAAAACAGCTTCTTATATAAAACATGTTATCGAGACCTACTAAAATTGGGTTTCATCAGAGGACACCACTACAACTATCTTTGAACTATCACCGGGACTTGCGATATGAGAGTAAAGTTGCGTATGAAGGGGTTTCTTTTCCCCCAGACGGAAGCAACCATAAAGCGCGCGTGCGTGGTGTCGGACGCGAGTAGCGAGGCGCCGGTGTTCGCGGAGGCGCTGACGCGGGTGCTGCAGGCGGGCGCCGCCGCCGTCGAGCGAGCCCGCGCCGCCGCCGCCGCCCGCCCCGGCCTCCTGCCGCGAGCCGCCGCCCGCATACAGCCAGTGGTCAGTGTACACCTGCCTCCAGTGTACGTACTCACGCCGCCGCCGCCGCCCGCCCCGGCCTCCTGCCGCGAGCCGCCGCCCGCATACAGCCAGTGGTCAGTGTACACCTGCCTCCAGTGTACGTACTCACGCCGCCGCCGCCGCCCGCCCCGGCCTCCTGCCGCGAGCCGCCGCCCGCATACAGCCAGTGGTCAGTGTACACCTGCCTCCAGTGTACGTACTCACGCCGCCGCCGCCGCCCGCCCCGGCCTCCTGCCGCGAGCCGCCGCCCGCATACAGCCAGTGGTCAGTGTACACCTGCCTCCAGTGTACGTACTCACGCCGCCGCCCGCATACAGACAGTGGTCAGTGTACACCTGCCTCCAGTGTACGTACTCACGCCGCCGCCGCCGCCCGCCCCGGCCTCCTGCCGCGAGCCGCCGCCCGCATACAGCCAGTGGTCAGTGTACACCTGCCTCCAGTGTACGTACTCACGCCGCCGCCGCCGCCCGCCCCGGCCTCCTGCCGCGAGCCGCCGCCCGCATACAGCCAGTGGTCAGTGTACACCTGCCTCCAGTGTACGTACTCACGCCGCCGCCGCCGCCCGCCCCGGCCTCCTGCCGCGAGCCGCCGCCCGCATACAGCCAGTGGTCAGTGTACACCTGCCTCCAGTGTACGTACTCACGCCGCCGCCGCCGCCCGCCCCGGCCTCCTGCCGCGAGCCGCCGCCCGCATACAGCCAGTGGTCAGTGTACACCTGCCTCCAGTGTACGTACTCATGCCGCCGCCCGCATACAGCCAGTGGTCAGTGTACACCTGCCTCCAGTGTACGTACTCACGCCGCCGCCGCCGCCCGCCCCGGCCTCCTGCCGCGAGCCGCCGCCCGCATACAGCCAGTGGTCAGTGTACACCTGCCTCCAGTGTACGTACTCATGCCGCCGCCCGCATACAGCCAGTGGTCAGTGTACACCTGCCTCCAGTGTACGTACTCACGCCGCCGCCGCCGCCCGCCCCGGCCTCCTGCCGCGAGCCGCCGCCCGCATCCAGCCAGTGGTCAGTGTACACCTGCCTCCAGTGTACGTACTCACGCCGCCGCCGCCGCCCGCCCCGGCCTCCTGCCGCGAGCCGCCGCCCGCATACAGCCAGTGGTCAGTGTACACCTGCCTCCAGTGTACGTACTCACGCCGCCGCCCGCATCCAGCCAGTGGTCAGTGTACACCTGCCTCCAGTGTACGTACTCACGCCGCCGCCCGCATACAGCCAGTGGTCAGTGTACACCTGCCTCCAGTGTACGTACTCACGCCGCCGCCCGCATACAGACAGTGGTCAGTGTACACCTGCCTCCAGTGTACGTACTCACGCCGCCGCCGCCGCCCGCCCCGGCCTCCTGCCGCGAGCCGCCGCCCGCATACAGCCAGTGGTCAGTGTACACCTGCCTCCAGTGTACGTACTCACGCCGCCGCCCGCATACAGACAGTGGTCAGTGTACACTTCCCTAGAGATGTAACATATTCACGCATGTGTACGGCGATGTGATGACAGCCTGTTTTGAAGACTTCAGGTAAGAAACTCTACAGTTTTAACTTGTTATGTAAATATGTAGGTAAAAAAAAATAGAGTAATAATTAACAAAGTAAGAACAAAATAACTTATAGATAAACGTTGTCTTAAAAAAGTTATTAGGTTAAAAGTTACTAGGTTCAATCCCTGCCTCAGGACGTGAAATATTTCTAGTTTTATTCTATTTTAATTACTAAGTTACTAGGAAGTTTAGATAAATAATATTTTTTATCAAAATATTTGCAATTTTCATGATAAATTTACGTGTTTGGGAGCGGTCCGGGCGGGATGATTTTGTAATGTCAGAATTATTAGGTAAGTACCTTGTTACACATAGATCACTCGCAGTGCGGGACGGGCTGTGTAACAGGGTACATAAGAATTCTTACTACCAAGCCACCTCGCCTCGTCCCGCATTGCATTCGCCTTGCGCTCTGTGGGTTTTGACCTTTAAAGCTTCGTCACACAGAAAGCGGGTTTCGGCGTGAAATTCACGTCTCGTCTGGATCGCATACTTCCGGCATGCGAGTTATTATGACAATATATGGAACACAGCGTGTGGGCTGGCGCGCATCGTCGCGCTCAGCTTCACGCGGCGGTTGTTGTGGGGCGTCTCCCATATGTTCCCACAGAGGGAACGGCGCTGTCTGTCCGTGTGTCAGTACTTGTGTGTGTGCAGGTGTGTGCGGGCGCCCGGCGCGTGGTGCGAGCACTGCTGGCGGCCCGCGGCGCCCGCCCCGCCTCCGCGCCCGCCGCCGAGCCCGCGCTGGCCGAGCTAGCCGCCTGTGCCCGCGCCGCCGCGCTCTACGCCGCCGCCCTCACCGCGCGGGCCCAGGTGACCGCACACTACACACTAGCCCCCGCCCCGAGCCCGCGCTGGCCGAGCTAGCCGCCTGTGCCCGCGCCGCCGCGCTCTACGCCGCCGCCCTCACCGCGCGGGCCCAGGTGACCGCACACTACACACTAGCCCCCGCCCCGAGCCCGCGCTGGCCGAGCTAGCCGCCTGTGCCCGCGCCGCCGCGCTCTACGCCGCCGCCCTCACCGCGCGGGCCCAGGTGACCGCACACTACACACTAGCCCCCGCCCCGAGCCCGCGCTGGCCGAGCTAGCCGCCTGTGCCCGCGCCGCCGCGCTCCACGCCGCCGCCCTCACCGCGCGGGCCCAGGTGACCGCACACTACACACTAGCCCCCGCCCCGAGCCCGCGCTGGCCGAGCTAGCCGCCTGTGCCCGCGCCGCCGCGCTCTACGCCGCCGCCCTCACCGCGCGGGCCCAGGTGACCGCACACTACACACTAGCCCCCGCCCCGAGCCCGCGCTGGCCGAGCTAGCCGCCTGTGCCCGCGCCGCCGCGCTCTACGCCGCCGCCCTCACCGCGCGGGCCCAGGTGACCGCACACTACACACTAGCCCCCGCCCCGAGCCCGCGCTGGCCGAGCTAGCCGCCTGTGCCCGCGCCGCCGCGCTCTACGCCGCCGCCCTCACCGCGCGGGCCCAGGTGACCGCACACTACACACTAGCCCCCGCCCCGAGCCCGCGCTGGCCGAGCTAGCCGCCTGTGCCCGCGCCGCCGCGCTCTACGCCGCCGCCCTCACCGCGCGGGCCCAGGTGACCGCACACTACACACTAGCCCCCGCCCCGAGCCCGCGCTGGCCGAGCTAGCCGCCTGTGCCCGCGCCGCCGCGCTCTACGCCGCCGCCCTCACCGCGCGGGCCCAGGTGACCGCACACTACACACTAGCCCCCGCCCCGAGCCCGCGCTGGCCGAGCTAGCCGCCTGTGCCCGCGCCGCCGCGCTCTACGCCGCCGCCCTCACCGCGCGGGCCCAGGTGACCGCACACTACACACTAGCCCCCGCCCCGAGCCCGCGCTGGCCGAGCTAGCCGCCTGTGCCCGCGCCGCCGCGCTCTACGCCGCCGCCCTCACCGCGCGGGCCCAGGTGACCGCACACTACACACTAGCCCCCGCCCCGAGCCCGCGCTGGCCGAGCTAGCCGCCTGTGCCCGCGCCGCCGCGCTCTACGCCGCCGCCCTCACCGCGCGGGCCCAGGTGACCGCACACTACACACTAGCCCCCGCCCTGCGCTCTACGCCGCCGCCCTCACCGCGCGGGCCCAGGTGACCGCACACTACACACTAGCCCCCGCCCCGCCCCGCGCTCTACGCCGCCGCCCTCACCGCGCGGGCCCAGGTGACCGCACACTACACACTAGCCCCCGCCCCGAGCCCGCGCTGGCCGAGCTAGCCGCCTGTGCCCGCGCCGCCGCGCTCTACGCCGCCGCCCTCACCGCGCGGGCCCAGGTGACCGCACACTACACACTAGCCACGCCAGTTCACGTGACCGCTCACACTTGCCACAGTGGCCCTAGTCACACTAGCGACGACGAGCTAGCCCAACCTGACCATGCAACAAGACTCGTATACATCACAAGGAGTACAACTGAGACCCAATTCCACCAATAGAAATCAATTTTATGAGTAGGCCTAATTCTAAAGACACTTTCTAAATGTTATTATGGAAAAAAATAGCAATAATTTGATTAAACCAGTCAATCAAATTTAAATACATTTCAAAGAAACCATAGACAATTATAGATGACAGGTACTTCCTAAATACTGCATTTTATCACATTCAATTAGGTCGAAAATTGAGTGCACTTTTCTAAATGTCCAATTATATGACAGCCATCCTTTTCGTATTCATATTGAGAGAAAGAAATGCATTGAACTTAAATTAAGACTTAGCATGTGTTCTTCACAGTTAGGCCAATATCATCAAACAATACTTACTTACTCAGATTAAACATTATGAACTACAGTTGATACTGTTTTTTTTTCATAATATCGCAGGCGGACGCATCTTCCCTAGATGAGAATGCGAAGAAAGCCAGCAAAGACGCGATAGATAAGTTATTAGCAGAATGCGACCTCACGCGCACCACGCATGAAATACTTGAGCATTACCTACAGCTGGAGAGGTAGATATAATTCCTAATAATTTACAGTCCATTATTTATTATGTAGATTAAGCATAAACTTGATTGAAGTTAAAATTAATGATCTATAAAAAATTAGTCCTTCGAGCTGGATTGGGAAATATTACAAAAAAATATTCGAAACGAAATAAATTATTTCAAACAGGTACTTCTTGGAAGAAAATGTAAGCACGGCCCTAAAAATGGCGACGCCGCAGCCAGGCACCACTACATCCAGCCTCGTGGACGATTTATTCTTTATTGCCAGGAAGGCCATTAGGTAAGTTATACAGGCTACTTTTTTTATCATTGGTGACAAATATCTACCGAGGATTATTATGAGAATTTTGTAGAGGCAGGAAGATAATAAACGACAAAATTGCTCAAATTATGATGTGGTTAAAAGAGATTACAATCACGGGTTTTCTAGGTCACGCAAAACTTTGGAGTGTATTTAATTTATATGAAATCGTTGACCCGTTGTGTACCGACTAAAAAGTCATTTGAGTCTATGTTTCTTTACGATTCGGGCAGAAAAGGACAGATCCCTGGTGATATCATGTTTATAAAATGGTATGGCGGAATATAAACACACCTCAAACGCTTTACACCACAGAAAATTGCACAACTTCTTTTTCCGTCCCTCCTGTCTATCTGTCAAAATAAAACTTCTGACCTTGTTGATCTTATCGCCTCTTGTACCGCTAAGCGCGCGGAAAACTAATTAAATCTCTCCCGCGTGTGCTACAAAAAGCTAAAGTAAGCGAAGAAAGCCTCCTCGATCACCGACGTGAAGAGAGACAGAGAACCAGTGGCAGGTCAGGGTATTTCCTATACAGTCCACTTCTATCAAAATTACACACTATTGTTTTATTTTTACGCACATGTAACAACACAAAGAAAAGAGATGTTTCAAAAACATATGCAGTCCCGGTGTAAAGGGGACTGTATAGTTGGACTGTATAGGGATACTAATAGGGTTGAAAATAAAACCTCTAAGAGTACTTTGCTCTAAGTTTGGTAACAAATCGTCAAAGTGTAGTCGAATAATTTCAAATTTTTACAAACAAACTATGCATGAAAACGAATTCTTAGTATTTTTCCCGGATTCAGGAGATTTTTCTGATTTTTGAGATAGTGTACATATACCTGGCCGGATATGAAACATATCCTTTAGTGCCTCGTTTCTTTGTTGTACTTCCAGAACTTGTAATTTTTTACCAGCACATGTGTTCCCCCCTCCTTCATATAACATGGTTTCCTTCAAAAGAGGCGTGAACAAGCACTTTTTGGTTCGGCAAGGCGGAGGCGGCTAGAGCAGTGTCTAACTGCACTAGCTCTTTTTACCGCTTCACATCGGGTGGAGTCATTTGTCGTGCTTTCTGAATTAAAAAAGGGAACCTTATTAGGAAATCGTATTTCTGCGTCAAGTCTAATGGCCTGCGCAGACGACGGACTTTTCTCCGCGGCGAAGAAAAAAGTACGCTCCGCGAATAAAAAGTCCGCCGCGGATTTACCGCGAACTCAATGCACACGTTCGCATCGTTTATCGTCCTGCATACGTGCGTCACTCTCGAGCGCACAACACGGACTAAAGTCCGCCATGTTCATTGCTTCGCCTAGTCACACGAGTTCTATTTTTTTTCGGGGACTCCCCCGTCCTTTTGTACGGTCTGCTCTCTGCATGTCGAATTATTCGGGGGACTTTTTGTACGCGGTACTTTTGATCCCTCGTTTGTGTTACTCGATACAGTTGTAAGCGATCTATTTTAGCGGACAAAAATCCCTCGTCTGCGCAAGCTTTAAAAGTAAAGGTCGATCGATAGAACGTGTGAACAGTCCGTTACGTGACGTCCCCCAGACGCAGCGTGACGACTGGCAGCTTGGAGGCGGTGTGCGCCGTGCTCAACGACGCGGGCGCGCTGCTGGAGCGCGGCGCGGGCGAGCTACAGCGGCTGCTGCGGCCGCCCGCCGAGCCCGCGCCGCTGCCCGCCCCGCCCGCCGCCCGCGCCCACGCCCCGCCGCACCAGCCCGCCGGGGACCTCGCCGCGCAGCGGGACCTCTTCCTGGTCAGTCACCTTACTGACAAAATATGGCTCCTCACGCCTAGTTGGCTCGCCAATCATACACCGCGCTCTGTAGGAAACCCTCCGCTAACATTGGGAAAGTTGTATGCAAAAGAGATTTTGACAACAAGACACATTTAAGTTTGGACACTTTGGGGAATGGACATTTTGAAACCGTTGGATTTTTTGACAGTATAAATTCTGAATATTTTTAGTGCGTAGTTTTTAGGAATAATTGTGTTTTTATTAATTTTTAAATGCTTTGAGAGACATTTGTGCAGCATTTACGGGTAGAATAGACTTGAGTTGAGGCACATCGCATAAAAAACAAATTTAATTGTCAGGGGGTGTACAACGGAATCGTAAAATTTAACTAAGTCTTTTCAGTTCGTTTGTATCTTACTAGATGGCGTTGAACCCAAGTGAATCACGCTATTAAAGTTTGGTTTGAGATTGATATACTTGATTAATGTTTTTATAAAATCAATTATCCAAATATACCTGTCGTGTACTAAGTGGCTTTTTATTGCAAAGTACACCCTCGTAGACCTTGACGACCGACCTAGGTTTGTTCATGGTCCAGATGGTCCTTCGAGCCGGATTGGGTTTTATCGCTCAAACCATTGCCGGAAGTCGTCCAGACGGGTGCGCATTTTTTGGAGCATTATAAGGGGAGCTGAGGTAACTGGAATCAGGAAGCGGAACAAATCCAGGAAGTGAAACTGCTGCAGCAGAAGTCAGAGCTTGGTGGTGAATCCGGCTAGACTTCGAGAAGGTATCTTCTCAGGATCCTGAACCAGAGGCGAGACAAGGACGACGAGAGGTAAAAGGCGCACGTGAGTGAAAGAGACAACAAAGTGAGTGTTTGAACAATTTTTATTTTGTATCAAAGGAATTTAAACTTTATTCCAATAAGAAAAATAACTTACAAATTTCAAGATAATTTTGGACTTAAGAAATTTTCGAAGCAGTGAATTGGGACTTAGAATTTTTTAGATAAGTTTTGACTTTAACTAATTTTTAAGAAAATTGTAACTAACGGGGAACCTATGTCCGATTTTAAGTAGATTTATAATATTGTTAAACACTTAGAAAATTGACCGTATCTTTTGGACTTAGAATTTTATCCGATTTTATTTAAAATTAATAAAGTAGTTCTCAGATTTTAAAATTATCTTTCAATTTATATCTGTTACTGCTGCTTGATTGTCTGAAAAGTTAAATTTGATTGTTAAAAATGGAAAATGATATTAATTTGCAATATGACGTTTATGAAAAAATTACAAATGCATATAAAAATTATAAGAAATCTCCTAAAGAACGTATAACAGAGGCCTATTGTGAAACTAGATTAGAATCGTTGGAAAACCAGTGGTCAGAATTTACTAGTACCCATCGAAAGCTTGTGAAAATCTATGGTGTAGCATTAAGAGAAGATAGTTATACTAAGAAAAATGTTTATGAATTAGCCGAAGAAGTGTACGTTGATTATAAGACGGAAATTAAAGCTAAATTAATGGTATTTAAACAAAAATCGGTTAGCAAATCTCAAGTGACTGAAAAGTCAAGTGGTTCTAAGTACGAGCCTTTTAAGCTACCTAAAATTGTCATTCCTACTTTTTCGGGGAAATACACAGAATGGATCACATTCCGGGATCTGTTTACTTCCCTAATACATGACAATTCAAATTTAGACAACGTGCAAAAAATGCATTACCTTAAAAGTTCCTTAGCTGGTGAAGCAGAACAATTGCTCCGTCAAATACCCATTTCTGAAGCTAATTACGAACGATGCTGGAATCATTTAAAAGCCAGATACGATAATAAAAGGTACTTATCACATTATATTTTAAAGCGATTACTTAGTCAGAAAAACTTAACTATCGAGACTTCAAATGGTTTAAAAGAATTAATAGATACAACAAATGATTGTTTGAGTGGTTTAAACAACTTGGGTATAAATACGAGCAATTGGGATATTATAATAATCCACATTATTTGTTTAAAATTAGATGCTGAATCTAGGAAGCAATGGGAATTTAATATCACCAATAGTACGTCGTCTGAAGAGCTCCCTACTTTCAATCAATTTCAGGAATTTTTAACGAATCGTTACAGAGCACTAGAGTTTTTAGATACAAAAGTCTCAAGCAAATCACATTCAAATAGTAGCGCAAATAATAATGCGATAAAGTTCAAAGCTCTTCATGTAGGCAAATCCCAGTGTGCATTTTGTTCCGATTCTCATCGGGTAAGCATATGTAAAAAGTTTGCTAATCAGAATGTTGACCAACGTCGCAATTTCGTCCAAACCCAAGGGCTTTGTTTTAATTGCTTAGGTGCCAACCACGGAGCCAAGGCTTGCTTGCTTAATGTCAAATGTAGAATGTGTCACCGGCGTCATCATACTCTCCTTCATCCAAGCGGTAGAGAAAATGCTCAGGTCAGTGTTGTCAAAAGGGAATCAGACAGGTCGGATAATTCGAAAACGGAATTAGTGCCTATTACAGAGGCAGGTAAAATTGAAGGTGCATCAGCATTTGTGGCATGTAACTTCACGAATAAACATTTAAAAGCTGTTTTGTTAGCAACGGCGCTAGTACATGTTGAATCTAGCAACAGTACTAAGCAGGTATTGAGATCTTTGTTGGATCAGGGGTCTCAAGGAAATTTTGTAACTGAATCGGTGGTTAACGATTTGAAATTGAAGAGAACACCAGTTCGTGCTAAAATTTCAGGTGTTGGGGGTAACAAGGAATTGGTTTCAAAATCAACCGTCACACTTAAAATAATATCAAGGGTAAATCCTGAAATTTTCTTTACAGTACAAGCGTTTGTACTGAAATCCATAACTTCTTTCCTCCCGAGTAGAAAAGTAGGACAATTGGATTGTACAGAATTTCATGAAATCCAATTAGCGGATCCTGAATACTACCGGCCAAATAAAATTGATATTTTATTAGGTGCGGAAGTATACAGCCAAGTGATCCAAGAGGGAATACAAAAAACACCAAATGGTTCACTGGTCGCTCAAGCTACCAGTCTAGGCTGGATTCTATCGGGTGCTGTAGATTCACCAGTAGAGAATACTGGAGGTGTATTGGCATTACATTGTCAATCACAGGATAGTGACGAGATATTAAGAAAGTTTTGGGAAATCGAAGCTGGGATTGGTTTGTCAAAAGAGCAAACCTACACTGAAGAAGAAAGACAATGCGAAGAGTTTTTCGTTAAAACTACTACTCGTGATGATCAAGGTAGGTATGTAGTTAGGTTACCATTCAAAACGACCAATCCAGATTGTAAAAGAGGAGAAACTAGATCAATAGCGGAGAAAAGATTAAAAAGCTTAGAGAGAAGATTCGAGAAAGACCAAGAATTCCAAAAAAACTATGGAATGGTAATTGAAGAATACTTAGAAATGAATCATATGGTAGAAATCAAGGAACCTGATCAAAGGAAATATGAGTCTGTCTATTTGCCCCACCACGCCGTCGTTCGAGAAGATAAAGATACAACAAAAGTCAGGGTCGTATTTAATGCATCTCAACGAGGTCTTAACGGCGTATCCTTAAATGACACTTTGCTGGTTGGACCAACAATACAACCCGATCTAAGACATCTCGTCCTTCAATGGAGATTATCCCCAATATGTTTAACAGCGGATATTATCAAGATGTATCGCCAAGTTAAAGTTCATACGGACGATACAGATTTCCAACGGCTTTTGTGGAGAGACAAAGAAACTGGCAACGTAAAAGACTACAAACTTCTTAGGGTAACGTTCGGCACCGCCTCTGCTCCTTTTTTGGCAGTGAGAGCACTACAACAAGTAGCTGTAGATGAAGGAATGAAATATCCACTTGCTGCTGAAAAAGTGAAGGAATGTTTTTATATTGATGATTATATGGGAGGGTGTGAATCTGTTACAGAAGGAATAGAAATTTATTATCAATTGAAAGGTTTACTAATTGAGGCAGGCTTCCAATTGCAAAAATGGGCCAGTAACGATGAAGAATTACTGAAAATGATAAAAAAAGAGGAAGAGGAAGATACATTAAGGATAAAAGGTGAAAGATCTAAGGATGGGATAGATATAAAAACTGATAAAACTGTAAAAATACTCGGACTTACCTGGGAAAGACACGAAGACTATTTCCGGTACAAGGTTGAACTCTCTGACCTGCAACCACCTATAACTAAAAGAAAAATACTCGCTGATATTTCACGCCTTTTTGATCCTTTGGGCTGGGTCACACCATGCATAATTGTAGCAAAAGTCATGATTCAAAAACTGTGGATAGCCGGGGTAACATGGGACGAGCAGGTACCTAAAGAAATAATAAGTGAATGGTTGACTTACCGTGAAAACTTGAAGGACATAACAGAAGTAAAAATTCCTCGATGGATGGGCACGAAGTCATCTGACATCAGACGAGAGGTGCACGGCTTCTGCGATGCTTCCAAGATGGCATACGCTGCTGTGATCTACCTTCGAGTTATTGATTCGGATGGAAATGTCAACGTATCGTTGATAGCGGCCAAATCCAAGGTCGCTCCTATTAAGCAAGTATCTATACCAAGACTCGAACTTTGTGGTGCGGTCGAACTGACGAGATTAATGGTAGAAGTTTCAAAAGTGTTGAAGATAGAGAGCACAAATCTGTACGCGTGGACAGACTCAACCGTAGTATTGGCTTGGCTTAACAGCTTACCCAGCCGCTGGAAAGTCTTTGTGGCGAATCGGATTTCCGAAATACTTACCCATTTGAATCCTCACCAATGGTCACACGTTAAGACCACAGATAATCCAGCTGACTGCGCGTCCAGAGGAGTCTCGCCGGGGGACCTGAAAAATAAACAAATTTGGTTAAATGGACCTACATTCCTATTAATGAAAGAAATAACATATAATAAGCCAAGTGAGTTAAAGACAGAAGAAGAAGCTATAAAAATTCATACGTCAACTATAGAAGACGATACTACGTGGAAAGATTATTCAACATTAACAAAATTAATTAGAGTTAGCGCATACTGTCGAAGATTTTTACAACTGCGGAAACAAGAATCAGAAAGATTAAAGGGTTATTTAACATTAAATGAATTACGAGAAGCATTAGAAGGGTGTGTTAGAGTAGATCAAAATAAACATTTTCAAGAAGAAATAGAAGCCATACGTAAAGGAATAGTTTTAAAAAGGAACAGTCCTTTATATTCTTTGAACCCAATTATAGACAAAAAAAATTTGTTAATAGTGGGCGGAAGGTTAGACCTATCTAAATTGGATGTTAATAGAAAACATCCCATGATAATGGCAAAAAAATCGACACTTACCAATTTAATAATTTGCGATGCACATCATCAAACACTACATGGAGGTCCTCGGTTGACTCTAGCTTATCTGCAAAACAAATTCTTTATAGTAGGCGCGAAGCAATTGGTAAAAGCTTTTGTTCGAAAATGTGTCATATGTACTAAGCAAAGGGGATGTACTTACAAACCGTTGATGGGACAGCTTCCTCCAGCAAGAGTCACTCCAGCTCGACCATTTCTTTCAAGTGGTGTTGATTTTGCCGGTCCTATCCAAATGCGAACGTCGAGAGGCCGAGGCTACAAATCTTACAAAGGCTACATATGTTTATTCGTGTGCATGTCCACAAAAGCGGTACATATTGAAGCCGTCAGTGATCTCACAGCTCACGGTTTCCTGCAAGCATTTAAGCGGTTTGTTGCCAGGAGAGGCCGATGTACCGATATTTGGAGTGACAACGGCACCAATTTTGTAGGAGCTGCAAAAGAAATCCACAAACTGTTTTCGGCAGAAAAGGCAAGCATTTTACCTGAAATTGCGGAATCTTTGGCAAACCATGAAACGTCTTGGCATTTCATACCTCCACGTGCTCCCAACTTTGGCGGATTGTGGGAAGCAGGAATTAAATCACTAAAATTTCATCTCAATCGCGTAATCGGTGCCTCTACTCTAACATATGAGGAGATGTCGACTGTATTAGCTCAAATAGAGGCGTGTTTAAATTCTCGACCAATGTCTCGACTAGATGGAGATTCCCTTGAGAACATCGAAGTGCTGACGCCAGGGCATTTCTTGGTAGGTGAAGCGCTGCTTGTTTCACCAGATCATAATTATGAGGTGTCGAATGTAACTTCGCTTAAGAGATGGCAATACACTCAACGCATGGCACAAGAGCTCTGGCGGAAGTGGTCACGGGAATATTTAAATCAATTTTTCCATAGGTACCGTTGGGCCACGCAGGCTCCACCGCCAGAAGTAGGAGACATCGTGTTGATTAAAGAAGACGGCCTTCCTCCAAGTCGTTGGCTTTATGGTAAAATTATAGAGACACATCCTGGCAATGACGGAATTACGAGGGTGGTCACCTTAAAAACTAAAAATTCTATTATAAAAAGACCCATGAATAAGCTATGTATTTTACCTATTGCTCAATGAAATGAAACCAATAAAATAGGTATTTGACTTTTAAATGATATCTAGCTCGTTTCGTTTCGAATCGTCCGTTAGATTGTTATTTGGTTTTACTAGTGATCAAGTTGTTAAACTAACTTATAGATGGTGAACTTGATTTTTGCTGCTAAATTTTCAAGGTGTTAAGTAGTATATTTACCAATATACGTAAGAACTATACATGTATTTGGTTTAAGTTCATTCATCTTCAGCGTCCTATTAAATTGAATTGTACAACTATAACTTTTGTGCTCGTCAAACTTATATGTAAAACAGTTTTCATAAGTATTGTGTAAGGACGAAAGAGCAATTCGTCCTTAGTGGGCGGTAAATGTACAACGGAATCGTAAAATTTAACTAAGTCTTTTCAGTTCGTTTGTATCTTACTAGATGGCGTTGAACCCAAGTGAATCACGCTATTAAAGTTTGGTTTGAGATTGATATACTTGATTAATGTTTTTATAAAATCAATTATCCAAATATACCTGTCGTGTACTAAGTGGCTTTTTATTGCAAAGTACACCCTCGTAGACCTTGACGACCGACCTAGGTTTGTTCAGGGGGGAATGAATGAATTGCAGGCCCACATAAACGAGGCGGAGGCGGGCGGCGAGTGGTCGGAGCGTCTGGCGAGCGAGGCGTGCGAGTGGGCGGCGCCGCTGGCGACGAGCTGCGCGGCGGGCGACAAGCTGCGCTCGTGCGCCGCGGGGCTGGGCGCCGCCGCCGCCGCCTACCGCGCCGCCCACCACGCCGCCCTGCGCGCCATGCTGGCCGCCCTACGCCCGCGCCTGCACGCCTGGGCCGCGCACGTGGCCGCGCCCGCCACAGGTGACCCCCGCCCCCCGCGCCGCCCACCACGCCGCCCTGCGCGCCATGCTGGCCGCCCTACGCCCGCGCCTGCACGCCTGGGCCGCGCACGTGGCCGCGCCCGCCACAGGTGACCCCCGCCCCCCGCGCCGCCCACCACGCCGCCCTGCGCGCCATGCTGGCCGCCCTACGCCCGCGCCTGCACGCCTGGGCCGCGCACCACGCCGCGCCCGCCACAGGTGACCCCCGCCCCCCGCGCCGCCCACCACGCCGCCCTGCGCGCCATGCTGGCCGCCCTACGCCCGCGCCTGCACGCCTGGGCCGCGCACCACGCCGCGCCCGCCACAGGTGACCCCCGCCCCCCGCGCCGCCCACCACGCCGCCCTGCGCGCCATGCTGGCCGCCCTACGCCCGCGCCTGCACGCCTGGGCCGCGCACCACGCCGCGCCCGCCACAGGTGACCCCCGCCCCCCGCCCCCGCGCCGCCCACCACGCCGCCCTGCGCGCCATGCTGGCCGCCCTACGCCCGCGCCTGCACGCCTGGGCCGCGCACGTGGCCGCGCCCGCCACAGGTGACCCCCGCCCCCCGCGCCGCCCACCACGCCGCCCTGCGCGCCATGCTGGCCGCCCTACGCCCGCGCCTGCACGCCTGGGCCGCGCACCACGCCGCGCCCGCCACAGGTGACCCCCGCCCCCCGCGCCGCCCACCACGCCGCCCTGCGCGCCATGCTGGCCGCCCTACGCCCGCGCCTGCACGCCTGGGCCGCGCACCACGCCGCGCCCGCCACAGGTGACCCCCGCCCCCCGCGCCGCCCACCACGCCGCCCTGCGCGCCATGCTGGCCGCCCTACGCCCGCGCCTGCACGCCTGGGCCGCGCACCACGCCGCGCCCGCCACAGGTGACCCCCGCCCCCCGCCCCCGCGCCGCCCACCACGCCGCCCTGCGCGCCATGCTGGCCGCCCTACGCCCGCGCCTGCACGCCTGGGCCGCGCACCACGCCGCGCCCGCCACAGGTGACCCCCGCCCCCCGCGCCGCCCACCACGCCGCCCTGCGCGCCATGCTGGCCGCCCTACGCCCGCGCCTGCACGCCTGGGCCGCGCACCACGCCGCGCCCGCCACAGGTGACCCCCGCCCCCCGCGCCGCCCACCACGCCGCCCTGCGCGCCATGCTGGCCGCCCTACGCCCGCGCCTGCACGCCTGGGCCGCGCACCACGCCGCGCCCGCCACAGGTGACCCCCGCCCCCCGCCCCCGCGCCGCCCACCACGCCGCCCTGCGCGCCATGCTGGCCGCCCTACGCCCGCGCCTGCACGCCTGGGCCGCGCACCACGCCGCGCCCGCCACAGGTGAATGAATATTGCTCGCACTTGTGGGATGGCTCCGCCAAGTACCTACTCGATGCCCTGGACAGATTGCAGCGTCGTGCTGTCCGTATCGTTGGCGATGTAAAGGTCACCAACAACCTTGAGCCTCTGCAATTGCGTCGAGACATTGCGTCGCTCAGCGCCTATCGGCTATATCACGGAGAGTGTTCTGAAGAGCTATTTGACCTTATCCCACCTTCCCCCTTCCTACTCAGGAGCACGCGTGCCGGTCTTCGGAGTCATCAATTCACTGTCTCCACCTCAACATCACGTACAAAGAAATTTAGTAGCCCTTTTCTTTGTCGAACTTCTAGAACTTGGAATTCTTTGCCAGCACATGTGTTCCCTCCTTCCTATAACATGGGTTCCTTCAAAAGAGGCGTGAAAAAGCACCTTTCGGGCCGGCAAGGTGGAGGCAGCTAGAGCAGTGTCTGAACTGCACTAGCTGTCTTCGCATATGGACTCTTCTTACTGCTTCACATCAGGTGGTGTTGAGTCATTTGTCGTGCTTTGTATAAAAAAAAGAAAAAAAAAAGAATTAATATAATAATGATCATTATGAGTAAGCAATAATACTTGTATGCAGATGAGTCGGATGAGGACGCGGATGCGCTGCCGCTGGCGCTGGACACACTGCTGGAGGAGCTGCGCACCCATCTCTCGGCGACCACGGCCGACGCCGTCATGACGGACCTGCTCACAGAGCTGGCCGCCCGCGTCGACGCGCGCATCCTACAGAACCACTACGACAGGGTGAGCACTCTCATATTATGGTGAGGTAAAAGCATTCATAATTTATTTGACGGCTTCACAACCCTTTATCTGGCTATATATTTTTGCATCTTTAAAAGAGTTTAACTTGTTATATTCCTAAAGTATTATTGTAACACATACGAGTATTAACATTTATTTTATTAGTGTTTTTTTTTTATACTTGATGACAAACAAGCTGACGGCCCAACCTGGTGGTAAGCGGTTACCGCCTGCTATAGACACCTGTGATAACAAAGAAAAATCACTTGATATTGCAGGTGCTTCATCATCCTGAAGCCTTAAATCAAGTGCCGTCCATGAGCAGTAATTACACTAGGTTACTAGGTTCTCCTGCGGCCAAGTCCCGGGACGCATTCGCAGGAAACTGGAACCGGTGAACCACCTGAGATGGTGATTAAAGTCTCCAGGGATGCCTCTTGTGTTGTCGTCTGCTACATTTAGTTTGGTGAGCACCCAGCGCCACCCTTCTATCTTGATGTTTTTCTCAAGTTCTGCTATTTTGTGGGCCACAAATGGTTTGTATGACCTCGCCCCGGTCTTCAGCCACGTTAGTGCGGTCTTGATAATCTGGTGAAGATGCTGGCCTCTGGATTTCTATTATGTTCTATCACGCAGTTGGCTTTTCTGTTCCCCGTTCCCCTCTTATCTTCGACCCGCCAATAATGCACTGCGGAATAGGCGAGTTCGCTGGCGTAAACGAAGATGTGAAGCTGCACTCTTCTTCCATTGCTGTATCATGGAATAGATATTTTCTTTATTTCTTCTTCTTGGTATATCCAGTGACGCCACTTGGTCACGAAGTCATCATCAAGACGATTATCCCAACCTATACCTTTCTTCCAGATCTCTTGTAGTATCTGCTTGGCTTTCATTGTGATTGTGGGTTCAACTGCAACGTGTCCGTCTACATTCTCCATTGAAGCCGTCGCAGTACTTCGGATGACTTGCGTAGGTCGAAGTGAGCTCGTTTGTGTATTTAACGAACTACGACTTGCTGTTTGTACCGCCGTCTCAAGCTTTGAATGTAGTCGTCCATGTAGTGGTTCTTTTTTATGGCAGCTGCTGTAGTATTCGATGAAGTCTTTGGCGTTCTTATTTTTGACAAATATTGCCGTAGTTGGTGGCTCCAAATATAAGTAAAGTCATCCTATATTCTTATACTTCTTTTGTTCTATCCCCATCTCTTCACGTACCTCAGTGCATGTCTAACTTCTGGCTGTATATTGATTTGAAGGAACATTTTAGCGATGTCTGCTGAAACCGCTATTTGATGTTGCCGTAGTCTCATTAACGTGCTTGGAATGCAATAAGTCCGGGCCGGTAAGAGCTGTTTATGTTATTGCCACTTATTAGAGGTTATTATAATGGGTAAAAAACGAGCCTTAGCGTGCAAATTTTTTTTTTTTTTTTTTCGTCTACCTGCTTTGTGGAATACTCTTGTTAGTGCTAAGAATAAACTGTTTTAAAATTATTTAAAAGTAACTTTTCACTATTATCACACATAAATCACAATTCTTTACGAACCCTAGTGCTGTGCAATTGTAGTAAACACAATTGGTTGGATCTTCGAAGATTTATTTACAAAAAAGTGCTGTGGTATTTTGACTATTGTTTTTTAACAGAAGCAAACATACTTGAAGAAATTTTTGTCTGGATGCATAGTAGGCGTTTGCTGTGAGTACATTGCAGACCAAAACCATTTAGAAACAGTGAAATTTTTGCATAGTGTTACATTTTAAAATAATACTATCTACAGTATGCGCCATCTATTGTCACCAACCTGAAGCAACGTGTACCGGTGTTAAGATACGAACCTTCTAACAGTGCTTTGTACTGTCACCGATCGTGTGCTCCGTTCGGGTCTTGGATGTTTGTTATATGTTGTGATAGGTGGCAGCAGCTGTCATAATTTTAACCAATATTATAAATGAATTTGACACTTACGTGGTGTAAGTTGATTGGATTATAAAGAAATTACAAAGGTGAAACTTTGATACCCCATATTGAATAGTCTTGATATTTAAATATACAAATAAATATTATAAAATAGAAATAAACAGGATGAGTTGTGTTGGATGTTCTGGATCTCTTGAAGCTAACAATTTTTTGAAATGTAATGCATGCAAATCTAGTTATTGCTTGCTTTGTCTAAATATTGACAGAGAACACGCATCACAGTTAGACGGGAATCATCTTGCCTCACTGAAATGTCCTTCCTGTGTAAATAATGTATCTCGACGTAAAAAGAGTCCCAACCTCGGTACTGGCGGCAGCGCCGGCGCGACAACCAATCGCATGAGCTTGGGCGGGTCATGCGCCAGTGCTTCGGATCAGGTGGCCCTTACGCTGGAGAGCATTGGTGCGCTTCTGGACCAGAAGCTCTCTCTTCAATCGACAGCAATGAGGGACCTTCGTGATGCAATAAATGAGGATATACGCTGCATGATTACTGCCGAGCTCAATACAGCCGTTCAACGTATCGAAAATGATTTTACAAAAACTACAGACTTCATTTTAGAGGAACAAAAGGAATTAAAACAGAAAATTGCAGAACGGGATGATACTATACAAGCATTACAATCTGAACAGTTATGTCTACAAAAAGAAATCCATAATCTAAACGCTCGATTGAGTACTATTGAGAAAATATCACGTGATCACAATATCGAGATTCAGCTTGTGCCTGAACGTCGTTCTGAGAATGTGCTTAGCATTTTTAAAAACATCTGCAGCGCAATTAATACACCTATAGTCGACACAGAAATCAAGGCTTGTCGAAGAGTCGCAAAAATTAATTCAACAAGTGACAGACCGAGAAACATATTGGTGACATTGTCATCACCTCGTCTACGAGATACGATTCTTTCTTCAGTGCACCGATTTAATAAAGCTCATCCATCCGAGTTGCTTGGCTCTACGCACGCCGGAATCCATGGCGAGACCAGAAGAATTTATGTCACAGAGCATCTTTCTCCCGAATGCAAAAAACTTCATGCTGAAGTTAGAAAATTCGCTAATGATAAAAAATATAAGTTTGTATGGGTCAGGTATGGTCGTGTTTACTTACGTAAAGATGAAAGTAGTAATGCAATACATGTTAAGAACGCTGAGATTCTAAAACAATTATAAATTTCAATCTTCTTCCTTAAGTTGGTTTTGTTATTTGGTTTCTTTTAGTATTTTTTAATGAATAAAGTTACATTATACTATCAGAATGTTAATAGAATACGTACTAAGCTAAATGATATTTATCTAAACATTTTGAACTCTGATTTTGATATAATATGTCTAACAGAAACTAATTTTAATGACAGTATTTTTGACGGTGAAATAATTGATAATAGGTATCATATATTTCGTCGTGACCGCTGTAGCACATCTTCTAGAAAGGGGGACGGTGGTGGAGTGGTCATCGCCACAAAAAAGTGTATGAATGTGGTTCGCCAATCGGCTTGGGAAACTGGGATGGAGGTAGTCTGGGTGACTATTTATCCTGAATGTAAGAGGGATTGTACAATCAATTTATGTTGTTGTTATTTACCAAATTACCTTTTGAACAGTGAGATTGAGGATTTCTATAATAAGTGTCAAGAAATAATATTGAACTCTGGGGAGAACTGTGAGTTCTTGCTTGTCGGTGACTATAACACGCGCAACATAACTTGGAATCAATCCTTAGACAGTGATAGCAACATACTTACGCCTGAAAGCCCTCTGGATCAGCGAGCTCAGTTGCTTGTAGAGCTTATGTGTACAGGTAATTTACAGCAATTTAATAATATTCCTAACATTAATAACCGTTTCTTGGACTTGATTCTCTCAACCAAGAGTCAGTTGAGTGTGTCTGAAGCTACTGATGCTTTGAGTCGCTTGGATCGTCATCATCCAGCATTGTTAGTGGATATTATATGCACTAGATATCACTATAAGGTCTCTGCTTGTCCTACATTACGACCCAACTTTAGGAAGGCTGATTATATAAAAATTAAGACCGACTTAGCTAACGTTAATTGGGAGGGACTCCTATCAGCGTCAGATATTGATACTTGTGTGAATATTTTTTATTCTGAAATAGAAAAAATTATTTTAAAGTCAACTCCGCTTAAAAAGGACGATTCTTATAGATACCCTTCTTGGTACAGTCACGCCCTTAAGTGCTGTCTTGCTGAGAAAGCGAAGTTCCACAAAAAGTTTAAATTATTTAGCAATCCTCGTGATATGGACACATACTCAATGTTACGTTCGAGATGCAAAATATTAATAAAAGCGTGTTACGCTAGTTACGTAAAATCCGTAGAAGACTCACTAGAGGGAAACATAAAAGCCTTTTGGCGTTTCGTAAATAATAAAAAGGGTCATGCTAGCATTCCACAAACGGTGTCATATAATGATAAATTGTCCTCCAATCCTCAGGATGTATGTGAACTTTTCTCCCAGTATTTTGGGTCAGTCTATAAGGAGGGTAGTGGCAGCAGTGATGCCTGCGCAGGAAATGGATCTTTTAGGGATGATATCTCTAGCAACGCCATCTCTACCGTCTCCATTAGCAGAGAAGACATCGCAAAGAAACTCAAACAGTTGGATGCAGATAAGAGTGCAGGCCCTGATAGAATTCCTCCGCTTTTTGTTAAGACTTGTGCTGACGAACTTAGTATTCCTTTGAGCATACTATTCAGCAAGTCCCTTTTAAATGGAGTCTTCCCTACGGTTTGGAAATCTGCACACGTTATCCCTATTCATAAATCGGGTGCTAAGTCTCGTTGTGAGAATTATAGACCTATCAGCATACTATCATGCATTCCTAAGCTCTTCGAATCCCTGGTATACGATCATCTTTACAGTCACGTTAAGGGTAATCTATCTGAGAAACAACATGGTTTTGTTAAAAAAAGATCAACTGTCAGTAATTTGCTAGAGTATAAATCATTTATTTGTAAGGTGTTTTCAGTGGCGGGGCAGGTAGATTCAATTTACACAGATTTTTCTAAGGCATTCGATAGGGTTGATCACCGATTGCTGTGCTATAAATTGTCTTTATATGGTATTCATGGAAGCTTGTATCGATGGATATGTTCTTATTTAAATAATAGGAGTCAACTTGTTGCAATAAGAGGTTACGTATCTTCACCTATTTCTCAGAGCACTGGTGTCCCGCAAGGGTCTCACCTTGGACCCTTGTTTTTCATAATTTTCATAAACGACCTTATCAACAGTCTTTCATCTTCATGTCTCTTGTATGCCGACGATTTAAAATTATTTGCGAAAGTCGACAACGTTAGTGATTGTCTGGCTTTACAGAGGGACCTTAATGTTATTACTGACTGGTGTCAAGACAATCTTATGACTCTTAATATTGGGAAGTGTTTTGTTATCAGTTTCACTAAAAAGCGTCATAGGATTCTTTTTAATTATTGTCTATCAGGTCAAGTTCTTGAACGCCGTTCTGTGGTAAGAGACCTTGGGATTATCTTTGACGAGGAATTATCATTCCGGCCTCATTATGAATATATTGTTAACAGATGCAATAGTTTACTAGGCTTTGTTGCGAGATCCACGAAATCCTTTAGAAGATCGCAAAGTTTCCTCTGTATTTATTACTGCTTAGTAAGAAGTATTCTAGAATATGGATGTACCATTTGGTCACCTTTTTATTCAATTCACATAAGGAATTTAGAACGAGTGCAAAGCAAATGCTTGAGAATTTTATCTTTTCGTTGTAACCAGAGTCGTTCATTAACTAGTTATGCTAGGAGATGCGAACATTTTGGTGTGACGACGCTTGAAGTACGGCGAAAGCAATATGACTTGATCTTGTTACATAAAATTCTTCACTCTGAAGTGGACTCACCTGCTCTTCTAACGTCTTTAAATATTAACACGTATTGCAGATCCCGGACTTCAAAACCATTTGCATTACAAATCTACAAAAATAACACCTCTTATTATAACCCCCTGTCAAGAATGTGTCGATTATACAATGACTTATCGTGTAGTGATGGCAACAGCAATATTGACATTTTTAATCCTAGTCTCGCTTGTTTCAAGCGATGCGTTAGGTCTGCACTCCATCCAGTTTTCTAATATAATTTCTAATATATTCTATCATTTATTGCAACCATAAAGTAGTACATAGGTGTTAAACATAATTATACAGATCACATTAGGGACCCTGTCGAGCATCGATGGGTAGATGAGAGGACGACGCTACCGACGTCTTACTCATTTAACAATTTCCAATTCTTTAAACTTATGTGTGTTCATGCATTTGTGTAATAAAATAGAGATAAATATAAACAGAAACTCTTAACTTTTAATCTATTTTGTCGTTTATATGTAATATATTTGGGTGTGTGTATATATATATAACATTTACGTAGTTACGCTCATGATAATTTGTTATACATTTGAGTTTGGAGTTGATTGTAACAATAATTGATGTATTCCACTTGTTTTACTTGGTGCTGCTGTGTGCACATACTTTGGCTTATTGTCTAGTTATAAAACTATGTAATCAAATAATTAAATGTAATAGTGACTGTAAGCTGTTCTGTGTACCTAATAAATAAATAAATAAATAAATAAATAAATAAATAAATGTGTAGTGCTCGCGAAAATGTAAGACAATACTATGAGCCTTAGCGACTTTTGTAATAGTATCAGACGAGTGTTTTAGTTACATTATAATATTAAATCATTAAATCTTTATAATGAACATTATTTTGTAAATTTTTGGGAAGATTATGAAATTGGACTATGTAGATAGGTTTCATGACTTGTATGTGCTGCTATTAACTATTAGAATTACGCGTTTTATTTAAATTTGTGACAAATAATTAGTCGACTTTATTGATTTGACTTCGAATATTTACTTTTATTAATAAAAACTAATTGCCTCTAACATAACTTGTCTATTTAGATTATAAGGAATTACTTAGATTAGAGAATTGCAGTTATTTTAGTGCGTATGTGTAAAATTTATGAAGCGTACGTTTATCTGTACATATTTATTTTCACTATTTCCTTATCGCCTTTTGGTTTTAGAGGCAATGTTCGTTCTTTGTGATAGACTCTATCGATCGGTGTCATAATAACACAGGTTGATAATTTTCTAAATTTGGCGGGTTTGATTCCCGGCTCAGGTAGGTAACTTTTGATAAATATTTTAATGCAGTTAATTGTTACTTCTAAAAACAAAGGAATGACCTTGGAGTACAATTTGCATACTTAAATATATAGGATACTTTCTTTCCGGGGGGTATTGGTTTGGCTCAGTCTGCATACAGGGGTGGTGCCGACAATACAACAATAAATTAAAAAATGGTCTATATTAGTTCATAGAAATGGTTTCCAAGTTCAAATGCATGTTATTCATTCGATAATTTGTTAACGTTTGTATGAAGTAATGCAGCCAATATTATATTATCTCATAGAAACGTCATGAAATTATCAAACGAATAAGATATACTTGAAAGCCTTTAGTCACATAAAGTCCACTATATCAAAATGTCCCCTCTATCAAGATGACCGCGGTGTCAGAATAGCAAAACATTTTAATGGGTAATGTTTGAGTTGGTGGTGGTGACGGGCTTGTATGTGTTGCGTGTGTGGGCAGGCGGGCGCGCTGGGCGTGGAGCGTCGCGTGCGTCGGCTGGCGGCGTGGGCGGGCGGCGCGGCGGGCGGCGCGCGCGAGCGGCTGGCGCGCCTCACCGCCGCCGCCGCCGTGCTCGCGCTCGAGCGGCCGCAGCACCTGCGCGACGTGCGCGCGCCGCCGCCGCACGCCCGCGACCTACTGGCGCGCAGGTACTAGCCTACGTCCTCAATCAACTATTTACGCACATACAGCGCTTACAAACGAACCGAATCAACAAGACGTAACCAACAAGGGTTATTGTGACGTCATGAAGCCGTGCTAACGCTTCTCACGAAAAAGAGGTAGTGCAGTGTGTACGCAAATGTCAAATTTGAGGTTATGACATAGTTTCCGAGAAATGTTCTAAACACTGTATATAAATAAATAAATAAACTGAATATTTTATATAAATAATAAAACATTTAATTTACAGAACGGACTTCAAAATGGAAGAAATCAAGCGATTGAAGCTGTAAATAGAAAAGCGAGAAAGTGTTTTTGTGTATTAAGAATAAATGTATATCTTATATAAAATAATATATTAAATTAATCATCCAATATAAAACTGATTATATTTATTATAAATTGTGTTCCTTCTACGTTACCCTTAAATACTCCCTAAGCATGAAAACTATCAGTGCACGTAATAAAATAACTTGGTGTTATGGTTTCAAATAAATAAAAGAAAACCTCTTAAAACATTGCATTAACATTTATTTCGAAAAAGATTACATAAATACTGATGATGGTACGTTTCGTGCATATTCAACATTATTCTCTCTTAATAAGTGATACAAAATATATTACATTTTTGTGTAGTAGTACGCGACAGCCAAGGAATGTGGTTGCAATAGTTTACATATATTGTTTTTCCTATTTACTTTACTTTAAGGTAATATTTTATGAGTAATTTTAATGGAATGTCATCCCTAATTCTTCCAATAAACTATTAAAACATGAATGTCGATAACTTATTAACCAAACATCTGTCATCACTAGAAATTCGTACTCCGGCGATGTCGCGTACTATAGAGTAATTAAATTATAAGGCACTAGTGCGTTAGGGCATACAAATAGATAGTATAAAGTTTATTGATATTTTTGTTCGTTGTAAATACATTTCATTGGTTACTCATAAAAACAGTAAAATGCGTTAAAAATGTAAATGCTTAACAGAAATCAAACATACAAAACTTAATACAATAGTTAGTACGTGATATTTACATTAGACAGTGACGAATAGGAAATAATGTATGTAAATTTTAAATTGTATAAAAATAACACATTTCATATGTATACAGGGGGTAAAGGGAAAACCCTTTCGTAAACGAAGGCAGACGACCATGCTGGCCATTCTAAACACTAGTTAATTAAAAAATTTAAATCGCGAAATACCTCTGCTGTTTCATACTAATAGATCGTGGCGGTATGACTTTTATCCCTTTGCTTAGTGATATGCCGACGGGCCAATTTAAGATCGGCCTTTGAAGCATAAAACGTAGGAGAATGGCAAGTCGTGTTTAGGGTTTTAAGGACTGCCATGTTTTTGTTTCTGAGAGCGTTCCCTTACACCCGGTATATTAAGAAGTGCAATTCATTTCATAGCAATAACATAACAACATATTGTAATGTAGAGCTATAAAATATAACAATATTTATTAACAATATTATGTATGTGAAAATTATGGCCAACTGAAACAAAACAGGTCTATAATATTCTAGCGTCTTTCATACGCTATTGTCTTCACATGCCAGTTGCCCCGCGTACAAATAGATACTATTATTTCTCAATATATATAAAAATCACCCTGACATGAAATTTGTTAATAAACCACGCTGTGGATTCATAATGGTGCTGTTCAATAATAGCAAATCAACCCTTATCTAAATATAACAATCACAAGGTACACTATAGTAAACCATGACTTTAAACAGTCAAATAAATATTGGCATTGAAAATGGCAACTCATGTATTCACCCTGTATATAAAAGATAGGGGTACTGCCCAACGCCGCATCAAAGTTTAGACGCTTTCATTGGACAACAATTGGACAAAATGAATATGTGGCACCATTCACAATGCCTTATATTTTATTTGACAGTATTTAGATAGAATCATTGTTAAATATAGTTATTAGTAAAAAAAATAACCAGTAAGTAAGTAATTAAGTATTACACGAACAAATCCAACAAAGCCTGTTAACAGAATACAGCACCCAAGCACAATGCTATGGACATTGGATCGACTTTATTCGGTCACAATACAAGGGGTTTTCCAATGGTACACTTGGTGTGTGTTTACCTATACAAAACACTCAAAGCGATAAAATACAAAATATTAGAAATATCAGTCGCTTATGAATACAATAAATTCATTTGAACACAAATATTGTTAAGAATGTCAATTAAAATCATTAATAACACCTTATGCTATGATACGTATAACATTACTGATTTTTCGGATGACACACATGAGTCACATGCGCGTCACGAGCGTGACTCAAAGATCAACGAAGTTGTAAATATTTCATTAACAAAGTAACGCACTTGCAATGACTGCAATACAGAAACATTCCTGAATTAAAGATATATGTACCAAAATTCCTGAATTAAAGATATATGTACCGTGTACCAAAATAATATGGCCATTTATAATACAATACTTTTTACATAAAAATATAGCGAATTAATTTTTTGTTTTTATACATATAATTAATATAGATTGATTTGTCATTTCGATTTATAATTAGTAAAAAAAATTGAGCATACATTTATAGATATTCTTGTCATGCTTAACGCACACACTCAACTGCAAGCACATATAAAATTAATTTAACGAAATATTGTATCAACAACACAGATAAACTTACAAAAAAAAATGCGAACAATATGAATTGTCTTTTCACCAGTACCCCTAGTGTATGTTTTAATCGAAACGAAATAAAAACGACCCTCTCAAATCCATGCATAAAAAGAGGTTTACAATAATTCACAGCAGAGGCGCTGCTGCTGTTTACGATTTGACAGTTACGACGACGAACGTTTTCGTTCCAATTCGATTGAAACTGACACTAGATAGAGGCACATATTATCGAGCATACAGACTTTAAGTGATCAGAGCTAAGACTTCTTTTAGAATGGACGAAGCAAGAAGAAAACCATTCTCGCAGTCGATCAAAAGTGACCATGTCTTACTCTTAAGACAGTTAAGAACTACTATAACAAGTGGAAATTAAATAGCAATACCAACATTAGATAATAAAGTTTTGTGCATAATCTATGTACAATGTTATTTGTGGTGGGTAAGTTAAAGTATGCTTAAGTAGTAATAAATATAAGTAGTAAAATACAGTTGAATATTGTGCTGTAGCAATATCTTTGACTCTTCGTTTTCGTTAAGGTAATAAACAGCGTTATCCAGAATTGTACAGCAAAAAAAAACAATTAGGATTTCACTAACAGACGGCAGCTATATGTGTACATCTCGGGACACAGTATGGATAAATATGAGCCTGTCCACATCTCCACGTCACGATGTCGTCGACGGGGAACGGTGCGGTAACGTGGCACGGTACGTTGATTTAACGTAACAATGCACGTCACGACGCGGCAACGTTGCATGTCGCCGTGCCTTCGTACATTCTGCTACATTCTTTACTACTTATCTAGATATGAACCGTAAAACACGTATTCTGCTTCTATTGTTAAAAAGACAGAGAGAGAGGTTGAAGAAAAAAGACGTGAAAAGACAATACTGGGCCGTACCGTGCACTAGCACGACGCGGCAACGTGGCACGTTAAAGAACGTTCCACGTTGACGACGTCGTGACGTGGAGATGTGGACACGCTCTTATAGTTGTCGTGTGTGGTCTCCACACGATTTCTATAGAAATATGTATTGAGATGTATCGTGCTACTATATACTTCTTTATATTATAGCCGCCATGTGTTAGGTCCATAACTGAATAAAGTTAGCTACCAATATTTCAATATAACATGAATTCTAGCGCCCTCCAGTGGCGGTTTTGTTCCCGATTGGATTTGATATGAATTTCTAATTATAATGTTTCTAATTATATCTAATTACAATGTATTTTTTTTTATTATAAATTCAATGTTGACCGATCTGATATCAAGATTTATAATTTTATATAATAATATATTGATATAAATTACATTATTCGAGTTAAATAATAAACTGAGGCTCCTCAGTTTCTTCTTTGGTTAGAAATATTCATATAAAGACACACTTATTTAGTCAATACAAAGATCTCTTAAAGACTGGCTCAAAAGCCTTTGATTGAAAAACCTTTAATGAAAATAAATTCAGAAAACTTATTCCACGAAACGAACGAACAAAATACAAATCTAGGTAGGTATATACAAAATAAAAACGTCCTAATACTTACCTCAATGATTATACTTTTTGTAAGTACTTAAAATTATCCTAACTTATTTTAAATTAGTTATATCGTTGTATAAAATAAGTAATAACTAGATTTTATGAAGTACTCGTAAAAACAAATTATTACATAACACTAACAGCAAGACGATTTAATCCGTAAATACAACAAGAAATAAATAAGTTTACCAACAGATATGTCAATGTAGAAGCAGGTACATTTATTGAATATAGTATATTCGGAAGTGTCTTCTTTATAAAGCGGTATATTCAAATTCAGCAGCCATACACGATCGGTCTGTCCTGCAGACCGAGAGAGATGGAGCTATATAAAAAGATTAAAAAGCATTGCAACATTATAACAAGCACGTATGTATGTGCACTGTTGCCCTACTTCTAAGAAGTGAAGCCCTACTTCTTCATATAGCTCCATCTCTCTCGGGCTGCCGTATAATTCGATGTACTATGGTCTTGAGAATATACAAAACTATTCTGCACACTATTTTCATTTGTAAATTATACTATTTCACACCTCTGCCCTGCGTAAACTAAGAATTATAAGACGGCTCTGGTTATGAGTCATCAAACATTCTGAAATGAGTACCATAACCTGACAATCAAAATATTTTTATCATTTTTTATTTAAATTAAAAGGTTATTATGACGTCACTACAATCAATTCACAAGCCATAAGAAGACGTTGCTATCCGATTTTCTATTCAAACAAAATGCAAATTGTTTGTGGAATATTAATGCCCGTGAATTAACAATGTGGGCTGAAAAATTCGTTATCGGCGTTGTTAATTATGTATTTATGACGTTATAGCTTGTCGATAACATAGTAATTAAAATAGAATAAAACTAGAAAAATTTCACGTCCTGAGGCAGGAATCGATTCCTGCCTCAGGACGTGAATTTTTTCTAGTTTTATTCTATTTTAATTACTAAGTAATTTTTCAAACATTTATAATAATATTAAAATCAAAAATTAATAATATTTGAAAGCACTGCCCCAACTTAACCGAATCGTCGGTATTTGTAAAAATACTCGTTTCGGATGTTGAAATAGAATATTTCGACATTGTAGGGTGGACGTTAGCTCACAAACGCAAATACAAGATAGACTAGAAGAATTTCACAGGGATATCCCAAGTCCTGGGTGGCTCAGTGGTCAGAGCAGTTGCCCGGATTGCGAAAGGTCGCGGGTTCGATTCCTGCCTCAGGACGTGAAATTTTTCTAGTTTTATTCTATTTTAATTACTAAGTAATTTTTCAAACATTTATAATAATGTTAAAATCAAAAATTAAGAATAGTCGATAACATATTTAGCTTAAGACCTTGAAATAGACCTTTTCCAAAAGCAACTGATGATGAGCAATATAATGTGGTGTCGACTGTACGTAAGCAAAATATATATATAAGCAGCCAATACTGTATTTTTAAATGTATTTCCTGACGGCATCAGACTATAAAACAGCTTTCAATGGGCAGAAGACTAGTAACGCTGTCAGTTACAGAGGGCATATTAACCCTGGCGGTAACCGGTAATATAGTCGTATAGGTATAATAATAATAGTGACTATAGTGATTGTGTAGCTTAGTAGTCCTGATGGCATCAGGCGAATATAGTCGTTTAGTGTAGGTGACACACTCAAGGCTTTTGCTAATAGCAAGATACCTATAAGACTGTGTGAATTGATTAGTAGACCTGATTGTGTCAGGCGAATATAATCGTGTAGTGTAGTTGCAACGCCTGTAGTCCTAACCAGTGACAAATAATGAAATAATCTAATATAGGTAGCAGTGCCTCATGTAATGAGCGCTAGTCGCTGCCTTGGATGGGCAGTTGCTGTACGTAGTCGTTATGCTGCGTAGACTGATGAAAGGTAACATTTAATGTAACAAGAAAGGAGTATTTCATCAGTGTGGACTGTGGACGCTCTGCGCGCACGAATGTTTTTGATTTTGTTTCCGATGTGCGCATGAATCTTCAGTAGACTACTGAAAACACGCGAAAAGACAGCTGGCTGTTGATCAAAGCTTCATAAGATACCCTAATTTATGAAAATGCGCCGAAAACATCGACAAACACGTCCACGCCGATGCCTGCACACTGCGTCAGCAAAAAACGGATAAAACATTCTTTCATTGCATGTTACATTACATGTTACCTATCGTCAGTCTGTACGCACGCTAAAGCGCAGGCCACACCGCCAGTGAGCTAGGCGGGCGGGCGAAGCGAGAGAAGGGAATATTGGCAGTTCGCACGTAGCTTAGCTCTGTAGTTCGCGGTGTGAACCAGAGTATGAAAAGAGGTGAAACGATGCTTGCCCGCCTAGCTCGCTCGCCCGCCCGCTGGCGGTGTGGTCTGCGCTTAAGAAGCTAATGTAGGTAGAAGACTAGTAACTAGGCTGGGCCGCTGGTGTGTGTGGCCGTCAGAAGCTATCGTAGCCGCTGGTCTGTTAGTGCAGGTGGTGTTTCTGGTAGTCACTCACTAGGCTGGTCCGGCGGTGTGCGTAGCCATCAGACTAGTGTCCCATGTAGTGAGTGGCGGCTGTTGGTTGGTGCGAAACTCACTAGTAGCCCTCGCGGGGCGGCGCCTCGATGGAGGTGGTCTGCTTGGAGACGACGCGCGTGCCCTGCGCGAGCCCGCCCGCGCGAGCCGCGCGCCACTTTAGGAACGCGTCCGCGCCGTACGCGAACATGGCCACGAACCCGAAGAACTGGACCAAGGTTTTAACAATCAGCACAGCTGAAGATAGTTACGAAGGCCGATGTGATACTAAAGGATAAATAGCACATGCGGTGCCTGGCATTGAATATATGAACAGTGAGTAGGAGATTATCAACTATCCTCTTCTTCTAAACAACCTTGTTCAAAATTACCCCTCTCTTACAACTCTTTCTCTCAATATAGATGTGACAGCAGACAAATAACTTGACAATAAGGGTCAATTATTCATAGTTCATTTCGGATGAGCTTAGTGGCGTGAGGAGCTTGGCGGCGTAGTGGATTGAGCGCTCTGGTTTCGATAACGAAAACAAACTTTCGCCACAGTCAGTATCAGGATGGGTCGAAATTTGTAATTTCGAGATCCTGCATGCTTCAGATGGCATGTTAAGCCATTGGTCTCGGTTGTTACTGCAACTGCTTTAACCCACCAATCTGTATTGGGCCAGTGTGGTGGCGCTATGGCCCAAACTTATCATGTGTTCCTCCCATATTTGAAGGGCTATGCCAAGCAGTGCGACGTATATAGGCCGGTGATGATGATGATGATGATTTTATAATCTAAACAGATTCAGAAAAAAGTCGGTCTACAGGTCTCCAAATCGTTCCCTGTATTGTATTTTAATAAGATAGTTTAGAACTTAAAACTAAATTAATCGAAATTTAAAACTCACCGCAGCTGCTGAGTGTGAGTCATCATGGACTGTGATAGCCAAAATGGCTGCCAGCATGTAGAAGAAGGTCCAGAGCGCACAGAACAGAAACTCCATCTTGAGCCAGGGAATCTTGTAGAACTTCTCCACGAGGTGGAACAAGTACAGGCCAAGCAAGATGCCCGTGAACCAGAATGCGATCATTGAGATCCAGCTAAAGAAGGCGCCTTTGCTGCGCGTGCTCAGGCTTGAGCACTGGATGCAGATAAACCCAAGGAGGCTGCATACCTGAAACACAAATATTATGTTGAAAAAATTGGAATTATGTATATGTTATTCTGTAGTTTTAGTCGCGGCAACAGACCAGACTTTTATTAAAATGATTTGAACATTTTATTACCGTGTTAGTGAAATGTGGAAAAATGGGAAATCATTGTCATAAACATTCACTTAGTGTAACATTAAAATGTGTTAGTACACATATTTCAATGATATAACTGCATAAATAGCTATTTCTGCAGTAAATTCATTGATGTTCATAGCTTGAAGGCGTAGTAGTTTGAGCAATCTGGTTTTGATTATCTGCGAGCTATTTGTCCTGGTTGTTACTGCAACCGCTTTAACCCACCAACCCACATTGGGCAAGTGTGGTGGTGTTAGGCCTAAAGCTCTTCATGTGTCTCCCGTGTAGGAAGCACTGTGGCCGGTACCAGGATATATTATAGGCTGGGGTGAACTGCAGAAATAAGAAAATAAATTGTACATGGCTGTATGGGCTTCACCCTTTGTTTTTCTTTTTATAGGGAGAAAACAACACAAAATAGCATAGATTGCCAATAAGTTTTAGGGGCTATTGATACATTTTGCAAATGTGTAAAATAGTTGTGCTCTTTTGTCTTGTTTTAGCAGTGTTAGCAGATTTTTTTCCTTTTTTTATGCAACTACAAGACAAACAAGCTGACGGCCCACCTGATGGTAAGCGGTTACCGCCTCCTTTAGACACCTGCAATAACAAGGAAAAATCACTTGATATTGCAGGTGCATTGTCATCTTGAGGCCTGATGAAATAAGAAAGGCGGTGGTATGGTTGGTCAGTAGCTGAACACTTTAGTACCATGTCACAACAACTCTAGCATCAATATAGTACAGTAAAAACTATGAAGTACCTATGTGCACAAGATTGGTGTGACATGGTACTAAAGTGTTCAACTACTTCTGTGGTCGACTGTACCTACCAAGACGACCCAAAATATGGGCCTAGCACCTAGTAAATTGATTGTTGATGGAGATTGTCTGTTTATATCAATTACTAACATTGTCAGTTCATTTTGAAAACATTGTATGATTAGGCTTTTAAGGTTAGTTTCACACAGCTGATAACTTACTGACCATAGAGTATTATCTGACTAGTACTAGTATCTGACCAGTAAATTTAAACCAAGTAATCTTGTCAAGCGGCAATATACCACCCGCGGGCGATGACAATGCAAAAATCAATTGTGTCTGGAATCTCATGCTTGACCGGTTATAAAAAATTATAATTTAAACCAAAGGTAATATGAAATGCAGAGAATGGATTTCATATTACCTAGTGATGTAATGAGAAGTGAAGCATGCAGACATCATGTAACACTTACTACTTGAATAATCTTCAGTATGCCAGGTATTGTCTTGATATAGAGTGGATCAAACCGTATGTTCGTTTGGACCACAGTGCTTGAGGTCACTGTTGTGGTGGTAGTGTGCTGCCCCGGAAAACCAACTTCCGCCATTATTTACTCCTCTGAAAGCAATTAACACCTATGTATTGTACTAAAAAAGTATGTAAGTAATGTTGAAGAAGCTCTGTATACAAAAATGATTCAAATACAGCAGCCACTATAACTTACTACTTTAAAAACCAACAGATTTGTGTATATTAATGTGATCAAAGGCAAGCTGAATATGATCTAATATTATTATAAAAATTGTCATCAAATATCCTTTTTTGTGGTCTTAAGATGACACTTTGATCAAAATTAGGTTTAGAGGTGGACTTTTGTGGGATTTAGAGGTGTAGTCAATTGCGGCATGAATTATTGTCAGTCGGGATACCGAAGGTAGGTATAATGTTATCAACAGGGAAAGCGTTTCACGCCCCCTTTTTGATATAAAACACCTAATGTTAACATGTAGTTCAAAATGACATATCCTGGAGAGAAGCAATTATTTTAAGGTTCATCACCTATTACTTGATTTACAATTCCTAATTTCCTAGCGTTAATTAAATGAATGAAAATAAATAATTTGAAAATATTATTCTTCACTATTCAAAGAATATTTTGAAATATTTCTACAAAATATTTCAATAGAGACGTTCAAAATAAAAATATTTTGGGAATGTTATCTAACTGATATTCGTTGATGACGAATATCAGACGACCTGTTAATTATTAGCGTTAAAATAATATCAGGAACGCAAACAAACAGAATCCTACAGATTTCTATTGAAATTACGCCATGGTTAATTACCTCTTTTGTTTTGTCAACAGTTTGAAAGGAATTATTAACTTTCACTCACAACCACTTATTGATACCAAGTCGAAAATAATGATTATGTTATATAATTATTATTATTAATATATAAATAAATATTCTCTCATAGGGTGACACCGATTACGAACATTTGGAACTTTACGAAACCCACAGATTAGATAATAGTAGACGAAACCACAGAATCACAGATCACTACGTAACATTACAAAGAGGATAGCAAAGAGGTAACATAATCTGTGGATCACTGTCAGTGACGGCCCCTATTCTCCTCAGAGATTTCTTCGTCATAGAAATAAATAGACTTTTATTTTAATTATTAAAAATTGTGTCGGAGCGAACTTTGTGTTATAAAAGTAGTGTTGTTCTATACAAAGAGTACATTTTTTATACGGGTATAGAGGCATCACTCCATACTAAAAAATATATGGCGCTTAGCGATATCTGGTGATAACCGGTAGACAACCAAAAAAATATTTTCTTAATAAAACCTTTTTTTTCTTAAAAACTAAATTTAAAAAATGTTTATTTATGTATTTTTATTATCAAAATAAAATTTCAAAGAAAAAAAATTTTTCCACAACGGGATTCGATCATGGTTTTCTTGGTTTAGTACGCAGGATATCTCGGAAATCTATATAGTAAGAATATTACTAATGACATAGTGAAAAAATATCAAAGTTACCTATTATTGACTAAAAATTGAAGTGATTATTTTTTCCCAGTTTTATGAATAACATCTTAAATGTCATTTAAGTTTTAAATATTGTTATATTTTTTGAAGTCACTAATTTTTTATGGTTACAGCGTTATCTATCTACTACTTGGACAATTTCTAACCCATTATAAGCCGACCAATTTTAACGAATAGTCTTAGTCGATACTTCAATGTTAACTGCAATTGGTCGTTTATGATATGGTTATTTTAGTATGAAGTTATAACACCGTGGTTTTATATACAATGTGTTTGTGTTGACGTATGTATACATACAACTAAAAGGTTATTAGAATAAAAGTGATTATGGTGTGAAATACGATAACGATAACGATAAGTGTCTAGTAAATCATCGTTAATATAAATGGTATGGACACATGCAAGCCCCACTTTGAACAACTAAAGATCATGACTTTGACCTCAATTTACATTTTTGAACTCTGCAAATTTGTAAGGAATAACCCTAAAATTTTCGATGATAAAATGTTTAACCGACTTTACGCCTCTAGAAATAATAATAAAGATAAATACAGATTGCCTAACAGTAGCATGGCAATATTTAATTCTGGACCATATTTTAGCGCAATAAAAATACACAATCATCTACCAAACGAGCTGAGAATGGAACCTAGAATTAATATATACATAAAAAAACTAAAACATATGCTTAATAAAAAATCGTACTATAATATAAATAAGTATCTAAATGACAAATTTATTACATAATTCAGTTTAAAATCAATTTACAATAATTGTTTTGACCACAATATAATGATTTATTTTTTAATTTAATATTATAATTGCCTATATATTTTTGCCTAATCCAATTAATTTAATTTATTTCTTTTGACATCATTTTCATAACATTTTTAACAATTATATCCGTTACACGTCCATTATGTGAAAAATTAGTTAAGGCTATGCCCAAAAGGGTATCATGATGTACTGGATAATTTGTGTAATACTATCGCGTTTCACATTCATGAATGCAATAAACAATTTGACTTTGACTTTGAACTTTTTTGTGGTTATCCACCTCATCAAGACGCACATAAGGAGACGGTCATCATATATTTCGCGTCAAATACTCCCAAGATGCATTGAAATGTGTAACACCAGCATTTCAATGCAATAAATGAAGAAATAAGAAATACTCCAGACATGGCTGTATGGGGATTAGTTTCCGTTGCCTTCCCGTTGTAGGGAGAATAAATTAAAAAACAAATAGACTAAAATAAAATCTGTGACAGCTATTATGAGCTACTTTTGAACGAAATTACTTACGCTTACTGTTCTCTGTGCCTACTTTTTTTAAATTACAATATTTATTTTTATCAAAATAAAAATAATATTATTAATCTTACTATGCTAATATTTTAGCATGAACTGATGATCTGATAGATGAAAAGTGAGTCATTGTTGTTTTTTACTTGCTCACCATTAGTAAATCAGTGATTAGTAATAAGTACCAGTGATGTTAGAAAAAAATTGGTGATGACTTCATTAATGTCTTGAGTGGCCCTGATACTGGGCGGTTGACCGGTTGTGTTTATTGTAGAACCTACTTACGGTACATAAACACCTCTGATTTAAATTGTACGAAGGTAATAATTAAAAATATGTTAGTCAGCTGATATACAGTTTTTATCTGAATTATATACATAAAACTCTGACCGAACCATTACCTAATCGTTAATAAGTTAGTGACTTACATAAAATAAAACTTTTAGTTGTAACTAAATACTAAAGAAAATATATTTTGTAACCACTCTATTACCTATATATTAATTTATAGAAGTCCTCCGTGATGGCATATCCAAACCATCCGCCACCGCCTCCACCCCAGACCATGGGCTCGGCGAATACACTGTTTATTACTGAGATACGATTTGACCCATCGTTTTTGAAGACTCCTCAGGGTATGGTGAAATTAATTATAATAGTAAGTATTAATTGTATTAATATATTTTAATATTTTTATAATTTTCATGATATAATAATTTTTTTCTCCATATTTTAAAATAAAACGAAAGTAAAAATAGGCTTTATTATTGAAGTTTACAGTTTTAATCTAATAATTGATATTAGTTTACATCAACAACCACAATTTGGCTTTTTACATACTCCGGTCTTTTGCTGTCCATGCATCCATAACTTTCCCCCAACCTTTTTTAGGATTTTTGTTTTTATGTTTGTTACCTCAGAACTTTCGACTGGGTGAAACAATATTTATGATTCTGTTTTTGTTCGATGCGGAAAAGTTCCCATTAATTGGTCACATAAAAATTTTATCAAAATCCATTGGGTAGTTTGGTTTTTAAATCAAAATAACTGGAATGATTTTTGCTTTCCTATGAATTTTTAGTGAAATGATATGATAGTAGAAAACAAAATAAACTGACAGTGACCCATCTAGCTTTGACCTTAATAAGTTACACTAAAAATTAAAAAAAATATTTTTTTTTTTTTTTTTTTTTTTATGATCTCATATTGCTATCTGCCATCGGCTGGCAAAGCCATAATCAGATGTTTTCCACTCTCCTTCTATGAACTTCCATAAAGGGCAACGTTCCAGCGATTGTTAACCCTGTGTTGATGTAGCTTTTGTTTTGTTATTCAAATATATTCACATTCTCCGATCCAGTTCCAATATTTGCCATCTTTTAAGACGTGTTAGATTTGGGACCAGTAGCTCCCTTGCCAGTTTGTTTGTGTGCGACTTAAGGCGTTCCTTGTATCTCTCACAGGCTCTTGCAACCACCTCTTTCACTGTGGACATTTCAAGGTGTTCATGTATTTCCGTGTTCTTTACAAACCAAGGAGCATTTGAGATTTTTCTTAATGCAATGTTTTGAAATCTTTGTAGTATCTCGATGTTAGAGTTGCTAGCTGTACCTAACTCGAGGCCATATGTCCATATTGGTTTGATAATAATATTGTACACAAGTAACTTATTACTTAGAGAGAGAGGCGATTGGCGTCCTATCAGCCAGTACAGCGACTTAAACTGTATGTCTGCCTCTTTTCTTTTCGCTTTAATATGATCTGCCCACGTAAGCCTTCTGTCCAAGTATAGGCCAAGGTATCTTACACAGTTACTAATTGGTAAAGCTTTACTGTCCATATATACTGGGTCGCAATCGCCTTTTTTAAGGGTGAATGTTATATGCGTTGATTTTGTTATGCTGGCCTTTATACGCCATTTCGAAAGCCATTGGTCAATTTTATTTATGTGCACTTGGAGTTTTTGTCTAGCTTTAGCGGGGTCTCGATCGCTGGCCAGGCAAGCAGTATCGTCAGCATATGTGGCAGTTACAACATCATCAGTACATGGAATATCAGCCGTAAATAAAGAGTAAAGTACGGGACCAAGAACAGAGCCCTGTGGAACCGAAGCCCCCACTGTGTACAAGTCAGAGAGTTCTTCTTCATATTTAACTTGAAATAGCCTTTTGTCCAAGTAAGATTTCAGTATCATGAACAGCGAATTTGGTAATTTGTTTTTAAGTTTGAACAAGAGACCCTTATGCCAGACCCTATCAAAGGCCTGTTGGACGTCAAGGAACACGGCGGAGCAATATTCTTTTTTTTCAAAAGAATCTCTTATCTTGTGAACTACTCTGTGTACCTGTTCCACAGTTGAGTGCCTCTCTCGAAACCCAAACTGATGGTCAGGTATTAATTGCTCTTGTTTTAGTATCGGTTTCATTCTCTCTATTAGTATTTTTTCAAAGACCTTTGACAGAACAGGGAGCAGACTAATGGGCCTGTAGGAACTTGGCTCCGTAGGTGGTTTTCCCGGCTTCGCAACCATACATACTTGTGAAATTTTCCATATCATTGGATAGTGCTGCACTCTAAATATAGCATTGAATAGCATAGTAAGGAACACAATCGCCCTCCTAGGAAGCTTTTTCAGTACTTCTCCTGTAATAAGGTCGAATCCAGGTGCCTTCCTGTTTTCGAGGTTACATATTATTTTTGATAACTCTCTAGGAGTAACCAATGTCAGAGGTAATGAAAGTTGCTGATCAGCGTTCAATATGTTGTCAATATGTTTTTCAAACTCCAAGTCCGATGAAGAGTTAGGCTTGAAGACTTCTCTTAGGTGTTGTGCGAAAACTTCAGCTTTTTCATCAGGCCTTCGTGCCCATGATCCTGATGGTTGTTTTAGGGGTGGGACAAAGTTTTGTGGTCTCTTAAAGGCTTTAGTAATCTTCCACAATGAGTAATTGTCTTTCTTATTGGCTGATAAAGATGATATTTTGGATTGAAACAAGTTATTTTGGATTTCCTTGAGTGCAGTTTTTAGCTCCCTAGATGCCCGATTATAGGCCGTTCTGTCTTGCTGCAGTCTACCTGTCTGCCAACGTCTACGAAGTCTTCGTTTTTCAGCCAATTTGATGCGTATTTCCATAGGAATATTGACGTTACCGGGTGGGGATAGCGTTCCACCTGGTGTAGATCGCCAGGCCGCTTCTTGTATCATATTTGTGATATAAAAGGCCGCTCCGTCAACATCTGCATCTGTCTTTAAGTTAACCTTGAGATCAATTTGCTCGTTCAAGAATTCACCAAAAGCACACCAGTCTGTATTTCTGTTATGAAGCGTCATTTTTTGTTCTTTTTGAATAGCTGATACACTGAATGTACCGATGATTGGGGAATGGTCCGAGGTTGTGTCAAGTGACGATTCCACGTCTAGGTATATGTGTGAGAGACCTTTTGTAATGAAGAAGTCAAGGACGTCTGGCAACCTGTTTGGGTCTGTTGGCCAATATGTTGGTTCGCCAGTAGATAATGTGTTCAAATTAAGATGATCAATACTTTTCTTTAGTTCTCTACCCCGTGTGGTAGTCAGTCTGGATCCCCAATTTGGGTGTTTACTGTTCCCATCCCCCCCAGAGATGAATTTATGTCCGAGGGTATTAAAAAAGCTTGTCCACATATCCTCTTTAATTTTGTGTTTGGGAGGACAATAAACAGCGCTTATGTTAATAGGCCCCATTCTACCATCTAATGTAATTGTAGTGGCTTGAATATGTTCCTCCTCAAATTTACTGTGGTAGTCATGCCTAATGTTAGATTTTATGATAACTGCTGTTCCACCATGAGACATGTTGTCTGGATGGTTGGTGGTGTAGACTTCGTAATTCTCCAATTTAAAGCATTTATAGTTATTTAGATGTGTTTCTGATATTAGTGCTACGTCAATTTTATTTGCTTTGAGCAGTAGCTCTAACTCTGGTTTATTTGGCAACAAACCATTTATATTCCAGACTACAATCCGTATAGAGAGGCCTATGGAAGTTTACTGATGAGTTTTACAATAAGACTCATCATTGAGTCCATTTGAGCTAAAAGTTTGTTTATCTGTTCTGTTTGTTTGATTACCAGAGTTTCTAGATCAGATCTATGTTCCTCTTTTTTATTACTAACCTCGTGTTTTTTTACATTATGAGGCTGTGTGCTCTGTGACTCTAGATCATAAACATATTGAGTGCACTGGACCTTAGGGTTCTCACGCAATCTGAGGTCATGCTTGACAATTTCGCTGTATAGTTCAGGTCTATGGTTTTCTATATCTCTCGCCCATGTTCGAGGTTGTTGAGACCGTTTCAGTGTCTGTGGAAATCCTGACGTTAGGTCATTTTCATTGGTTGGAGCATTTTTAGTTAGGTCTATTAGATGTTCATCTTGAGTTGCCTTTTTGAGTTTATTCTCTTGTGTTTGTTTTTTTACACCTGTAGTCCTTTTTCTTGCACTTATTTCTTTGTATACCTTACATCCCTTGTAATTGGCAGGATGACTCCCCGTGCACAACGAGCATACGGCAGGTGTGTTTCTATCTACAGTACATAACGTAGTTTTATGTGGACCTGCACACTTTACACATCTATATGGTCTCATGCAGTTGTTTTTAGTGTGGCCATATAGTTGACATCTAGTGCATTGAACAATTGTGGATTTCCTTTTAGGTTCTTCTATTACCACTTTAGTTTGGTAGATATAGCGGATTTCTTTCAATCTTATATTGTTTTCATGGCGCATTACATTCACAAAGAAAGTGTTCAGTGGCTCCTTTGTCCCCCTTTTTCTAGCTGTGACTATCTCACCTTTTACTTTATTTCCTGTTGCTTCAATTGCTTCTATTATAGCATCTACAGGTGTGCTGAAATGGAGATTTTTGATAACTATTCTAGTACTCTTTTCATCTTTTTGAGTGAATGTGTAACCAATTAGACCTTTATTTCGAATGTGTTCTATTAATAACTTATATTTATCTATGTCCTTTGAGTGGATTATTATTTGTTTCTTGGTCACAACTTTGTATGTGTAGTCATCCTTCTCCACAACCTCTTCTAGAAGTTCTGATAGTTTCTTAAGATCTTCTATTCCATAGAGTATTATTGGTGGAGGTTTAGTAATTTTCTTATTTGCAACTTCACAGCTCATATTATTCCCATCACAGTCAGTGTCTACGTCTAGAAGTGTAAATCTGTTAGAGGTTTTTATTTCAGTTGTGTTCTGGGGTGCTTGCGATGGGGCATTAAGGATGCCTCTACGCTCATTAAGGACTTTTTCTCGTGAGTAGTTTGTTTTCTGCACTTTGGAATTCGTTTTTATTTCTTTATCATTTGGTGACCGGTTCCTCTTTTGCGCATATCCTGGTGCTCTTTGCCAGTCTATAGTAGGGTTCTTTGTTGTTTTACCTTCTGCATCTGCTATGGTTGGGGTATAGTTTTTGTCTTTCGTGTTACTTTCATAAGTTCTTTCTATATTCCGTGTCGGTGTCGCTCCTTCTCCTCCTGTAGGAAGATCACCGAGTGAGGAATGTTTGGTCCTGTTGCTCAGGAAGAAGCTGCGATGGAAGACTTGCTGCATCATCTTTTTAGAGTTTTGGCCAGTAGCATTCACCGTGGAGGTAGCCTGGGTGCCCACTACCACACAGTCTTCGGTAACATATTTATCACCAACAGGCCCGGATACCTGAGGGCGCCGGTCGCTAGCCGGGTCGCAGGACACATCACTTTCTATGTATGTACTCATCATTTTTTACGGTAGGTAGATAGCTACAGCAAGGCCCCACTTTACTGTACGTAGTTTTTTTTAGAGGTTTTTTAATTCCTCACGGCTCCTACTAGCCGCCGTAGGTTTATGTACGGGGACAGGTTATTCAACCGCCGCCTGTTGCTCGGCGTTGTTACTCGTTTAGCACCACCCGGGGGACACGTGTAGGGTGGGCCTAGGATCAGGTGGTAATTATCCTACGGACGCGAGTAACTCCATCCCCCAAAAAAAATATATAAACAAAAATTAAAACCGACTCCAAAAAACTGAAAAGGATAATATAATTAAATTTTAGTAGGTACTCATTCCCAAGGAACATTATATTTTTGGAGTTGGTGCTAAGTTGTTTCCAGAAACATTAGATGGTGAAGCACCGACTCAAAAAATATGTTTCTAGAGGATTAGTACCTACATAAATTTAATTATTTTATCCTTTTCAGTTTTTTGGAGTCGGTTTTATTTTTTGTTAATTTTTTTTTATTACTAGCACTTTTTTTAATGTTGCTCAATATAAAAAAGTGTGCAGAAATCAAAAACTATTTCATATCATAACATAGTATACAAATATAGATAATGATATATTTATATCGCAAGTTCTTAATAATGATTAATTAGGACTACAAAATATGGTGCAATGTAATAATATTATTAAGAAATAAGCTAAATAATTATGGTTCCAAAACATAAAGTTGGTGTTCAATAAACAGATTTTACCAGATTCTCCTCCTATTCCTCAGAACTTGTGGTTTAGTAGAGAGTGATACTTACCATTAAAACAGTTATATAAATTTTCAGAAAAATTAAATCTCTCATTCAGTGAATAAAAGTGGAGTCTAAATAGAATACAAACTAAAACTAAGATGTTTTTATACAACTAGATGACAAACAAGCTGATGCCCCAACTGGTGGTAAGTGGTTACCACCGCCTATAGACACCTGCAATAACAAGGGAAAAATAACTTGGTATTGCAGATGTGTTGTCATCCTGATGCCTAAGATGAAATGCGGGCCTACCACCTTTTGTACTATTATGGAAATTTCTCTACTAAGGTTTAGGGAGAACTGTACCTTCTGAATTGGTTTTAGTCTCTCTGTTTTGCGTTATTCGACAACATCTCCCCTCAACACAATAATGATAGTGTAAAAATAAAATTTCAGTAAAAAATATTTGTTTAGGTGTGTAAACAGGCCTAATAATATAATTTTCATGATGATATTTTTTTTGCAGCTATTCAGCTTTATTGGCTTCATCTGCGTCCAGTCTTCTGCATTCTGGTCGAATGGACGTGGGGTGTTCTTCAATATGGTGGCTAACCTCGCATTCTGGTCCTCGGGCATCACGCTGCTGATGTACCTGTTCCATATAGTGGAGAAGTACCACAATATCAAGTGGCTACACATTGAACTGTATACAGCGGCAGTCTTGGCAGTGTTGTATATGATAGCCTCCACTATAGTGGTTGCATTTGGCTTGGCTTCATTTTCTGCAGCTGGGGTGAGTTATTATTTGTGTTAGCATTTATAGAATACAATAAATACAAAATTAAGAACAGTGGAAGCAGACACAAACACTTAAATAGTTTCCATTCAGCATAATATTGCAGCCATTACCAGCTGCAACACTGGATTTCTTTGGAGCTAGTAGCATGTGTGCACGAGAAGTAGCCAATAACACATTGACATTGTAAAATAAAGTGTTGTAGTAAAACTAAAGAAGGCCTGTTTAATATAATGATAGGTTCATAAGCCGGCAGATCATGAAGAGTTACTTTCGACACGTGTGGGTGCTCTAATCCATTGTATGATGAATCACTTTTCAACTGACATGTTACATACTTAAATGTAGATAAGATTGGGTTTTTATTGTAAGATAAATAAGATAATGTTTGAGATGTTTCAATCGTTTCATAAAATAAATGTACAATAAGTCACAAAAAAGATAACAATTGCGCTATTGTTACCTTTTTTGCTTGCATCGAGACATCATATCTTTATCCCTCTCTATCTTGGCTGCAACAAAGTGCCAGTGGTATATTGTATCATATACATATTGACCTGAATAGTTTTTCCAATTTTTTTAAGGCACATAAAAGGTGTGGGTGCTTTTTTTTTTTTATACAACTAGATGACAAACAAGCTGACGGCCCACTTGATGGTAAGTGGTTACCGCCGCCTATAGACATCTGCAATAACAAGGAAAAATCACTTGATATTGCAGGTGCGTTGTCATCCTGAGGCCTAAGATAAGTGAGACGACCCTACATACGGGCCTACCACCTAGTAAAAGTTATTATCTCTAAAAGAAATTTCTTCTCCAACCCACCTGCATTATGAGAAGTGCTTGGGGAAAAATATATGTTGCGTGTGGACAAGTTTTTCTTTCAGCCTAAACATTACGTAAAGGAATAAAGCTTAGAAAATGATAGTGATTTGTGCAAATCCGCCTCAAACAAAAGGCATTCATTACAGCCATTCTTGTATGACCGCCTCAATGACACACTTAACAAAACAAATAGTTACAGCAAACTGCGCGTGCGCCGTATGTAAAACACCGATAGGAAACGTGACTGAGATTCACCTGTTCGACTGCTGAATTACCCACTTTATTGCGTTGTATTAGAATCTACAATTCTTTATCTGTAAAGTTCTATCAACTTTCAAGGATATTGTTATTAGTCTACGTTATCACCAGGACCATGTGTTATGTTTAACTTTATTATTGAGCAAGAATCCAATATAATATTTAATTTAGTGTGACTCAGTAGGTAAGGTATACCTTAGAACCAAGAACTAACTGCTGTTGCAAAATAGCTCATAACACAACTGCACAAGTCCCATGGCGTAAATTGCTGTTGGTTCTTGAGATCTATTATTCCGAGATTGAATTACATCATCACTGCCCTTTTGAGTCATTTATTGTGCCCCTTATTATAGTATTAAACAGTCATAGATTTTAGTTGAATGGTATGAATGGATAATAAATTATTATGTAATTTATTAAATAGCGTCGCCGCGTCGTGTGAATTAGATTTACCTTACAGAAAATTGTATCCAAGTAGATAATATTTGACGACCGGCTGGCCGATTGGTCTGTGTAATATATAGATAGTCGCAAATGTTTGTAAGATAAGTACGAGCATAATTGTTGACGAGTCATGGATGTTTGTATCCATATTTAGTATATTTCCAATATTTATAATTATCAATATTTCTTCGTTATGTAGTATCCATAACGCAAGATCTTAATAATGCTTTCTTTGGGCTGGATAATAGGCGTGAGTATGTGATTATTATTACTAAGGGTGTCCTGTAGGCACAAGTTTACCGTCGCTCAATGAGCCATGGAACGAGTTTTAAATGTTGGCCTGTGCTATAGAATTAGAAATGAGGAGGAACAAAACCAAAAACACTGATATTGACACTGATTTTAAAACAGTTTTTAATTATTTTTTTTAACGTCATTTAGATGTTTGAAAATATTACAAAAGTATTGCTAGAAATTTAGAAACATGCATTGAATTTTTGACCTTATTAAGATGGTAAAATGCAGCGCTGAGGATGTACCACCTAACATACCTACATGCCATCTAAAATTGTCTATGGTTTCTATGAATTCAATCCAAATTTAGTTGACGGTTCTAAACAAACTCTTGCTATCTTTTTCCTATTACATATTGGGAGAAAGAGATATAGGGCTTAATTCTGAAGACACACTCTAAGTCTAAATTTAAGTAAGGTATGTCGCTTTCTCGCAATATGTGATAGAAGAAAGATAGCAAGAATTTGTTTAGAGCTGGCAACTAATTTAGATAGATTTCAAAGAAGCCATAGACAATTTTAGACGGCATGTACCGGTGGTGCTTCCTAAACACTGCCTTTTATCACGTTCAATAAGGTCGAAAATTGCACGTTTCTAAATGTCACATTAGGTATATGACAGCCATTTTTTTCGTATTCATATTGAGTTGAGATACACTGAACTTGATTTATTAGCATGTGCTCTCCAGAATTAGGTCCATTGTAAGTTATACTAACGCTAATACAGATGGACTAGAGGGAATTCACAGGGTCATCCCAAGTCCTCGGTAGCTCAGATGGCCTCAGCTCAGTCACCCGGTCCAGTGAAAGATCGCCGGTTCAGTCCCCGCCTGATGACATGCATTCTTTTTCTGGTTTAAATACTTTTTTATGTCGGTTATCCGATTGATAACCTTGCTCTAGCCGCCTCCACCTAGCCGGCCCGAAAGGTGCTTTTTCACGCCTCTTTTGAAGGACCCCATGTTATAGGAAGGAAGGAACACATTACAGTGCTCTATGCCAATCCTTTTATAATTCTCCACTGTATAGTGAAAATAAATTTATGTATCTATTGTTCCAGTTCTTCGGCTACCTGACGATGGTGGCTTGTGGGTTGGAGGCATTCTTGAAAGCGCGCTCGCTGCAGGCCGGCGAGCTGCCCCAGGGCCTACGTACAAGCACCAAGCAGCCTCATGTCGTCACTCCGCCTGCGTTACCGTAGGCCCTATACTAATAGGCTACCTGCCTTAGCCCGAGAAATGTCGCCAACGAGGCAACAATGAATGTCTCGCTGTGTGGGTAAGGAGACCTCCAGCTAAAATCGCCTACCTATATCTTGTGTGGACTAGTCAAACCAAAGAAAACTATGTGTTAAGACTTTAGTGATATATTGAGACTGATTCTGAAGACACACTCTAATTCTAAATTTAAGTACAGTACATCTCTTTAAGATAAAAAGATCGCATGAATTTGTTTAGAGTTGTCAATTAAATTTAGATAGATTTCAAAAAAACCATAGACATTTTAGACGGCATGTACGGAGATCCCTTCTAAACACTAACATTTTAACACGTTCAATAAGGTCGAAAATTGAACGCACGTTTCTAAATGTCAAATTATATGACAGCCATCCTTTTCGTATTCATTTTGAGAGAAAGAAACGTACTGAACTTAAATTTAGACTTAGCATGTGTTCTCCAGAATTAGGGTCATTAATTGTAGGGAAGATACTGATTCTTTTGTGCACCCACTAAATTCAGTGTCCTCCCTTTTTCTCAACTGTCGGAAAATATAAGAATATCGGGAATTCTATATTGGTCACCTTTTATCGCGGTGCGGCAAAGCGAGACGGCGGCGGCGGAAGCTTTTCGTATCGAATCCGTGATCGAGTTGAGAACAAGGGGGCTGAAAGGGACAGTATGATCAAAAATGAAGTCTCATTTGACGTTAATAAAAAGCATCGTAGCCTTTTTTATCGAACATATAAAATAATACCAATTGAAATAAATTAGTTGTGGGATTATTCCAGTATATACCTAACCAACCAAACAAGTGCTCAAATTTCTTGTCATAAAATCACCTGTTGCTCAAAGTCTACATGATTTTATTCGTCATGAAAATAATAGTTGGATCTTGTCTTCAAAATGTTATGTTAAATTAGAACTGTAATTTGAATGTCGAAAAAACGATTCAGGTACAAACCTAACTAATTTTTTTTAATGAACTTACTATATTTTTCCCCATTATGTTATTACAGTGCAATAATCCAAACATGTATGGATAAGCTAACTGTCAACTATAGACTTGAGGTCTCTAAAAGTCATTCTGTCCCTTTCTTATTGAAGTGAGGTGGTTAATTTTAGTACCTGTCAAGCCACAGATTCCAGACACAATTGGTTTTTAATTTTCATATCCCTTCTTGAGGAGCTCGGTGGCGTAGTGGTTTGAGCGCTCTGGTTACGATCACGAAAACAAAGCCACTTTCGCCATGGTCGGTCCCGGGATGGGTCAATCAAATGTATAATTCGGAAGGCACGGTAAACCGTTGGTCGCATTGGGCCAGCGTGGTGGTGTTATGGCCCAAACTCCTTATGTTTCGCCTGTGCCCAGCAGTGGGACGTATGTGATGATGATATCCCTTCGAGGGTCTTCTGCGGCTTGACAGAATACGAGAATCGACTCCTTTGACGTAGTTTAATAGAAAAAACAACAGTCTGAATCAACAGATGTAGACGAGTGAATTAGGCATGGGTAAGATTTTACTTGGTTCAGAGCGTGAACAATTGGTCGCAGGACCAATGGTTCACGCTCTGAACAAAGTAAAATCTTTAATGAACCAAATAAAATCTCTAAAGCACGCTGTCAATTGTACACCCGCCGGTCAAGCTAAACACTTCAATATCGGTATCTTGATCTTTTGTAATAAAAGCTATTTTTCAACTGACGCGTTACGCTTGACGTGCCGCCGTCTGTATGAAGCGTCATCAAAACATTTCAGGCAACTGTGTCAGTTAATTTTTTTAGAGATGAGCTAATTTGTACATAGTTATTTATTTGATATAGCAAGTATTATTAGCATTATCATTACTTTAGTTTCTGGGCCGCATTTCCTGCTTATTTCGATGTTACTATGCCAATGCCACATTGGACTGATAAATAATAAGATACAGGATACACAATAAACAGTTTGTGGTTGACATAAAATGCCACCCAGTAAACTCAACTTACGAGTTGGGAACAAAATATGGAAATTAATATATTTTACCAATGAAATTTTATGTAAATCTTTTATATGTATTTTGGCCTTCAATTCGCTTAAAGTGAAAGGCATATAAAAGATCTGTTGGTTTCGAGTAAAAAAAATAGTATTGCACTTGCTTTATTGTAACAATTACAAAGAAAGAAAGAAAACTTCAATGAGTGGTGAGATGAATGGTTGCTATATTATAACGTTAAAAAGGAAGGATAGAAAGCGGTGAAGAAATGAGCAGGTTATACTTAGTGGTCCCGGTGGCGTAGTGGTAATCGCGTCTGACCGGACATCAGGAGACGCGGGTTCGATTCCCGTCTGGAGCAATTTTTTTTTTTTCATTTATCTTTCTTGATTTGTAACTATTACAATAAATAGTGTTGCATCTATTTTTTACGATTCAGCTAGAAAAGTTCGGTCTGTCAAATTACTGTAAAGTATACTTACTTTGATAACTATTTGCATAGCATTTACTGTAAAGGCAGTATTTTGACAGTTCTAAACCAAAATCAGTTGGCTTGACTATTTCTAGTTCAATCGGAAAGAACACGCTTCAGTCAACACTACAACACACAGGAGTAATGAAGCGTACAAAGAGTCAGCTTCTAAGGACCGGCCAAAATGTTAACCTATTCTCGTAATACCTACTTACATACGGATCGATCAGAGAACTGCGTACTTTAAGTTATAAACATAAAGATCAATGACTATTATACCGGTACAGACGACAGCACATCACGGTTGCACTGCGATAGCAGCCTCTATTACGAACGGAGTAAGGGCGAGCTTAAGGACTTATTACAAAACATAAACACTAATAATGCGGTACTAATAATATTGTAAAATAATAGATAAATACCCACCTATTCTGTGAAACTAATTTAAATAACTACTAAATCAATACTAAAACGTTTTGTTCCACCACCACAATTTATATACAGGATGCAAAAAGGACGCACTCTATTACGAGGACTGATGGCAGTGCTGGTCACCCTAAGCACGACTTGATAAAAAATAAATTTAAAAGTGTGAAAAAGCAGCTGCTTCATACAAATTGTAATATCTACACGACATATTTGTATGGAACAGCTGTTTCTTTTTCAGATTTATTTTTTATTATCAAGTCTTGCTTAGGGTTACCAGCACTGCCATCTGCCTTCGTTATAGAGAGCGTTCCTTTTACATCCTGTATGTAGGTATTTACCACATTTAAATTATTAAATTCTTCACGTATTAAATTGACTACTTTTATCCTTAGGATAGCAAAAATTTTACAAGTTTTTAAATATTTCTTTTATTGTTCATGAGCACTGTACAGTAAACCATAGTTTTGCACTTTTCCCTTTAAACTCATTCAAATCTTTAAACGATAACAAATACGACGCGCAGCGAACGACGGTTGAGCCCTCAGTTTGGGCACGGTCCGAGCGGTTTTTCTCCATACGCAACACGCGCGCGCGCCATAAGCTTGTTGTAGTGTACCTATCGTTATGGGGTTGTATGAAACTGGGCCTCTGTACCCTTCTTTACTCCTCTGCTATTACCTATTTATAGGAAAGTTTTAAAACCCAGGTAATTGCTATCACAAAATCACTTAAAACCTGACTTTGTACTTAAGTTTTACAATTCTCCTTCTTGTGATATTATATGTGTAAGAGTAGTGTAATTAGATATATATTTATAATAATAATAATAACTTTATTTTTTATTTATTTTTAAGGACAGTGACCCTGATTGTGTGTTATAATTACCAGCCAGATACGGATCGCCGGTTCCATACAACGAGCGAGCGCTAATGCGTACGCGCATACTACCTACCTTTATTACGCGCGTACCTTTATTTTCCGTTGTATGTAGCTGGTCATACTTATTTTGTGCCAAAACGATTAGTGTCACATAAAATTATGGCATCTAATTAAATTGGGCACTGAAGATGTGGTGTAATAAAAAGAAAACACAAAACTAAGTTTTTAAGATACCAGATAATACTTGAAGGTTCATCGGAAAACCGTCCTTATGGGATAGTAACTAGGTCGCTTTTTGGATGATCCCCATTTTAAAATACGGTGGATTTAAGAAGTCATGGTCCCTGATACCATTATAACATGGAATTGGGTGCATTTATTTGTAGTTTTATATTCATTGAGAAAGCGGTTGTGAGACTTGTGAGGGCACGGGGACTCGTAGGCAGCGCGTGAATAGTGCCCAAGGCGCTGTAAGCGTCTACAGCCTACGACAGCCGCTTACCACCAGGCTAGCCATGCTTATGCCACTCTGCTTTAAAAAAAATATCATGATACTTTACAACACTTAGAAACAGTACAAAAAATACTGGAAATCGTAAGAAATTATCTGTCCGTCCCCTGTTCATTTTGCTCATATTTGTGTCAAATATTGATGATTTGGTGTTCGCATTGTTTTTTCGCGAAAAAAAAAGGGCTTTGCTCGGCTTTGTGTGAAGTTTGAAGTGGTTGTTGATTGAAGTTAAATAATAGAAGTATATATTTCGTAAAAGTACGGATTTTTTCAAAATATTTACAAAATCTTTTATGAATTAAAATTTGTGGAACAAAAAACATCCGAACATTACAACGTTATAACAAAACGTGGTCTAAAGTTATGTGTGATAAACAGTCGTATCTGTTTTTGTTAAAATGAGATAGCCGCAGTTTTAGATCGCGAACCTTTAATTCATTGTATACAATTATTTTTTTTCTTTGAAACCCAGACCTAATTTCTTTCACTATAAGTACAGTTTTTGTAGTGAACTAAATAAGTAAAAATTTAATGCTCAAAAGTAGATCTGACTTTTAATCTATCACGTTTTGTTATGACATATTCTTATTGACTGAAAGTGGCCAGTAATAAAAGCGGACGTTTAATAACATAATTTATGAATATTTTAACTAAAAAATATTATTTTATATTTATATAGATATTATATTTGTGCCTGTTTGTTATTCTTATCTAGCACTCATATTTAGTATTAAGTCGTTTTGAAATTTTGATCTCGATGTCTATTTATGGATATTGTAATATAGTTACGCTCATAATTAATATGACCAATAATATACATGTGTATTTAATTACTATATAAGGTAACCAGTTATTAACATTTACAATTTACTTTATGTAATTTACAATTATTAAATGTTTATCGATTTATGTTATTGTGATGCAAGGCAATCTACGACAATTTATTTATTATAACAAAATTAAATATAAAATTGTTTACCTGTAAGTATAAAATATTCTAATAAATACACCTCAAATATAATGTAGTGTTTTATTTTGACATAAAAAGGCAGTGTTTAAATTATGTAAAAAAATATAACACAATAATAATAGTTTCTTAATAACTGTCAAGTGCACATTTTGTCTAAAGACAGTGTGTATAGCAAACCGCACATTATAAGTAAACACATAAGTATTGTAGAGACTAACGTCGGGGACGAGTCGTGTAAGCTTGTAGGGGGAAAAACAAAACCTGAAAACATATAGTGCACAGCACTACGGTGGTATGGTTCAGTCCCACCCTACCCCCGGGGGTATGGTAGGTCTGTCATGGGGCTCTGGGCTACTAAATAACTACTTAATAAATCACATTTAAACGTTTGATTATGTGCATTTATAGCGCCTACTTTATTGTAAGAAAAGGAGACGCGAGTTCGATTCCCGCCTGGAGCATACAATTTTTATTTTCATAGTTTTCTTTCTTTTATTTGTATTTCTCAAATAATGATCAAGTACCACTCACACACTTATGATAACACAAACATGATTTAAATATAATAGTACAAAACGACGTAGAAACATAACATATAAAAATATATTTCTTGGTATTAATAACTTAGGTACAGTCGTGTGCAATATAACTCAGATAGTTTCAGAACCTTCCTAATACTTGAACATCCCACTGATACCACCTGAATTATTACAACATTCATACAGTTGACGACAAAACGTCATTAAATTAAAACATAGGCTAAAACGTAAACATAGTTCATAGAAATGTTTTGCAATTATCAAATACATGTTATTCATTTGATAACATTTCTATGAAATAATGCAGCCAATGTCCTAATTTAATGTCATATGTAATAATCACCACTCTGTATACAGTCACGAGCATTATTATATAGCTACTTTTGACAGTACATAACTTTTATTGCAAAGATAATAAGGAAGCTGAAATGTCTCTAGTGTGTGGTGGGATGTATTATTGCTCGAGACTGTACACCACCGTGCTCTGGTACTTTGGTGTTTCGAAAAACCGTCCTTATAAAAATTGTGCATTAGGTCGGTTTTCCAAAGATCCCATAATCACTAACGAGCGTAACTTCTTTTAATTGGAGTATCAGCGAGAGTATAGATCGATATATTATTTTTTTACAGAAAAGACAGATAAAGGCTAAAATGAATCTGTTGCAGTTAGTAAAAAAGAAACACTTTTTTAAAAATCTCTCTCTAATAACACAGTTTGACTTTCATATATTTCTTCGTTCTATATACTTAAACTACATTCACTGTCTTACAAACTAAAATATTCGACATTTTAAAATATAAAACACAGTATAAATTAAAAATAATAATAATTCTAAGCGTGATTCATGTGCATTGCGCGATCTTTTTGACAAATTAGTTTAAGAATAAATGTAAACAAAGCACTGTCATTTTTGTATCAGTTATGAACAAGAAAGGTAGCCAGTGAAAAGGACAAACATATACAAAATGACATTTGGTTTGTTTACATTTATTATGAAGCGTTTAGTATTCTTAAGCACCAGAAACATCTAAACTCTCAGTAATCCGATATAATATCTACAGTTCCAGAAAAGAAATTCTAACACTAGAATAAATAAGTGAAAGGCGACTTTAATGCTCTAGTAATACGTTAGCTTTTATAAAACATCATAGTTATCTTTAACAAGCTTGAAAGTTTAGAAAACTCTGATGGCGACTATACAGACGACAGCGAGTCAAGTGTAACAGTATTACCACGAAAGCCGCTTCTATTACGAGCGTAGTAAGGGCGTTTTTACTGTCATGCGTAGGTATATGCGCCCGCGTGCGGGCCAGGGCCGACCTATATTTTCATACTTTTTTTTATTGACATGCGTGCCACACGGAGGATCTCGGTGGCGTATTGAGGAGCGCTCTGGTTTCGATACGAAAAACAAAGCAACTTACGCCATGGTCGATCCTGGGATGGGTCAAAGTTTGTTATCTCGAGCTCCTCCGTGCTTCGGAAGACACGTTAAGCCGTTGGTCCTGGTTGTTACTGCAACCGCTTTAACCCACCAACCCGCATTGGGTCAGCGTGGAGGTGTTATGGCCCAAACTCCTCATGTGTTTCTGCCATGTAGAAAGGCCTGTGCCCAGCAGTGGGACGTATAGGGTGGTGATGATGATGCGTGCAGCCCGCACCACATATGCGGAGCTGACCCGCACACGGGAGCAAACACGCAGGACAATAAAAAGGCCCTAAGAACGGTCTCAAGATCGAGCTGTTACGATTGATGTGATGTCGACTGTACATTTATAGAAATAATGACAACATTTGTTAGACTATAATAAGTATTTTGTAATACAACATTAATATCAAACATATTTTTTCTTATTTTTATAGATGGCTTAATAACAGCTTGAATAAAAAATATAAATATTATATTATTATGCTATTAATACATTATCAAAAAAAAGCGATCATATTTTAATGGACCCCAATATTAATGTCTTAATTTTTAACCGACTTCTCATAGGCACTTTTCAGACTATTGACAAATGCAACATTAATAAAGATATAAGTACTTACATTTAATAAAATAGTCTTAGAAATGCAATATTTTAATAAGTTGTGTCAGACGTCAAGCATAAAAAGGTACAAAAAGTTACTTAAGTCCCATTATAAACTACTATTTGATTATAACAACATGAAATGAGTCTACAAAATCATTGGGCTTAATTATTAATATATTTTTATAGAATGATAAAAATTTATCAACATTGACATATTAAAAATATTTGTTTCATCTAGATGTGAAGGTACTATATTTTCTTACATTTTTCAAATACTAGACATGAGTTTTTCTTAACCTCTCACGTCCCGCTGACTTATTCTGAGGGCACTAGAAAAGTGCAGTACAAATATGTTGCTTGACCCGAGGCAGCCTCTAAGTCGTAAGTTGCTTTAATAAGCAGGACATGGACTTAATCAATATAAGGCACATTTTTATTCAAAACAAATAAAATAAAAAAGGTGGATAAATTATTTGGTCTTATAGATTATTTTTTAAATACAATATTAATTTAATAAAAACTTAAGTGCTTTCACAATACTGGAATATTCCATTGAGATTCAATTAAGTAGTGCAAATGTAACAGATTTATAAACATATTCTTCATTTATTGAACTCATAACTACATTATAACTTTTATAGTCATAAAATAGACAGCTATCCTTATAACCCCACATTACGTTACAGAGTGTGTTATTGTGCTTGATATTTAACAGAACTTTGCAGGGTGCAATAAAGATAAAACATACAGTGGTTTGGCAAAACTGTTGTAAAGACACAATTCATTTCATCTTGAGTCTAGCTGATTGCAAACAGATAGGTTATGCTTCTGACTTAAGACTAGATAATTATAATTTTCTTACACACACCAAAAACAGATTATCTAGTCCAAATTAAGCTTCATAAAGTTTTTCTTTGGGTATTATTTAACACAGAAATTTAAATAGTGTCAATTTTAAGATAAATATCAGAACTATACTAAATAAACATAAAAATTGCAACTTATCTTTTTGTAATTAGACCAAAACAAAGTTCAACAAATCTCTATTAGGCCCCATTACATTTCTATAAAAATACAGTATTCTTAGTAGCAAAAAGTGATGATATATAATTTGCATTATAAAACCTTATATTGTAGCATGGTTGTAGACCATTGATACAGATAGATCCAATGCAGTCTCCACTTAAGGCATAAGTTTATTCACCACTAGTCACACTTACTGTGGCGGCAGACCGCGCTTCCACCCCTTGTAACATAAAAATCCATCCAATCCATAAGCAATGATTCCACACAGTCCAAAGAACTGGAAAGAAAGGAAAAATTATAAGTGATAACTGAAATATTGACCAACCAACATGCTTGTCTTTCTGTAAAAAATAAAAATCAACTAGGTTTCAAGAATGTATGTGTTTTAACTCGCGAGCGAGGAGCTCGGTGGCATATTGATAATAATGTGTTTTACAGTTCACATACAGTTCTCGGTATTTCAACTTTTGGAACCGGTGTAAAAGGTGGTTTTCCACCAGAGGGGCGAGACGAGATTTAAAATTTGTATGGCAAATTTTCAATCCTCGCCTTGCGCATCTTTGGTGGAAATAGTCAGGATTGACGAGGATGTGCGAGGCGTGAATTGAAATATTTGTATGTGTAAAAATTAACCATATTGCTTCTAATATAGGGTATAAATTTTAATGTGAAATTTGATATGATTTCGAACCCTAGGCGATTTTCCACCAGAGGGGCGAGACGAGACGACGCCAGACGATAATTGAAATTTTTATGGCAAATTTTCAATCCTCGGCTCGCGCATCTTTGGTGGAAATAGTCAGAATTGACGAGGATGTGCGAGGCGTGAATTGAAATATTTGTTTGTGTAAAAAATGAACCGTATTGCTTCCGATATAGAGTATAAATTAACTCTGCAACAGAAACACGCTTATCGCGATAGGTTTATTGTTGTGCGATTCTCTTCTCGCCACTCTGGTAGAAAATCATCTCGCGCGAGCTCGTGTGGGCAAATTTTTAGTGGAAAAGGGTCAGTGCGATTTCAATTCTCGCCTCGCCTCGCCTCGTCTCGCCCCTCTGGTGGAAAACCACCTTAAATTCGGACATGACAGACAGAGACTATAAAATTTGTTGGTTAATATATTTTTGTGATAGTTATAAAAATGTCTTTTTGACGATTTAAAAGTGCTTCTTTGTGGCCTATTTAAATAAAATATTTTTCTGTCTTTCTTTCAAAAACTATGTTCATAATGCGAATAATATAAAATAATTAATGAGATAGGTATATCAATATTAATGGTTGAATCTAAATACATAACATGGCTAATTTGAGAGTTGGTGTGTTAATTATTTTAGAAAAGAAACTTATTTAAAATTTGTTATTAGTAATTAATCAAGCATGTTTAAGGAAATTTACAGTATAAAAATAGTTGTTTTCCTTATGGGCTTCATTTTCATACGGTAAATAATACATCTTGCTAATCACTTCAAAACTAAATAATAATGTAGAAAATAGAATGAAGATCTGACAGAAGCAGATACAGTCAGCAACATAATTATCTGAACATTCAAGAGTGCTCAAAAATAAATTTGTTGTTTTAGAAAAGCAACCATATTACTACAGCGTTAAAACCAAATTTCACTTGCTAAATATTCACTTTTAAGTAATACAACAAACACCATACTAATCTAATTGTTGTAGTTTTAGAATTGCTTTCCAAAACAGTGCAGACATTTTTGATCAGTCGGTGAGTTAACAAGATTCTGATGCTGCCTGTCATCATCATTATCTTTACCAGCCTCTATACGGCCCACTGCTAGGCAACAGCCTTCCTACATGAGAGAAACACACAAGAGTTTCGACCGTAACACCACCACCCTGGCCCAATGCGGGTTGGCGGGTTGAAGCAATTGCAGTAACAACTGGGATCAATGGCTTGATGTGCCTTGCAAAGTACAGAGAAGCTTGAGATTACAAATTAGATTGGTCTTTCCCAGGATGAACCATGGCGAAGGTTGCTTTATTTTTGTAATTGAAAACAGTGCCAACGACTGTACTCATATGCAAATCAAATAGTTTAAGGTCTATATTATACTCGCCACTGATAAAAGCTGTCTTTATTGGTTAAAAAATAAAAATATTCACCCCAACAGCATATCCAACACTTTCTGCTATTGTTGTAGCAAAAATGGAAGTGCCAATATATGCTAAAACTATGAAAGTGCAGAAGAAGAATTCCAGTTTGTGCCACGGCCAGCGGTCATACTTCTCCACAAAGTGAATGGTGTACACCAGCAACAGCAACAATGTGACACAGTTCCCAATCCAATACACCAAATTATAGATAATTGGTGAAAGAAATGCAGATGACACTTTAATGCACACAAATCCAGCAATGTTGCTAATCTGTAATTTGAAAAAAATGTTACTTGAACAATGTGAGTATGCCATAAAATCATTCATTTGAGGTATTGTCAACTTACTACTTCAACAAGTTTCAATACGCCAGGCAGAGTTTTCACATAGTTTTTGTCAAACCGCAAAACTTTACGATTCTGTGTTGAATTGGCAGCCTCTGCTTGCACTTGGTTGTTTCCATAATTATCAAACATGTTTCACCCTGTATAATAAAAATTTTAAGCAATCAGATTTATTTGTAACATATTTGTAGTTATATTCTTACGTCAGAAGACCGACGTGATTACAAAATATTGGTGGGAAAACAAACACGCCCAGTCGCGTTAATAGTTAGAAATCTCCACGTCACTGATTTAATACAGTTTATGTAGTACTTGCTCAAATGCGATTTTTCAAACTATTTGAAGAACTGGATCTAAATAGGCTAGGTAATATTATTCGAAAAGTTTAATGACAAAATTATAATAAAGCCGCCATGAACTTTCAAGATTTGTTGTTTATGAACTAACTGATATAGCTTTACTTACATTAAGCTGTTAAATATTTATGTTTAGAAACGTTGCTGTGCCTTGTCTGTTTGTAATCTCTAACAAAGTAGAAAGAAAATATTTTTATTTGTTTTAGATGTTGTTTTTTTCAATTTCAATACGGAGGTAAGTTAGTTAAATGACATGACATCTGTGGTCGGTCATAATCCTTCCTCATTGGTTCTGTCCCATGTATGTTTATCCTTACGGTCCATAATACGCAAACAATGCAAACGTTACAAACAGTGCAAACGCCTTGGGTCGAATTGAATACGCTGTTTGCGTGCAATCAATTCGGACCACGCTTTCGCTCATTCGTGTGTACTGCACTCCTGTCAATGACCCTAACAAAAACTTTCTAAGATTTTACGTTTTAATCAAAGAGTAATTATTTGAACTCTTTGCAGTAAATAAAGTATGATAACAAGTTGTTTTAATTCAAAAATAAAATGTTTAGATACAACATTTTTCACTTGTGACCGTTTTCACTAACCATTTTCTAGGCTTAGGTGACTCTTAACGACATTTGTCTCTTTCTATCTCCTACAGATAGACTAAGATAAAAATTGCTTAAAAGACTTAACGCTAAGCAAATGTTAGTGAAAACGAGCAATAGTCTAAGTCATAACCTCAAATTAGACTTTAGCGCACTCAATACACTACCTCTTTTTAGTGAGCAGCGTTAGCACGGCTTCATGACGTCACAATAATCTGTAAGCGTGATAAGTTCGCAAATTGTTCATTGCGGACCGTAGGGCTTGTATGTCTAGAGCAAGGAACTTATATCATAACTGGAATGCTCACGAAAAATTATCATGAAATGAATATTATAACTTAGCATTATGGTTATAAGAATTATATTTGATTGTAATTTATCAAAAGAGGAAAACGTTCCGAGCAGGACAACGACATTATGGGAGTGTGTCCCTTTCTTGCAATTGCTAGTGTTAATAATTTAAAATAAATGTAGCTTTTATACTCTTCTGGTAACTCTCTCAATAAATTTTGGCTTATGAGTTAATTGTAATAAATAGGGGTCTAATTATAAACTAAGTAAATGTTTATATTTATATTGATTTGCTATGTTATTAAAAAAAGAAAAATAAAAAGAATAGTAGCAATCGGTAACAATTTATAAATTACGCATAGCAACAATTATGACGTTTCGATAAACAATATGGCCTATAATCTAGCGCGTTCAATTCGTATTTCTGCACGTTGCATGCTTTTTATTTACATTTGAAGTGAAATTTTATAGTGAATAATAGTGAAAACTTATTGTGTAAAGTGGTGTACTAGTGAGGCGTTTGCTGGTAGCGGTATTTCATTTTTTGGGTAAGTTTTTATCTTTGTTTACATATTACATGGGTAGGGTAACAACAAATGAAATATTCTTGATGGACAATCACAATACATAGGTACATACAATAAACGGTAATCTAATTAATTCGCAAATAGATATTTTGCGCTTAGCAGCAAAAACGATGGGTCACCCGTAATATTCATTAACTACTTAGTCCGTGTATGTAGACAATGCATGTTTATTGCACTTATAATAAATTTATTTATATAAATAAATTATTAATAGTCTAGTGGGCTGCCGTCTAAAGAAACAAATCCGAAATTTCATAAAGGAGTTATGAAATTTCGGATTTGTTCCTTTAGATTAAATAGTAAGTAAACCTTTATACGGTTGTATTGCACTGTGAAAAAAAATCTTACTTATTGTTTTTTTCAGTTTCCCAAAAAATGAACCCCTTCTGCAGCGGTGGCTGGAAGTTGTACCGGCCGCTTAAGAAAAAATTTTCAAGAACTAGCTTCATATGCAGCTACCACTTTAAAAGTGTAGACATTATAATCCATAATATGAAAACTATACTGAAACCTGATTCCGTTCCATCTATTACTCCTGTAAGTAATACTTTTAATAATTTAAATTTTAAGTATTCTAATTTGGTATTAAAATACAGAGACATCTGTCCTAGATTTTTAAATCAGTTATACCAGCAGTTATCATACAAAACTGCAGCAACACAAAAATCATATTACTTTATTTTTAGGTTTCACCAGATAAGCATGTCAAAGTTTTAAGCAACCTTATTTTAAAACCAACTCAAAAAAACATTCATCAGTATGTTAATAAGGTAGTTTTTTTACTATTTTCTTTCCTTGATATTGTTCTTGTGTTTCCCGTGGGCACCGTATCTTAAATAATTTAATTTGTTATTTTTTTACAGTCTGACAATCGTTCAAAATCTGTAAACATCGATATTTCTGAAAAAGAAAATTTGGAGCCAACTCCAGGACCCAGGACCATCAATGGAACCTCCATGGAAGAAATCTCGACAAGATGAACACTTGAAAAATCTTCAGTCCGAAATTAGCTTTCTATGCTTGTTACTAATTAATTTCTGATAGGCCTCTCTGCCACCCGGAGACCCATATGAGGCGTCCATATGGGTCTCCGGTTCACAAGCCGCAGGAGAAAGTCGATCTTGTGGCAAGACTCCTTGCAGATAATACCCAAGTTTGTATCTACAACTGTTTGTAGTAAATAACATACTAACGACGGGTTTCAATATCGTAACAAACGATAGTTTCCCTTGCAGCAAGGAAAAGTTTAGATAATTATATAAGTTATTAAAACCGGTCACTAAAGCAGGTTTTAGATATAATTAAAGAAATGCTACTCGTCAACTTCATGTGTAACTTGAAAAATAAAAAATCGTGTGCTACTCAGTGGTTTCATTTTATTTAAAATTCTAAAAATATCTTGCTATATTAGAAAAGGTAAACCGAGAGTTAGGTGAACAATGACGCCATCTTGGTGAAGTGGTCAGTATGGCTGGCAAAATATCAAGCGGTCCTGAGGGCCTAGACAAGATGCCAATCCATAATCGCTATCGCTTAGCGGAAAATGTATGGGATTTGACATAAGACATTTAACGACTTTCGATAGTTAGTGTCGAATCCCATACATTTTTCATTTAGCAATAGCGATACCGATTGTCAAATGGCATCTTGTCTAGGCCCTCTGATAGCGGCAAATGTTTATGTGATGAACACGAACATCTGTCAACGAGTCATGGTTGTTTATATGTATATTTAAATTTATTAACAAAATATCTATAATTATTATGTAAAATAATTCCGTTGTGTAGTATCCTTAACACAAGTTCTTAATGAAATTTACTTTGGGCTAGATAATTGGAGTGAGCGTGGAAATATATTAAAATTAACAATAGGTAAAGCAGTGTATCCAAGTGCCCCAAATATCTCTTATTTGTATTGGACCCAATTTTCATAGCAAATTATGTTTGAATTTTGTTCTTTTGATTTGATAAATTTAATCCATAGTAATTAAAATAGAATAAAACTAGAAAAATTTCACGTCCTGAGGCAGGAATCGATTACGATTTCCGATTCAAGAATTCGATTCCTGCCTCAGGACGAAAAATTTTCTAGTTTTATTCTATTTTAATTACTAAGTAATTTTTCAAACATTTATAATAATGTTAAAATAAAAAATTAAGGAAATTTAATACACTAAAAACAGACAGGTAAATGAAAACAAAATCTTTTTATTTAGAATATAATAACGAGATGTTCTTTGTTTTACGTTTCAATGTAAACATATTTAACATTTAATAAAAATATCTTTATGTTATTCCTTTTTTATGTAGGTACCTATGTAGTTATTCATACATAATTTGTTGAAGATTTACGCTAATTGGCTTTAAATATATGAATATTTTTTAAATTATATGTATTCTATGCTCAATTAATTTTGTTTTAGACTCGACAATTACTTAAATATCAATCTTAATACAATTAAAATTGTCCCACTGTTCGAAGCTACTATATGGACACATTAGTAGAAAGAGACACACTCCTACTATGTCGCTTTACTCTTCGGAACGGTTTTTAGATTCCCGTCAGCATTCCAGTTGGGATATAAGTTCCTTGGTCTAGAGTCGGTCCTGACAAGTATCCGTACATCCGTACGGTCTGTAATGACAAAGTTACAAACTTTACGCACAGTGCAAACGCCTTTGGGCCAAATTGAATACGGTGCTATATGCACTGTTTGCGTGCAATCAATTCAGACCACGTGTTCGTGCATTCGTAAGTACTCCTGTCAATATCCATAACAAAAACGTTCGAAGATCTTATGTTTTTACAGAGTAAATTTTTTTATTGAGTTTTTTTATTTGCATTAAATAAAGTATGATATAATTATTTTTTTATAACAAGTTTTTTTGCAATTCAATAATAAAATGTTTACAATTATTTTTACAAAATCTGAGTCTTAATGCCAAATTTGACATTTGAGCACACACTGCACTACATCTTTTTCATGAGCAGCGTTAGCACGGTGCTATTTAATCTATAGGCGGCGGCGTCTATAGGCGGCGGTAACCGCTTACCACCAGGTGGGCCGTCAGCTTGTTTGTCATCTAGTTATATAAAAAAAAAACTGAGGGCCTAGACATGATGCCTTTCGATAATCGCTATCGTTAAGAGGAAAATGTATGGGTTTTGACATAAGCCCTCGATTGAGTTTCCATTTAAAATGTCAAATCCCATACATTTTGCATTTAGCGATAGCGTTCGCGATTGTCAAATGGCATCTTGTCTAGGCCATCTGGTTGGCACGAATACGTTGAATTCGGTTGGGTTGTAAGCACGCTATTTGCGCAAATGGCGCATTCTTTATTTGATGCAAAGCCTTCCTTATTTTACTTTTTGATAAAAACGTAAGATCAAAATGTTTTTTTGTTCTAGACAGTGCAAGGAACTTATATCCTAACTGGAATGCTGACGGGAATCTAAAAACCGTTCCGAAGAGTAAAGCGATATAGTAGGAGTGTGTCTCTTTCTACTAATGTGTCCATATAGTATCTTCGAACAGTGGGACAATTTTAATTGTATTAAGATTGATATTTAAGTAATTGTCGAGTCTAAAACAAAATTAATTGAGCATAGAATACATATAATTTAAAAATTATTGATATATTTAAAGGCAATTAGCGTAAATCTCCAATAAATTATGTATGAATAACTACATAGGTACCTACATAAAAAAGGAATAACATAAAGACATTTTTATTAAATGTTAAATATGTTTACATTGAAACGTAAAACAAAGAACATCTCGTTATTATATTCTAAATAAAAAGATTTTGTTTTCATTTACCTGCCTGTTTTTAGTGCATTAAATTTCCTTAATTTTTTATTTTAACATTATTATAAATGTTTGAAAAATTACTTAGTAATTAAAATAGAATAAAACTAGAAAATTTTTCACGTCCTGAGGCAGGAATCGAATTCTTGAATCGGAAATCGGAATCGATTCCTGCCTCAGGACGTGAAATTTTTCTAGTTTTATTCTATTTTAATTACTATGGATTAAATTTATCAAATCAAAAGAACAAAATTCAAACATAATTTGCTATGAAAATTGGGTCCAATACAAATAAGAGATATTTGGGGCACTTAGATACACTGCTTTACCTATTGTTAATTATAATATATTTCCACGCTCACTCTAATTATCTAGCCCAAAGTAAATTTCATTAAGAACTTGTGTTAAGGATTTTGTTAATAAATTTAAATATATACATATAAACAACCATGACTCGTTGACAGATGTTCGTGTTCATCACATAAACATTTGCCGCTATCAGAGGGCCTAGACAAGATGCCATTTGACAATCGGTATCGCTATTGCTAAATGAAAAATGTATGGGATTCGACACTAACTATCGAAAGTCGTTCAATGTCTTATGTCAAATCCCATACATTTTCCGCTAAGCGATAGCGATTATGGATTGGCATCTTGTCTAGGCCCTCAGGACCGCTTGATATTTTGCCAGCCATACTGACCACTTCACCAAGACGGCGTCATTGTTCACCTAACTCTCGGTTTACCTTTTCTAATATAGCAAGATATTTTTAGAATTTTAAATAAAATGAAACCACTGAGTAGCACACGATGTTTTATTTTTCAAGTTACACATGAAGTTGACGAGTAGCATTTCTTTAATTATATCTAAAACCTGCTTTAGTAACCGGTTTTAATAACTTATATAATTATCTAAACTTTTCCTTGCTGCAAGGGAAACTATCGTTTGTTACGATATTGAAACCCGTCGTTAGTATGTTATTTACTACAAACAGTTGTAGATACAAACTTGGGTATTATCTGCAAGGAGTCTTGCCACAAGATCGACTTTCTCCTGCGGCTTGTGAACCGGAGATCCATATGGACGCCTCATATGGGTCTCCGGGTGGCAGAGAGGCCTATCAGAAATTAATTAGTAACAAGCATAGAAAGCTAATTTCGGACTGAAGATTTTTCAAGTGTTCATCTTGTCGAGATTTCTTCCATGGAGGTTCCATTGATGGTCCTGGGTCCTGGAGTTGGCTCCAAATTTTCTTTTTCAGAAATATCGATGTTCACAGATTTTGAACGATTGTCAGACTGTAAAAAAATAACAAATTAAATTATTTAAGATACGGAACCCACGGGAAACACAAGAACAATATCAAGGAAAGAAAATAGTAAAAAACTACCTTAATAACATACTGATGAATGTTTTTTTGAGTTGGTTTTAAAATAAGGTTGCTTAAAACTTTGACATGCTTATCTGGTGAAACCTAAAAATAAAGTAATATGATTTTTGTGTTGCTGCAGTTTTGTATGATAACTGCTGGTATAACTGATTTAAAAATCTAGGACAGATGTCTCTGTATTTTAATACCAAATTTGAATACTTAAAATTTAAATTATTAAAAGTATTAAAAGTATTACTTACAGGAGAAATAGATGGAACGGAATCAGGTTTCAGTATAGTTTTCATATTATGGATTATGATGTCTACACTTTTAAAGTGGTAGCTGCATATGAAGCTAGTTCTTGAAAATTTTTTCTTAAGCGGCCGGTACAACTTCCAGCCACCCCTGCAGAAGGGGTTCATTTTTTGGGAAACTGAAAAAAACAATAAGTACGATTTTTTTTTACAGTGCAATACAACCGTATAAAGGTTTACTTATTATTTAATCTAAAGGAACAAATCCGAAATTTCATAACTCCTTTATGAAATTTCGGATTTGTTTCTTTAAACGGCAGCCCACTCGACTATTAATAATTTATTTATATAAATAAATTTATTATTAGTGCAATAAACATGCATTGTCTACATACACGGACTAAGTAGTTAATGAATATTACGGGTGACCCATCGTTTTTCCTGCTAAGCGCAAAATATCTATTTGCGAATTAATTAGATTACCGTTTATTGTATGTACCTATGCGCTATGTATTGTGATTGTCCATCAAGAATATTTCATTTGTTGTTACCCTACCCATGTAATATGTAAACAAAGATAAAAACTTACCCAAAAAATGAAATACCGCTACCAGCAAACGCCTCACTAGTACAACACTTTACACAATAAGTTTTCACTATTATTCACTATAAAATTTCACTTCAAATGTAAATAAAAAGCATGCAACGTGCAGAAATACGAATTGAACGCGCTAGATTATAGTATCTTATAGTAATCTGTGGATTATAGGCCATATTGTTTATCGAAACGTCATAATTGTTGCTATGCGTAATTTATAAATTGTTACCGATTGCTACTATTCTTTTAATTTTTCTTTTTTTAATAACATAGCAAATCAATATAAATATAAACATTTACTTAGTTTATAATTAGACCCCTATTTATTACAATTAACTCATCAGCCAAAATTTATTGAGAGAGTTACCAGAAAAGTATAAAAGCTACATTTATTTTAAATTATTAACACTAGCAATTGCAAGAAAGGGACACACTCCCATAATGTCGTTGTCCTGCTCGGTACGTTTTCCTCTTTTGATAAATTACAATCAAATATAACTCTTATAACCATAACGCTAAGTTATAATATTCATTTCATGATAATTTTTCGTGAGCATTCCAGTTATGATATAAGTTCCTTGAGACAGTGAGAGCAGTTGACACAAATGCTCGAAAGCGTGGTCCGAATGCTTCACGCAAACTTAAGCACCGTATTTAACTCGGCCCAAGGCCACCCAAGGCGGGCTGTGTGCGGCGTAACATTGCTAATGTTTGCGTGTTGTGGACCGTAAGGTATTTAATCTCTGGTTGGTTGGTCTGTCGTTATGTCAATTGTCAAATGTCAAGTTTCTCTCCTTTCAACATTTCATTTGGCTAGTTCTTTCTTGATATTTCTAAACATTCTTGATTTTCTAATTTGTTCGGCTTTGTATTTAGCAAAATTGTTTACGGAGCGTAGCTATGTTGTGACTTGTCATCATTATGAAAGACATTCGCCATTGCTTGTAGCTCATCTGTTGATTGTTCTGTGAGCGATTACCGGTTTCAACCTAAACCATATGAAAGGGTTTGAAGTAGAGATAATAAACCATTAAATATTTCATAACATTGAACGACTTTTTGTAATGGGAGATAGTGACTGGAGACCGTTTATTTACGGCGGCTTGGCGTCGATCGTTGCTGAGTTTGGTAAGCTATCTTAAAGAATTCATAACCTCTTGTGTTAAAAACAATAAAAAAATATTGTTAAACATACTTAATTTCCAATTTAACTAAATATAAATAATTTGTGAGACTTTATTATTAGCTACTGTATATCTGTTACAATATTTTTTTACAAGTCCATGCTAAATATTTGCCAAAAATACACCATGAAGGTTTTCTGAGTAATACTGTAATAGTCTCAATTTTGTTTAGGTACATTTCCTATTGACACAACAAAAACTCGACTGCAAATACAGGGTCAAAAGATTGATCCTCGCCATGTGGAGCTCCGATATACTGGCATGGTGGACTGCTTTGTGAAGACTTCACAGCAGGAGGGTGTCAAGGCTCTGTATTGTGGGTGAGTTGTATATTTACTGAAATATCATATTGGGAATTAAAGTTACTGATAGCAATAGGGGCCTATTTATTTAAATAATAAGGTTGTTAACTTTTTCATACGTGTTTATTATAAAAGTATCTTTAAAGCAAATTTAAACCTAATTACAGCTTAGCAATGACACTAGCAAATGGACCTTATACATTTCAATATTTAAAAACTTGTGACATAGTGGTGAGATTGGAGGGTCCAATAAATAAGACACCGGAATACAACACTTTTATGGTATATTGAAATTGTAAAATAAAGTAGGAAAATAAGCCACTCTGGAATAATATAAACTGATCACTTAAACACTGAGTAAAGCAGCAGTCACCAATAGAGTATTCCAAGTACCCGTGTTTAGGATTGGATTTTTGGAAACATAATGGTAGGATAGAGAGGATAGGAATAGGGCGGCAGAAATTCATAAGTTCTAAATCTAACACACCGAAATACCAATTAGACTTATAGATAAGGTACTTACAATAAGTGCCTTCATATTGATATTATTACTTCCATTATTTCAACATGGACAATGGCTTATTGACAATCGGTATTGTAATTATTTTAATATTAACATATAGCCCAAAAGTATGGAGGGTGTTGAGAGGCCGCTGGTATAAACAAATGTCTCCTCTGATGGTCAGCAATAAAGTGATATTTGAGAGGTAAAACCGAATAAAGCGCTAAAGTATGAATTTGAATTTTTAATTTACATTACTTTCAAATAATTGGAGCATTCATTGGAGTGCAATTTAAACATGTTTAACAATCTCATTATTTAATATGAGAATGTATTGAATTTTATTCTGTAGTGTACCTTTATGTAAATAAATTAAATAAAGATTGCCAGTAAATTTGTAAAGAGAAATGTTGTTATAACATCGCAATGTTACAAGTACCATGTCATAAACTTAATGTCTGCAGGTGGATAAAGGCTGCTTTGTTGAGTATGTGTTATTTTTATGTCAATTTCAAAATATGAGGTGCCATTTTAAAGTCTTACAAAAACAATCTAAACCTTTCATTACTTATCAGCTTGCCAGTGGTTTTACAATAGAAAATCTATTATCTCATGTGGAACTCCACTGAATTAAGATTAGCTAGACGAAGTAGACGAGGGGTTGTGAGAGGCCAAAGAGCCATGGAAAGGAGCATACTCGGCTATACTAAAAGAGACAGGAAGAGAGCCATAGATGTAAGGCAAATAACAAAAATAGAAGATGTAGTGACCAAAACTCAAAAACTTAAGTGGAGATGGGTGGGACACATGTGTAGAGAAAGGATAGATAAATGGACAGATGACATAACCAGATGACCCCTAGATTCCAAACCAAAAAGAAAAGGGGGAGCCAAAGAAAGTGATGGTCGGACGATATTAAGAAAAAAGCAGGCCCTTTGTGGCATAGAACTGCATTGGTGAGAGAAGACCGGAAAAAGCTGGAGGCCTTTGTGTCGAAAGGACACACCGACAATCCGAGGACCGATGTGTAATATGTATGAAAATAGTTTAAATCAAACATTGTATTTGAGTTGGCAATAAAGGCTAATATAAAAAAATATATTTAATATATTTATATAAGATTTATTTGTTTTCAATTTTTTTTTATACACACACCTATTATCTAGCCCAAAGTAAGCATCATTATGAGCTTGTATTTTGGATTCTAGATAATTTGTTTTCAATATTGGAAGCCTTTTTAACAACATTGTGAATTTGTTAAAAAGGCTTCCAATATTAAATGACTAATTGAATTATTAGCAACACCTGGGAAAATCGAAAGATGTCTGTTTGATGTGTAATATTTAATGTATTTTCTTTTCCCTTATGTAGTTTAAAATTTTAAAAATGCACTAGAATATATTCTTGTGAATGTTTATGATAATAAAACTAGTTTGATGTATGATGTAAGTGACTGTATATATATTCATAAAAGTAAACATTATTCTTTACAAAAAAGCTATCAATCTAATCATTTAATTGTTAATGTTGACTTTGTTGTAATACTGATAAAATTGCTTTTAAAAGTCCCAAGATAATGTTTTGTTGTATATGCGTAGTAAGCAAAAAAGCTATCAATCTAATCATTTAATTGTTAATGTTGACTTTGTTGTAATACTGATAAAATTGCTTTTAAAAGTCCCAAGATAATGTTTTGTTGTATATGCGTAGTAAGCAAAAAAGCTATCAATCTAATCATTTAATTGTTAATGTTGACTTTGTTGTAATACAGATAAAATTGCTTTTAAAAGGCCCAAGATAATGTTTTGTTGTATATGCGTAGTAAGTTTTTTATCGTACAGCAGACTGCACTTCAACCTTAACCGTTTGACCTTGCGACAGGGGTGGCTATGTGCTTAAGTACAGACTTTATTGAGTTCATGAACTTCAAAGTCCAGAATACTTAATAGTGTGCAGTGTGTGGCAGTGTACACTGCGAAAACTGCATGCATTATGGATTAATCTTCAGGCAGATAATTAATACGACCTATTTATTGTTGATCAAGCTATGAAGCAGTAGAAATGACGTATCTCCCCTCTTTGCTTTTTTGGTTAATGCAAGCGGTTGCTATACTGCTTAGGCATTGTATCTCATACCAAGGGCGTCGCCAGCCCATGGCCTAGGGGGGGGCAAGTTGCTAATATGGAGAACTTTTTTTAATACAACTAGATGACAAACTTACTGACGGCCCACATGGTGGTAAGTGGTTATCGTTGCCTATAGATACCTGCACCAAAATAAAAAATAAGAGAAATGAAAAAAAGAAAGATGAAATGAGTATGAGAAAAATATGAACTAATAAGCGACCGTCAACAATACGGCATTCGCTGTAGTCAATCTACTGGTGATCTTCTAATATAGGTACTTCACACACCGTTGGGCCCTTGCCATTGAAAGTCAAGGTGAGACATCTTATCTTATCTTATCATTGGGCCGTGACTATGCCACGATGCACTTAGACCCTTCGGGATCTTTTATGCCACCCCTCCCACGTCCTGAAGATAGCTGCCATAAGCTTCACTATATCTTTGGGGTGAAAGAGCTTTTACTTTTCTGGCCTTGGATACGCCACTTCCAGAAGACTTATTCTGATCCTAGCCAGGGCATCGCATTGACACAACAGATGTTTTCATCTCGATTCCTGGCCTTCACCACATGCCCGACAAGGTTGTGCAGGGGAAATTTGCATTTTGTGGAGCATGTAATTGGTGGCAAAATGTCCTGTGAGTGCTCCATTGAGGAAGCGAGCCTGTGTTCATTGTTAGTCTAGATATAGCGAAGGCACATAGCTACCAACTTACAGGCTGCCTGAGGGCTTGTGCAAATAGGTCGCTAGCTTTTTGTGCAGAAGGTGCATAAGAGCCGTTGACGGCAGTTTCTCGGATAGCATGGACATCAATGCTGGCGTCCCACGAGGCTAGGTGCTGTCTCCTAACAGTTTCTGATACATATCAATGATAAACTGTCTATTGACAGACTGCATTGTTATGCGGATGACAGACTGGCGACACCTAGTATGCGGCTCGTGCCAATACCCCTAATAATACAGTTGCGATCGACTTGTGTCTGAAATCGACAGTTCTCTAATCAGAGTCTCTAATTGGGTGCGACTAGGTATAGTTGATTAATACCCCACTTAAGTCTGCGCGTTTACCGTTAAATAAACCCCATTAATTGTGGCTCCACATTTTTTAGCACACCCCTTTCGATGTCTAAGAGTATCGGGAATTCTGGATATCCGTATGGACGTTTAGTTCCGCAGACATTTAGAGGATAAAGTCAAGCTGGCATCCAAGAAGCTTGGTGTGCTATATGTCTCAAGTTAGGCGCCATATGAAATAGGAGACAGCGGAGCCGGTCAGAGAGGGGTGGCCCTTAGCTGACCCGATCAGTCGCAGACGGCCACGGGTAAGAAGAAGGCGTTACGTCCACTTGCTTCTCCTGTTGTAGTGGTGCCGTAGGTGGAATATAATGGGGGCTCACGGCCGTATAACACGGCCCGTCAAATAGGAATAGAGTGGAGTTGGAAGAGGCTCGCAGTTGTGCGGGATGACCGCAGAGTGGCACGGTTGACTGCTTGTTTGTTCGCGTGTCGCCCCATAATGATGGAAGAGGGTTTTAGCGGTAGATTGGAGAGGGAAGAGCGGAATTGTTTGCCCGGGAGTCCCACAAAATCGTCAGGCTCCCCCCGGGCTCAGCGATAGGCGTAATCGCCCCACTCATTGTTAATCAAAGGAGAGATTTTGCGTCCTTATGTGCGTTCTGCCGTTTGCATAACGAGTTGTGTTCTAAGGAATTATTCGACATGATGCCCAAGGCCTCATTCTGTCCTCGCACCGTTCGCCCTTGGCAGATAATTTCATCCTCACACGTTTGGGACCACAGTGGTCGCGTACTTATACGGTTTCAGAGAAACTGTCTCCCGATTACCCCACTCAGGCTGTGGAATGAGCTCCCTACAGAGGTTTTCTCGAACAAGTACCACCGCCTTTCTTATTTCAGCCATGAAACAGTTCGCTGTGTTTCGGATTGAAGGAAGAGGTAGCCAGTGTAGATACTGGGCTTGGAAGGCATTTGATCTTTGGCCTCCGGATGACAACGCACCTGCAATAACAAGTGATTCTTTTTCCTTGTTGTTGCAAGTTTCTATAGGCGGCGGTCAGCTTGTTTGTCATCTAGTTGAATAATAAAACGTGTGTATGGGATTCTTCAAAAAGGGCTTGAAAAGGTTTTAATACGACAACGCGAAAGTGATACCTATATACACCTGGTGTTACAATTGCAACCGTCAATAGGCTACGGTGACCGCTTACAATCAGGTGGGCCGTAAGCTTGATTGCCACCTTAGTGGTATAAAAATAATTTTTTTTGGTACAGTAAAGACTCAAAAGCATGATCGAAGCTTTACATTTATAGCGAGAGTAGCCGCGCATTACCTCTACTGTATGGTGATTGTAATAAGAACGGTTCAAAGTTCAATGTATAGAGCGTCAGGAGCTCTTGACGGCTATAGAGCGTCACCATTGTTATTAAAATATTAGAAATATCGAACAAAAATAATTTACGACAGTTCATAAAAACATAAGTTCCGGGGGTTTTCTTAATTTTCTAGACCACAATAACATGAAATTCTTGTAAGATTTATTTTAAAACCGTCTATAAAATATTACTTTCTGATACTTTGTGAATTTGTTGGAGTTTTGTTGGCTACATTTTTTTATTTTTGGTTCTCTAGGGGGGGGCAGCTGCCCCCCCCTGCCCCCCCTTGGCGACGCCCTTGTCTCATACAAGCAGGCATTTCTAATCGACACACGCATGGCGCATCTATATGCTCAAATCAGTATGTGGCTAATGGTGCTGAGCTCTGTGCGTTGTGCGCTAGGCGTGTACGATTTTGAGCAAACAGTTTCGGCCTGAAGGTAAAGGTAGCCAGTGTAATACTGGGCATGGAAGAGGTCTAAGTGGAGAGGGTTCGGCTCCCCTTCGATGTTTAAGTACCTCGGTCTGGTCCTGGACTTTCGGTGGAGCATCTAGGAGCACCTCAAGCTCCTCACTCTCCGGCTCTGTGCCACCGCAGGAGCACTTGGACGATTTCTCCTAAATGTCCCCCACATTTAGGAGAAATCGTCCAAGTGCTGCTGCGCTACCCAGCTCTTCATGCCGTCGGCTTTATCACGGGGTGGTTAGGTCGATGGCACTGTATGGAGACTATTATGATGCCCTTGTTTTGACCAGGATGCATCAACACCGGGTCGGGGCTAGAACGTAGGGAGCGACCCGCCCTCGACAAAGTCAGGCAGATCCGATCCAAGCATTATCCGTCCGGTGTTGGTTGGTCACTACCTGCACCGTACCGGCCGTCGGCTCGTATTCGCCCGGAACTTCGTGCGGCGCTCGGTGGCAGAGAGGGTATGAGAGGTAGCGGAAAGGGAGCGGGAAGAGATCCTCTGACCGCTCCTATCCGGCGTAGGCGGCTGGGCGTAAAGAGGCGGGCGGTGATCGCTCGTCTTCCTGCGCCCTAAGCGCGGCCGCTTTCGTGTGTGGCCCCACGCACGCATTGCAAGTGACTTTAGGTAATCTCCATTGGCGCGAAACCTGGGAGGGTTGCCTGGGAGTGGGTTGGTGAAGTTGCTTCGGCAAAGACCAGGCTACCCCCGTGAAGGGCAGTGGAGTGGGTATTCCCAGTGCCTTGTAAGCGCTAGGCGACCCCACACACGCTCGTCGCTTAGCCAGCGGCGGGTAGGTCTGTAGACGAATTTCTTCCCAAAAAAAGGACTATCGGTAGACGCGATAGAATTGTTTATGACATGTTTAAGTATTTACATTTTTCCCAAGCTATCATTTGATATTGCAGCAATATATGAATGACAGAAATTGTTTAAAATGATTATTTTCCAGAATTCTATACCAACGTAACGTCTGTTAAACGATGAAAACCTTGTTGCGCTTTATTGAGACAAAAAGTAATAATGTTACGTTTCATCCTCACATGTTTTATTGTTTCCAAATTGTAGCGCTATTATGCTCTTGCAATAAGACAATTAAGGTTGATGCAATGAGCAAATGTAAATAAGCATCGGTATTTACATCTTGTTTGTTATTTATTTACTTCGAAGGCGTTTGTTTGTGACGTCAAGTGATATTTACTTAATAATAATATGCATAGTTTACAAATTATCAGTGTGTATCTATTTATCTGCTGCTTATTTTTCGAAATAGTGCTTCATGTTTCGGAGTAATTTAATTAATATTAACATGAAAGTAAAGATCTGTATTTGTATGGTATTAAGGCTGAATTTCCTGATAACTTCGATAAAATGGTGTGCTTCCGACTGTTTGTAGTCACAATCAAGCTACATCATCAGTACAATACGATGTGTTAATATGATTTTATTATCAGCAATGATCCTTCTAAGCTATAATATAAAAAAGAAAAGTGAAGTAAATAAAACTTTATCAGTCTGATTGGTGCTGTAAGAAAAGGGAATGACCCGCGATATCAAAAACAAAACGATGAATCAGCTTGATAAGAACATTTAACAAAATCAAGGCAACCCAAACAAGATTTTAGTGGTCGACGGTCATTTAATGAAATTTATCTCGCTTGTTTTGATAAAATTACTACACCATTTAGTTATCTCCGTTCCACTAAGTCGTGTCTCAAGGAAAACACGCTCTTAATTCACGCTGCGCAGTCATATGTTTTGGCAAACACTACCGTTAGTTGATATCGCCTTGGAATTCATGCAAGAAGTTAACGAAGCGAATTCTGAAACTATTCAGGCAGATTACTCATGTCATGCTTTTGTTTATTCGTGCGTGTAAGCTATTGGTGGGATTAGCAAGGCTTGATAATGATAACAAACAACCAAATATATCTACTTTACACTGGAATTGTGATTAATATTAACAATACACTAAGTGCATTACTACAATTATCTACTCCTCTTCTTTTCATTGTTATAATCTGGGTGTGATTATTATTTTATATCTCTTATAAATATTATTGATAAGTACTGCACTGCATAATTTGTCTCAATTTTACTAGCGGTGTCGACTGCACTAACGCGCACGGGTAGTAATCTAGAAGCTGCCTTGATTTGCCAGCTACGTAAATGCACTACTACATAAACAGCCTATAATTACATCCCACTGCTGGGACAGACCTTCGCTCGTGAGAGAACATCAAAATTTTGAGCCATATTACCACTATGCTTACAAGGTGGTAGACCCATATGTAGGTAGGGACCACCGCCTTTCTTATTTCAGCCGTGAAACAGTTCACTGTGTTTCGGATTGAAGGGAAAGGTAGCCAGTGTAATTACTGGGCATTTCATCTTAGGCCTCAGGATGACAACGCACCTGCAATATCAAGTGCTTTTCCTTGTTATTGCAGGTGTCTATAGGCGGCGGTAACCGCTTACCACCAGATGGGCCGTCAGCTTGTTTGTCATCTAGTTGTATATATAAAAAAAATGCTGGCCCAACTAGCGTTTGAGTAAAGGCGGTTGCAGTAACAACCGAGAACAACCGCCTCAACGTGCCTTGTGAAGCACGAGGAGTTGCTTTGTTTTCGTATCACTGAAGGTTCTCAAGTCAATGTCTTTCCTTTTTACTAGCAGCCCGCCCCGGCTACGCAGGGGTGGTGTACCTAATAAAAATTCACTACTAAAATACACACAAAAAAAAGCAACAATGAAAATACAATTAATTACCACACAAAAGTTTTCATAGAGTTATGTGATAAGTATATTTGATTATAATCATGGACCAAATAATATATTATAATAGTATTTTTCATATTAGTATTTATATTTTGTGTCTTTTACTTTCAATACTTATTTTTTTGTTCCTTCTATTTCTTAAACCCCTTCTGCATTTTCCTTCTTCGTAATATTTATATCACCTTGGAAGAAATTGCTTTTTAGCAATAAGGTCGCCCAATTGTACTGCTTTGTGTTTATTACTTTGTATTGTTTATTTTGTCCTTTGTGTGCAATAAAGAATATTGCTTTGTTTTTAAATAAAACTTTATTTCACATTGTTACAGCATATGGCCAGCGGTGCTGCGGCAGGCGACGTACGGCACCATAAAATTCGGCACGTACTACTCGCTGAAGGAGGCGATCGCGGCGCGGCGCCCTGACGGCGGCGCCATAGAGCACCTGCCCACCAACACCTTCTGCGCGGCCTTCGCCGGGGGGCTGTCCAGCGCCATCGCCAACCCCACCGACGTGCTTAAAGTGCGGATGCAGGTACATTGACAACTGCTGTGTAAAGTACACAAACAAGCATCAAGTTTCAATCTATAGAAACTTTTTTTTATCTTAACGGGGTAACTCTCGACCTTCATCTCACCTGATGGTAAGTGAAGATAAGGCTGACGATGGAAGCGAGCTACACCCGGATTCCTCAACCACAGAGGAACTGGCTATCTTACCTCCAACTGCCGGCACACAATAATGCCGTAAACATTATTGCTATGGCGGCAGACTTAGGTAAGATGGTGGTAGCTAGCCAGGCGGACTTAGAAAAGCCCTACCACCAACCAAACCGAGCAGAAAAATTCTGCCCCGACGGGAGTCGAACCCCAGACCTTCTGAGGCAGGCGGTCTCAACCACTTGACCACAGAGGCGGTTATTTTCAACCTGCAATAATAAGGAAAAATCACTTGGCATTGCAATAATAACGAAAATTAGACACCTGCAATAATAAGGAAAAATCTCTTGGCCTTGCAGGTGCGTTGTCATCCTAAGGCCTAAGATCAAACGCCGTCCACGCCCAGTAATTAAACCGGCATCCGTAACACAACGAAGTATTTCACGGCCGAAATAGGAAAGGCAGTGGAATCTAGACGACCCTACGCTTCCATTTTTAGCGTAATCATCACTAACCATTTGATGAGATTACGGCTACCCCGTTCGGAATCAATCAAAATTTTATTGTGCTGGACTATGCTATTGTTGCAATAGTTAAAAGTGATTATGAGATTTTGTCACGTCGTCCTATAAGAAATGTTTTAGATGATTCCCGTGGGGACAAAAATTTTTTCTGCTCGGTTTGGTTGGTGGGAGGACTTTTCTAAGTCCGCCTGGCTAGCTACCACCGTCTCACCAATCTGCCGCCATAACAGTACTGGGCCTCGATCGCGCTAATTTACATTGTATTTACCAAAGCAAATGTGAAACGTTGCCTTGCGCACAATTTTTGTTGCGCGAAACATATAAACGGCCACTAATTTGCTGTTTTTACAAAGCATACATTGATTTCTTTGATTATAATTATATTACATATTAATTAAGTTCAAATTATATAAATTAATAAAATAAAAACTTTCTAAATTTAGTAAATATATCGATCAGTTTTTGACAGCACCTAGATACAAAGACGTTACTATGACAACCATCTATGGGAACGTATTTTCCACTGTCCTACAAACATTTTTGACAATTTGCTTAGGCACTAACTTAATCAAAAACGTGCGACCGACAGCGGGAAATACGTTCCTTTAGATGGTTGCCATAGTAACGTATTTGTATCTAGGTGCAGTCAAAACCGATCGACATTTTACTCAATTTAGAAAGTTTTTATTTTATTAATTGATGTTATTTGAACTTAATTAATATGGTATATAATTATAATCAAAGATATCAACCTAGGTTTCGAAAAAAAACCTAATTGGTTGCTTTCACGCAACACAAATTGTGCGCAAGGGAACGTTTCACATTTGCTTTGGTAAATACAATATAAATTAGCGCGATCGAGGTCCTGTTAACAGCGTTGTTGTGTTCCGCCAGTTGGAGGTAAGATAGCCGGTTCCTCTGTGGTTGAGGAATCTGGGTGTAGCTTGCTTCCATCTTCGTCTTAGGCCGATAAGTCATCACCTACCATTAAGTGAGATGAAGGTCAAGAGCTACCCGTTAAGAATTGTTCCCTATAAGAATGCATAATTTTTTAAGCCATAATATATATTGGCATAGTATAATTACGCATAATCCTATTTAACAATAAAATTTTCAGCATAATTTTTTAAGTCATAACTATCATCAGCATAACAATATTTAAGCATAATATACTAAACCATAATTATAAAAACGCATTATGACACAGAACCATACTGAATACTGGCAACAACATTATTGCACAATTTCACATATTGCTCTAATAAAATACTTTTCGTATTTAAAATAAATATGTTGGCGGCTTAGGGGTGGACCAAGGGTCACTTCCGCCGCACCCTAACCTACTATTAGGCATCCTTCCTTTTTTATGTAGCTACTCTACTCAAATACATGTTCATTTGTACGATTTTACATTATGCAAATTGCAATTATATGTTATTAATTACATTAGTCTAAATTACAATTATGCCAAAATATTTATTATGCAAAATAACGATTATGACTAAGCAATAATATGCGTAAAACAATATGCGATTTTCGTTATGCCAAAGTATATTAGGAGAAAATACATTATGCCAACTTAGAGGATCCCGTTAAGAATAATAAATACAGCATTTATGTTACCGATACTGAGGTGGGTCATGAAAAACGCGGCGTGGTGGGTTGCTTGGTGGGCATCTACCGCGCGGAGGGCGCGCGCGGGCTGTGGCGCGGCGTGACGCCGACGTCGCAGCGCGCGGCCGTCATCGCGGCCGTGGAGCTGCCCGTGTACGACGCGTGCAAGCGACGGCTGCTGGCGCCGCTGGGCGACACGCCGCTCAACCACTTCGCGTCCAGCCTGCTGGCCAGCCTCGGCAGCGCCGTCGCCAGCACCCCGCTGGACGTCATCAGAGTAAGTGCACTTCAAGCAGGAACTGAACACCCGCTTTATGGCCTGCGCAGACGATGGACTTTTCTCCGCGGCGCAGAAAAAAGTACGCTCCGCGAATATAAAGTCCGCCACGGATTTACCGCAAACTCAACGCACACGGTGTGCGCTTTATCGTCCTGCATACGTACGTTACTTTCGAGCGCAAAACGCGGACTAAAGTCCGCCATGTGCGTTGCTTCGCCTAGTCACACGAGTTCTAATTTTTTTCGGGGACTTCCCCGTACTTTTGTCCGATCCGCTCTCTGCATGCCCTCGGTTATTCGGGGGACTTTTTGTACGCGGTACTTTTAATCCTTTGTTTGCGTTACTCGATACAGTTGTAAGCGAGACAAAAATCCCTCGTCTGCGCAGGCCATTAACCGGTAACACGAAATTGGGGTATCGTTATTAATGGTATCCAAATTTAATGAATCATATAGATATCTTAAATTTACTGTAGCGGTTACACGCAATCAATATAACAAAACTCCTAACATTAACCTTCAATATAAGGATAGCTGTCCTTAATCAGATACCGATCGCACAAGCTGACAACGTCTTGTCTAACCGTTTTAAAATACGAGTACCAGACCTAGAAATTAAGGTACCGTTATCACGGTATCCTTTGAATGACGTATTAGTTGATATTTAAATTATCCGGTACATCCGTTCAAAACCGTTTCATGGGGTACCATTTCAGTATCTGCTTCTAAGTGAAATTTTGGATTCCTGGTCCTCTGTTCCCTTCAGAATGCAACATTATATCACATTAATTTAGGATGAAATTGAACACCTTTCTAAATGTCAAATTTTTTGTCAGCTGTTCTTTTGTATTATTATTCAGAGAATGAAATCCTGTGCAATTATAGATTTAGCGTGTGTTCATGCTACATAATTAGCCCCAATAACATTCGATGAACCCGACAATTGCTAATGGACTTAAAAATCTTACATGAAACGCAAAAGTTGCATTATTATAACCCGCTATCAATTTCTTTATTTCAGACAAGACTAATGAATCAAACAAAGTTAAAGGATCATATAGCTAAGCCAAACGAAAGGATATACAAAGGCACAACGGACTGTTTTGTACAGGTAAATATAAGTGTATTCAGTATTCCTCGGAATCATGAAAAGCTTTTGATAAAGTAGTTGTTGTTTTTAGACGGTTATATTTATAAAGCTAATATTTTTATTATAAAATGTTCTAACGTCCCTCAAAGTATTTTACCAGCACAGCCAAAAATATAGAACACTTAAAATTATAAATGTGATTCAACATTAATGAAAAAGAGTACCACAAGGCTTCCTACTGGGACCTCCTTCATTAAGTTCTATAATTTGCTGTGTAGACGGTCCGCAACGAGGGTTTCCTGGCACTGTACAAAGGGTTCGTGCCCACGTGGCTGCGCATGGGTCCTTGGAACATCATCTTCTTTCTCACCTATGAACAACTGAAGCAGTTCTACTGAATTAATCGACTAAGAAAACCGTTGTACGGTCGGACGAGACAATATCAGGTAAGTTATAATAGTTTGATTGAGCAATCAATCAATAAAAATTTTAAACAAAACCGCCGGGTGACCAGAATAATGTATTAAAAATTCTGCGCTTCTGGTTCCACCTACTTACTAGTGATTTATTTAGATAATGTATTTTCGTAATTTTGAGGTAGGTATTGCTATTACATACTTCATTAAAATTTTAAATTTGGACTAAATATATTTACAAGTAGCAGATAGGTGATATGACAGGCGCTTGATACTATCTCAATACTTTCAGAGTCCACAAAGGGAATGTAAAGAAGCTTCGCAGGGCGGGTGTATCGATGTCGTTCAATCGCACACCACATTATTTATTAGGAATAATTTGATTAGATACGGTAGAGTGATGAAAGCTTTGCCCAGAATGTAGAAGTTAAGTTCTACACAACTGTACTATTAACTTGTATAGTAGGCAAATAGAATACGACGATTTTATGATGGTACCTAAAAAGGCTGGAGTTCCTTTTGATGTTACAATGTGATTTCTCATTTTTCGAGGCTGCTATATTATCTATTTATGTCTATTTATTGTTAAACGGAGTAGTTTATTAAATAACTATTAAGATTTGTACTAATTTAAGCAGTTGTACGAAGCCAAACTTTATAGACCTTTTATATTGTTCCACGAAACTGAAGCAGACTGATTGTGTCACAAACAAGTTATTGCAATCCTTAAACAGTTCCTTGTTTTATTTATTGATTTATATATTAAGTTTTGCTCCTGTTTATCTTAAAGACGGATCTTGACAATTTTCACAGATAAAAAAACATACGCATTTGCAATATTTAGCTCAGGTTTTTTAATCTGTAAAAAATGTTCAGACGTTTGCCGGGGTTTATGATGTTGTTGAAAAATCTTGAAATGTCTTTATGTTATGACATGTCTCCCTAAATATTTGCAATTCCATAAAAAATATGGTCTGAGTCAGTCTAGATTTAGGCTGTTAATATGTACAGTCGACGGCACATCAAGTGTAACAGTTGCGCTAAGAAAGCCACCTCTATTACGAACGGCGTAAGGGCGGTCTCAAAGTCAAACTGTTACGCCTGATGTGCCGTCGACTGTACTACATGTACTGGATCTTCTATTACCTTTTGAAAATGATTTTCGAACTTTCGCCGGCGCGTGCTTACAAAATATCTAGTAGGCGTTAATGGTCCATCTAGCATATTTAATTAAACATTTGACGACCGGTCGAGTAGTCTGTACCCCTTGCTATACAGGCTACTCGATCAGGAGTCCCCGGTTCGAATCCCAGTAGGGGCGGATATTTGTATGAGATTACGAGCATTTGTTCACGATTCATGGATGTTTGTATGTTTATTTAGTATATTTTTAATATTTAAATTAATATTATTATCAATTTCTCCGTTATCTAGTATCCATAACACAAGCTCTTCATGATGCTTACTTTGAGATAGATTATAAGTGTGAGCGTAGGAAGATTGTTATTGTTTGCAGTTTCTGCTAAATAGTCATTAGAATTAGGAATTATTATTAGGATTGAATTCATTTAAAGTTGTAGTTTAATGGACTCGTACTATTAGTTTAATGAAGGGTATAAAATTTACTGCTTGATTAGGTAGGTAAAGGAAACTATTTAAACCAAATTGCTACTAGTTATTTTGCAACTTTGCTTTGTCTACTGTAGGCTGTATGTTTAAATCCCTTTTGCTTAAAAAGCCAAACGTTGGGGTGCTCGTATTATTCATCGGGGTTTGTTTTGGTTGATTTCTACGCTGTTTTTATTCAATTTCTTTATTTGATTAAACAATAACATTATGTCTGTTTGACCAACAACGCTTTAAACTTAGAGATCTATTAAAAAACATTCAGGTAACCCCTTAACAAAAATAGTTTTTACAGACGTTTAGGTGTCACCTAAGCTCTGTAGCTGTAGCTGTTTATTTCGTGTTTGGCATTCGGTTTTAGTCTTGTACGAAACAAGACAAGATGGAAAGTGATTTAAGCAAGTTAAGATATTTTGGAAGCTACTAAAACTGTGGCAATGATTTTTTTACAGTTTTTTTTTTCATATGAAGATCAAGATCAATTTTATCAAAATTAAAAGCAATCATTTTAATAGTTGTAGTAAAAGAATAGTTTTATACAGGGTGGTGCTGTCAATACGACAATAAATTTAAACATGGTTATTCGTTCATAGAAATGGTTTGCCACTTTCAAAAACATCTTATTCATTTGATAATTTCATGACAATTGTATGAAATATAACATACAATATAACATTATTTCATAGAAATGTCCTGAAATTATCAAATGAATACGATGTTTTTTAAAGTGGGAAACGATTTCTATGAACTAATACAGTCCATGTTTTAATTTATTGTCGCATTGACGGCACCATTCTGTATAATAAATAGTACTTTTAATCACATGGTTGCTAATTTATTAAAAGTGAGGCAAAGGCAAAAATTATCACAAGAAATAAATTGTAATATTGTACAAATGCATTGTAATATTTTATTTCTTATGATAATTTTATGCCGGAAACGTGAGCGAAGGTATTAAATTTTAAAGAGATAAGCTTGTAACAAAGATGACTGTATAAAAACAGCTTAATGTCAGTTTCACAAAAAGTTTTCATGTCACAATAATGTTATACGCTGGTCGTCTTTGGTAAAGTTTTACCGCATTATTATTGAAATCAATAGGAAATGTGCACCTAATGGCTGATTTACACTTGCATTAGTACAGTAGCGAGTTAACTTGTGGTCTTGGCAAGTTAAGTTCTTAACATTGTTTGGACAGGAATTTGCTAATTAAGTACAAAGAATAGAATGATGTTCTATTTTTTCGGCAAGTTAAGTGCAAGTGCACCCCGCCCGTGCGTCTTCCTCACCCCGCCAACTAAACTCGCCGTGTCGCCGTGCGTCTAGACGGGCGAGTTTAGTACAGTTCATAAGTTGACAGGTTGCAACGACTTTTGTTTGACTAACAAAACTGAACCATATCTGTAATCTTATTCGCGGAACTGACACTTATAACTTAACTCGCTAAGCCAACGTTTGGATGATACTTACTACTTAAGACTTACTGCTTAACTGTCCGGTTACTAAACTCGTTACTGTACTTTTTTTTTTTTTTTTTTTTAATACAAAGCACGACAAATGACTCAACACCACCTGATGTGAAGCGGTAAGAAGAGTCCATATGCGAAGACAGCTAGTGCAGTTCAGACACTGCTCTAGCCGCCTCCACCTTGCCGGCCCGAAAGGTGCTTTTTCACGCCTCTTTTGAAGGAACCCATGTTATACGAAGGAGGGAACACATGTGCTGGCAAAGAATTCCAAGTTCTGGAAGTTCGACAAAAAAAGAGCTACTAAATTTCTTTGTACGTGATGTTGAGGTGGAGACAGTGAATTGATGACTCCGAAGACCGGCTCGCGTGCTCCTGAGTAGGAAGGGTGAAGGTGGGATAAGGTCAAATAGCTCCTCAGAACACTCTCCGTGATATAGCCGATAGAAGGCGCTAAGCGACGCAATGTCTCGACGCAATTGCAGAGGCTCAAGGTTGTTGGTGACCTCTACATCGCCAATGATACGGACAGCACGACGCTGCAATCTGTCCAGGGCATCGAGAAGGTACTTGGCGGAGCCATCCCACAAGTGCGAGCAATATTCCACGCAAGACCGGACCTGAGTTTTATAGAGCAGGCATATTTGGTCAGGCGTGAAAAATCGACGCACCTTGTTCAGGACACCGAGCTTCCGTGAGGCTGTTTTGATCACGGTTTCGATGTAGTTCCTGGAATTCAGATCGCAACATATCTCCATGCCTAGCAAATTTAGGGAGCCCTGTGCCGAAAGAGACATGCCCTGAAGAGACGGAAGGGGAAGGAACGGCGACATTTTAGCCGTAAACGCGCACACCTGTGTTTTCTTAGCATTGAACTCAACAAGATTGTTAGATCCCCATTCAGATACGAGGTTCAACACCCTGTCGAGCTCAATGGTAAGATTCTCTCTCTCCCTCTCGGTTTCAGCGCGCCCAGCCCCTGGGCGACCGTAATATCCCCCATGCACTGTACTGTCATCTGCATAGCAATGAATGTTTCCTAACGGAATCATGTCATTGATATGAAGAAGAAAGAGTGTGGGGGATAGAACAGAGCCTTGTGGTACACCAGCATTCACTGACATGAACCGCGAAGCGTATCCATCTGCGAGGACACGGATTCTTCGCTCATGCAGGAAGCCGGCAATCCAGTTACAGAGCTGAGCGGGCAGACCGTATGCCGGAAGCTTGGAGAGAAGAGCCCTGTGCCAGACCCGATCGAACGCTTTGGCAATGTCAAGGCTAACTGCCAGTGACTCACCACGTTTGTCAATAGCTTCACCCCAGACATGCATTAAGTACGCTAGAAGATCACCCGTTGACCGTTTCGGCCGAAACCCGTACTGTCGTCCGTTATTAATGAGTGATCTTCTAGGTATCGGATCAGCTGGTGGCTTAAGATCCGTTCCATGACCTTGCAAAGAACTGAGGTGACAGCTATCGGGCGGTAGTTAGCTGGGTCTGATCGGTCTCCCTTTTTGGGGACCGGTTGCACATTGGCCTCTCTCCAAGATTCCGGCACACACCCAGAAGAGAGAGAAAGACGGTATAGCCGTGTTAAGACAGGAGACAACTCCGCTGCGCAGTTTTTCAGTACTATCGCTGGAATGCCATTTGGTCCACTAGCTTTCCGGACGTCGATTGACTGAAGCTCCGCACGTACATCACATTGCCTAATACGAATATCGGGCATTGTGTGGCCACAGTGGGAGAGTGTTGGTGGCTGTATGTTGCAGTCATCGATTCGGGAGTGAGCAGCAAAGAGTTTTACCAAGAGATCGGCTTTCTCTTGCGGCTTGTGAGCTAGCGAGCCGTCAGAACATCTCAACGGGGGCAGCGAGGGTTGACAGAAGTTGGACTGCACGGCTTTGGCCAGACGCCAGTAGCTACGGCTTCCCGTAGGATGCGTAAGAAGTTCTTGGCCAACTCGTGCAACGCGCTGTGCATCCGCTCTGATGAAGGCCCTTTTGCAGGACTTGGTGGCGTTGTTATAGACTGCTTTCAGTGAGTCAATGTTGGGATCCCCGCAAGCTCGGCCCCTGATCCAAGCGCGGTATGCCGACTGTCTGTTTTCAACAGCTAAGGCACAATCGCGGTTGAACCAGAGGTTACGCCTACCCCTACTGATGAGATCGGAGTGAGGGATATAGTACTCCATCCCTAACATGATCTCATCAGCAACAGCAGTAGCGCTAGCGTTCGGGTCCAGCTCACTGAAACAGCGCTGCCTCTAAGGGACAGATGCGAAGTAATCCCGCATACCATCCCAATCTGCCGACGCATAGTGCCAGATGCGGCGTTTGGCAACCATAGGTACCGGTGGCGACGCCCGTGGCACCCCAGCGGATATCAGGCAGTGATCCGATGTTCCCAAAGGAGCACGAACCTCTAGCCGATATCCATCCGGGCGAGTCGTCAGCAGAAGGTCCAACAATGAGGGCGCGTGACCGACAATGTCTGGAATCCTGGTGGGCTGGTTTACCAGTTGGGTCAGGTCATGCGTGAGAGCGAAAGCGTGGGCAGTTTTACCAGCATGGTCAGTTTTAGAGGAACTTAACCACGACTCGTGGTGAGCATTGAAGTCCCCTAAAAACACCAATTCCGCGGTTGGAAACTGCTCCTGCGCAACATCTGCCACCCGACTAAGATGTTCGAAAAGTCGAGTTGTCTCCATGTCACCGCTGTGGGATCTATACAGGCACACGTAGATACGGCAATGTGTGCCCAGGTCCACATGCACCCCAAGAATAGAGTAGGAAGGGTCCTCCAAACAGCGCAGACGGCGACAGCAAACATCCGCCCGGACAAACAAGCATACCCCGGCCTTCGCTTTGAAGGACTCTTCAAGAACGTAGCCGGGGTAATCCAAGTAGCTAGTATCTGCCGGGCGGAGTATTTGCGTCTCCGTCAAAAACAGCATTTCGGGTCGAGCCGTCTCGAGATGTTGGTGGACGGCATTGAGGTTAGCATGGAGCCCACGGATGTTAGTGAGCCCGACCTCAAACAGCGTGGTTGTGGTGGGGGTGTGCACCGCTGAACGACCGGAAATGTTTCTTAGCGCTGCCATAGTAAATGATGAAGGAGGAGAGGCGTGAATTGGGGGAACGTCGTCGCGATATATACGGTCAAAGCGTGAGGCCTGTTTCCCCAGGTAATAGCCGACAGCAGAGAAGCGCTGACCCGCCGAACGGAAGGGCCCCCGAACCCCCCCGGGAATGGCCACTTATGGAAGTGTAAATCAGCCTTTAAGCGAGTCGGTATGTGGGATGCCTCAAATAATAACTGCTCGTACCTATAATGTGTGCTTCGTTCTGACAGTTAAAGATTGCTGGCGTGGCGACGCTTGCAACTATCGAATTCGTAACATATAGCTTAACATAAAACAGCGTAACGAAAGTCAGAATATGTTCTCATAATAAACAAAATTTGAAGATTTATTTGACAAAAAAGGTTATGTCGAAATAAACAGTTGTACAGCTGCAAACTTATGTTAAGACTTAAATTTAGGTGTGGGACATATCATAATTATAATTAGATAAATTATTGCGAGATTAATGGTACCAAGTACCCTAAATACCTATATCTATTTATTTAACATGGAAAATTCATTTTACAATGTGTAATCAAGAATCGGTTCATTATGTTATTTAAGATTGGAGTTGAAATGTTACATACATACGACAGTACACCAGTATAACAGAGACACTACGAAAGTTGGCTTTATTACAAACGGCAAAGGGCGGTCTCTAGGTCAAACTGTTACGCTTGATGTGCTGTCGACTGTACATAGTTAATTTAACACCGAGAGCTTATAGCATTTATCTCATTAATGATAGTGTGTATTTTGCTTTATAATGCCCTTATGTTCCTTACTAATTTATTCGAAATCTGGTACTTCTAAAATATTATAGAAAACGATATAAATATGTATTTAGTTTAAGACTATAAACTGTCAAATCGGATGTAGCGTTTAAATTTAAACTTTATGTACATACTTGTAATAAGTTTCCGATTCCAAGTAGCACATGATATTGGAAAAGGACAGACGATATCGGGTAATATCGTCTGTCTTTTTCATACTGAATTTAGATGAAAGAGATGCATTGAATTAAATTTTAATGTAATCTGAAATCGTTGTCAACTAAAGTGTGTATTTAAAAAAGTAATCGTTTTGTTTGTGTACTGTTCTGTAAATGTTGTGTGTAGTGATGTTTTTGTTAGCTAAGATTACTATACTATTTGTATAATTCACTTTTAAGTAGCTAATGATATTGAACACTAACTGTTGAGAGTCGAGGGGTATTTTTTCGTCCATTAATATTATCTAAAGTTTTATGTTATACGAAATGTCCGTAAATAAAAAAATTAGATAAATTAAACACTGAGAAACTGTTAAAATTAATATATTAAGAGATAAACTGAACGAAATATGTGAACGCGCGGCGCGCATGAATACCGTTTACGAACTGAATTTAAAAATGAATTAAATGTGAATACTTAAATTTTTGGGTCAAATGTAATATTTGAGGATTTGGAAAATGTACTGCTTGCTCGCACATTATAATAATAAAAAATAAAATAGTTCCTCACAATACACCATCTTCAACATAAACACATCACACACTACACTTACTTGGTACAAGCCCGTAAGTGAAGAATAAACCAGCTTTGAGCTCAGAATTCTAAATACCCATAATAATAATAATATTTATTTGAGCACCATTAAAAAGACAAACATAAAAATGTGAACGATAAAAACTGCATTAGTCAAATGACTGTGTCGCAGTTGTTAACATCCATAACAGGAGGCTTCGGTACTCAAGAGCATAATTAATAACTTAAATATATTTTTTAAAAACATTTTCGCTACTAGCCGACCCCCTGTTTCCTTTTCTCGGAGCAAAAGAATCAAGAACAAGCCCATTTGAATCTGGCATACCGCGTAAGGGTGTGGCTTGACAGGTTAGTAAAAAAAAGACACGACAAAATTGATATTACTCGTAATACCTTCACTGCCTTTGCGAACAGTCAAGCGCTTCTTAAATTATATTCTCTCCCCAATATCTTAAACATTGTTAAAGTATATATAAAAGAAAAAAATCATGTCGTCGGGCGAGGACTAAACTTGCGTCGTTTCACTAAACTATTTCGACGCCCGTACGAGTATTTTTTTCAAATACCTACGATTCGGTTAAGTTTAATTCGGTTCATTCTTAATTTTCTTTACAATATTTTAATAAAATATTATGTTAAAAATAAAATTAAGAATATTCTTTAATTTTAATTTTAACTAATGTAAATAAATTTTTTTGGTTTAGATTTTTATTAGTAAATAATTTTTCAAACATTTATAAATTATTATAACGTCCTGAGGCGGGGATCGAACCCGCGACCTTCCGCAATCCGGGCGCTAACCATCTGAGCTACCCAGGACTTGGGATATCCCTGTGAAATTCTTCTAGTCTATCTGTATTTGCGTTATGAGCTAACGTCCACCCTACAATGTCGAAATGTTCTATTTCAACATCCGAAACGAGTATTTTTTCACAAATACCTACGATTCGGTTAAGTGGGGGCATTGCTTTCAAATAGTCTTAAATTTTGATTTTAACATTATTATAAGTGTTCAGGACGTGAAATTTTTCTAGTTTAGATTTTTATTAGAAAATTAAGAATACTGTTAAAGTCAAAATTTTATATTGGCAATCGTCAAAATGAGCACCCCAAAATTTAATTGACGTTTTGAGTGTTCGGAGTAGTCTTCTATTTGTCATCAAATATGGTATGTTATTATGTATATTATTATGACGTCTCGTATGGTCGTATGTATATCATCTATGTTGTCCTACTTGCATTTGGTTTACCTGCTAAGCAGTTGAGCAACTGTCCCCTTATTCTCGGCTGTCGGATCAGGGATTCGATTCGAAAAGTCACGTGCCGTCTCGCTTTGTCGCGATACCCGTCACGTATAAAGTTTCTGATGTTCGAATATCTCCCGACAGATGTGAGTATAGGTACAGAATGATCTAATGGGAAATTATTAATTTAGAATTAATGCTTAATGGCTAAGCTATTGGCGTTAAAAAGTTTATTTACATTTGGTTGTATTGTTACGGTTTTAGAAACCACCAAACACTTTGTATGTATTAAAAATATGTTTGCTTGTATATACGTTACCACAGAACCATTTGAATATTTTCTCACTGGTAGTATACCATTGTGTTTAATTTAAGTAGATAAATGTTAAAGAAACGGACAGGTTTTGTCATTAAACGGCATTATTTATTTTTTGTATACGTGATGTATTTTTCGAATACGCCTATACAGTTTTAAGCGTCATGCTTTGAATTATGAATCTTGTTTCAAATGAATAAAGTAGATACAATATTTCCTGTCACTTGTTGTCTTTCAGCGTCTGTAAATAAGCTAGACTATATTTTGGCGATTGATAAAGTACTTTATTCGTAACGTAATGAGGTTCATATTTGGTAGACGATTTATTGTTGTAGCTATTTTTGTTACTAACTATGTTAAAACAATTCTGACGAACAATATTTTGTGACTGATTTTTATGAAAGTCGTTTTGGGTTATGACAGTAGCACTTAAGACATTGTACAGATATTTATATTAACAGACAAATTTTTACATTATGTAGGTTTATCATAAGAGTAATTTTACAACTAAAATTATCTACATTGTAAAAAATTGCTGAATCCGGAAAAATGCTAATAATTTATTTTCATGCATAGTTTACTTATTTACATTAATGATCCGTCATTTCCAATATGGCGGGCGATATAGAAGTCAACTAAACGTCACCAGAGAGACATTCACGCCGTAATGAATATTTGGCTGTGTTGCAGTATCTATTTCCTCTGGGTCTCCTTCAAGTGGGAAATACCTACGAAAAATTAGAATCTTTGAGATTATTGTGTCATTCTCATCACGAAATAGACGAAATTGTAGATTGTTCTATCCCTTGGTTCTATCTGTTATCCAGTCTATACTTATCTGTGCACTGTCTCGAGACATTTGTTGATATTTATAATAGTTAGGTACAGTCTAACACTTTAGTACCATGTCATACCATGCTCTCGTAAAGATAACAGCAAATCAAGTGTGGCACTACGAAAACTGCCTCTATTACGAATGAGTTAAGGTCAAATTGTTACGCTTGATGTGCTGTCGACTATAGGCACAATGTGATGTGAATGCAATAGTTATTGAGACATGTTACTGATTATACTTTGGAGGTCGACCGTACGTACAAAGAATTTAGCCAAATTAATAATCAAATAAAATGAATACAATATATTGAACATTTTGTTTTATTTAACTTAGGTTTTTCACATTTTAATAAAACAGGTTTTTTTTCCTAAGTGACGTTAGCTGTGTTTATACACAAAAAAATTTTTTTAGTTAGGAACTGTTAGATTTTGTCAGCTCTCTCTTTAAATGCAGTCTGTTAAGGTCTATAATGATCTATATTTTATATTTAACACCTGCTGCAAGTATGTGTAATGTGTTATATGACATAATATGAACACGTAAATTTCAATCAAAATGTCAAGCAGGGTATCCCAGCAAGGAACGGCTAGTAGCATGAAGTAAAATCAAAAAGGAACAGCTAAGCCCAATTGGGCTTGAGACTGCGTTTTTGCACTGACCGACTGCGATACTCCATTTCAACGGCATAAGGTACAGTCGACCACAGAAGTAGCTGAACACTTTAGTACCATGTCACACCGATCTTGTGCACGTACTTTATAGTTGCTACCGTACTATATTGACGCTAGAGTCGTTGTGACATGGTACTAAAGTGTTCAGCTACTTCTGTGGTCGACCGTACGCACTTATGTCAGTGGTTCGCTTGTGTCGATCGATCATTTCCCGCGACCCGGGTCGATCACGACCCATTAGGTTGGTGATCGACTCACAATGATTCGATCAAATGATCGATCGCGAGTCTCAAGTGTTTTTGAGCCGCACTCCAACACATGATTCGGTCACGGGTCGCAACGTGGGTCTCGGTTCTTTTGGGGTACTGTGTACGATTCGTGTCGCGCGCGCGTTCTTAAGCGTTTTATAATGAACACGTAATTATGTTTCGAGGTTATAAATAATATGTAGTATATTTAAGTATTATAAAATTTATAATATCAATATTTTTTATGAAGTATTTGTTCGTTTAGTGTTATTAATTCAAATTCATAATCACGATGATTAGATTTTATCACTGTGTAAATATAAAATTTTGTCATTCAAAACAAAGTAAGTGATCGAGTTAAGTTAAGCGCGTTAACATCGATCTCAGTGATCGAATCTTTTTGTGGCTCGCGACCTGATCACTCGTGAATGAATAGTGATCGAATCAAAGTGATTCGATCAATCACGATCGACTCAGAGTCGACACACCATGGTTCGCTTGTTCTACAGCTGGGTTTACAGAGACGACAGATTGTAAATCATTATCGGTTTCTTCGTTAATAGTTGGTGTATCGCTATTATACGACTAAATGCGAATTTGATGAATATTCGCATTTAGTCGTATGATAGTGATGACCGTTATAATACGACAAAATAAAAAAATCCTTAACTTACTAAACAATTAAATTACCCGCCTGTACATGTAACTAAATCGTTTTTTTGGTAATATAAGTATTACAAGTTACTGTAAGGAAGTAGTAATGATATGAAAGAGTTGTTTCTACATAAATACAGGGTTGTGACAATACGACAATAAATTAAAACGTGATGTAGGTATTATACGAAAGTTGCAATACATTTCTATTTTTTTTTATTTATTTTTTATACAAAGCACGACAAATGACTCAACACCACCTGATGTGAAGTGGTAAGAAGAGTCCATATGCGAAGACAGCTAGTGCAGTTCAGACACTGCTCTAGCCGCCTCCACCTTGCCGGCCCGAAAGGTGCTTGTCTTAGCGGACATAAAGGAGCTTCAAATGAAACCCAGGTAGCTTCAAAAATATTAGATTTAATGATAAGCTCAACAAAAATTAGGCACTGAGATGAGATTTTTTTTGCATACAAAAATTAATAAGGCCAACCGCAGGTAAGTTAAAAACAAATGTCATCATTATTGTCTCTGAACTACGAGCAATAATACACTAGCGCTACTTATTGCTACACAAAATCTGATAGGCGTAAACATCTTCCCGCCCGTTGAAAGGAAACTTTCGACATCAAAGATCTTCAGCCGAAGGCAACGGACATAACCGAACTAAAGGCCGCCGTACGATTCCTTTCGTAGTTGAAATATCAGCAACTCGGGAAAAACCATCTGGTCCGGGAAATAGACGAGCCACTCTTCCTAGACGCCAGTTCATAGGTGGCACGTGATCTTCCTGAAGAATGACCATGTCACCAACATTCAGCTCAGCCATGCTGGATCTCCACTTTGTTCTTTGTTGTAATTCCGAGATGTACTCCCGCTGCCATCTTTGCCAAAAGTGCTGTCGTATTTTCTCAAGGCGGGCATAACGCTCCAATCTGTTCTCATTGCAGTTTTCCATAGAAGGTACGGGAAGTGCCGTCAGAGGTCTTCCAATGATAAAATGCCCAGGGGAAAGGGAGAGGAAATCATCGGGAGATGCGGATAAAGGACACAGAGGGCGACTGTTCAAAATCGCCTCCACTTGAGCAAATAACGTAGATATTTCCTCGAACGTTAAATGACTATTTCCTATAACGCGCCTTAAATGATATTTTGCCGATTTTACTCCGGCCTCCCAAATTCCACCAAAGTGAGGAGCGTAGGTGGGTATAAATGTGAATTTAATACCCTTTTGATTAGCAAAGTCAGATAGAGGATCAATGTTAAGCTTTAAAAAATCTCCTAATTCTCTGGCAGCGGCCACAAAATTCCGACCATTATCACAAAATATTTCCTCTGGTTTCCCTCTACGAGATATAAATCGTTTTAGAGTCATAACAAAAGCATCCTTGGATAAATCGCTTACGGCTTCTAAGTGGATGCATTTATCGCGCAAGCATACGAACAAACAAAGGTAACACTTAATTAATTTACAACCACTTCCTTTTCGGTTTAAAATAAGAAATGGGCCAGCAAAGTCCAAACCGACCGACAAAAAAGGGAAACTAGGTGTTATTCTTTGAGGTGGTAACTCTCCCATTTTAGGACACAATGTCTTACCTCGTATCCGTCTACATCGTACACAGTTATTAACTATGCGTCTAGCTAGGTATCTTCCATTAACAGGCCACACAGTTTCCCTAACTGTAGCCAGCAATAACTGCGGACCAGCGTGCATGTTATTCGTGTGTTCGTTTTCAAAAATAAGTTTTGTTAAATTGTGAGAAGCGTGCAAGAGAATTGGATGCTTCTTTTCATAAGAGTAATTTGACATATCGATACGACCTCCAACTCTAATCAACTTTTGGTCGTCTAGAAATGGAGACAAAGACAATAATTTAGACTTAGAGGAAAGCTGTTTTCCCTTTAAAAGAATATCGTATTCAAAAGGATATATTTCCTTTTGTGCTGTTTTAATAAGTAAGTTAAACGATTTATTCAATTCATCTAATTCCAATTTACCCATACGTTTAGTTTTAGGAAATTTTATATTATTTAGAAACCTTAGCACATATGCCCACGTTCTTTGTAGTCTAGTTAGTGTTGAAAATTTATTAAAATTGACTATTTGATCTGGACTCGTAGTTACATTAACCTTTATTTCTGGAAGTGGTTTACATGTGTTGGATTTTAACATTGGCCATTTAGATTGATCTTCAAATAAAAAGTCTGGCCCAGACCACCAAATTTTCAAGGATGCTATCTGCCCGCCATTGACGCCTCTAGAAATTAAGTCTGCTGGATTAGCAGAAGTGGGCACGTAGCGCCATGATGACAATCTAGTTTTTTCGTGGATTTCATTGACACGATTAGCTACAAATGATTTTAATTTTTTAACATCGTTGTTTATCCAAGCCAGCACTATAGTTGAATCACACCAATGAACCATATTAGTACAATGTAATCTTAGAGATTCAGTAACTGAGCTGCACAGTCTGGCAGCAAGAAGAGCGGCAGATAATTCTAATCGTGGCATTGTGGTAGGCTTCAGAGGGGAGACCTTAGATTTTGCGCATAATAACCTTACATTTACGATATTGTTTACATCTACTGATCTTATATATATGCATGCGCCATAAGCATGTTGAGATGCGTCACTGAATGAATGTATTTCGATGCGTTTGGGTTTATCACAAATAACTCTTCTCGGTATCTGTAAATTAACTAAGCACGGTAATGTCTCAGAAAACTTCTCCCACTCCTGTTTAATTTCTTGGGGTACTGGTTGATCCCAATGAATTTTTTGCTGCCACAACTTTTGTAGCATCATTTTTGGCTGTATTATACATGGGCTTAAAATACCCAATGGGTCAAATAGCTTAAACGAATTTGACATTATGTAGCGTTTTGTAACGTTCCTACATTCGGGAATAGGTTTCAGTGGAAAATGTAAATGGTCACTAGTTGGATCCCAACCAAGTCCGAGAGTGCTCGACGACTCACTTATGGTTAGTTTTTTCAGTGTATCGATATTTGAATCCTCGAATAGGTTTTCTAAATTACTTCTATATTTTCTTAAATTAAAACAGCCAGAAGATAAAGCTTCTGCTACTTTTTTATGTATGTAGCGTAATTCAAATTCATCATTAGCGCCTGTGACCAAATCGTCAATATAGAAGTCATTCTGTATAATTGTTTTAATTAATTCATCATCCTGCTCCTCTCCAATTTGTTTGATACACCTTGTACTTAAATAGCTCGCACTTGCGGTCCCGTAAGTGAGAGTATTTAACCTTAAGGTCCGGATAGGCTGAGACTCATCTTCTCTCCATAAGATAAGCTGAAGATTACAATCCTCTTTTTTTACTTGCACTTGGCGATACATCTTCTCGATACCGCCAGTTAATAGGTATTTATACTGTCTTGCTCTTACCAAAATGGAGAAAAGAGAGTCCTGCACATTTGGGCCTACCATTAAAATATCGTTTAAAGAATATCCCGAAGAGGAGGGTGCTGAACCATCAAACACTACTCGGAGCTTGGTTGATTCACTATTTTCTTTAAACACAGCATGGTGACATAAAAAATAAGATGGTTTTGGCTTCTTGTTAGAAAATTCTGTAAGATGACCCAAATCAGCATATTCCTTAATAAAATTGGTATAGTCTATTTTTAATTGTGGATTTTTCTTAAATTTTCTTTCTAAATTAATAAAACGTTTTTTAGCCAAATTAAAGGAGTCTCCAAGAGAATCCCCAGAATCAATCAAAGGTAGTCTAACACAAAACCTTCCAGTACTCAAACGAACAGTATTGGAAATAAAATGATTTTCGCAAATGCGTTCATTTTCGCTTAAGATATGTTTTTTAGGAAGTTCTTCTAACTCCCAAAATTTTGTGAGTAAGTCTTCAACATTATTTTGTGATGCTTTGGTAGTTACTGCGTGATGGCATTCAATAGATTTTGAAATATTTGAGGTAATGGAACCTACAATCAACCAACCAAATTTTGAATTCCTTAATTTTGCATTGGGAACTCCTAAGGAACGTTCTTCATTTCCCAGGACATCCCAAAAGGCATCAGCTCCAATTAACATGTCAATAGCACGTGGCTCGTAAAAATGAGGGTCAGCTAATTGCACATTTTTGGGGAAATTTAAGTTATGAATATCAATAGGCGTCTTTGGTAGATCTCCAGTTAACTCCTTTAGCACAAAACATGACAAATTCATGGTGAATTGATTATTAAGTGAATTTATTTGTGTAAGGCAACTTTTCTTTACAAAATTGCTACAATTATTACCAATCCCTATGACCTTTAGTGTGTCAATATTGATTGAGTCTAACCCCATGTCTCTTTGCAATGATTGCCTTATAAATGAAGACTGACTACCACAGTCTAATAAGGCTCGTACCTTTTGCTTAACACCAGTTCTTGGGTTGCATATTTCGATTAATGCAGTGCTCAAGATAACCTGATTATCATTTTGAACAGAAGAATTTGATACGTGTCCTGTTTGACAGACAGCTTCACTGCTTCCAGATGTTGTAGACCCTGGATTGTGGAGTAAGCTGTTATGCCGCCTTTTGCATTCTCGACAAGGTCCCATACGGCACTCGCTAATAGGATGACCTTGTCTGAGACAATTAGCACACAGCTTGTATTTGGCTACATCGGCTAGCCTTTCCTTTATAGATTTAGCTTTAAAGGAAGGGCAATCATAGATTTTGTGATTTTCATTGCAAATCACGCATAAATAGATAGTAGGCTTCGATTGGCTGGTCCCCGCAAATGACTTTGTAGTTGAACTTCGCTCATTTCTGTTATTATGAGCAAAAGACCCAGAAGACACATGGCGTGTGTTATTATGACCATATACATTTTTTAGTGAATTATTTTCGTATTTGTTCCGGTTTAGTGATTCTAAAACGTCAGCTCGATCGATTAAAAATTTATAAAATTGATTAAGTGTTGGTATGTCGTTGAGAGCATTACGATATTCTTCCCATTTCATTAGCGTGCGGCTGTCAAGCTTGGAAGTCAACATGAAAATTATCAGAATGTCCCACTTGTCAGTCGGCTGGCCTAAGCCTGCCAAGGCGGGTAAATTCTTTGTGACGTGATCGACCAAGAATCGCAACGATCGCTCAGACTCACGGTTCTGTGGTTGTATATTAAATAAGGAGCTCAAGTGATGATTAATTAATAATCTTTTATTATCATACCGTTCACAAAGCAACTTCCAAGCTTCGGCATAATTAACGGACGAGACTTTAAGATTAGATACGATCCTAGCCGCATCACCCTCCAAGTACGAAACGAGGTAATGAAATTTGTGTATAGGTTTAATTCTGCTGTTGTTGTGAATCAAATTTTCGAAGGTGTCACGAAACTCTAACCATCGAAAATAGGCGCCATCGAATTTGGAGATTTGTATCTGGGGCAATTTAAAACCCAACTCATGATGATCGAGAAGACAATGACTTTCGCGAGCAATTGACGCCCGTCTTAAATCCGTATCAACTTGGTTATGCTGGTCGACCAAGGTTTTAGTTTCAGCTATGTTAATTATAATATCACTTTCAATGCTTTCTCGCTCATCAATTTCAGACAAAATGTTGTCAGAATTTAATACCTCTATCTCACTCTGCAGATCATCAAATCTCACTGACAAGGCCTCAAACTTCCCAAGTGTGTGAAAAAAAATTACTAGATAATATGTATATAAGTTTAATGTGGTCATATAAACTTTAGTATATAAGTATGACCGCTACCTACAAGTTCTTAAATGCTCAAACGACAAAAAAATTATATTTACTAACTGATAAAAATTTCAAAAATTTATGATAATGTTAAAGTAAAATTAAGAACATATTTACTAATCTATTTCAAATCAAATTATAATTTATTTCAAATCACATGATCCAGTACCCAATAATATAGATATATGCTGTAAGTCAAATTACACTAACTATAATAAGTGCAATTCGATATTACAACTAAGTATTTCTGGTAATTAATTTTCATATTTTAAAACTTTAGCCATTAAAATTTAAAAATTATTCCCCTATTGATGTATGTATTTTATTACACTACTGGTGGCAAAAAATTTATAGTACCTATACATATATGTATAATGCTTACCTCAATAGAATCATACTATTTTTTATGGTCAGGTAGTTACTCAGTACCTAGTTTTAATGAGAAAATACGTTTTTGCTACAAATTATCAAAGATCCTATAAGAAAATATTATTTGCAAGTGGAGTTTAGACTTTGGAATACTAAATAAACAAATTTAAGATATTTTTGAAGAGATAATTTAGGGAGGGACAAAGTCAAGGAAGGGCACTTATCTTTTGTTGACCTGTGCTGCGGCGTGATGCTTTCGATGCTTCACTGCTCCGTTATCGCTTCGATATTTAATTCCTTAGGTTTATCCACTCCAAATATTCCATCTTCAACTTATTGCATCATCTGTTTGCACAATGTATTTTAAGCCGAAATATTTCTTGAGTTGTTATAAGTTTATTTTTTGTTGTTTCCCCTCATGGGCCACCAATTTATGTCTTAGCGGACATAAAGGAGCTTCAAATGAAACCCAGGTAGCTTCAAAAATATTAGATTTAATGATAAGCTCAACAAAAATTAGGCACTGAGATGAGATTTTTTTTGCATACAAAAATTAATAAGGCCAACCGCAGGTCAGTTAAAAACAAATGTCATCATTATTGTCTCTGAACTACGAGCAATAATACACTAGCGCTACTTATTGCTACACAAAATCTGATAGGCGTAAACAGTGCTTTTTCACGCCTCTTTTGAAGGAACCCATGTTATAGGAAGGAGGGAACACATGTGCTGGCAAAGAATTCCAAGTTCTGGAAGTTCGACAAAGAAAAGAGCTACTAAATTTCTTTGTACGTGATGTTGAGGTGGTCTATGAACTAATATAGCCCACGTTTGAATTTATTGTCGTTGTGTCGTCACTACCCTGTGAATGTATTTAATTTGAAATGAGTTCGGGCGGGCAGTGCCAAGCAGTGCTGCAATAGAAAAAAAATTGCGAGTCTTGAATCAGTTTCCTACATTCCATAGATATTGTGACGTTTCCAATCAACCTTTTTAATAAATTACTCAGACAAATCTGACAAATCAGAAGATTTGAAAGAATTGAAACGTCAGAAGAAGCCCACCCCCACAATATTGATGATTAAAAACAATATTTATTTTTGTTATTAAGTATTTATTATTCAAATGATTTTATAATAACAGCTAAGGAAATACATTTGAGGTGTGATGGAAACCAACGTAGTGGACTGTGGTGAACGTGAAATATGCGTGTGCAAGGGGGAGCCGTCGCTGGGCGTGTTGAAGGAAGTGCAGCGGCTGTACGAGGAGAGGCTGGCTCTGGTGGAGAGGGTCGGTGGGGCCAATAAGCTGCAGGTAATTCTCCTGATCCTTGAGACTCTAATTCTAAATTTAAGTACAGTATATCTTTTTCTATTAATATGTAATAGGAAAAAGATACCAAGAATTTGTTTTAAAGCTGTCAATTAAATTTAGACAGATTTCAAAGAAACCATAGATAATTTTAGACGGCATGTAGCCCATGTAGGTACGGAGCTGCCTCCTAAACACACTGCATTATAACACGTTCAATAAGGTCGAAAATTGAACGCACGTTTCTAAATGTCAAATTATATGACAGCCATCCTTTTCGTATTCATAATGAGAGAAAGAAATGCACTGAACATAAATTTAGACAGCATGTGTTCTCCAGAATTAGGGCCAATAGGGGAACAGGGGGGAATGGGAACCACTTAAGGTTGATATAGAATAACTTTTGTTTTAATGAACATTTTATTACAATTTTTGGTGTTTTGAGTACTATTACTAATCATCCTTATGTTTACATCTATACAAATCCAATTAAAACGCAACTTTGAACTTAATAGTCAGTTAAAAGTTAAGTGGCTTTGGTTCTCATTGCCCGAAAATTGGGGTAATAAGAACCATTGGATGGGGTAATGAGTGCAATTGGGGCAATGGAAGCCAAACCACTAGAACATGTACTAAACATAATTATAAAAACAAACTTATAGCATAACGAAATAAAGGTGCATAAAACTAGTGCCATTTATAAAAAAAAACATATTAAATATCTACTAGGGTCATGGGAGCCCGTTGGTCCCCATTACCCCAAATGGCCATTTGTGAATTACAATAAAAAAAAGTAAAAACATTGTTGACTATTTACGAAAAATTGTCTCTTTATAATCACTTTAGACAATAAACAGAATAAAACTCAAAAGACAATCACATAAACACTTACATTTCTTCCTCGAAGATCGATGAAAATTAGAACGAATCTACGGAAAACCGACTTCGTCCGATCTTTGGGCCTGCAGTGAACTCAGGAGCATAGCGGTGGGCCGCGCGTACATCTCCCGCGCCCTGCGCAGCAACAAGGCGCGTTCAAATGTGTATAATTATGGGAAAACCAGGCTGGTTCCTATTACCCACTGGCTCTCATTCCCCCCTGTTCCCCTAATATGGGTCCCGGACTCCTTAACGTTGATCCAAAACTGCTTCATTATTTAGGTTTTATGTTCTGTGTACCTAATACATTATTTATTAACTCCCGACTCAAAAAGAGGTGTTATAAGTTTGACGTGTCTGTATCTATATCTGTGGGTCTGTCCGATTTTGATTCGTTTTTTTTAATGCTGACGTGGTCGAGACGTTCTTAGCTATAATTTATGAAAATCAGTTCAAGCGTTTGATGACTATCAGCTCATTTCCTACTTGACTAAATTTTACAGATCCCATTGATTTGAAATTTGGTTTACTCTTTCTTCAGTGGTATTTCCAAGACATGCTAAGCTTGAGGTGGTCCTGTATCTCAATTGGGATGTTGCCTAAGTTTGAATATGGCGCTATTTTTCACTAATTCGGAAAATATACGCTACTGTCACCCATAAAAACAATTCAAACTCAAAAGATATGGAATATTATTGAAGTTGTACTGTTTTGAAAATTAAAAAAATGGTCATATAATTTTTTCAAAATTTATCAAAAATGTTAACGATATTAGATTGGTGACATCAATTAAAACAACTATTATTATGACAACTATTAATAAAAACATACTTAATACATAGTTATTATAAATTTTGTCAGTATGCCTATACATTTCTTAGTAATATGGGAACATGTGACGTCACCTGTTCCGTAGATTTTCTATGGAGCGTTTTAGTACGATGCGCCGCAACACATCAAACATTCCACTATATCTGTGAAACTATTGATCTTAGACATTCTATTTCTTTTGCAATATTTCTTTATGAGTTATAAACTTCTTATTTATGAAATAAAAAAAAAGTTGTCAACTACCCTATTCTTCAGAAACTGGCAGCAGATATAGCGTGTTTGGGGTTCATAATAGTCCCAATGAGATGGTGTTAGATAGATGATTAATGAGGCCCAGGGCTACTTAAATTTGTAAGCTTTATATTATTCCAATAAAGTGAGTGGGGTTCTTATGTGCTTGTGCGGTTTGTAGGTCGCGACTCACATGTAAGGCTTTTCTAGAAACAATGCCTACGGATCTTGAAAATAATTGATTACTTAATAAGTAACGAAACCATTAACTTTTTTTTTTTTTTTTTTTTTTTATACAACTAGATGACAAACAAGCTGACGGCCCACCTGGTGGTAAGCGGTTACCGCTGCCTATAGACACCTGCAATAACAAGGAAAAGCACTTGATATTGCAGGTGCGTTGTCATCCTGAGGTCTAAGATGAAAACTTATCTAGGCACTGCCTTCTTGCCCATCCACTTGCGTGTTACAGAATCAAGTGGAAGTGCTAAGGTCGTGGGTGAGCGATCTGGTTGGCCAGAACACCCTGCTGGCACGGGCTGTCGAGGATCTGGAGGCTGAGGCCACATCCGCGCTGCTGCTCGAGAGGATGCGGCATGCTGAGGTACGGCCTTGAAGTTTGGAGTCAAAACTTGATAAATAGAGGAGTGACTATGACAGCTACTGCTTTAGCCTTCATACATATCGTGATATATGGCTATGATCTATTTGATACTGCACTTAATTTCTTAAGCCTCAGACTACTGGGAGAGTTATGACAATCAAAAACACATTATGCCTGTATTATTATGACCATTATGACAGGTTAAACTATCTTTGTCTTTTTACCTAATGAGCTTAAAAATTTTGACCCTGCTAAGAACTGTTTTATTTTTAGGGTTCCGTAGCCAACAAGAAGCCCTTATAGTTACGCCATGACCGTATCTGTCTGTTCATCTGTCCACGGCTTATCTCAGAGACTACTTATGTCTTATCACGCCGACAAAGTAGTAAAATATAATCAGAAAAAGAAATTGATTTCGTTATTGTGCATAATGTGAAACCGAATTTGATTTGATTTTTAAAAACAATGGGTATTATTTTGGTATATTAGGCAAATAACAAGACTTAATTTTCAAAATCTAAAAATCTCCTATTTTTTCGTAAATTTTGTTGGTTTTAGTTGTGTATAGTCTTCACATTAAGTTAAAAACGAACTTTAGGTACTTGTGTTGTAGGTACTTAATGTATAAGTTTGATGTTTATTACATATTTGGTTGTTTTATTATCTATTTCTTTGTTTAATCTGATTAGCTGATAATATTGATATGTTGCTTCTAACGCGAACGCAGCTTTGACGTTGCTAAAACAGAGTTTGCAAAATTGGCAATCTCACCGTCACTTTATTATCAACTTGTCGGGTCTATTGTTTTCGTAACGGGAAAACTAAGAATAAGCACCTAACCGTCTCTGCGTGCATCTCGCTGTTCTTACGTGTATATTCGACGAATTAGTGTTAGATTGTTGTGTTTCGTGATAGATGAGGAACTTAATTCTAACGGGGGCGACGCTAAGCCTAAGGCCCTTTTTACATTACATTACGCTACTTACTGACTAGTATCCTACGCGAGTCTCGAAGATAGGTCGCCGAGGGGTATCTCCGTATCTCACATACACTTGTATAGCGGTCCTCACACCACGCTACCGGTATCCTACTAGTCGCGCGATTAAATTGTATGCCCGAATGCCGAACAAGCATGTTATTGGTATGCGACTGGGGTATCGTGTCTTGCGAATATCGTTATGTAAAAAGGGGCTTATTGATGCGCGTAGGTGGCATGCGAGATGCGCGCGGAGGCGGCGGCGATGCGGCGGCGGCTCGCGCGCAAGGACTCCGACCTGCGCGGGCTCGTCGAGGTGCTAAGGCGGCTCAGGGAATTCGACGGCTGCACCCCCGACGGGATACACTTCTTTGAGGTCAACGAGTCCGATATACTCGGGACGGTGGAATGGTGAGTACCGGATTTAGCTTTTTAACCCCCGGCGCGCGGGGGGTGTTATTAGTTTGACTATTTTATATGAATTTTATTATGACGTCGCAGCAGAATAGAAAGCGATAGGCGCATAGGAAAGTGTAATGCGGTGCTGCCAGATGTAGCTCAACGCTAGTGTAACGAATTGAATCAAATCGAATCGAATTGAATGGAATTGAGTGCCTATCTGTGTGTCTGTCTATGGCATCTTAGTTCATAAACGAATGGACCGATTTTGATTTGCTTTTTTGGTGCAAAGCTGACTGACGTGATTGGGATGGTTCTTGGCTATAATTTATGAAGATCTGTTCAGGCGTTTAATGACTATCACCTCATTTTCTACATGACAAAAGGGTTTTACTAAGTTTCACAGATGTGATTGATTTAAAATTTGATTTACTGTTACTTGGGTGGTTTTTCTTAGACATGCTAACCTTGAGCTGATCCTGTCTGCAGTATGTTCAATTCTTTAGAAAATTATAGCAGTTACAGTGCGTTTGGAGGCTCATAAGAATAGTCTCAGTGATGTATTAGATAGTTGATTAATGAGGCCGGGGGTCACTTATATTTTTTAATTGCACTTATATCATTACATATACCCATTATTCTAAGCTGCTGTCCGACTGGTAGTAGGCTTAATAGTAGGTTGCTACGCGAGTAATGGATATATCATTCTATTTTTGATAAATTTTGGAAAAAAATTGTCAATGTTTATACATTTTCTACACCGCACATATAACGTCAAAAACAAACCATCACTTTTAAGTTCGAGTTTTCTTTATGGGTATAAAATCAGCGTATATTTTCAGAATTTGTGAATTAATAATAAAAATCATTTTGAGAATTTCACTTTCATTATAATGTTCTATTTCAGGCGAAAAAGAAATTTGGAAGGCGGTGACATCAAACGCAGCAAACTCAAGTAGAATTACAAAACAGATTGGAGGGCTCTCGACACTTAAAAGTTTTATAAATGTTTACCTAATTTATTTATTTTGTTTTTTAATAAATTTACATTTTATTGTTTTCGTATATTATAGTTTTATTTATTTTTATTACTTACTTTATAGCTTCAATCAAGTCTTTTATGAAAAAGTCCACTGATATAACCCCTAAAAAAATATCTGAGGCTAGAAAAAAAATTTACATTGCTAGAAAGTTACATTTTGTGTAAACTTTGAGGAAACCAACTAAAGTGAAATTTTTCACCAAAAATGTTACTGCCAGACAAATTGCATATTTCTGAAAATTTACAAATCCATTACTCGAAGCGGAAAACGCGTATTAGTTGGCGTTTATTTTCCGCACCCACCTAGTACGAGGAAATATTGTCGCCGCAGTGAATTTAATGTTACAAATGCGAACCCTACTATTATAGTAGGTATCTATACACCTACTGAGGCTATAAGCAGAGTTTCTCAATCGAAACCGGCTATTTGAATTTTTTACAGAATTTTTCACAGTAATAAAAATAAAGATTTCGCAAAACAAATTGAGCAGTTTGGTGGCGTGCGGAGCTCAATGGCGTTATGATTTGAGCGCTCTGGTTTCGATTAAGAAAACAAAGCAACTTTCGCCATGGTCGTTCCCGGGATGGGTCAATCTAAATTTGTAATCTTGAGCTCCTCCGTGCTTCGGAAGGTCTCGCCTGTTATTATATTACAATCGCTTCAACCCATCAACCCGCATTGGGCCAGCGTGGTGGTGTTATGGCCCAAACTCCTCATGTGTTTCTCCCATGCAGGAAGGCCTGTGCCCAGCAGTGGGACGAAATTAGAGTTTAAAAGCTAATTTAAACAAGTATTTTTACTTTAATGATTGATACATTCACGTGATTGTGTTGCAGCGTGAAAATAAGAAGAAGATTAGCAACAACCAGACCGAGTTGAATATATTGAACGACAAGCTGCAGAAAGAAAACGTGGCTAAGGATAGGTGCGGTTACTTTATTGCTTTTCTAAAAGACTGCCCAGCTAGTGGTTATCGGTTACCGGCGCCTATAGACACCTGCAATAATAACAAGGAAAAATCACTTGGTATTGCAGATTCGTTGTTATCTTGGGGCCTAAGAGGAAATGCCTTTTATGCTAGTAATTACAGTGGCTACCTTTCCCTTCAATCCGAAACACAGCGAATTGTTTTACGGCCGACATAGGAATGGCGGTGGTCCTCCTCGGCCGACCCTACATACCCAGGTTGTATTTGATATTATTGTTTCGATGTTAAAGTAACAAGTATTCGTCAAACAAGCTTAGGATGATATTTCGTGAACATTGTTTCGGCCGTAAGAGAGGGATAGAGATATGACTTCTCAACGCGAGGGAAGAACGCAACAATAGCGCACGCGCGCGAATCGTAAGCGCTTAATTGGAATAATTTATTCATTAAAACATTGCTTTGTTCTCGTATCGAAACCAGAGCGAAAGGACAGTTTGTAACCTTTTTCAGTTCCTATTTTTAAAGAGGTGGGGCTCTGCGTGATCGAATCAGAATTTCAGACATGATGAGATCCATACAAGAACTAAGGTCGCCGAGGCCACATTGCAAGGACTGACGGCCGTTGGGGTGGAAAGGTCCTCGAGTGGCGGCCGCGTACCGGGAGACGCAGCGTTGGTAGCCCCCCCCACAAGGTGGACCGACGATCTGGTGAGGGTCGCGGGAAGCCGATGGATGAGGGCAGCGCAGGACCGATCGGTTTGGAGATCCCTGGGGGAGGCTTATGCCCAGCAGTGGGCGTCTCTCGGCTGAAATGATGATGATTCATTAGCAAACTAACTGGTAGGTACCTATTACTAAAAACTTTTTTGACAATCTTAACAAGAGTATATTGTCTTTCTAGTAAACTTAGATTGGGCTTTAAATATTCGTCCGTTTGCTTAAAAAAAGGAAAAAGGGAATGAAAAGAATCATTTTTGTCCCACGACGCAAAAAGAGGGGTTTTATAAGTTTGACGTGTATCTGTGTCTGTCTATGGCATCGTAACGCTTAAACGAATGGCTCGATTGATTTGTTATTTTTTTGTTTTAAAGTTGACGTGATTGAGATGGTTCTTGGTTCTTATTTATAAAGATCTGGGGCCTTACCACCATCTTTATAAAAGCGATTCATATTCCGCTCGGTTCAGTATTGGTTCCTAAACAGCACCGCAGTCATAGTCGTAGATAGCGTCGTAGTACGGATATAACGATTCTACTCAGTTTAGGTCCTAAACTGGATCGCGATAAAAGATGGTGGTACGGGTGCTGTTCGTGAAGCGGCAAGGAGAGTCCATATGCAAAGACAGCTAGTGCAGAATAGACACTGCTCTAGCCGCCTCCACCTTGCCGGCCCAAAAGGTGCTTTTTCACGCCTCTCTTGAAGGACCCCATGTTAAAGGAAGGAGGAAACACATGTGCTGGCAAACAATTCTAATTTCTGGAAGTACGTCAAAGAAACGAGGCACTAAATTTCTTTGTGTGTGATGTTGAGGTGGAGACAGTGAATAGATGACTCCGAAGACCAATTGAATAGTTAATTTAAACTAGACGGCTGACATGACATTCATTCACCTTGTTAAACGTTGCGCTCAATGACTTGTCTAGTTGTACTTCAGCCGTTTGATTGGGTGCCGGCGTTCAATCAACGGGCTAGGCGTCCAGTTAAGCGGCTGATTGAACCAGACGGCTGCGATATACCTAATATCAAGGCTGATATGTCCATGCTAATATAAATGAATTTTTTGAGTTGGTGCTGGGTTGTTTCCACAAACAATACTTAGAAAGTGAAGCCTTTATATTAGATAGGTATAAGTAGTAGGTACAGAAATTAAGTAATTTTTGCTTTTTTAGTGTTTTGAAGTCTGTTTTTGTTTTAGTTTAAAAATATTTATCAATATTTCTGTCATGATAATAACAAACCGTAGCGGCTTTGTTTGGAGTAATTAATCCTGCGTTGGTACCCCACTCTACCCTACACTTTTCAAACCAAAGTGCTTACATCTTTTGCACGTGACTATAGTTTCTTAAAAAATGTAACTTTCAACTTTCAGAGAGATCCGCCGCTTGAACAAGGACGCGCAGCAGAACGAGCAGACGATCATAAACTTGAGGAACGAGATCTCCACGAATAGTCAATACAACCAGTTTGTATCTAATCACTAATTTCAATTTTTTTTGACAGCAGGTATTTTTCTTACTTAGCGCACATGTTTCAGGAATGTTTCCAAGAAAGATGCAGAAGTCATGGCCGGTATGTGCTGTACCGGGAACGAGGTATCTAGTTACGTATTTATTTATTTTCACATAAAAAGTTTGCAAATTAAAAGTACAAATTCTCCACAGTCGCAAGCTATTCACGTATCTAAACGCGCGGTGTCGTGTTAATTTAAGCTCTTACATTTTGAAGTTTTTGCCTATTAAAAGTCATGTGAATCGATTTTTAAGTACATTGGTCCAAACACGAATGTTATAGTAGTATGGGTTGTTGATATGACTATACGGGTGTGAGTTGTCAGTGCGGCGACTGGGAGCCAGTGCGCGAGGCCGGCGCGCCGCGGGACCACCAGCTCGAGGGCCAGCGGCTGCTCGACATGGAGGCCGGTCTCAAGGTCCATACTTACTACCTTACTCACTATTCTACCAGTATTATAAATGCTAAAATTACAAAAGAGTCCCAAACAGATTGGTGTTAGACACATTGCCCAAAACAAAACGGTTTTAAAAAACTGCTGTGCAATGGGCATAACCATTTTAATACAACCATATACCCACCCATTTAGACGTGCTTGAAATAAAACTAATTTACCGGATTTAACTTGCGTTTAATTAAATGTCACATTATTAATGATTTCACCCGACGTTTCGATTACTTTACAGCGATCGTGGTCACGGGAAGACTGAAGATGTCAATATTGTCTTTGCATACAGAGATCACGGTGTCACGCGAGTGAAATCCGGTAAAGTGGTTTTATTTCAAATGTGTAGTCATCATCATCATCATCACCAGCCTATATACGTCCCACTGCTGGGCACAGGCCTTCCTACATGGAAGAAAGAAACACTAGAGGAGCTTGGGCCATAACACCACCACGCTGGCCCAATGCGGGTTGGTAGTGCGCGCGAAAATATAAGAATACTTACCTACTATGTTTAGACGTGCTCTTCGACAATGATTGCTAGTAAATAACTTCTACTCAATTAAAGAATTTTTAAACCATAAAACCAAATATTGACTTATTCGATATACCGATGTGGGATTTGAAGTAGGTCTCATGTGTAAATAATTTCAACAACTTAAATATAATTTTTGTTTGCATGCTGTACTCTACGGTTTGGTAGATGGGTACCTCGGAAGCATTTTTCATCGGTAGGATTTTTCCCTAATCGCATTTTGCCACGATCGTGTTTTGTCACGTGTTCTTTATGTATACTTAATCGATTTTTCACCCACGGGGGTGTAAGGGGTCCCGGATAACACCTCACGGGATCCAAGCCAACCTCACCTGCACGTGGTGCACCCTGCTGTTCAACAGACGAGGCTCTGGCGCTCCCCACCAACCCGCACTGGGCCAGCGTGGTGGGAGACGGCCCACAACCCCCCCAAACATGAACTCACAGAACGACACAAGGCCCCAAGTGCCCGGCGGTACCGGAGGCTGCGCCGGCGGTGACGGACGTTGGCGAGGCGCCGGGACCAGGGGTGCCAAGAATCCCCGGGTGGTGAAGATATCCCGTCAGACGACCTTGGCCCTGGCAACTTATAACACACGGACATTGCGGACCGAGGAGAAGCTGCTGGAACTAGAGGAAGAATTGAGCAGGATTCGCTGGAGTATAGTCGGACTATCTGAAGTCCGACGAGAGGGCGAGGATGGTCCTGAAATCCGGCAACCTGCTCTATTTCCGGGAGGGCGAAGATCTGTCCCAAGGTGGTGTCGGGTTTATTGTCCACAAGTCTCTCGTGAACAACGTTGTACAAATCGGAAGTGTGTCGAATAGGGTGGCGTACCTTATACTCAGAATCACCAAACGGTATTCGTTGAAGGTCATACAGGTATACGCCCCGACCTCGACTCACCCCGACGAGGAAGTAGAAGTAATGTATGAGGATATCTCTCGGGCAATACATACTTCCAAAACTCACTACACCGTTGTCATGGGAGACTTCAACGCAAGGCTAGGCAAACGTGGCGATGATGAGTTGAAAGTGGGGCAATTTGGAGCTGGAATCCGGAACTTTAGAGGTCAAATGCTGGCCGACTATATGGAGAGGGAGGGACTCTTTATGATGAACTCCTTCTTCAAAAAACGGCCGCATCGAAAATGGACCTGGAAAAGTCCGGATGGCGCAACGAAGAATGAGATCGACTTCATCATGTCGACTAAGACTCGGATATTCAATAATATCTCAGTGATTAATTCGTTTAACACGGGGAGTGATCACCGAATGGTACGAGGCACATTGAATCTCAACGTGAAATCCGAGAGGAATCGACTGATGAAGTCTACGCTCCGCCCTGCAGCTATCCAGATCCAAAACCCCGAACTCTTTCAGCTCGAACTGCGAAATCGCTTCAATTGCCTCGAGGACTGCACAGATGTGGACACGTACAACGACAGGTTCGTGGAAGCTGTTCTTACGGCGGGTTCAGGGCTCTTCAAACCCAGCCGTAACAAAAGAGGTAAAAAAATCTCTGCGCCAACTTTAAAGCTCATGAAGCAAAGACGTGGACTGCAGTCTTCCGAAGACGCTCGTCGGCAACTCAACAAACAGATCTCCAAGTCATTGACCCGCGACATACGCCACTTTAATACAGAATGTATTAGAGAGGCAATCGAGCGGAACAAAGGCTCCAAAGTGTTCGCCCGAGATCTGTCGATAGGACAGAGTTTGCTGACGAAGCTGAAAACGGAGGATGGCAGATTCGTTACATCCCGACCTGAGCTCTTGGCCGAGATTGAAAACTTCTATGGACAGCTTTACGCGACATCACGCACACCTGTCACTAAGGCCACCGATCCAAGAGCCAAATTAACCCGACATTACACAGAAGATATCCCGGACGTCAGCCTGTACGAGATTAGTGTAGCTCTCAAACAACTTAAGAACGACAAGGCGCCGGGCGACGATGGAGTTACAGCCGAGCTTCTGAAAGCAGGTGGACGACCGGTCCTGAAAGCTCTTCAGAGGCTATTTAACTCCATCATGCTCGAGGGTAAAACGCCAAAGGCATGGCACAGGGACGTGGTGGCACTCTTCTTCAAAAAGGGTGACAAGACTCTATTGAAGAACTACAGACCCATCACGCTCCTGAGTCATGTCTACAAGTTGTTTTCGAGGGTTGTTACGAATCGTCTCTCACGCAGGTTTGACGACTTCCAGCCTCCCGAACAAGCCGGTTTCCGAAAAGGCTTTAGTACCATAGACCACATCCATACGCTGCGGCAGGTTATACAGAAGACCGAAGAGTACAACCTGCCATTATGCTTAGCGTTTGTGGACTATGAGAAAGCCTTCGATTCTGTCGAGACCTGGGCCGTGCTTCAGTCGCTCCAGAGATGCCAAATAGACTATAGGTACATCCAAGTGCTGCAGTCACTGTACGAAAACGCCACTATGTCAGTCCGCCTCCAGGACCAAGACTCGAAACCAATACCACTTCAGCGGGGTGTGAGACAGGGCGATGTTATATCTCCGAAACTGTTTACTGCCGCGTTGGAGGATGTTTTTAAGCTTTTGGACTGGAGGGGACTTGGCATCAATATAAACGGCGAGTACATGACTCACCTTCGTTTTGCTTAATGATATCGTAGTCATGGCTAAAAACCTGGAAGACTTGGGCACAATGCTCGACGACCTCTGTAGAGTCTCCCAACAAGTGGGTCTTAAAATGAACATGGATAAGACGAAGATTATGTCGAATTCTCATGTCGTACCCACTCCTGTGAAGGTTGGAAGCTCTACACTGGAAGTTGTTGACAAATACATTTACCTGGGACAAATAGTCCAACTTGGTAGGTCCAACTTCCAGAAAGAGGTCAATCGACGGATCCAACTCGGTTGGGCAGCGTTCGGGAAGCTACGCAGCATATTCTCGGCACAACTACCGCAGTGTCTCAAGACGAAAGTCTTTAATTCGTGTGTGTTGCCAGTAATGACGTACGGAACCGAGACGTGGCCGCTTACAATGGGCCTTATACAAAGGCTCAAAGTCACCCAAAGAGCAATGGAGAGGGCTATGCTTGGTGTTTCTCTGCGTGATCGAATCAGAAATGATGAGATCCGCAGGAGAACTAAGGTCGCTGACATAGCCCAAAGAATTGCGAGTCTAAAGTGGCAGTGGGCAGGTCACATTGCGAGGAGGACTGACGGCCGTTGGGGCGGAAAGGTCCTCGAATGGCGGCCGCGCACCGGGAGACGCAGCGTTGGTAGGCCCCGAACGGCCCCACAAGGTGGACCGATGATCTGGTAAGAGTCGCGGTAAGCCGTTGGATGAGGGCAGCGCAGGACCGATCGGTTTGGAGATCCTTGGGGGAGGCCTATGCCCAGCAGTGGGCGTCTCTCGGCTGATATGATGATGATGATGATGATGAATCGATTTTTACCTTAGTCTCCCATTTCATAATCTCAATTTTTCTACTTAGATTTTGAACATTTCAGTAGCTATAAAGAGACCATTCGTGAGGTAAACGAAAGAATAGGGTTTCATAATTATTCTATCATCTTCAACGTCACGAAATTTGCTTCGGTATATTTTTTTTATATTACTGGATGTTAAATAAAGTTGACGGCCTATCTGATGGCTAAGATTCACTTGGTATTGCAGGTGCATTGTCAACCTGAGGTTTAACATTGAACTGTCTTTCATGCCCAGTAATTACACCGGCTACCTTCCATTCAATCCGATACACAGAACTGTTTTATGACCGAAATAGGAAACACCTAGATGATACGGACCTACCACCTAGTAGGTAGGCCGGCTGTTCTCGATCGAAGTGTAATGGTATCACAGGCGAGCAGTTCGAGTTTGAAGGCGTTGCGTAAGATGAACGTAGAGTTGTGCGACGAAGTGGCGGCGCTGCGGCGCGTGTGCGGCGTGCTCCACGAGCAGGCGCGCGCCGCCGCCATGCGCACACAGTTCAAGGACGACATCATCCGCGAGATGCGCCGCCAGCTACACCGCGCCAAGGACAAGGTCCGCCTGCATATATAATATAGCTATAAATCAATAATATCATCCACGCTCTATTTTAGCGAAAGACGTCCACTGAGGGACAAAGGCCTCCCCGAGTATAGATTCACCAACCTTCAGAAGAGTGGGTACAACAAGGGAGTTCGACATGATTTTCGTCTTAAGTTCATTTTAAGACCCACTTGTTGAGAGGCTACTGGAATATCCAAGTTTGCCTAGATTCTTTAGGGTCTCAAATATGACTTCGATAGACCATAGATTTAATCACTAATATAGAAAGCTCCGTTCCCCAAATAAAGCTGAGTTGACATTTTAAAGAAATGTCGTCTTCCAGCTAAAAGAAATGTCGGAAACCAGAAGCACAGCGGTAAATGTCTACGGCAGCGGCGGCGACTTCCCGCACGCGCCGGGGTCGTATGACTCGGTGACCATCGCGTGCGTGCGGCAGCAGCCGCGGCGAGCCCGCCCCGCCCCGCCGCCCGACCACGCCCGCACGCGCTCAGGCGACGCCTGCATGCACTCGGACGACGCCTGCATGCGCTCAGACGACGCCTGCATGCACTCGGACGACGCCTGCATGCGCTCAGACGACGCCTGCATGCACTCGGACGACGCCTGCATGCGCTCAGACGACGCTAGCGTACGCTCAATCGACGTCCGCTCGCGCTCAGACGACGCCTGCATGCGCTCAGATGACGCCCGCTCGCGCTCAGACGACGCTTGCTCGCGCTCAGACCTCACCAGCCCTAGGCTCCACGGCTCCGGCGACGACATCTTGGCCAAGAGAGTTGATTCTGCTTGATACGTAAGATTTGACTGACACAGACACATCCAACAAAACAAAATTATGAGTATTGCGACATATCAGTGTAAGTTTATTAAAGAGACGAACTAAAAAGTGGTTAAATCAAGAAGGCAACAGGCATGTTACATTAAACTGTTAGCAATATTCATTATTAATTGTTACGCAGATTTCACATTAAGTAACACGGGTCATGGGTACATAACTGTTACACAGGGTTTAATAAATTGTTTGTTGATTAAATAATTTTAACTTTGGTATTGACTAAAGAAGCTTTGCTTGGTAATGTTATTTATTGTTAAAAGACAAAATCTCTACGAGAATATTTAATTTGTAATAAAAAATATATCAAAAAGTTTTCCCCCCTAAATTACTTTTAGAAAGTTCCTAAAAAACTTTTATAAATTGAACGAAACCACGAGCGTAGTGTTTCGATTCGAATAAAACTGCCCTCTTATTCACAAATGTCGAAAAAGAATCGAATTTCGGAATCTCTATACTTAAGTATTTGTTATTTTTTATCACGGTGTGTCAAAGCAAGACGGCATGTGACTTTTCGAATCGAATCCGTGATCCGACAGTTTCTGAATAAGGGGGCAGGGGCACAGAATCAGAATTCCCTAGCTAGTTGCGTAAAAAAAAAAAATACCTACCGAAACTATTAGGTCTATAAGTATGAAATTGCCTTTTTGTATGAAGTATTTTGTGCAAACTGGAGTTACCATACTGTGTTTTTTGTATCTAATTTAAAATCGACTTTACCGATATTTTTTGAAATTTTGTTGATAATTTAAGACATTCATTGTTAAGTAAATGCAGTGAAAAATGAATTTTTAAATAATAGACAATAATTACAACAAATCTAAACATTGAAATCGGCTACATATTCTACACGCTCTATTTGACATTCATTTTCAACTAATAAATAAAAAAAAATCCATTCGTCAAATCCTGATTGTATACTGCACTTTGAATTTAAGCTGTTAAATTAAAATTTTAGGTACAATAAAATGGCAATTTCATGATTAAAGATCAAAGACCTATTTTAACAACAATAAGTGTAGAACAGTATAGTTTTGTATAACATAGATTTTTCTTATTACAGCAGACGAAGCAGCCCGTTGACGTGGTCGCGGCTCGTGGCGGCCTGTGTGTCGGGCTGCGGTGCCAGCGGAGGCTTTGGTCAACGGGACGAATTGCTTCTAAAAGATGAATAGTGTTTTATATGAGTCATAAGTTATTTATGCATTTACTGTCTCAATGTAGTAGTTCTTACAATAACATGATATTATGTGTACCTATTCTAATTAAAGTATGTGGTTTTTTTGGGGACAGTTCCGTGGTAACTCCACTGCCTTTCGTGGGGAAAGGGTAGTCCCACTAGAACTCCTCGGTACCTTCACTTTCCTTCGTAGAAGTAGGGGCAGGCCTACTAAAACTTCCCGGCAACTTCACTGCCTTTTGTGGAGGTAAGGGCAGTCCCACTAAAACTCCCCGGTAACTCCCTACCTTTCGTGGGGGTAAGGGCAGTCACATTAAAACTCCTTGGTAACTCCACTGCCCTTTGCGGGGCTGGGGTAGTCGTTGCGGCTTATATGTGAACAAAAAATTTAGTGGTACTTTATGCGGTAGAGATCTAGGCTCATATATTATAGTTGTTTCTAAATTATTACTTCGCATTTAAGTTTGGATTTGATATGTTTGTAAAAGACTTTAAAACTGTGCTTTATTTGTTATTTGGTAAGTATTTTTTGAATTATTAGTAATGTGTTTGGACCAATGTCAATTTGATTTATCGTTAACTGTGATTTTAATTAATTTTTTTTAAAATCCTTTGCGTAAATTTGGTTTATTATCCATTGTTTTATGGTCGTCAGAGCTTGGAGTCATGCCCGTGCGTCGTTGCCTCCACACCAGAAGAGCACCTGAATAGAGATAGACGACACTTCCAGGTGCCTGATGTCTCCATCATTGAGCATGTGGGTTTCCCTTCCTCTCATTGTTATGTTATCTTAACAATTACAAAAAGCGGTGAAGAATTTAGTAGGTTACACCTAGTTCTCCGGTGGCGTAGTGGTCTCTCGAGATCGCGTCTGATCGCATTTTTTACAATAAAGTAGGCGTTTTAAACGCACAAAATGAAACATAAATGTGATAACTTATCTTATTGTGGGGCCATGACAAAGTCGCAGTGCATCACAACCCATTGGGTGTTTTGGTCTTCCGTACTTTTTACTCTTTCTGTGTCCAGAAAACTTTTATGCTGTCAACATGAGGCTTCCGGCTTACCCAGGGTAGGCAGCGCGCCAGTAGTACCCAAGGTGCTACGTGCTATACGGTAACCGCGTACCACCAGGCGAGCCATACGCATGTCGTATTAAAAAATGATAGACCTCTTTTAAATACTGACATAATATAATGTTTATCTGTTCATAGCCTAACCCAGTATCAAATTGCGTTTCGGAAGATTCTTTCGAAGACCGCGAGCGAATACCAACGAGGACTCCGTCAAACTCCCCGCGGCCCTCCCGCAGTTGGAGTAGAGACGACCATGGCAAAACTGAGGAGATGTTCTTGAAGAGGAACAAGAGCAAGGGGTCCAACTTGGGGTATGTGTTACCTACAGGCACGGAGTACGTACAGGCTATTTTGGAAACGAAATTTCACGGCCTGGGGGCTGCGAAATTTCCAAAATTATTTTGGTTTAGATATTTTTTCAGTAAAATTTACAGTCAGCAGAAATTACCGGATTCGATATGAGTGTACACCTGATGTGAAGCCGTAAAAAGAGTCCATATGCGTGAAAACCAGTGGAGCTTGAAACATTGTTCTAGCCGCCTTCACCTTGCCGGCCCATAAGGTGCCTTTTCATGCCGCTTTTGATGGAACCCATGATCCGATAGATTCAAATATCAGGATAAAATACGAAAGTATGACATTTATGTTGTTTTAGGACTACCACGTTCCGAAGATAGCCAAAATGCAAGAAAAGAAAGTTTATAAATGATACTTTGTTGCAGTATGTCGGAGGAGCAAAGCAGGTTGTCGCCGTGCATGCAAGTGAGTAGAGATTACTTTTTGATAACACTTACCCCGTTTCAAATTAAAATGGTCGGGAGCTCGTAAAATCAGTGACCCGTTTACAAGTAGTAAACCTGATTTAGGCTAGTCAATAGTTTTAGTTAGGTATGTTACGACTTTCGGTGTGCCATAATATTTATCCACCGATGTTTAATACGACATTACAAGGTACAATCGAGATCACATGAAGTGTAACAGTTTGACCTTGAGACTGCCCTTACTGCGTTCATAATGGAGGCGGCTTTCGTGATACAAATGCTACACTTGATGTGCTGTCGTCTGTACACGCTTGCAGATGAAGTTAAACACCAACTATGTAGGTAGTTTAATCCGTTGCAATAAGATATAGCGCACACTGGTGACTTTTGTCATGGTGACTTTTTTGTCTCTACGGACTTGTATGGAGATGCACGCAAGCTATGACGTGACATTTGTGTCATCTCCATACATTTGATTTGAGTGACAAGAAAGTTACCCCGACAAAAGTCACCAGTAGTAATAAAATGTGACGATAAAACTACTTTTGAAAATAATATAAATAACGCTTTAAGAGATACAATTGACTGGTTAACTTTAAATGACCTACAAATAAATATTATTAAAACTAAAATTATGACATTTAAATCGTATAACTCAAATTCTCCATCTTTTAATATTAAATACAACGACTGTAACTTAGATGAAGTTGGTAATATAAAATTTTTAGGTATTACAATTGACGAGCACTTAAATTGGAAAGAACATATAAATCAAATTTGTAAAAAATTGGATCGATTTGTATTTGCGCTGAGTAGGTTAAGGCAAACAGTTTCGCTAGAAGCAGCATTGGCAGCCTATTATGGCTATGTGTCATCAGTGCTGAAATATGGGTTAATTTTGTGGGGAAACTCTGTAGAGGTGGATACAGTTTTTAAACTCCAAAAAAAGTGCATACGAGCTTTGTGCAATGCGTGGTACTTGGATAGCTGTAAACCACTGTTTATCAAATTAAAAATTCTTCCATTACCGTGTATGTATATCCGGGATGTATGCAGTTTTGTTAAGCAATATCCCCATCATTTCAAACTGTTTTCAGAGTCCTTAGTTAGACAACGTAGATCTAATTATGCTAATATTTTATACCAGCCAACTAATCGTAAGTACATATACAAAAAAAATGTGTATAATATGTGTATACAATTATATAATAAATTACCAAACTACCTAAAATCTTTAAACAATAATCAATTTAAAACTAAACTGTCAAAATGGTTAAGTGAAAAGTGTTTTTACAGTGTCAAGGAATATATGGAAATGAAATTTTGATCATTATAATTTGTGTATAAATAACATTTAAGTTTAATAGTGTAAGTATGTAATATAATATTTGCATTTTGACTACGTCAATAGAATATGTCGGACTTTTATAATTATATGAAATCTTACTAACCATGTTCTTGCAAATAAACATTCTATTCTATTCTATTCTATTCTATTCTATTCAGTGCGCGCTGGCTCTAAGAGTCGTTTTGTACTGAAGTGTTGCGCTTGATGTGCGGCCGTGTGTACAAGTTTTCTCTCAATATGGAAAGCTATAGTTAACTCACTATAGGTGTAAACTACAATAAGTGGTGAGAAAAACGTTGCTATAAAAACGTTAAAAGTAAAAAGCGGTGAAGAAATTGGTAGGTTTCACCTAGTGCTCCGGTAGCGTGGAGACGCGGGTTCGATTCCCGCCTGGAGCGTATAATTTTTTCATTGTTTTCTTTATTTGATTTCTTACAATAAAATAGGCGTTATAAATGCACATAATCAAACATTTAAATGTGACAATAGTTAAGTAATAAAAAATTTAACGTCATAGTTATTACATAGTTATACAGTAGTCTTAGGTAGGTATACTATATATTCGACCTACTTATATCAATATTACCTAGTTATTTAGAGTTTAGTAATTACTTACATTAGGTACTTATGTACTTACCTACTTTGGTTTAGTTAGAACTCCATAGTTTATAAATAACATTCTGTAGACGTTTTTGTCGCGTGTTGTGAAAACGCCTTAAGCCACTGCTTTTTCACATTCAAATAGGATTTTTGTTAGATCTCGTACAAAAAAATATGTTTGCTTTTATATCTTAAAATCATAATAGTTTAATAACTGTACCTACTGCATACGCGCAGTTCTGTACAATTGTATACCTAGTAACCAAGAATATATTACCAAGTTATTACCAGCATATTACCTGACCTTTTCAAATCTTTATTTATTACCTTAATTAATTATTAATAATGTAATACCTAATTAAGGTACAATGTAGTATTTAGTTCGCGTTCAAAATAACAAGCGTGTCGCATTGTTTTGTCGCGGCGGCAACGGCGGCGTCGCGTGTCGAAACGTAAACGACGCGACGGCGACACCCATAGACTAGAGATAGAGATAGACACCCTTCGCGACGTCCCGCACGCTAATGAACCGTATCTACAGGCGGTTGTGTTTCGAGCATCATAGTTTTGGTTTGGTTAACTTTCCTGGAGCCGCTGGATGCTGGCAGCGAGCACCGCCACCCGTGGAATCTTTTAGGGAAGGCCTTTGTCCAGCAGTGGATGTCTTTTGGCAAAAGATGATGATGATTATTCCTAATTTTCATTTTAAATGTTTTAAAAAATATTTACTTATTAAAATGACTTGGTGGTCATATGACACTTAGCCCACGGGCTCAGCGACTATATCTAAACTAGAAAAAATTACATTAGAACATTTCGATATTGTAGATGTTAGCTTATAACGCAAATACACTAGAAGAATTTCACAGGGTTATCCCAAGTCCTGGGTAGCTCAGATGGTTAGAGCAGTCGCCCGAATTGTGAAAGGTCGCGGGTTCGAACCCGCCTCAGGACGTGATATTTTTTAAGTTTAGAAATTTTTATTACCTAGTAAATGATGATGATTATTCGAGGTAAGATTTTTTCATTTCTATAGTCGAAATTTAATAATGTTCTCCGATCAGGTTTTTGATAATCCAATCATGGTTACCTACCAGCCATGAAAGTAAAGCAAGTTCAAAATAAACTAAGAATAATTAAAATATAAAACTAGAAAAATTTCACGTCCTGAGCCGGAAATCGCGGGTTCGATTCCCGCCTCAGGACTTGAAATTTTTCTAGTTTTATATTTTAATTACTAAGTAATTTTTCAAACATCTATAATAATGTTAAAATCAAAAATTAAGAATTTTTGAAAACTAGGAATATATTTAATGAATAAAACACCCGTCACACACACAGTTGATAGGTAGGCTCGTGTGATCCATTAGAGATAAATCTTGTATTATATTTTTATTTTGTCTTTAGTTGATTAAATAATTTAATACATAATAAAAGCAACTACCGTTTAAAACATACTTTAACGAAAATAAATCAAAAATTCAAAAGTTTTTAATAGCCAAAAAATTTTCAGTAAAAACATAACTACATATTGTACCTACCCCTTACCGAACCTGCGACCGTTCACAATAAGGGTAACCGGTCTGAGCTTTTGAAGACTTAGACTAGATACGACGATGAGTGTAAAGTTAGATATATCTAAAATAAGTATTTTTTTACCGGCTAAAACAACAAAAAAGATTTGTCTCAGTCAAGTTCTACTTTAGCTTTATTTAAGAAAAATCAATTACAAAAAAACCAAACAAATATTACTCTGTTAATTCCATTGTAGCTCTTCATCACCTGAAGCACGCTCTACTGCGATATAAGAATAAAACATAAACTGGGCCGCTCTCCTTCCGCTTACTGGAATATATTTATAGTCGTATGCAGATGAATGCGCGCGCGCATCCCGACGTAACCGCGCGTAAACTGCGGCTGCGCGTAAACATTATTGTTTACTGAACGCGAATAATGTAATTTGTTTGTTTAGCTAACTTGATTACCTCATTTTAGTGGCGAGTGATATAAATACGGGTTGATAGATTATTTTTCGTTAATAAGTATGATGTTCAACGGTCTCCTGATGTGTGTTGATTCGGATACCAGTGATTTTACAAAAGTAAGGCAGTGGTTATTTTATATATAATTATATATTTGAGACCACCTTCCTGATATCTATAGCTCCAGGGTGCAGTCCCCATGGGAGCACAAATTTTTTGCTTAGTTTGGTTGGTGGTAAGGCTTTTACTCCTGGCAAGCTACCACCATCTTACTCAAGCCTGCTGCCATAACCACATGTAAACATGTTATGAGTTCCGGCTGTTAGAGGTAAGATAGCCAGTTCCTCTGTGCCTTACCAACAGGTGAAATTAAGACTAACAGCAACCCCATTAGAATAATAAAAACGCTTACCTAAATACCCTTTGATGATATATGTATTTTGTATTCCTGTATCAAAAAATATTTAGGTTCCTTTTTCAAGTTTAAGCCAATTTAACTCGTTTTCAGATAATAATAACCTGTCATTTCTCTTTGTCTCGCTTTGACGCACCGCGATAGACGCGGTGCGTCAAAGCGAGATGGCATGTGACTTTTCAAATTAAAGCCTTGATCCGAAAGTTGGCAATAAGGGGGCTGGTGGAGTAGTCAGCACTACTCAGCACCATTGCCCACTAAACCAGGTCCCGGGTCCAACTCCAGTAGGGTCAGATATTTCTGTGATGAGTATAAACATTCTGTTCCGGAGTATATTTCTAATATTTGTACTTAGTTATTATTATGAATATATTTATCCCATAAGCCCGTCAAGTTGTGTGTCCACTACATCGTTTCATACCACGTGTTATGAAATTATCTTATATATATTTGCTGACAGGTCGATCTAACTATTTAGTTGCGATGTTTAATTTCCAAAAAATGTTTTTTTTTATGGATACGTTTACGGTTGTGACATGGTATGGTTATGAAATGAGGCGCTCGGTGCTGTGGGCAGAGGCCTTAATCTAGATTCAACTGTAACAAAAGCACTTAATCATAGTCATCATCATCATAGCAGCCGCGAGACGCCCACTGCATAAAATAGGCCTTTCCCAAGGATCGCCAAACCGATCGGTACTGCGCTGCCCGCGACCATCGTCGGTCCACCTCGTGGGGGGCCTACGAACGGCTGCGTCCCCCGGTACGCGGCCGCCACTCAAGGACCTTTCCGCCCAACAACTATCAGTCCTTCTTACAATGCACTAACTGAGGCTAGATACCTGATAGGTGTGAATGAAAGAATATGATTATTTTATAACAAAAAATGTAGGCAAGGAACATTTTGCTTCTATAACCTAAAGATAAGTGCTTCCCTACGAGAAAAATCAGAAATAAGTATATCGTAGGAGAACTTAAAACAATGACGTAAAACGGACGGTCAATGGGGTGTTAAAGTTCTAACATAGCGACCACCTACCACCAGGTCAGAGTCGCGGGGAGCCAGTGGACGCAGGCGGATTTAGATTGCATAGTACCCACTCATCTTAAATCATGGATCATCATAAACGTCACCGACCTAAATACGTCCCACTGCTGGACAAACTTTCTTCATGGGAGTTTGGGCCATACACCACCACGCTGGCCCAATGCGGGTTGATGGGTTAAAACGATGGCAGCAAGGATGTTGCGCTAACAACCGGAACCAACGGCTTAACGTGCCTTCCGAACCACGGAGGAGCTCGAGATTACAAATTTCTATTGACCCATCCCGGGATCGAGCATGGCGAAAGTGGCTTCGTAATCTAAACCAGACCGCACAAAACACTACGCCATCGAGCTCCCATCATAATTGTTGAGTAGAATAATAATATAGTTCACTTTGAACATGTAAACAACAGAAAAGTTGACTAAACCCGCCAGCTTAACTCTCAAGCATTGTCGTAGGCGACCCGACTGACGCAGAACGAATTAATTACACAAAAAGTTTATTAAGTCATTGCTAGAAGGGTAAGTGTATAATGTTGTGCAGGATAGTATCAGCGCGTCGAGCGCGAGTGCGGCGGACACGTGCAGCAGTGCGTGGGACGCCGACGCGCGCGCCACCTACTACCACGCCAAGCTGCTCTCCACGCTCCAGGTGGTCAGTACACCGGCCATCATATATAGTATATAGACACCTGCAATAACAGGGGAAATCACTTTGTATTTGAGGTGCAAAGATAAAATGCTTTTCATGTACAGTAATTACACTGGCTACCTTTCCCTTCAATTCGGAACACAGCGTACTGTTTAACCTTAACGACCGAAATAGGAAAGGTTGTGGTACCCAAAATACTATTAAAGTTATTTTTTTTTTTACGCGGGCCTATATAGAATACCTTGCGAGTTACTTTTGGTAACTGCTGGACATTAAGTTGGTAGAATGCTTGTTTGATTCACTTCATTATCCAAAGAACTTTTCGACCTCATTTCTCCTTCTCCCTCCATTCACAAGAACATGCGTGCTGGTCTTCGGAGTCACCCATGCACTGTCTCTACCTTCCCTTTGCGCACAACGTTTATGACGTTGTTGCTCTGTCGTAGATACTATAACTACCGACGCGCGTTTTTCCTCTTTCTTACGATATAAATTATATCAAACGAGGTGTGAAGATGCACCTTAGGCCAGAGCAGTGAGGTCTATACTCTATACTGCACTAGCGATTACCACACTTTCCACCTAAAATCTGTGGAGTTGAGACATTTGTCGTGACTTGTTATAAAAATCTTCTTAATAAAAAGTCTTCGTCTTTTGGTTGCCAGTTACAGAACAAAGAAGAGACGGTCCGCATCCAGGCAGAGAGCCTGCGCGTGGCAGAGGCGCGCATCGCGCAGCTCACGGCGCGCGCGCACATGCTGCGGGAACAGCTCGACGCCAAGGCGGCTGAGGTGATTGCACTGTCTAGTCTACCAGTATTTCATCTCTAATCTATGGAATACGTAATGAACAGAGTTAGAATGGCCACTCTTAGACCCGCGCCAATCTCAGTTTGCGCACCCCTGCCGTCGATTCGAGAGCGCCGATGAGGACTCGTGGAGGTCTCGTCGCAGGCGCGCAGGCTTTTCTTACGGTTCGTGTGGGTACGCGAACAGTTGCGCGTATTATCTGTGTGCGTCTGAGTTATGCGCTGCGGCTGTATGAAGATTTTATGAGTGTCTGCTATCCAGGCTGTGTATATGATCTAGTCTGCTTGTCGTCGCCGATGTGAAGTAATAATATTGCGGTGGTTTATTTGTGTAAAAACCATCTATAATTACTTTATCACAGAAAACAGTGTTCACCTGCGTTGAGTTAGGGTCACACGGCTTCGAACCGCAAGATGCGATTTGACTTCGTCACACAAATTTGAGTCAAGATGAAAGTTGAAATAAGATTGATTTTTCATTGCTCTGTTATCTCATTGTAACTCCGCGGATCTTCTGTAAGCTAAAGTGTTTTGATGGCAGCAAACATGTTTTTCCTGGTAATCACAGCAGTCTATAGGTCAGATCAGACAGCATGCGAGGAATAACAAGAGCTTACAGGCTACGTAAACTTCTTATTTTTAGGTACGAATGTTTTACCACCCATTTGTACACAAATAGATAAGTTTTTTTATCAACAAAAACTTTAAATGTCTGTGCTCAAACAATGTACAGTACCGTTCGTAATGGAGGCGGCTTTCGTAGTGCAACCGTTACACTTGATGTGATGTCGTGTGTACGTCGCGTTACATAGGATATGATGACAGATTTAGTGAAGGTACAGAAAAAATGGACAAAATGATATTTAAGTATGGCTTGTTGTACGCAGCTGCGGTCGGCTCAGTCGGCGGCGCGCGCGCACCGGGCGGATGTCGCGACGGATGCGGCTGCGCAGGTCGGTATACAAATAACGCTGTTGCTCCATCGGCGACTATTATGGGATCACTTCGTCTAAAGTTTTTCACTATCTCGATGAAAGAGAATTTTGTTTGTCATATTTAAAAATAACAGTTTTATTATTACTGAATGAGACTTTCATCTCAAGCCGCTACGTGCCAAATTTTACGAAGGAAATAATTAAGTGCCTATCTGGGTTAATCTGATTAAACAATAAAGTGAGTACGGATTTAAACTTTTCAAAGAGTATATCCCAAGCCATATAGGTAAACATCCCTTATTGTTTACTATTTGGTATAAGAAATAATAAAGTACTTACCCATTTTAAACTTTGTTTCTATGTGACGCCACTTTCCTCCAATATTCATTATGTCCTTTCGATATCAATATTGGAGGGAAGTGGCGTTTATTATTAAGTTATTTTAAGATGCCAGCTGTCTGTCCACCTGTCATCTAAAATATTTCTAGAAGTAACCAAAATCGAACGCAGTACACAATTGTAAATGCTACGTAAATTCCTGGAATTTTACTTTTTCAAGTAAATATAATTAATAAAAGGTAATTGTTAAAATCATTTTGTTGGTACCTTTATCATGCTATGGACATCTTTCCGAATTTTCTACTGTGGTATACTTATTGGAGTATTTTAGGAGGTGAAGACTCAGAAGGCACTCGTGCGCACGCTGGAGACCAACCTGTCAGTGATTGAAGATCTTTATGGGGAGTGCTTTTACGAGGTGAGTTTTACTTTTTTTAAAAGTAATTTCACTTTGTATATTATTTTACAGTCAATAGTTTTATTGTAAATTATAAATTATTATCGTGACTTTTGACGTCTTGGTGTTGATGTAATAGCTGTCAATGAACAGATGTAGTTTGAGAACTTTAGTTTTGACAACAAAGCATTTTTCACCACAGTTAGTCCCGGATGAGTCAAGATCTCTGTGATTCGGAAGGCCAGTTGGTTCCGGTCGTTAGTGTCGCGACACATCTGCGGAACCTACGGCGCCGAACGTTCGGTTGAATACGCTCGCATTGTTTTTGAAGTCCCCTATGACACATCAGCCGAAATTACGTCGCGTTCAGCGTAACGCCGAACCTTCCTTCGGGCGATTAGTTCAGCAAATACGCATTCAATGTATTTTGCACAGCAAGCGACACATCAAGCGACGCGTTACGCGTTATTTTCCGTCGCGTAGCGCGCTGAACAAGACGCCGCGTTCTGTGCGTTTGGTTTGTCTTAGCAACGGAATATTACGACTGAAACGTCAGTCGCTGAACTTTCGGCGCCGTACGTTCAGCAGGTGTGTCCTTACCTTTACTGCAACTGCTGAGCACAGGCTATAGGATAATATAGACAGCTGATGATGACTCTGTTAATTTAGAAAACCACAAATCTACCACAAGTTTCAAATCAGATATATCGCTTGTAGACAGTGAAACAAGAGCAGCTGATCGAAGTACTCCGCCAGTCGTACTTGGACGCGCGCGCCGAAGATCGACAGAAGAGGGAGGATACGCGAAGGCAGGTCGACCAACACTGGTCGCTGGAGCAGTGCCAGGTAAGTCGATAACATCGACCGTTTAACTTATACTTGAACAGTTGGAAAACACAAGTCGTAGGAGACTCAAAAACTGAATTCGACAAACTGTTAGGAGTTGGTTGGTCAGTAGGAATAAATTTAAAAAAATACTATGAGAGCGTTTGCGTCGCACGGCTTTTCATACAAACTAAATCAGATTCTAAAGTCAGGCTAGTCTAAATAGCGGTCCGAAGATTTTTCGAAAAACAGTAATTAAATTTGAGTAAAAATTTTTTTTATCTTTTCATATAGGGAATGGTAAAATTGATTTTGGCCATAAATTCCCGAGATTTATGTGAAATAATGTATGATGGGTGTGTAATCTGACGTCAAAGCTTGTATCGAATATCCCACGCAACTTTATGTGGTCATCAATATTATTTTCTAAAATTGTTTCAGTTTTGTAAATTGTAACTACGCAGAAATTAAAACCTAAGGAAATGATGCATGTTCTCCATTACTTTTTAACTCCCGACCAAAAAAGACGGGTGTTATAAGTTTGACGTGTCTGTCTGTGTGTCTGTCTGTGGCATCGTAGCTCCTAAACGAATGGACCGATTTTGTTTATTTTTTTTTTGTTTGGAAGCTGACGTGACTAGGATGGTTCTTAGCTATAATATATAAAGATCAGTTTAGGCGTTTGATGACTATCAGCTCATTTTCTACTTGACAAAAGGGTTTTATTAACTTTCACAGATCCGATTGACTGAATCAATATTCCGATTGTTTCAATATTTTCGACTTTAGAACATTGAGGATATAAATGGAAAGCCGTGCGTTAACGCTTTTAAAGATACAGGTGTGAAGAAATCGCTTCATAATCAGAAGCAGTCTCTATAGTTACTAACACTTTGTTTATTTAAGTAGACTTTTGAGGAGATCGGTGGTGTAGCGGTTTGAACACTCTGCTTTCGATTACGAAAACAAAGCTACTTTCGCCATGGTCGATCCCGGGATGGGTTAATCAAAATTTGTAATCTCGAGCTACCTCGTGCTTCGGAAGGCACGTTAAGCCGGTAGTCCCGGTTGTTCCTGCAACCGCTTTCACCCACCAACCCATATTGGATCAGCGTGGTGGTGCTATGGCCCAAACTCCTCATGTGTTCCCATGTAGGTAGGCCTGTGCCCAGCAGTGGGACGTATATAGGCTGGTGATGAGATGTAATGTTTTATCATGTAATGTTGATTTTATTCAAAAATGCGTGCTTTGTCATTTCAGGGTATTGCAACTGAAGTGGACAACCTGAAGCTGGAGATATCTAACTTCCTGAACAGCTCCAACAACGACTCGGTACTGTGCTTACGCTGCCTGTGGAATCAAATACTAACAAACATTATATAAACTACTAACATGAATTGAACAGGAAGAATCATTAGAAGGAGTGAACGAGATGGATTTCAACAGTAATTTACATTCCAAATGTGGAAGCTCTAAAAGTGTCTTATAGAATGAAGAATTATGTGAAAAATATTTAAACTTGATATTTAAATTGACTAACTTAATATTTAAATTGACGACCGGCTGGCCGAGTGGTCTGTACCCTAGGCTACTCGGTCAAGAGGTCCCGGGTTCGAATCCCGGTAGGAACAAATGTTTGTATGATGAGTACGAGCATTTGTTTATGAGTCATGGATGTTTATATGTTTATTTAGTATATTTCTAATATTTATATACATATTATTATCATTATTTATCCGTTATCTAGTATCCATAACACAAGCTCTTAATGATGCTTACGTTGGGCTAGATAATAGGTGTGAAAAAAAAACTACAGATCAAAATCATGTCCTCCTGTCCCTCAGGCGGGGATTGAACCCGCGAACTTTCACTGCACCGGGTGACTGGTCTAACAATCTGCGCTGCCGTGGACTTGGGATGACCCTGTGAATTTGCTCTAGTCCATCGTATTTGCGTTAGAAGCTAACGTATACTCCTGGCTATATTGAAATCTTAGACCATGTCGAAGGTTGAAATAATCTATTTCAATAGCCCGACGAGTCATTTTTCAAATACCTACAATTTGGTTAAGTTGGGCATTACTTTTATTTTTAACAGTGTACAAAAATGATTTCTCTATTATTTTCAAACATTTATATAATGTTAAAAATAATAATATTTATTAATATTATGTGGTTTTTGACGGTTTTATTAAGTTAATAATAGGTCTCCAAAATATAAGTAGAATGTTCTTATTATGTTAATAATGAAATTGGGATTAATAATCTTTTAATTTTGAGTAAGTGTGCGACAGGACCAGAAACCATGAAATGAAGAAGGGCTGGCACAGATAATTTTTTTTATACAACTAGACGACAAACATTTGGTGCGTGCCTAGTACTGCTTAGTTGTCATGATGACAGTCAACTTTATGCGGGAACTGGCACGTTCCAATACACGAAAAATGCCACGTGTAATAACTGACACAAAGCTCAATAAGCTTTTCAATTAGTTAAAGTAGTTTTATCTGCAAAAAATGTTATTGTAGTTAGCAAAAAAATAATAGATAAGCATAAAATCGAGTATAGTCTGTGAACAATAAAATATATAAAAATGTTATAAGATGTTTCATTAAACCAGGGTATGTGGGAGCGGGGCGAGGATAGTCTTCCGTCGGAGGTACTCGACGACCTCCACCACATCGGCGATCAGCTGCTGCAGCTCAGAACCATGCTCACTGTATGTTTGCATGTCTGTGTGACGCTTCATTGGTGTGATAACAATAATGTACAGAACATTGTCCAAATTGAATTTCAGTTTGTTGTAATTTTTATAGAGGCTTACACGCCTTCCGATCGATTCCTGAATAATGTGTTGGACAGTCACATTTCTTCAATCGTCGGATTCGATTATTAGAAAAATATCTAAACTATTATTGTCATACATTTTCGCGGGCAGTATGCATTTGAAATAAAACCACTTTACCTTTTTCACATTTCTTAACATTTTGGGTTTTCCCAACTTTACTATGATGCGGTTTTCTGGGAGCTTTTTCTCTAAAATTTCTTTATATTTCGTTTTATGTAATTAAATGAAAATGAAAATAACTTTATTCAATTAGGCCCCCCAAAAAGCACTTTCGAATCGTCAACAAAAAAACCCTTATGTCTATCACATAAAAATAATATTAACTAACTAACAATTTCATAATGTTTGTCTCTCTTTATCTTTATGTTCTCTTTTATTTATTATTTTTGTAACGGAAGTGATAAATGTGTTTGGTAGAACAAAATAAATGGTTTATCAATCTAGGTTTCTATCTAAGTTTTTCGTAGCTGATCCAATCTAGTTATTTCCAATGTAATCACATTGTTTCAGGGCAATTGTACGTGTGGGTTGGAAGAAGAGAATTTGAGATTGAAAACTGCCAACGAAACTTTGGTGGTATGTTTTTGAGTATTATAGTGAGGTGAATAATATCGTTAAAATTTATCAACAGCCATTTTTTTCCTCACCGAGGGGAGAATCTCTACCAGCCTACCCCCCGGCTCCCGGGAGGAGATTGGGTGGGGAAAAGAGGGTGTGGGACTCTCGTCCAATAAACCCCTCAGTGATGCACCCTCTTTTCTGCTGCAGCAGAGTATTGTGACCGTTGGTCGGTCCCGTTTGGCAGGGAGGAAGGGGGAGGGGGGACTTTCGGTAACAACTTACTTGGTTACTGTAAGCCAAGAGAGGTGTCTCTTGTGCCAGTTCTTCTTGTTAACATCTGAAACTTTCCTGCCAGGTGCAAATGAGTGACTACCAACAGAGAGTGTGTGAGCTAGAGACAACTGTGTCAGAGAGAGAAGATGGTGAGAAGTACAAGAGAGAGTTAGAAGAGAAGACTACAGAGGTAAGTGGCATTTCCTCTTCTATTAACACTTCAAATTGATTCCAATCTTTGATATACTTTTTTTGTAAGCTATTTTCCATTTTAATCGGATAATAATTAAAAATTCTTACCCATATTGTCAAAAACAAACGCGTGGCCTCCTCGGGACTTTATTAAGAAAAGCGATTCGATGACATAGGTAGGTACTTATAAGTATAAATTAACGCGCAGAAACTACTGATTGACTTGTGTTCTAATAACGTCGATATACACAAAAATACAAATATTACGGATTTTTTTAGTTGGACAATGTACGGCAACAACTAGCGCATTTGGAAGAAGATGTCAGACAGAAAAATGAAGCTTGCGAAGCTTATATGGAGCAGCTGCAGCGATCACAAGGTAAATATCATCACTAGCCTATATATACCACCCGCTGTTAAGCACAGATCTTCCTACAGTAAAAATGATAAGTTAGAGTCATCACCTGATTTTTAGAAAAGAAGTTTACGTGAATTCACAAACGTTATGTCGTCTACCTACTCCAACCTTGTCGTTCTTAAAGGTTGGTCATTTTGCGAAATGGTCATTTTAATACCGTTGGTCATTTTGATTATGTACTATTATGAATAAGTTTTCTGTTGCCCTAATTTATCATTTTTATTCAAAGGACATGGACTAAAAGTGGGCTCCGATCATAAGCAGTGTCGAAAGTTATATCATTGGAAAGCTAATTTTAAGTGCTAACAGTAGCAATTTTTCCAATTTTTAAATATCCTCCGTTTTTTTATAAATAATTCTTGAAAGTTGACGACTACAATAAAAAGACATCATTACAGCACGGTTAAATTGTTTTAAAATTACTTTAAAATTACTTTAAAATTGTTAATTTAAATAAATGCTGATACCATTTGGCTACGGAGTTGATTAATATTGTATAATTAATTAAATATTAATCATTAATTGATCTCTCGACACTTTGCGCTGACCACCCTGAATTATTGTATTTAGTCTGTGACGCTCAAGTATCAATGTTAATCTAATGTCAATGTGACACTGGGCCTAATTCTGGCGAACACATGCTAAGATTAAATTTAAGTTCAGTCTACCTCTTTCTCTTAATATGAATACGAAAAGGATCGCTGTCATAAAATTTGACATTTAGAAACATGCATTCAATTTTCGACCTTATTGAACGTGATAAAATGCAGTGTTTAGGAGGCACCTCCGTACATGCCGTCTAAAATTGTCTATGGTTCGTATGAAATCTGTCTAAATTTAGATGACAGCTCTAAACAAATTCTTGCTATCTCATTCTTATTACATATTGTGAGAAAGAGATATACTGTACTTAAATTTAAACTAAGAGTGTTCCTCCAGAATTACGCCCACTGACTCATAGAATAATATTACTCACTGACTGCCAAGTGCGAACTGCGAAGCTTGAATTTTATTTAATTTTTAGTCTCATTTACTGACGAAGAAATATAATATGTAAACACAAATTAGTAATATCTGTACTACGTAAAATTAATACACGAAGTCAAATTGAAAAGTTCAATTACCTACATATGTGTACGCAATTGTATTATAAAAATGTAAAATGCTAGCCATCCAATGTTTTCTTGGAATAATAAGTACTTAAATAGGAATACGAACAAATGTGTAACTTTTATGTGGAAGAACTTCATCGGATCATAAAATATATGCTTTTGAAGCGGAATGTTAATCTCTAGTTCCTCAAGTGTAGACCCACAGATTTCAGACACCTTATTGGTTTTTAATTATTGTCTTATCATACGACCCTCGCAAGACTTTTCGCGGCTTAGCAAATTAAGAGTAAGCTTAACTTTGTTACATATCCCATTAAAGCACATTTTTAAAAGGATTGATTTGGAATTGTTTCGACAACAATCAAACTTGCATGCTCAATAATAATTAGTTTTGAATTTTTAAAAATATTTTGCAAAGGAAATAATGAATATTTATACACTCACACCTATTATCTAGCCCAAAGTAAGCATCATCAAGAGCTTGTGTTATGGATAGGTACTACTAGACAACAGATGAACAGAGAAATAAAGATAATAATATTTATATAAATATTAGAAATATACTAAATAAACATATAGTATTAACATCCATGAGTCTTAAACGAATGTTCATACTCATCATACAAACATTTGCTCCGGGATTTTGCAACCGGGATTTGAACCCGGGACCTCTTGACCGAGTAGCCTGTATAACTTAACTAGGGGTACAGTCCACGCAGCAAGCCGGTCGTCAACTGAAGAACAATGAAATGAATACTACTATTCAGTGATTACAAAAAATAAATGGAGATGGTGCATATGGTGTGACTCAACGGGAACAAAGGATATTATTCTTCTACATTAGTTTTCTTTGATAAGAAATGTTATGTATAGTAAGGTGAAATAAAAAATGGTATTTAGTAAAACAAGTTTATTCTTCTTCAATATCTTCTCTTATGTTAAGCCGGGGTTTTTAGATGCTATTTTGTTAAGAGTCTTAACAAAATAGCATCTAGAAACCCCGGCAGGTGGTAATATAGTTTCTTGGTACCGTGCCTAACCCAGATACCATACTATTGTCATGATATGTGCGCAGCTTCCCACTGTTCGTTTACCTATAATACATGAACAATAATACTGTTCAATCCGTTGACACCAATATTCACCAAATTCAAACAAAATATTGTGTAATATTTTTATTGCATAATTGTCAATATAATTATATGAACAGTAATTGCAACAGTAAAAATCATCATTGTTTACTGTCGAATGAGTAATGATTTGTTCTTTTTACCAAATGACTTTCTTTCCACATGTTTTTTGTCATAATAAAATACATTTTTATTTGTGGATACTGTATCTATGCTATTGATCTAATTATTTATCAACTCAAATGACAATGCTTCTCGAATGATGTTGCTATTCGAGTGGTATTCAACACGGCCTTATTTCTTTCCAATTTTAAATTGAATATGTCTTAATAATGGCATTGATTTAGGGGATAAAATATCTAGTACTTTGAAGTACGTAATGTAATCGATAAAATATTAAATAAGTTTGTACAATAATAGTACATTATGGTACAAGTGTGTAATGTTGGTGATTACCGCTGAGGCGCATTGAGGCCCGAGCCGTCAGGCGAGGGTCTTAAGGAGCCGAGGACGGTAATCATCAATACACACGTGTATCATACAACGTTTTTCAACACACTTCTGAATAAAATAATACTTAAATAAAAAACCATTTTACATAGTAGATAAAAAGTTTATTTAGAGAAACAATTAGTAAATGTGCAGTTAGTAAAATTATAATTAACTATTTTTGATGATATAGCGGTCTCATCAGATAGATTATTTACTGAAATACTTTCATGTTCTATTGTTATTTGTGATGGTTCATTATTCGTGTAGGTAGGTGAAATCCAATCATTGGATGTACTTGGTATTTCGCTAGTAGGATGCGTCTCAGAATCAAGTTTAATTCTTTTTGTGATTTTCGCACAAATTTCCTTCTTGTTTTGTATCTTCTACGTATGATTCTGCTACATTGCTAGATCGCCACCCGCCATGTCGCTTCAAAGTCATTATATCAGCTCCTGAATTTGCCAGCAATGTAGCTGAAGTTCTTCTGAAACTATGTCCAGTGTAGCTCTCAGCATCTACTAAACCCAAAAACTTAGCGATTTCTTTAGGCATATAACCAAATTTGTTTATACCTATAGGCTGACAGGTACATTTACCATTCTGGTAATTTAGAAAGAAACGGTCATTTTTTGTTTTTGGTGAACGCAAACTTTCATACTTCTTAACAATATCATAGAATGGACCGTGTATGGTGAATGACCTAGGTATTTTATTTTTCGTGATAGGTATCTTCACTAAAAGCATCTGGCCATGGTTTTCTATATCTTTTACAGTTATATTTGTTAATTCTTGTATCCTACAGGCACCAGTTACACCAAATATTAAAGCAACCTGAAACAAAAGAAACAATAATTAAAGTCAACAAGCTGCTATTAAATATTTAATTAAAATTAATTTAACTAACCTTTGTAGCCAAATATTGGTTATCTGGAGCATCTTTAATAAATTTTTCAATATCGTCAGATGATAAAACCTTTGATTTTTTGCTTCTAAATCCATCAGATAGTCTCTTTAGATAAGCTGACAAATTCGAGTATGTTTTTAAGTCCACTCCATTCTTTGTTCGGACTGTACTTTTTAACATTGAGTAAATACACCACAAAGAGCTAGGTTTGTACTTAGAAGATAATTCTTTAAAGTACGCCATGAACACATTTTCTGAAAAAGACTGCGTATTCTTGTTGTTCTGCCATTGTATGAAATTTTGGTACGCTAATAGATATTTTTCCTTTGAGTTTTCTGGTAGTAAACTTTCCATAACGTTCTGGGCTTCACATCTTATATCGGGCGGTGTACAACATAAATCATTTTCTTCATAAATTGTATTTGCAGACATCTTAATTAATAACTAACTAAATAACTTCAAAAGAGAAAACGAGACGAGTTGTGAAAAATGTTTCGTAATGGCGGGAAAAACTAATCAGTTTTCCTATGCGCGCGCATCGGCCATAGACTAATAAATTTCGTAAGCGGGAAAAATTAATTAGTTTTCCTATGCGCGCGCGTCGGCCATAGACTAAAAAATGAGTTTTCTTTTTTTTGGGCTTTTCGCGGATAGCTTTTTAGCGCAAATGTAAGCGTAACTCAACCAATAATATTAAAGAAAGAAAGAAAGAAAGAAAAATATTTTTATTTGACATGCACATAACCAACAACAACAAGAAGCTTAAACAATAGAAAAAATAAAATAAAATAGACAAATACAAACAGTTTATACTTAACAATAAGTGCAGTCAACAAGGCCCTATCTCAGCATAAAACTTTTGCGACATTATAAAAAACGTCGCAGAAGCGCTGTTATTATGATAGGGCCTTGGGCGTGACTTTGGATTTTAAACTACATATACTTACACATATACATAAATACAAAAAAATACATATACTTACACATATACATATAGATAAGTGACATAAACTCAATCACATCAGACATGGCTGTATGGGCATTAGTTCCTTTTGCCTTCCCATTACAGGGAGATTTAACAACAAAAAAAGAAAAAAAATATATATTGGCAATTTTAATAAATAAATTAAAAAAATATTTTCGTATTAATAAATTCATAAAAAAAACTAATAGATTAATTAAAAGGCAAAATCACTTCAAGAAGCATTTATTATTGAGAAAAGAACGTATATTACTGATAAATAAATTAAAGTCATTTAGTAATAAAGTTCAACAAAATCATTCCTCACACGATTGCACAACCAAATTATTAGAAAATAGATTAATGCATTTGGAGCATTCACTAAAGGACATGTTTAATGATCAACTTAACATGTATAAAAATATGATTGAATATCAAATCTCTGCAAGGCATGATATGATTGACTTGTGTAACTACAGTACAGAGAGATATGCTTCTTTAACAAATAAACATTGCTCATGTTCTAGTAACAATAACAGTAATCATAGTAGAATATTAACAAACAATGAACCAGTTCCTTTGCAGCCAATTCAAAGTGAATTTTTGCCTGTGCCGCCAGTATTAGAATGCTCTAACACTATAAAAACTAAGACGACACAAAGTACAGAGTACACTTATATTTTTTCTGATAAATTAGGACAAGGGCTAGGGCACTTACTTTTAGATCAAACAGATCAAATTGTGTTTAATAATTGTTCACCTGGGCTCCACTTTGAAAATATTATAAATAATGTTACTACGTGTGAAAATTTAAAAAGTAATAGCAACTTAATTATTCTGTGTGGTGATAGTTCAGGAGTTAGGAAAAATCACATAACAAGGTGTATAACCAAGCTATTAGAATTAAATAGCAAAAAAAAATGTAAAATTACTCTGTGTGCATTTCCGTATGCTACAAATATGGATTTTAATTATAACAAACAAATTCATTATTTGAATGAACATATGTACAATTTGACGTGTCGTCATAGTGACGCGCTTTTATTTTTTGATTGTAACAAATTTGTTACTAACTTTACACTGACCAGAGATACATTGTATCTGTCACCTAGATTTAAAAGACAAATTGCTACATTGTTAGCATATAATATAAGGAACAAGGTTATGAATACCATAACTAAGAAAAATAAAAACAATACCATATTTTCTAATGAATTGGTCTCACCTAATATTAATTCATTATCTTTAAACTGAACCATAAGACAAAAGCTAAGCCTATGTTATTAAATATTGTGTACCAAAATTTACAAGGATTAGCTGGCAAAGAACTAGAACTTGAATTGTTTACAAAAAGTCAAGATATTCATGTGGTATGTTTAACTGAACACTGGCTAAAAGTTTTTGAATCAGTGTCTATTGATAATTTTCAGTTGTCAAGCAATTTTGTAAGGAAATCTGCAATTCACGGTGGGTCTTTAATACTTGTTAACAATAAAATGAAATGTAAAGAACGTAAAGATATCGTAGGTCTTTCAGTCGAGCGTATAATTGAATTGTCTTGTGTGGAATTAGAGAGTTATGTTATAGTATGTGTGTACAGACCACCTTCTGGAAATTATAACACATTTGAGTCCATAATGGAAGATGTACTCAAAAAAATAAGTACTAAAAGGAAACATATTATTATCTGTGGCGATTTTAACGTTAATTTGTTAGAGAGCACACCATCATGTACTCGTTTACTTTCCGTTTTTAAATCCTTTGACTTAGTTCATCAATTTCTAGAGCCTACTAGAATCACTTCCCACTCGGCCACCTGTCTTGATAATATTTTTTCAAATAAAGACCCTGTTTCAAAGTCTGTTATTACCAATCTTACGTCTGATCATTGTGGTTTGCTGATTGCTTTTGTTGATAACTCATTGATTGAACCAAAATATTTAACATATAGACCTATTACGAAGAGTCGAGAAGACATTTTTATGAATAAATTGGCTATAAAGGTAGCCACACTGCCACTCACACATTCCAGCCCGGACGATCAATATACTTATTTGTTTCATGTAATAAAAAATGAGTTCGAAAATACCTTCACAAAAAAGACAGTTAAATCTTCAAATAATAAAATGAAATTTGGTGACTGGGCTACAAAAGGTATATATAAAAGTAGAAATAAGATGTATGAATTATACGCACAAAAGAAATACAATCACAATAAGGACTTTCATGAGTATGTAAAGAAATATTCCAAGACTTTCAAAAAGATATGTAACCGCGCCAAATCGATACACATCCGAGACAAAATTGAAAAATCTAATAACAAAACAAAAACTACATGGAATATAATAAACCGTGAAACTGGTAAAGTCAAATCACAAAACACCACGTTCACAATAAATGTAGATAATCAAATTATTAATTCTGACCACGAAATAGCTAGCATATTTGAAGATTACTTTTCAAAAATACCTTTGATTACAACATCTCATTTAGATTCTTCTTCTCTTGAAGCAAGTTCCATCCTGAGGCATTGTGTGCCCGAGTGTAGCGAGACTTTCCAATTTACCCATGTTGTTCCTCAAAAAATCATTAAAATTTTTAAATCCCTAAAATTGAAAAATACAGGTGATTTATGGGATGTATCTGTGAAAATAGTTAAGAATATCATTGATATTATTGCCCCTTATCTCGCGCAAATTTTTAATAACTGTATAGATGAAAGTATTTTTCCTAATTTAATGAAATACAGTAAGATTATTCCCCTATTTAAATCAGGTGATAGAGAGGATCCTAGTAATTTTCGTCCAATTTCTATTTTACCAGCACTTAGTAAAATATTTGAAAAAATTATTTTGGAACAATTGATTAAGCATTTTAATTTAAATAATCTTTTCCATAGTGCGCAATATGGATTTACAAAGGGTCGTTCTACTACTGATGCTGGTGTAGCTCTGTTAAGGCACATATTTGATGCATGGGAGAGTTCACAAAATGCTGTTGGTATATTCTGTGACTTATCAAAGGCATTTGACTGCGTTGACCATCAGACGCTAATTTTAAAATTACAACACTATGGGGTTACAAATTCAGCTCTAAAGTTAATCACATCTTACTTAAGTTCTAGAACTCAAATAGTTGACATCAATGGAACAAAATCTTCAGGGTCTTATGTCAAAATGGGAGTTCCACAGGGTTCAATTCTAGGGCCTTTTTTATTTTTAATATACGTAAACGACTTGCCTTTCTTTGCTAAGGAATTTTGTGAGATTGTGTTGTTTGCAGATGATACTTCTTTAATTTTTAAATGTGATAGAAATAAAGTTAACTTTGACGACGTAAACAATGCGCTATCTCAAGTAATGAATTGGTTTACTGTGAACAATTTACAACTGAATGCAAAGAAAACTAAATGTATTAAATTTATTTTACCTAATGTTAAGGAAGTGGATACAAACATTAAATTAAATGATCAGTCGCTAAATTTAATTCAATCCACCACGTTTTTAGGCATTACAATCGATGCGAAACTCCAGTGGAACCCTCACATCACAACACTTTGTAGTAGACTTAGCTCCGCGGCTTATGCTATTAGAAAAATAAGGCAATATACAGATATTGCCACGGCGCGCTTGGTTTACTTTAGTTACTTCCATAGTATTATGTCGTATGGTATTCTTCTGTGGGGTAAAGCAGCAGACATTGAAACAGTATTTATCTTGCAAAAACGTGCAATTAGAGCAATCTACTGCCTTGCTGCTCGAACATCTCTTAGAGACTTATTTAAAGAAATAGATATACTAACAGTGGCTTCTCAATATATTTATGCTTGCATAATTTTTGTACGTCAAAATTTAAATTCCTACTTAAGACACAGCGATGTACATGCATTAAATACAAGAAATAAAAATAAGTTGATCTTACCGTCTCTAAGACTGCATAAAGTTTTTAATACTTTTATGGGTCAAAGCATACTTTACTATAACAAGATTCCTAATAACGTACTAGACTTGCCATTTGACAAATTTAAAATTCACATTAAGAAAATTCTAATGTCCAAAGGTTACTATACTATTAACGATTATATAAATGACAAAAATGCTTGGTTGTAACTTATAATGTCATATAGTTATTTTCACCAATAGCATTTCATTCATTTTGTGGTTGCTGGAAGATGTCATGCTCTCTATAAGTTTCTGCGGTGGTGGCGTCGTGTGCCGGGTCGCTCCGTTCCCTATGATATGGTTGAGCGGAGCGATGGCTGGCACATGCGTCATACTTGTGAACAGGTGCCACTAGTGGAAATGGTCATCTCTAAGCTTCCTTGATTTTGTAATAATTTACCTACATATTCATCAATAGTATAATTTTTGAGGGATTTTTGAGGTATATGGCATTATAGGATATTATATATAAAACAATACAATTATTATTGTAATGACGTGCTCAGACAAGTGTTTAAAATTAATGAAAGATGTTTAGCTTTATTAGGTCTTTGTATATTAATTGTTGACCTTTGTGTATTGTAATACCTATATTGTGATGGTGCATTGTCGGACAGCCTTTAAATACAATAAATATTCTTATCATTAGGTACTTATTGGTACTTTAATATACCTTTTTTATACTCTGTGCGACACTGCGCTACTAAATACTATTACTGTGTAATTAAACATTGTAACTTAATGATTGAAAAGAGTGACTACACGAGTTTGTTGCCGGAATCTTCTCGGTAGTTCAACTTTTGGAACCGGTGTAAATTCAGACAGACTGACAGACAGACTGACTGACAGACAGACTGACTGACGGACAGACAGACAGACTGACTGACGGACAGACGGACCGACGGACCGACAGACAGACCGATAGACAGACTGACATAACATTCTTAGCTTACGTAGATCCAGATAAGACAGTGAGACAAACATTATGAAATTGTTAGTTAGTTAATATTATTTTTATGTGATAGACTTAAGGGTTTTTTTGTTGACGATTCGAAAGTGCTTCTTGGGGGCCTAATTGAATAAAAATATTTTCATTAATTATAAAAAAAAAAACTATTACTCACTTGTCACGCTCTAGCCGTGTGAAGCACGGCCAGGTGTGCAGAATAGAACGAAATAAAAGAATAGTTACTTTAACACTATTTATTAGCTCAGGGCGTGGATAATAGGTCCTAGCTCGGTGATTCCCAGTGGAAAAAAAGGGGACTTAGCTTCGACGGTTAGCGAAGGAAGCAGCAGGAACAAGCCACGTCGGCTACCAGCGTGGTCGGCGTGGGTTCAGCTTCGGCCGGTAGTGTGGCCCGAAGCACAGCACGGAGCAGCAGGGTAGGCGGCTGCCCGTAGGTAGGATCCCCAAAATAAGTACGGGGATCGCGCACAAGGTAATATTTACTCAGATATGTAGTATTTAAGCAATAGCCGGCGAAAATGCAAGAGAGCCTCTTTCTCCGGACTATAAGCTTATATACTCCAAATGTTCTAGAATATTTCGAGAAATGGTAGTGGGAGTTACGATGTTAAGAATCATGCTACCATAAATAATAGATAAATTAAAGAACGGTTCATACTATGGTATTCTCTATGGCCGAAACTAATGGTAGATTCTGATTCACAAACTTATTTAAATTTGTTAATCAGAATATTCCACGTAATCCATTATAGCAGAAAAACACAATTAAACTATATTAATCAATAAATATAGTTTATTGATCAAATTAGATTGGACAAAAAGGCTTGTGTCCAAGTTCGAATAATTTTCAATTGGAGGGTGTTTGGAATTATAATCAGAATAATATAATTCAAATGTAGGTACCGGCGTTAACCGATACAATAACTGTCATTAGTAGACCGATCATAATAAGTTATTTACAATAACAATTGATGTGTTTATATTTGTATTAAAAACAAGTAAAAGTTAATATTAATATAGTCGTAGAATATTTAATTAGAGGTCTCAAAATGTGATGCTTTGTTTTGTATGGATTTTATTATTGAAAATCAAGTAAGTATGTAATATGTTGGAAGACGGGTTTAGAACCGTGACATATCCCCCCCTTTAGTGTAGGATTTTGCTAGTCCAAAATCCACTAAAGAAATCTACACTCTCAATAAGAAACTAAAACTAGAGTAATAGTTATATAGAACATTCAGACACTCAAAATACAACACAACTGCAAAAGATTACCCTGCAACATTGACGAGAGGTATCGACAATACAAGATTTAGAGTCTTGGTAGTACATAGGACTACAGATGCGAGGCAAAAGAGAGTAATCGGTTGTTTAGCAACCGGAAAACAAAAAGGTCACAGCTGTGAAAGTAAAAGCAAGAGATACCTCATAGTATTCTATAAAAGAATAAGAGCGTAGTTTAAGTACAGGATTCTCCAGTTAGAATTGGAGAAAATGGAGGAAATTTTGTTAAAAACAACACATAAAACAACCAGAAAAAAATTAACAAAAATTCATTGGGATAGAACCAAAAAAAACAAGACAGATTTATAAGACAAGTAGCTGTTTTCTATTTAAATTTTAAGATTTTATTTAAATTATTTAAAAAAAACAATACATCAGAATGTATGTTTGTTGTAGATTAAGTGTTAGTTTGTAGTTTTTGAAATTATTATATTTATAGTTGTAGACTATAAATACCATAATTGTAAGATTATTATTTTAAGTTATGTTAGTAATTTTATTATTTTACATTAGTTAAGAGTAATTATTTACTTTAAAATCTTTGATATGCCAAGAACCTAGATTTTTTCCTTTCATATCAACTAATTCATAGACCAAGGGCGACAGTTTAGATTTAATACGACATTTAATATATTTAGGAGCAAGTTTTTTAGAAAATCGCTTATCTTTGTCGCTTTGATAGTAAGTTTTTCGCCAGACAATATCATTAACGTTAAAGTCAAAGTTTTTGCGACGAAGATTATAAGGACCACAATTACTGCGAGTGCTTCGCGCTCCGTAGCGCTATAGTTGCGTTCTTGGGCTGACAAAGATTTACTCATGTAGGCTATAACCCTCTCTTCCTCGTTTTGGATCTGAGTCAGTACCGCACCAATACCATAATCGCTGGCGTCGGTGTGAACTTGGAAGGGTTCCGAATAGTCAGGACAAGATAGAATGGGAGGTGATGACAAACACTCCTTGAGTTTATTAAATGCAGACTCTGCCTCCGGCGTCCAAGCAAAAGGAGGTGCAGTCTTACCTTGAGAGGTAAGTTTGTTAAGGGGTGCAGCCAAGGTGCTAAAGTTAGGTATAAAACGACGGTACCAAGAGGCAGTACCCAGGAAACGACGAACTTCCTTCTTATTCGATGGTGTAGGATAGTTTTTAATAACTTCTACCTTCTCTGGATCTGCATGAAGACCACTCGAATCAACGACATAACCCAAATATCTTAGTTTTTCCCTGAGAAACTGACATTTTTCAAAGTTTATTGTAAGATTCGCGTATTTTAGTTTTTCTAGAACACGCGAAAGTAGAGACATATGTTCCTCAAACGTATTTGACACAATAATGACGTCATCGATAAAAACATACACCTTATTTTCAAATTCAGGCCCATAAAAGAGCAAATCTACCAATCTTTGCTGCGTAGCGGGTGCGTTGGTTAACCCGAAGGGCATAGACTTAAATTGAAAGGTTCCCCTAGAGGGGATATAGAATGCAGTCTTGCATCGATCTTCAGGCTCTATTAAAACCTGCCAAAAAGATTTTGAGAGATCAATACTGGAAAGATATTTAGCATCTCTGAGATTATCAAGTATCTCAGTGATATAAGGTAAGCTATAGGCATCCTTACGAGTGACAGAGTTTAGTTTCCTGCTGTCTAAACAAAACCTATATTCACCGTTTTTCTTAGGTGTAAGGAGAACGGGATTAGACCAGGGGCTTTCGCATGGTTCAACAACGTCTTCCCTAAGCATCTCATCTAGTTGACCACCGAGGATGGATTGTTTTTGAGGAGACATACGGTAATATCGTTGTCGTATAGGAACCGCATCACCAGTATCGATAGCATGAGTTATCAATGAAGTACGACCCAAACCACATTCCTCATAAGAAATTCCGCGAAATTTGAAAATGATATCATCAGCAGCTTCCTTTTGTTCCTCCGATAGTTGAGCGTATGAAAAAATATGTTTAGGTTCGTCAAGAGCTATGTTAGAAATGTTAGCCTCCTGAGATGCTTTGACTACTAGGCCATCGAGTTCCCTAGGAAACAATCCAAAAGTTCTCCAGAAATCCATACCTAAGATTAGGTTGTTTTGTATTTCTGGTACAATATAAAGTTTTATATTATAGGTTTTGGTATTAAAAGTTAAAGGTAAATTTAGATATTTACAAGCGTAAAATCTTTGACCGCCAGCTGCAGAAAGCTGTAACGGATTACAAGAATAAGTTTTATAATTTTGTTTTTTGAAATATTCATTAAAACTATTACCCAATAAAGATATGCCTGAACCAGTATCCAAGAGACCAACGAGTTTCTTATTATTGACATATACGTTTATATAAGGGCGTGAAAATATATTTTGAGAATCTAGGATTGGAGACACCGAGTGGTTAGAAAAGGCGCTCGAAACATAGGATAACCATTGATTCCACTCGGTCTCACTGCAGAGATTATTAAATTTTGAGCGATGAGGGTCGCTTTTTCTCCAATCCTGGCAAACTAGTTTTTTGGGTTGCATTTAGTGCAATCTGGAGTACGTACACCCTTTTTCCCACACTTAAAACATATTATTGTTCTTGGTTGTGTACAAGCCTTTAGGCTATGTGAGTTAGTACGACACCTCGGGCAGTATAGGGTTGCTGAAGCTACAGCAGTAACAAAAGACTTCGGTTTTATAGTACCGTTGTAAGATTTATAAGCAGGTTTTTCAACACTAACAGAAGCGCTGGATTTGCCTTTATAAGCGAATTCAGGAGCTAGAGTTGAAGAACTAGCAGCAGAAGGCTCATTAAATTTTTTAAAGTGGCATTGTACCTTTTCAAAATTTTGGCATACAGCCTTAAGCGTGTCAATGTTTAGCACCGGCCAAACAGAAGCCAATGCGTTAGCATAGCAAGGCCGGATGCCATGTGAAATGATCTCTAATTTCTCAGTCTCAGGCAGGGGCCTTGAAAGACGAGAGAACATACCGTCCATGATAGATAGGTAAACACTAATGTTCTCGCCCTCGCCCTGAAAACGACCCCTAATTTCTGCCAAAAATTGGTAGTCAAAATCATGTGGACTAAATTCTGCTTTTAGAGCAACAACGACTTGAGACCAGCTATCCACCTTGGGCTTGATGCACCGGAACCAATGAAGAGCATCTTCCGTGAAAATTTCATAACCAAAAGACAGCAACTTATCATGATCAATGCCTCTTGCCTCAACAAATTCGTCCACTTTTTGAACGAACGCACGCACACACGACTTGCCATTAAATTTAAGTTTTGATAAATCCGGAGTACGGTTTTGATCAACGGTTAGACCACCAATTGCCTTTTGCAAATCGTTAATAGAAAAGGTAGTCTTACTAGATGGTGATAATCTTCTAAAGTCGGTCATTTGCGACTCAAAATTTTGTTTGCAGTCGGAAAGAACCGCCTCCAAATCATCATCGTCAACTTCGATCCTATTCATCCGGTGATAAGTATGGTTGAGTAAGACTTCCGTTCTCAATAGTAAATTTTTATCGAATTTGTTATTTAAAGTTTTTATATTTTTTAAAGATTTGTCCAAACAAGCCACAACTCCGTCTAAATCCTCAGAAGGAGGTAAATGAGAAAGTAAAATTGTTTCAGTTGGAAATTCCTTACTCAATTTAACAATTTGTTTTCTTAACTCCAACACAGTATCAGCCGGAGTTTGACCACGCAAAGCAACCTCATATTCGAGCTCGGACTTTTGTAACGAAAGGAAATTAATACTATTTTCAGCCATAGTAAAATACCAAGTTAAAATTTAAAAAAAAAGGAACTAGGGCGAGTGTGTGCAAAACAATTCAATTGCAGCGTTAAAGAAAAAAAAAAAATTTTTTTTTTTTGAGTGGGTATCTAATAAAAACTAACAAAATGGCAAAAGAGAGTTATTTTTTAAATAATATCTAGTGATAGCATAGGGCTATCACCTAATGATAATTCCACGGACTTTTAATTATATTAAAAGTTAAAAGTTAAAAGTTAAAAAATAAAATAAAACTAAAAATTTAAAAGTAGGTACCCACCTAAAACAAAAAATTAAAAAAGAAAAGAAAATGAGAACCACAGAGCGAAGAACCCTGAGCGAGCTGGGCGCCACTGTCACGCTCTAGCCGTGTGAAGCACGGCCAGGTGTGCAGAATAGAACGAAATAAAAGAATAGTTACTTTAACACTATTTATTAGCTCAGGGCGTGGATAATAGGTCCTAGCTCGGTGATTCCCAGTGGAAAAAAAGGGGACTTAGCTTCGACGGTTAGCGAAGGAAGCAGCAGGAACAAGCCACGTCGGCTACCAGCGTGGTCGGCGTGGGTTCAGCTTCGGCCGGTAGTGTGGCCCGAAGCACAGCACGGAGCAGCAGGGTAGGCGGCTGCCCGTAGGTAGGATCCCCAAAATAAGTACGGGGATCGCGCACAAGGTAATATTTACTCAGATATGTAGTATTTAAGCAATAGCCGGCGAAAATGCAAGAGAGCCTCTTTCTCCGGACTATAAGCTTATATACTCCAAATGTTCTAGAATATTTCGAGAAATGGTAGTGGGAGTTACGATGTTAAGAATCATGCTACCATAAATAATAGATAAATTAAAGAACGGTTCATACTATGGTATTCTCTATGGCCGAAACTAATGGTAGATTCTGATTCACAAACTTATTTAAATTTGTTAATCAGAATATTCCACGTAATCCATTATAGCAGAAAAACACAATTAAACTATATTAATCAATAAATATAGTTTATTGATCAAATTAGATTGGACAAAAAGGCTTGTGTCCAAGTTCGAATAATTTTCAATTGGAGGGTGTTTGGAATTATAATCAGAATAATATAATTCAAATGTAGGTACCGGCGTTAACCGATACAATAACTGTCATTAGTAGACCGATCATAATAAGTTATTTACAATAACAATTGATGTGTTTATATTTGTATTAAAAACAAGTAAAAGTTAATATTAATATAGTCGTAGAATATTTAATTAGAGGTCTCAAAATGTGATGCTTTGTTTTGTATGGATTTTATTATTGAAAATCAAGTAAGTATGTAATATGTTGGAAGACGGGTTTAGAACCGTGACACACTAGTGAATAATAGTAATGAAAAAGTCACAGTTTGATTATAGGTGTCATTATGTGCCTAATTGCAATGGGATTAGAGCCACTTTATGAGGAAGTGTGTTGAAAATTAAGTTATGGCCTTCATTATAACTCAAAAGTCCCACTGCACTAATTTTATAACGATATATGGACTCATTTTGATATATTTCAACATTTTCAACAAAAACTTATGTGGTTAATTCGTCAACAGAATCACAGAGAATATACTTTTTTTAATCTGTGACATTTCATATTTTTTTAAATGTTGTTTGCTTCATTCAAGTTGCCAGCATTAATTAATTTTAATTATTAATTACAACAAAACGGAGGATATTTACAATGTAATATTTTACCGGGTGGTCTACTGTAATTTACACTACATGCTGTAAAAATTTTGTAGCTGCTCGTTGCTGGGGCCCACCTTTCATACAATTTTAGACCGTGTCCTTTATTAAAAGAACTGTGCTAAAGATTGTTTTTCAGCACGATTTACTATTATTTAAAAAGATATCGAAGAGTAGGTGGCTAGGTGGTAGGCTTACTAATAATCATCATCATCACTAGCCTATATACGTCCCACTGCTGGTCACAGGCCTTCCTACATGGGAGAAACACAGGAGGAGTTTGGGCCGTAGCACCAACACGCTGGCCCAATGCTGGTTGGTGGGTTGAAGCGGTTGCAGTAACAACGGACCAACGGCTTAACGTGCCTTCCGAAACACGGAGGAGCTCGAGATAACAAACTTTGATTGACCCATCCCAGAATCGACCATGGCGAAAGTTGTTTTTCGTATCGAAACCAGACCGCTCAAACCAATACGTCACCGAGCTCCGCTGTTACTAATAATAATGGTTGACAATTACGGTCTATATACCTACATCTCTAAAATAGGTACCTATTGCAGGAGCTGCATTTTCCTGCCGAAAACTAACCCACACAGCTTATTGTTTTATAGAGCTAAGAGAAGAGCAGAGTCGGCAGTTGTCAGAGGCGCTGCAGCACTGCGCGGCGCACGAGGCCGCCGGCAGCTCGCTGCAGCACGAGCTCAACCGATGCAATCAAGTCATACTAGAGGTAATGCTATATCTGCGGAGTCAAAAGGAAAGACAAACTGGCGATGCAAAACCGGACATGATAACCTAAAAATATCTACAAAGATTTCTGTGACTACATTTCTTGTAAGTAAAGCGATAAATATTTTTAAGTGGTAGGTATTATAAAGTTAGTTTTACCTGACGTAGGTACTAGGCTGGTTTGTGGATTTATACTACCTACCTACTATTCCAACAGCGGTGTGTCCATCCTATATATATTTTTTTATACCTCTAAGGTGGCAATCAAGCATACGGCCCACCTGATGGTAAGCGGTGACCGTAGCCTATGGACGCCTGCAACACCAGGGGTATCACTTGCGCGTTGCCGACCCTGTAAAAACCTTTTCACGCCTTTTTTGAAGAACCCCATGCTGTACTCATTTGAGAAAACCTCTGCAGGGAGCTCATTCCACAACTTGAGCGTACGCGGGAGAAAGTTTCTCTGAAACCGTACAGTACGCGACCACTTTGGTTCCAATTTGTGAGGATGAACTCCCTGCCGGTAGCGGAGCGATGATAGAAAGAGGCCGTGGGCATCATGTCCAATAATTCCTCAGAACACCCCGTTATACAGACGGTAGAACACACACAAGGAGGCAATATCTAAACCTATTTTGGGTCGAGATCCCCAAAATAATCTTTTGCAAAGAATATACATTGCCTTGGTTGAATCCATCTTGGCGTACTGCATTCCTATTTGGGGTGGTGCGGCAAAGACAAAGTTTATTGAGATTGAACGCTCACAGCGTGCACTGATAAAGACCATGTATTTTAAACGCCTTAGATACCCTACTCAACAACTTTATCTTGATTGCGGATTGCTCTCAGTAAGAAAGCTTTTTATAAAAAATATAATACTGAAAATGCATAAGAGTCTACCGTATGTTGCATGTCAAAAAGGTAGAAGAAAATGTAATGTGGTCAAAATTCCTTCAACAAAAACAATGTTTGCCACTGCTCAATTCAGTAGTATTTCAGCGAGAATTTATAATAAAATCAATAAGAAATTAAATATTTATTCAAAAAATTTAACGGAATGTAAAAAGCTGGTACTGACATGGCTAGAATCTCTTGATTATGAGAAAACAGCTGTTTTTACAACAAATCGAATGATTGTTTTCATATACTCAAATATGTACATACACACAAAACATATCTCACACACACTACGCACACGCACACACACACACATACACGCACGCACACGCACACACACACACACATACACACATGCGCTTGCACAGCGACAATGTACTACACTCTTATAAATACATATTATTATAATATAGTACCAATAAAAAATATGTTAAGCCGGTAACTGCTGATAGTTATATTTGTAATATTAATATGTAACATAAAATGATTTAATGGAAGAGCGGAGTCCCCTGGTACAAGCACTATTTTGCTTAAAAGGAGGCTCCGGCCACTAATTACTGTAACACAAAACTTTTTATTGAAATAAATTTATTATTATTATTATATCTCTTCTTAGGCTTATATGATATGATATTTATCGTTTCGTCTATAGAGGTCGAGCGTGGCGAATAATGCGCGTGATCACGCGCGACATCTAGCGTCCGAACTGGCACACGTCACGAAGCAAGCACAACGGTTGGACCAAAACTATAGGTAGGTTGTAGACCCGTATGTAGGGTCGCCTGGGTAGGTACCACCGCCTTTCTTATTTCAGCCGTGAAACAGTTCGCTGTGTTTCGGATTGAAGGGAAAGGTAGCCAGTGTAATTACTGGGCATGGACGGCATTTCATCTTAGGCCCCAGGATGACAACGCACCTGCAATATCAAGTGATTTTTCCTTGTTATTGCATGTGTCTATAGGCGACGGTAACCGCTTACCATCAGATGGGCCGTCAGCTTGTTTGTCATCTAGTTGTAATAAAAAAAAGTATATACACAGATTTTATAAATTATAACTTTACACCTCACCAATTGATGGACTATATCAATGCACAACTTAAACCGCTAGACATGAAATTTGAATAGTGTGTTCTTTCTGAAGTGTACGTATCCAGTAAGAAAGGGTTAGTGGATACACGTACCCTTCAATTAAAATCATGAGACACGTGTATCAAAGTTTTTCCAAAATCATCTCCCATCGGAGTCAAAAGTGTTATAAAGTGGTATTTTTTTCGTGTAGGCCACGCGGGCGAAGCTAGTCATTATTATCAGCCAATATACGTCCCACAGAGGGGTACAGGTTTTCCTACACGGGAAACATGATTATGAAGAGTTTCGCTCATAACACGACAATGCTGGATGTCCACGCGCGGACTTAGCGCCATAGAATACAGAGCGGGGGCGAGCAGTCAGCTGATCTGCGTGACAGAACCGGTCACTACTCCACACCTTAGCTCCATAGCGATCGGTCTTACTTATTTATTAAGTTCCTAAATTGTATGCTGTTGGCAATAGACCGTTTTTACATTTTATTAGTTATGCAGTTGTTTACCAGCACCACTATCGACGTATTAACATGTTGATCCGGCTCAGGAACTTAATAAATAAGTAAGACCGATCGCTATGAAGCTAAGGTGTGGAGTAGTGACCGGTTCTGTCACGCTGATCAGCTGGCCGCTCGCCCCCGCTCCTTCACACCGCGCCCCTCTATTCTGTGTCGCTAAGCCCGCGCGTGACACTGGCCCATCGAGGCTTGGTGGGTAGCGCTTTTCAGACTACGCTATAATATTGTGCTATATAGTATAGCTAATAATGACCTAATTCTATACTATCTATATAGTATAGAATTAGGTCATGGCGTTCACATTACCCGATATAATCGCAAACTCAAGTGTTCCACGGGCACGGATATTTTCTTACACTCTATATAAAGTGCTCTATGTTGTAATCCCTGTGGAGAATAATTACGACAATAACAATAATTTGGCTCCAGCGCAAATCCGTCACAGGCACAGATATGATCGGATGAAGGAGGAGGAAGAGGGCGGCGCACGATATAGCACAGCAGGAACTCACCGCATCGCTTGATTTTATAGCGTATAGTAAGCCAATAATATATAGTACAGTTAAGTGTGAACGTGTCCATAATAATGTATGGTGCGCGATATTGTTGTGCTATGAACTATATGTTATATGCTATTATATTATAGCGTAGTCTAAATGCGCTTTAAAAAATTGAGCTAAATAATAAGTGCCTTCAATTTGAATGGTGACAAGTGTCGTTTCCTGTCGCGTGTTATTTATTTGACGTTGTTGACGTAACAGAGAGCAGGCTGACAGCGCCGCAGTGCTGCAGGAGCATCTGACGGAGGCGCACGCGCGCGCCGCCGCGCTGTGCCGCGACGTGCGCCGCGTCGTCGGCGGCGTCCGCGGCTGCGTGCGGGCCCTGCGCGCGCGACACAGGCACGTACACGTACCATGACACTGTGGCAGGCTGTGCCGCCACGTGCGGCGACACAGGCACGTACACGTACCATGACACTGTGGCAGGCTGTGCCGCGACGTGCGCCGCGTCGTCGGCGGCGTCCGCGGCTGCGTGCGGGCCCTGCGCGCGCGACACAGGCACGTACACGTACCATGACACTGTGGCAGGCTGTGCCGCCACGTGCGGCGACACAGGCACGTACACGTACCATGACACTGTGGCAGGCTGTGCCGCCACGTGCGGCGACACAGGCACGTACACGTACCATGACACTGTGGCAGGCTGTGCCGCCACGTGCGGCGACACAGGCACGTACACGTACCATGACACTGTGGCAGGCTGTGCCGCCACGTGCGGCGACACAGTCGCGTACACGTACCATGACACTGTGGCAGGCTGTGCCGCCACGTGCGGCGACACAGGCACGTACACGTACCATGACACTGTGGCAGGCTGTGCCGCCACGTGCGGCGACACAGGCACGTACACGTACCATGACACTGTGGCAGGCTGTGCCGCCACGTGCGGCGACACAGTCGCGTACACGTACCATGACACTGTGGCAGGCTGTGCCGCCACGTGCGGCGACACAGGCACGTACACGTACCATGACACTGTGGCAGGCTGTGCCGCCACGTGCGGCAACACAGGCACGTACACGTACCATGACACTGTGGCAGGCTGTGCCGCCACGTGCGGCGACACAGGCACATACACGTACCATGACACTGTGGCAGGCTGTGCCGCCACGTGCGGCGACACAGGCACGTACACGTACCATGACACTGTGGCAGGCTGTGCCGCCACGTGCGGCGACACAGGCACGTACACGTACCATGACACTGTGGCAGGCTGTGCCGCCACGTGCGGCGACACAGGCACGTACACGTACCATGACACTGTGGCAGGCTGTGCCGCCACGTGCGGCGACACAGGCACGTACACGTACCATGACACTGTGGCAGGCTGTGCCGCCACGTGCGGCGACACAGTCGCGTACACGTACCATGACACTGTGGCAGGCTGTGCCGCCACGTGCGGCGACACAGGCACGTACACGTACCATGACACTGTGGCAGGCTGTGCCGCCACGTGCGGCGACACAGGCACGTACACGTACCATGACACTGTGGCAGGCTGTGCCGCCACGTGCGGCGACACAGTCGCGTACACGTACCATGACACTGTGGCAGGCTGTGCCGCCACGTGCGGCGACACAGGCACGTACACGTACCATGACACTGTGGCAGGCTGTGCCGCCACGTGCGGCAACACAGGCACGTACACGTACCATGACACTGTGGCAGGCTGTGCCGCCACGTGCGGCGACACAGGCACGTACACGTACCATGACACTGTGGCAGGCTGTGCCGCCACGTGCGGCGACACAGGCACGTACACGTACCATGACACTGTGGCAGGCTGTGCCGCCACGTGCGGCGACACAGGCACGTACACGTACCATGACACTGTGGCAGGCTGTGCCGCCACGTGCGGCGACACAGGCACGTACACGTACCATGACACTGTGGCAGGCTGTGCCGCCACGTGCGGCGACACAGGCACGTACACGTACCATGACACTGTGGCAGGCTGTGCCGCCACGTGCGGCGACACAGTCGCGTACACGTACCATGACACTGTGGCAGGCTGTGCCGCCACGTGCGGCGACACAGGCACGTACACGTACCATGACACTGTGGCAGGCTGTGCCGCCACGTGCGGCAACACAGGCACGTACACGTACCATGACACTGTGGCAGGCTGTGCCGCCACGTGCGGCGACACAGGCACATACACGTACCATGACACTGTGGCAGGCTGTGCCGCCACGTGCGGCGACACAGGCACGTACACGTACCATGACACTGTGGCAGGCTGTGCCGCCACGTGCGGCGACACAGGCACGTACACGTACCATGACACTGTGGCAGGCTGTGCCGCCACGTGCGGCGACACAGGCACGTACACGTACCATGACACTGTGGCAGGCTGTGCCGCCACGTGCGGCGACACAGGCACGTACACGTACCATGACACTGTGGCAGGCTGTGCCGCCACGTGCGGCGACACAGGCACGTACACGTACCATGACACTGTGGCAGGCTGTGCCGCCACGTGCGGCAACACAGGCACGTACACGTACCATGACACTGTGGCAGGCTGTGCCGCCACGTGCGGCGACACAGGCACGTACACGTACCATGACACTGTGGCAGGCTGTGCCGCCACGTGCGGCGACACAGGCACGTACACGTACCATGACACTGTGGCAGGCTGTGCCGCCACGTGCGGCGACACAGGCACGTACACGTACCATGACACTGTGGCAGGCTGTGCCGCCACGTGCGGCGACACAGGCACGTACACGTACCTTTTTTTTCTTCGTCGGGTAGTTTGCGAGTGAATGTGTTATGTTAGCTCCGAGTTAATTTTAATAATTTCATATGTATAAAGTTATTGCCTACTAATGTAAACATATGCATATAGTTTCAAAAGTATACACAATCCATCTTTAAAGTGAATTCAAGAAATTCTGATCGTATTTTACGCAAGAAGTGTAGGTAAATACTGTGTTGACGCCTGACATTTTGATGCTAAGTCATTATTAGTGTTAGCCGATTTTTACGATACAATTTAAGAATGTCTGCAGTGAAGTGTGCCGGCTGTGACAATGTGATCAATGATAGGAAGTTATTGTCCTGCAGTTTATGTTTCAAAAAGTATGACTTGGTTTGTGCAAACGTCCCCGAAGTGCGTTTTCGTAATACCATGACGCTGGAGCATAAGCGGAATTGGAAATGCGTGCTTTGCTTAAGCCAGCGGCCAAAATTACCTAATGAAAATACGCCAGTACGTGGCGGAGATGTAAACATTACTGTGCGCCGTGGACTGCCACAAGCAGCGGAGGTGAACACTATTTTGCCTACGGATGTGACCGATATGGACGTGTCGGTGTTGACTGGTGATGAAGAATCTCATGTGAATGTCAGTGACCTAACATCAATGGATATGAGGGCTTTGGTTGAGGAGATGCGATTGCTTAGACAAGAGATGCAATCCATGTCCCAGTGCATGAGTTCACTTCGGGTGGCGGTGAATGACCTTGGTTCACGACTAGACGACTGTGATAACCGTATAGAGATTTTGTCTAACCGTGTAGAAATAATCGAGAAACATATAGGTCAGCAGCCTGATGAGAGCTCCCTTGCCGACTCTGTGGCTCAGCTAAAAGTTGAAATCAATGAGAGAGATCAGGAGCTCCTCTTGAATGAAATTGAGATCGCTGGAGTACCTGAGCCCAAGAGTGAAAACATTATGTCAACTGTAACAATATTGGCAAGAAAAATAGGAGTTGGACTCGATGACTGTGATGTTGTTAGTGCTGTGCGAGTGGGCCGCGTCATGGAACCTGCGGAGAATGAGTCTGCGTCGCGTTCCCGTGTACTGGTGGTGAGGCTGACTCGTCGCTCCGTGCGTGACCAGCTGCTGCAGGCGGCACGTGTACGTCGGAATGTCACTACAGAAGACACTGGCTTACCTGGTCCACCTCGTCGTTTCTATATTAATGAAAGGCTGACTCGCATCAATCGTAACTTATTTCATAAAACGAGAGAATTAAAGACTCGTCATAATTGGCGCTATGCGTGGACCAGAGACGGCAGGATATATGTGAAAAAAAGCCATGGTGTTGATAGTCTCCGACACCGCATTCGTACAGAGTCGGACCTTAATCGAGTTTTTGGCATGCATGCAATTTGATCTTTTTTTAATGCAATGGGCTATTACATTAATTATATATACTGTTTTTGCACTACGTACTGGTTTTTATATTGTAGTTGTTATTATGTAACAAAATGTTGTGATGTAAGTGAGTATAGAACCATATTTTTTATGTTTAAAACCGTACAGAAAATTTTAAATAATTTTATAATCTATTTCTTTTATTCCATGTGTATTTGTTTATCTATTTTAAATAATGCTGGTAATTCTGCTATTTTTTTATTGCGAGTGCGTTCTTTTTATATAAAGAAATATTGTAATTTAAGTGAGTACAGAAGCATATCTTTTATATTTGAAACCGTACATAAAATTTTTAATAATTTTATAATATATTTCTTTTATTCAATGTGTATGTGTTTATCTAGTTTAAATAATTCTGGTGGTTTTGCCGTTTATTTGTTGCGAGTGTGTGCTGCAGTGAGATCTTTAATGTTGTCTCTGTCTTGCGTAGGATGCAAATGCCCACAACGAAATTATCTTGATTACTTAATACTGTCACACACTATACATAATATGAAATACATAATAATAATTTATATGAAATATACATTTTTAGATCCTTTATTTTTGTTTTGTTTTGTTATATTAAGCACATTCTTATGCCTACGCAAAGTTAATGTAAGTGTTGACTTGTTGCTATCTATTGTTATATACCTACAAACTGCTGTTGGTTACTTGTTGATTTCGGGACATGATTCTTCTTGTGTGACTGTCTCCCTGGCCGGTTTCTATTTTTCTCGCTGTTTCACTACCTTAGAATTTTTATGTCAAGATAGATTTAACGATTTTGTTAAAACTAGTTATACCTAGAAGACAAATTTTAAAGTTAGGTCTATATAACGCGGGGTCTTTGGGTACTGGCCATGATGATTTTTTAGTGGCTATGGGTCGCTTTGGTGCGGACCTGGTTGCAATCAATGAGTCATGGATTCGTGAGGGTGAGGAGGCACGTGCGCCAATCGTGCCTGGATATCGGTTTCGTAATACTCCTCGACCAAAATCTATGCGCCGAGGAAGAGGGGGTGGAGTGGCTTTCTACATAAAGGATGGTATTAGAGTTCGTAGTGTTAAATGTCCTGATGCTTCAATCGAACAAATGTGGTTATCTTTGACCTTGAATGGTACAAAGTGTATTATAGGAACGGCTTATCGACCTAATTGGATTAATATTGATAATTTCATTGATTCATTGACTGCATCAATCACAAGTATGGACTATGATTATGTGGTTCTGCTGGGGGATTTCAATATTAATATGCTCGAAAATAATAGCAATACTATCAAGCTTGGTCAGTTTTTAAATCATTTAGGACTTGATCAAATTGTTTCTCAGCCGACACACTTCTCTTTGGGTGCTGAAACTCTAATAGACTTGGTTTGCACTAACTCTCGTGTCCATAACGTCACTGTCACTAATATAACCGGTTCACTGGGGCATGCTATGATTAATCTGGGCATACCTGTAAAATTTTGTAAACCACCTCCCAAGACTTTTACCTACAGACCGTTAAAAAATATAAATATGATTAATTTTAATAACGATTTGAATGACGTAGCGTGGGAGTCAGTAAATGAAATAGAGTCAGTGGATGGCATGGTTGATGTTTTTAATTCTTTATTAATATCTCTTTACGACAGACATGCACCAGTGAAATCTACGAGGGTAAAAAGTTGTTCTCTTCCATGGATAACGGACACAATAAGGATTATGATTGACATGCGTAACAAAGCACACACGGCTTATCGAAAGGAGAGAAACTTTGAGAGAAGGGAACAAAAGAAAAGAAATTATAAGGAATTGAAGAAGTTTGTTGAAAATAGTATTCATAGTGAAAAGCGAGCTTACTATAATTTTCATGTAGATAAGTTGCGTAAGAATCCTAAAAAGTTTTGGTGTGAAATAAAGAATAAAATTTTGATCAACAAAAACGACAATGAACTGAGTCAAGAGCATTTTAATGACCCAAGCTACATAAATAATCATTTCTTGAATCTACCCTATACCAAAAATGTTTCCATATCTGAGATGACTTTCTTTGAGTTCCATTCTTTTAACGAAGCATCCCTGCAATTCGCACCTGTAACTGAGAGTGATATCTCTAAATATATTATATCTGTAAGAAGTAATTCGATTGGTGCTGACGGCATTAGTAGAGATATGATTCTTTTAACCCTTCCTCGGACTTTGTCTGTCATTACCAATATCATTAATATGTCCATCAGAACTGGTATTGTCCCTGACTTGTGGAAGGCTGCTTTAGTTACTCCTTTACCTAAAAACGATAACCTTACTATGCTAAAAGATCTCAGGCCAATAAGTATTTTGCCATTTTTGTCAAAGGTTATGGAAAGAGCAATATATTTGCAATTAAGTCGCTTTATAGAAAGTAGTAACATTTTACCTCTGAATCAATCTGGTTTCCGTAAGGGCATGGGTACTGTTTCGGCTTTACTGGATGTTGTGGACAATATTCTTGCGGAAGAGGATGTTGGCAACGGCACGTGCCTGGCACTTTTAGATTTTTCCAGAGCTTTCGATTGTATTTATGTCCCTCTTCTTCTTTCAAAGTTAAAGTATTATGGTCTGTCGTGTGGGTCAGTGGCATGGTTTGATAGTTATCTTAGATGTCGTTCTCAGATTGTAAAGCTGACGGGATCAGATGGCAAGATTCTTCTGTCTGATTCTCGGTCAGTGACTCGTGGTGTCCCACAAGGCTCAATTCTTGGGCCATTGATCTTTATAATATATAGCGCTGATATAATTGCTACACTGAAGTATTGTAGCTACCATCTTTATGCTGATGATGTGCAATTGTATCTTTCTGGACCCCCCGACAAGTTTCAGAATGTGGTATCTAATTTAAATACAGATTTGGAAAGTGTTACTAATTGGGCTAGTAGAAATGCATTGGTACTTAATCCTTTAAAGTCCAAGTACATGATCTTAGGTTCAAAGAATCAAATGTCTAAAATAAATAGCATAAACCTGACAGTTAAAATTGATAATAACCCTATAGAGCGTGTGAAAGAGTCAAGAAACTTGGGAATCGTACTCGATTCCGAGCTTCGTTTCGAGACACATATATCCAACTTAGTCAAATCCTGCTTTTATCGACTTAAGTTACTATACAAAATTCGAGATTTGCTTGATGAGCGAGTTAGGATCATTGTTTGTGAATCTTTAGTTCTTTCCAAACTCAATTATGGTGATCTTGTCTATGGGCCTCGTTTATTATCTAGGACTCAGAGATTGGTGCAGCGAGTGCAAGCAGCCTGTTGTCGTTTTTGTTTTGATATTCCTCCACGTAGTCATGTAACACCGTACCTAAATAATTCCTGTATGTTGAGAATGGCTGCAAGAAGGTATTTACATTTTGCTACTATGGTATTCGACCTAATGAAACACAAGAAGCCGGAATACCTTTTCAAAAAGTTCATGTTTTCGCAATTTCATGAAAGCTATAGCTGCAGGTCAACACGTTCTTTGCTGACAACACAGCAACATAAGACAGTAGCCTTTGCTGGTAGTTTCCGCTATCAAGCTACAAAATGTTGGAATAATATTCCGCCACCACTGAAACTATTGTCTAATAAAGGTACTTTCAAAGATAATTTTAAACGTATCCTCCTTGAAAAACAAAAGTTCGGTGTTCACATAAATTTCTTTGGTAGCGGTTTCTACTAGCAGCAATACTGTTTGATTAGGGATTTTTTTATTATTATTTTCTTATTTAAACAAACATACACATCATAATTTATTTATTTTTTGCAACTTTAATAATTATTATTTACATACACTGGATAGGAGCGTTCTCCTGATACCTGGATACTGATTTGCACCGTAGTTACTTGGCGAAGAAAAGAAAATGTAGGTTATGGCTGAAAATCAGTGTTGTCCGTGCTGGGCTCTTGCACTGAGCTATATCCTTTTTCAAACTGCAGCACACACTTATACATAATGGTTTTATACAATCTAATCTAGTTTATGTTTAAGATTTTTGTTAAATAATATTGTTTTTTTTTTTTCTTGTTTCTTATTTTTTGTGTGTGTATGTATGTTTGAAATAAAGTAATCTATCTATCTATCTATCTACCATGACACTGTGGCAGGCTGTGCCGCCACGTGCGGCGACACAGGCACGTACACGTACCATGACACTGTGGCAGGCTGTGCCGCCACGTGCGGCGACACAGGCACGTACACGTACCATGACACTGTGGCAGGCTGTGCCGCCACGTGCGGCGACACAGGCACGTACACGTACCATGACACTGTGGCAGGCTGTGCCGCCACGTGCGGCGACACAGGCACGTACACGTACCATGACACTGTGGCAGGCTGTGCCGCCACGTGCGGCGACACAGGCACGTACACGTACCATGACACTGTGGCAGGCTGTGCCGCCACGTGCGGCGACACAGGCACGTACACGTACCATGACACTGTGGCAGGCTGTGCCGCCACGTGCGGCGACACAGGCACGTACACGTACCATGACACTGTGGCAGGCTGTGCCGCCACGTGCGGCGACACAGGCACGTACACGTACCATGACACTGTGGCAGGCTGTGCCGCCACGTGCGGCGACACAGGCACGTACACGTACCATGACACTGTGGCAGGCTGTGCCGCCACGTGCGGCGACACAGGCACGTACACGTACCATGACACTGTGGCAGGCTGTGCCGCCACGTGCGGCGACACAGGCACGTACACGTACCATGACACTGTGGCAGGCTGTGCCGCCACGTGCGGCGACACAGGCACGTACACGTACCATGACACTGTGGCAGGCTGTGCCGCCACGTGCGGCGACACAGGCACGTACACGTACCATGACACTGTGGCAGGCTGTGCCGCCACGTGCGGCGACACAGGCACGTACACGTACCATGACACTGTGGCAGGCTGTGCCGCCACGTGCGGCGACACAGGCACGTACACGTACCATGACACTGTGGCAGGCTGTGCCGCCACGTGCGCCGCGTCGTCGGCGGCGTCCGCGGCTGCGTGCGGACATTGCGCGCGCGACACAGGCACGTACATGTAATCACAGAACGAGCCGCCCTGCCAATTTGAAAACTTTTTCGCTTGAAAGTTGAAACTGGGTACTTTAGTAGAACCCAGCCATTAAATTATTGACGAATCGGAAACCCTTATTTTTTTGTGAAATGTTATTGCTCTTCATTGTTTCCAAAAAACATCTGGTCGCAAAGACATTTCGGGACCAGATGTCTTTGTGACAAAAACAAATATTAGTTTTTGTTTTAATATTTTACGATTGTTATAATTGCTAAAAACTTTCCGGAGACACTCTTAAATTCTATTGGTGGATGATACCCCAAGTAGGTGGCAGGTAGTTGACGACCTTTGTGTACAAAAATGATCTTAAGTGTGGCAGGTTGGACTATTCTTTGATACATGTAAATACAGAACGAGCCGCCCTGCCAATTTGAAAACTTTTTCGCTTGAAAGTTGAAACTAACTACTTTAGAAGACCCCAGCCCTTTAATGATTGACCAATCGGAAAGCCTTATTTATTTGTAAAACATTATTGCTTTTCATTGTTTTCAAAAAATATCTGGTCCCAAAGACATTTCGGTTTTTGTGACACAAATTAAGTATTAGTTTTTGCTTTAGTATTTTACTGTTGTTTTTAATTGCCAAAAATTTTTCGGAGATACTCTTGATTTCTATTGATGGATGATACCTCAAGTATGTGGCAGGTAGTTGACGACCTTTGTGTACAAAAATGATCTTTATTAGTGTGGTAGGGTGGCTTATTGTGGCGCGGCCGCGTGCGTGGGTGGCCCCCACGCATGCATTGCACATGCTGCCACGTCTGGGATTGCCCAAGTGACTCTGGGTAATCCCCATCGGCGCGAAACCTGGCCGTAAGGTCGGGTTGCCTGGGGGTGGGCTGGTGAAATTGCTTCGGCAGAGCCCAGGCTACCCCCGCGAAGGGCAGTGGAGTTACCGGGAAGTTTTAGTGGGTATTTCCAGTGCTGATAGCGCTGGATGACCCCCACACACGCCCGCCGCTTAGGCAGCGGCGGGTAGGTCTGTAAACGGATTTCTCCCCGTTAAAAATAAAATAAAATGGTGGCTTATTGTTTGATGGTACAGTCTACAGCAATCAATCGTAACAGTTTGACCTTGGCGTCGCCCTTACTGCGTTCGTAATAGAGGCGGCTTTCGTATTGCAACTGTTACACTTAATGTGCTCAAATGCTTAAAATTTCTAATTTGCAAAGTGTCCCGCGGTCGCAAAATGTCCAGTTTTTTAAAATTTATTAAGACAATCAACCTAACAAACACTACAACGTGGTATAGAGTTTAAAGCTAAATAGTACATAAGCTAAGTGCTGTCTTAATTATAGATTGCCAGGGCATGCATGTGGACTTTAAACTTAAATAATATAAAGTGCCAGTTTCCCTAATTGAATACCAAAAAGCATAAATTCCAATACAATGATTACACTAATTATACAAAACTGCTATTTAAACTATTAAATTTTGATTTGCACTAATAATTGTTATACAGAACTAGTAAAAAAATATTAATTTTCAATATTCTCTAAGGGCTGTACAACTTGGCGTTTAAATATTTGTGCCATAATAAAAATATCAATGTCGCCTTTATTTACTACGCCATTGTAGGTACTGTCCTGTTATCACCCAAGTTACTCTGAGATCGACTAACACAAAATGGGATAATTCTTATAATGTCTGGTTCGTAAAATGTCTAATTCGCAATTAGACATTGCATCTCATTGCATCGCATTTGTTTGTCACCCTCAATAATCTTCATCATCAATCACTAATTAAATCAAAAGTTGGGTTAAAATGAATATTTTAATGAATATGAGAAATAGATTCTAGACAGTATTTATCGATGAAAATTGGCCACTCTGCAATTTGAGCAATATTATAATTTGTCATTTTCCGAACTGGACATTTTTCGGATATGTCATTATGCGCCTACGTAGCCGTATAAACTACTAATTATGTAATGCATTGTATTACAGAAATCAAGAGGAAAAAATTAATCAGCAAGATGAATTAATAAACTCACTGCGGCACCGTTTAGAAAAGAGCAAACGTGACCCTGGCGTAATGAGAATAGAAGACGACACGTGCTGCACTAAATGCGTCTATTTCAGAAGTAGACGGGGCCAGGGGTTCGCAAACGAGACGGCTAGCTGTTCCAAATGTTCCAAAGCGAAAGCGAGACGGGAAGACTGTTTAGGTACGAGTGCTAGTGAGATGCCTAGTGGGTCGGCAGCTCCCACACCACCAAGGAGATTGCTCAGAAAGAAGAGTTCTCCTTGTGTTGCTGTAAGTTTATGATTTTTTAAAAATTATTTTCTTTAAAAGGGTTAATAATATTTTGTTACCATGTAAACTCAATCTAAAATCTCTCTCAATCTAAAAAAAATTAATCTTACTTCAAAGTCAATTACAAATTGGCTTAATTTCTATGATAATAAGGTTTTGAAGTGCCAATTTCAATGTAACAAGGAATTTGTGTGCTCCATGTGGTTGCCCACAGGCAAGTTCCTTGCCTGTCAATGAAAACCATCGCTCGTGCCTTTTCATTGAAAGGCTTCATTGACAACTTTCTCTATTGGAGCGACTTTGAATCACGAAAAAAAAATTGCCTTTGCACACAAATAGATGAAACAGATTAACTTTTTTTGTGATTTCAGAGTGCTCGCATTGAGAAAGTTGTTTTGATGGTTTCAAAGTTTGCTTGCAGGAATTGGGATGTTGCCTAAGTTTGAATCTGGCGCTATTTTTCACAAATTCTATACTCTATATATCCGAAAATATACGCTACTGTTACCTATAAAAAACCATTCAAACTTAAAAGATATGGAATATTGTTGAAATTGTACTGATTTGAAAATTAAAAAATGGTTTTATTTATTTTTTCAAAATTTATCACAAATGTAATGATATTAGATAGCTGACATCAATTAAAACAACTATTATTATGACAACTATTAATAAAAACATACTAAATACATAAATATACTTATTATTAATTTTGTCAGTATGCCCATACATTTCTTAGATTTTCTATGGAGCGTTATTGGACGATGCGCCGCAACATATTAAACATACCACTATATCTGTGAAACTATTGATCTTAGACATACTATTTCTTTTGCAATATTTCTTTAGGAGTTATAAACTTCTTATGAAATAAAAAAAAAGTTGTCAACTACCCTATTAAAGCAATCAAAATTTAACCGTGCACTAAAATGTATACACTTTTAACATCTCGTGTGCCTTATTCTCTTTGCAATAAGAGTCACTGACTGTTAAAAGTGTATGCATGTTAGTGCCCTTCACTGTACACAAATTAGAATTGGGAAAACCGAGCACAAATGAAATTTCATGTCCTGTAATAAGGGTTGATTGTACATGCCATAAAATTAATATTCGTCTTACAGCGCTCCTTAAAAGAGTAGAAAATGAGGGTCATTTGCGTAACTTTCTCTGGCAACACTACCAATCACATGCGAATGCACGTGTATTGCCATACTCAATAGTTTTTAATTTTTACTTGTTTATTTCATACTGTACGTCTCTCTTTGCGTTGTTTTTCGTTCTCTTGTTACGATTTGAGACCGCGTGCCCTCCGAAAGCTGCATGCTTAGTTGTATGTCTGTTTCAGGGTCAGAGCTGGTCGGCCGGCAGCCAGTGCTGGAGAGCAGCCACGCGGAAGGTATTACTATTACGTATTTATTAATGTTAGACTTAATTATTTATTAGTATTTTTTAATGTTCGAATAATAATTAATGTTAGTATTTATTAATGTTCGATTACGAAACCAAAGCAACTTTCGCCATGGTCGATCCCGGATGGGTCAATTAAAAATTGTTATCTCGAGCTCCTCTGTGCTTCGTCGGGCACGTTAAGCCGTTAGCCCCGGTTTTTACTGCAACTGCTTTAACTTATCAACCTGTGGTGGTGCTATGGCTCAAACTCTATGTATTTCTCCCATGTAGGAAGCCCTGTAGTGGGACGTATATAGGCTGATGATGATGATGGTGATGATTCCCCATAGTTTATTTATGTATTGGTTGTCACATGGTACATTATGGTGATAAAAATTCTTTCAAAACATTGAGCACGTGACCCCCTGCAAGGGCGCTGCAATTTTAAGAGAGCGACACTAATCTTGGACGACCGCCTGGCCGAGTGGTCTGTACCCCAGGCTACTTGGTCAAGAGGTCCCGGGTTCGAATCCCGGTAGGAACAAATGTTTGTATGATGAGTACGAACATTTGTTTACGAGGCATGGATGTTTATATGTTTATTTAGTATATTTCTAATATTTATATACATATTATTATCATTATTTCTCCGTTATCTAGTATCCATAATACGAGCTCTTAATGATGCTTACTTTGGGCTAGATAATAGGTGTGAGTGTATAAATGACAAACATGACAAATTTAAGTATGTTACATTTCAATCATACTAAGTTTATTATTTATATTTATCTGCAAAGAACTCATTTAATGTGTAATATGCTTTTTTAGAGAGATATGTTTTTAGATTTTTTATAAATGGCTTTATTGTTTGAATGTCTTTTATTTTATTGGGAATATTATTAGTTTCGGATCTGTCCATGCACGGCCGCTTGAAAAATCAACCGTGTATATTGACATTGCAGACATCATACTGCTTCTGAAAATAGTGAATGGTATTGTTGATTGTCCAGATCTACTGAACAATGTTTCTCTAAGAGTGCCAACACGTGTTTCCCGCAATATCGTTTAAAAACCATTTAGCGTTCCCTTGACTCACACCAACTACAGACTGAATAGTTTCTTAGTTAGATCCGCGACTAAAGTTAATAGACTGCATGACAATGATATTAAGGTAGATATATTCAGTGACAGCATTAGTAGTATAAAAAGATTACTGCTTGAACCTTAGACTATCATCACGATTGTAACATGTAAGTTCTTGGCGGGGTTATATTTGTATTCCATTTGTGATAGCTTTTCATTGGCTTTTAGTCGTTAGTGTTGTTGTTTTATAGAATAATTAGCTGTAAGCTATCCTAAAAATATAAATAAATATTGTAAACGTTCGGCAGCGGGAGATGTCTCCATCATCAGAGCTGGAGGAGCGCGTGGAGGCCCTTCACGCAGCCTTGGAGCGCTCCGCCCAGCGCTGGGCGCACGCGCACTCCCGGTGACGTTGGGGGGTCAACTACCTTAAATATTAACCTAACCTTTTGACCGCCATAGCCGACAAGCCATACCGAGCCCTGGAGGCCAGTGACGGCACTGAACACTAATCAAAGATACACAATTATTCACTGTGTTTCATTTCATGTATGATGAATACGTGCATTTGTTTATTTAGTTTATTTAGTATATTTCTAATATTTATATACATATCATTATCAATATTTATCCGGTATCTAGTATCCATAGCACAAGCTCTTAATGATGCTTACTTTGGGCTAGATAATAGGTGTGAATGTATGAATATAGATAATTTACATTATCTTAGCCGCACTAACTGTAAAAATACAAAAATAACAATTTTAAGTAACCCCCGGCGTCATTAATCATTTATATAACACCATCTCATTGAGACTATTCATAAGAGCCCAAACACGCTATATCTGCTGTAAGTTTCTGAAGAATTTCGCAGACTTTTTGATGGTATAGGATCAGCGGTAGTACCTATGTCATGGGAATGTCACCGAAGTGACAGTGCACCAAATTTCAAATCAATCGGATGTGTAAAAGTTAGTAAAACCCTATTATCATGTAGAAAATGAGCTGATAGTCATCAAACGCCTGAACTGATCTTCATAAATTATAGCTCAGAACCATCGTAGTGACTTCAGCTTTCAAAGAAAAAAAAACCGAATCAAAATCGGTCCATTCGTTTAGGCGCTACGATGCCAGAGACAGACAGACAGATACACAGACCGACACGTCAAACTTATAACACCTCTCTTTTTTCGTCGGGGGTTAAAAAAGGGTAAAAATATGCCACGGGTTGAAATATATTTTGGGCCGGCAAGGTGGAGGCGGCTAGGGCAGTGTCTAAACTGCACTAGCCGTCTTCGCATATGGAGTCTCCTTACCGCTTCACATTAGGTGGTGTTGGGTCAATTGCCGTGCTTTGTATAAAAAAAATGATATTTACTCTATTTATTTCTTACTTTTGGCGCACAGGGCAAATATATGTACTCTTGGGCTACGGGGCGCATTTTTGGTGTGGCAGTCAAAGGGTTAGTAGTTTTAATAATAATAGCAGAATTATATAGTGTTACGTTTTCAAACGAAAGCTATATTTTGAAAGTTACTTCAAACTGTTTCGAGTACATCATTTCTAACATTATTACTTGATGGATTTGTTTCGGAAAAGCTGGCAACACTTGGTCATAATTAACAGAATCCCAGCTCGTTATAACTCATTATGTATAGTTAGTGTTCTTTTAACATTCCAAATCAATTTATTGGCTTGGAATTATCTTGTCAACGAATCGATTTGTAATTCTAGACCTTCTAGATAATTATTTGTACAACAGTTTAATCACGCATTTATTAATTATATTTTAATTATAATGATATAGTTTTCTAGTCTTATTTATAGTATTTTCTAATTTATTTCCTTATAATTAAATGTGGTTTTTGTTTAAATTTTGTTTCATTTAATTAAAACAGAGATACATTTTAACGGAAAAGTGATAAAATAAAACAAGTAAATACAAAAATTATCCATATTTATTAATGTCAAAAATTAAATCACAAAAATATAAAAAAGTCCATATTATTATTATTATACAACAGTGCATTATGTACAATTATCTCACACAACCCGCATAATACTTAGGTACACGATTCGTAGCTACAACATAAAGAAAGTCAAACGGTAAAATCATAATATTTAAAATTAACCACTTTAACGGATTTAACTTGTGGTTATAATAATTCACGATACACGCTAGATATCGCGTATCCGCGGTTAGCGTAAGTCGCGTCTTAGTACTTTACGAAAGTTCTTTCCGTGTACGGTGGCGCCACTATAGCTTTAATTTCATTTGGTATAGGAAACAGTAGGTCCTCCAAATTCCGCAAAATAGCGAGGTTCACAATGTCTGGTAAGACTAGAGTATTCTTTAAGTTTTATCGGATTACTGGCCCTAATTCTGTAGGACACGTTAAATATAAATTTCAAGTTCAGTGCATCTCTTTCTCTCAATACAAAAAGAATGGCCGTTAAATAATTTTACATTTAGAAACGTGTGTTCAATTTTCGACCTTAATGACCTACGTATATGCCGTTTAAAATTGTCTACCGTTTCTTTAAAAACTATCTAAATTTATTTGACAGCTATAATAAAATTCCTGCTATCTTTTTCTGAGAGAAAGAGATAGACTGTACTTAAAAGAGATGTTCCAAACATGTATGGAGACCCGGCCAGGTCTATGTACAGTATACTGAAAAATAGGCAAAAATATGCTGAACAGTATTCAATTGTCCGTTTCCTTTTTATTTCTTTTGTTGCGTGGTACATACATACAACGTAAGAAATTTTCTAGAAAAAACTGCAATACATTAATCTTGGCGCTTATGTCACTTTGGTGTCGTTTTCTATGTCGATGTCTACGTCGCCCGCCATATTGCCACAGTGAATAACGGTGAAATCGACAAAACATTTCAACTTTTAAACAACAAACTATGCATGAAGACGATTTATTAGCATTTTTTGCGGCTTCCGGAGAATTTTCCTGATTTTTTGAGAAAGTGTACATATATCTGGCCGGATATAAAGCATCTTCTATAGTGTGACTTCAGAATTAGGGCCACTATCACATCTGCTTTTATCTGTTAAATCATAAAGCATCTCAGTTGTCTAACAAACAAACTTCTGCCTCCTTATTCGCTAATTCAAATGATAAAAGTGCCAATGGACAAAATCTTCAGTGTTTTTACGTTCATTGATGTTTCACACCGAAACGTTTCGTTTTACTATGGCGTAAAACATCTATGTATATAGAAGGTGCTAGGCATCGACCATTGTTATTTCACAATTTCATACGCGTATACTTACGCCCGTATTCACAAACGACACTATGAGGTCTCACAGTGCCCGCGGACGCACAGGGTGCCAAATTCCTATTCATAAACAATACTTGAGTGACAATCGGCACTATGCGTTTGTCATAATGAACACTTAGCTAAGGGAGCCTGATAGCTATATTAATCAACGCATAGTGTCGAGCTCACCAAAGAGAATGTAATCACTACGGAGCTTACGATAAAAAGCAAACAAACAATAAAATTGAAATTTCAGTCAGTGAAGTGAACAACGTAATACTAATCAACCAATCACAGAGCTATATTCAACGCTATGCGTCCGCATAGTAAAGATTCGTTAGAGTATTGTTTGTGAATTGAAAGGCTTGTCAAAGTGAACGCACTGAGAAATGCCTTACTTCGCTATGTATTGCTCCTTTACTTACATAAGTATCGTTTGTGAATACGGGTGTTAGTTTTTCCGTATATGTCAGTTGTCAGTTTTGCATTCATATTGATAGAACAGGATTCAATACACATCAATTTAGATTTAGCGGGTCTAGTACGGAGTGAAGTCTAAGTATACGTTACAAAAATGATCAGCACATATTTCCAGTAGCTGTAAGCGGTAGTCCGATAGATTAGTGTCTGAAACTGAGGGGCGACCATAAAAAAAATATCCGAAACATCGGTTGCGATTACTATGGTGAAATACAAAACACGAGGCTACCATAAAGCCTGTTTGGATTCTGAACCTTCCATTTCCACTAATGGAGACCAACCGTGAAGTAATCGAAAAGTAGGGGTAAAGTTTTGGGCAGCTCATGAGCACCATTTCATATTGTAGATAATAATGTACTGAATAACATGGTTTCTATTAAATAACACATAACTCTTTTATTCTATCGCAAAAAATAACGAAACTAAATAATTATTGTATAAAATGGCAACATAGAACTGATAAACGTGCTAAAAGTGCCCAAAAGTGCATAGTCCATGGCCACAATAACGCTGTTAAAAAGTGGATTTTAATATTTACATTTACAAAAATTTTTTTTTTACATTTATTAAAATTTTCAACCGTGGATGTTTCGGATGTGCTTAAAGTGTTTTTGTTGTTTTTCAAACTTGTTTGACCCTGGCTATGAAGAAATAAAACGACAATATTCAACGTCAAGTCGTAAAAAACAAATTTGTATTATAACATTGACATTTTGTTTTCTTCCAAACGGCGACCTCTGTGACGTTTTTCATCAGATAAAAAATATTTTTGCCGCTTCTATCAGTCAAGATTTATGGAAATGATAATGTAAGATGGAGTCTTACAAAAATAACTGTACGAAAAAATGGTGCTCATGATCTGCTGGCTCAAATCCCATCGAAACTTTTACTATCCTTCCACTGGTGCACTGGTCGGGTTGGGCAGTCACTGCACTGGTTGGGTTGGGCAGTCACTGCACTGGTTGGGTTGGGCAGTCGCTGCTCTGGTTAGGTTGGGCAGTCGCTGCACTGGTTGGTTGGGCAGTCGCCGGCTACTTGGTCCAGCCGCGCCACAGCGAGGCGAACGACGCCGCCGCTGACGTCACCAGCGACGCGGCCGGCGCGGGCGCAGGCGTGGATGGCACACCGCCCAACGACTCCAACTGCCAACCCGCACAAAGCTCAACTTAGCGCGATGTTTTTAAACATTCTTTAGACCGCATCACACATAGGTTGAGATTTTTTGGATTTAATGGTCTCGACACCAGGGAAAAACGTTACTCAACTTTCAATACGATATATGGCCTGCGCAGAGCACGGACTTTTCTCCACGGCGGAGAAAAAAGTACCCGTACTTTTGTTCGGTCCGCTCTCTGCATGTCCTCGGTTATTCGGGGGACTTTTTATACGCGGTATTTTTTATCCCTCGTTTGCGTTACTCGATACAGTTGTAAGCGATATATTTTAGCGGACAAAAAAGTCCGCGGACAAAAATCCCTCGTCTGCGCAGGCCAATACGCTAAAATGATAACAATGTAATGAGTTACTAGTGTGCTTGTAATCTTGAGTTCCTCCGTGCTTCGGAAGGCACGTTAAGCCGTTTTGGTCCCGGTTGCTACTGCAACCGCTTTACCCCAACGCCGTAATAATGTAATGCCAGCGTGGTCGTATTCAAACCCCTCACGTGTTTCTCCCACACAGGAAGGCCCACGGTCCACTGCACACAGTGGACCGTGTACAGGCTGATGATGATCGCTTGAATGAACTACAGCTGAAAAAACTGGGCCCGAGTATGATGCGGTAACCGTTTATCAACAATATAGCTGCAAGTTTTTAGGACTTATGACAATATTTTAATGAGTTATCAGCAGTGGTCGGAATTAGGTAGGCACGTACTTGCATCGAAATGTTGATATTAATATGGGTCAACATAGCGCGTGTGCACATTAAAAATTTTTCAATTGTGTAACAGTAAATACCTTTTTTATTTATTAAATCACGGAACTTTTCTGCTCTTTAATATTAATTTCGAGATTTAAGGCATATCTATTAAATCAGTGTCAGTACATAACTGTACCTAATTCCGAGCTCTAGTTATGAGTGTGTGAGTGTGAGTGGTATAGTTACATCGGGCAGGTTGTCGGGCCACGAGAGGTGCTCGGGCGGCTCGGGGTCGTCGAGGTCGGCCACCTCCCCCCCCGCCCCCCACGCCTCCCACGCCGCCCCGCTACCACTCCAACACCATGCTTCCACCCTGACACAGGAGTATATTTATATATTACATATTACATTGATCACAACAATCATAGAATAAAACTAAAATTTTTCTTTCTCCAGTTTGATAACTGACTTATGTACTGGTTTGGTTTCTGTACTACTGGTTATGATTTCTGTACTAAGTGTAAGTAGAATTGTATTGTTTTGTGTAGCTTAATTTTTTTTATAAATATGAATCTCAAAAGGGATCGTTTTCTGATATGTTTATTGCATGTTATACGACAGCCTATTGTTGATTGTTCGCGGCATTGTAGACAAACCTCAGTGGTTTATTTCAATGATCATTAATTGTTAATCCTTCAATGTATTTTTATGTTGATAATAAACTAAAAAAAAAAATTGACTGGTCATAAATTAAAAATCCTCCGACAATTATTACAAATTTTTATTTCGGGATAGTTTGCATGTGGCGCTATTTCCCAATAATCGGAAAATATATGCTATTTTTACCCATAAAAATGTCAAAATAGATGCTGTAATCTAAATCGGGATCCCCGAAAACCAAGAAAATGATACTCATATTGTTTTTTTTTTCTAAAAAAAGTTGCGTTCGCCATCTTGGATCTGGAAATTGATGTTGTAATCTAAATCAGGACCACCGAAAACTAAAAATGATATAAGACGAGATGAGATGATGATATGCAGTCTCTCTCAGCATAGGTAGTGTTTTTATAAGCAACTAGGTAACCACCTATCTGCAATAACAAGGAAAAAGCTTATTAAAATGTGACACTCTTGACCGGCATGTCCCGAGTGAGTGTATGAATGTCGGGCTCGCTACCACCTTCCTCTCACCCCGCGTACCCCTCACGATTGTTCTGTTTAGACTAGGGATGTTATGGATATGAAATTTCGGATCTGGATACGGATATAGGAATAATATTTTAGCGGTTTCGGTTACGGTTACGGATATGAAATTGTTTCGGATGATCCGCTAGTTTCGGATAATTTCAGTTGCGGATAGTAGAAAATTGAGTATCCTTTTCCAGTAATGATTTAAGTTGAAATTTCAGAGCAGTAGTGCTGCCTCCTTTGCGTAAAAAGTTTTTACCGCACTGTTTACATTTTGCAGAATCTATATTAATTTCATTGGAACAATCTAGATGAAACTAGACTTTTTTTATATAAAGCACGACAAATGACTGAACACCACCTGATGTGAAGAGGTAAAGAGTCCATATGCGAAGACAGCTAGTGCAGTTCAGACACTGCTCTAGCTGCCTCCACCTTGCCGGCCCAAAAGGTGCTTTTTCACGTCTCTTTTGAAGGAACTCATGTTATAGGAAGGAGGGAACACATGTGTTATGTTGAGGTAGAGAAAGTCAATTGATGACTCCGAAGACTGGCACGCGTGCTCCTGAGTAGAAATGGGGAAGGTGGAATAAGGTCAAAAAGCTGTTCAGAGCACTCTCCGTGATATAGCCGATAGAAGGCGCTAAGCGTCGCAATGTCTCGACGCAATTGCAGAGGCTCAAGGTTGTTCGCGACCTCTACGTCGCCAACGATACGGACAGCACGATGCTGCAAACTGTCCAGGGCATCGAAGAGGGTTTTACTTAGGACACATTTTGCCTTTTGCCAAGATTCTAACAATCTACTTAGGGGCCGTTCAAGTATTACGTAACGCAATTTTCGAAGATTTTTGACTCCCCCTCCCCCCCATGTAACGCGGCGTAACGTAGTTGGGACCCCCCCCCCCCCCCCTAACTAATCGTTACGTAGCGCCCAGGGGACCATTTTTAGCTAAAATACACAATTAAGAAGGACTAGAAAGACACCTAAATACCTTTGTTATTGTTTAATAAAACATGAAAATTTTAACACGTAATACTTGCTTATATTGTTAATGCTATTTACTTTTATTTGACTAGAGATTCCCCGTAAAACAAAAAGGGTTGGGAGAATAATATAAAACTGACGTACGGTGCGATATAATTGAGGAATTCCCCGTGAAACACGTAACGAAAAGGGTTGCCAACTTAGAAGATTAAAATTCCCAAATTTTTTATTTAAACTACAAAAAAAATATGTTACGTAACGCGTTGTTCGAATCCCCCTCCCGCCCTGGTAACGCTTCGTAGCGTTTTACAAGACCCCCCCTCCTCTCCAAATTGCGTTACGTAATACTTGAACGGCCCCTTACACAACACTTTGAAACTCAACACGTCGTGAATGTGACGGCCGGTCCCGCTTCCTGGTGTGGCGTAGGCCTTACCTGCCGAGCGCGGGGTCGTCGGCGGTGGCGGCTCGCGCGGCGTGGTGCAGCGCCAGCAGCGGGGCGTGGGGCGCGTGGGGCGCGTGGGGCGCGTGGGGCGCGTGGGGCGCGTGGGGCGCGGCTGGCGGCGGCGCGGCACGAGTACGCCCCGCCAGCGCGGCGCACGCCGCCAGCAACCGACGCCAGCGGCACAGCGCGCCGCGCGCAGACACGCGCCAGTTGCAGTACTCGCTACACAGACGACACATTTTTTCAGGTTCATTCTCCTGGATTGAAATGCTGGTGTTACACATTTCAATGCATCTTAGGAGTATTTGACGCGAAATATATGATAACAGTCACTTTATGTGCTACTTGATGAGGTGCACTTTTATTGTAATAATCTTTTAATTACACGTGAACACAAACTCTTTAATTATTGTAATAAAAAATCTTAACTGACTGACACCACAAAATCCCGCCAAACACTCCAACAGACGACACAACTACGTGCAGACATCAAGCCTAAAAACATGATACAACAATACACATCATTATCACCTCCCTGTAAAAAGATCGTAATGCTCGGCGATTATCTTCTACCTCTTCATTTATATTTACATTTACGGTAAGTCTTAAAACTCACTATTCACTATAGGGGAGACCGGGGTTGGTTGACTATAGGGGTAGGTTGACTAACTAGCAAAAACTCGTCCAACGCAATAGCCTTGAGCTAACCAGTGAGATACGAACGTTCGGCACCTCCCGCTCAGTCACCGGGAACGCGGCGTCGCGCACGTACGTCGTTTGAGAGAAGGAACATATCGTTGAAAAACAACTCACGAAAGTAATTATTTTTGTTGTAATGTTATTTGTAATAATGCCTATTTATTCATGGTTATTGTTTGTCAAAGCATTTATAACGTATGTTTCATCCATGTTCTTTCTTTTATGTGCTATTCTATTTGATTTCGTCGCACTTATTGAGGTCAGGGCACGCTTAAAAATTAAAAGGTGGTTTGGGGCTAGTAGACTAATGTATAACGGGGCTGGTTGACCACCTGTCACCTGTCGGTGTGTTGACATTATTTGTTACCAAATGGTTGAAGTTCTTGAGAAGTTATTTCGTTTTGTTTTAAATATTTAATAAGCAAGTAGTTACTTTATTTTTGGGTACTCGAATTATCTAATGTTGAAACGTCTGATTGTTTATTCTTGTAATTTAATGTGTATGATTGAAGTGGTGGAAGCTCGCTTATTGGTTTCAATAAAGGAATGAGTAATACCTACATTTTTGTGTCTTTTATCCTATTTCCTCGTAGGTTTTGCCTTTACAACTTCATAGGTCAACTGACCCCAGGTGACTAGTCAACCTGCCCCAAGAATGGGGTAGGTTGACCAGTTTTTCCTATTATACAAGAACTGGCCTGTACTCTATATCATAATGATTAAAGTGATTGTTGCCACTTTTTTCCAAAGCTTAACAGTATATCTATTAACTGAACTCGTTTTTAAATTAATATAATCTAAGGAAATAAGAATAGAAAGCTTTAAGCTGAAATTCGGTCAACCAGCCCCGGTCTCCCCTACAAAAGAAAATTAATGGTAAATATGGTCAAAAATCGTATGTTGCCTATGATAGCTAATTACATGCTGACTAAGAACATACACATTAAATTCATTATTCATGTAATGAAAATAATGTGATATCTGCAATTCGACACTAAACTACAATTGCTGAGCTGATCGCTATAATACTAAACATCCCCTAATGGCCTGGGCAGACGACGGACTTTTCTCCGCGGCGGAGAAAAAAGTCCGCCGCGGATTTACCGCGAACTCAACGCACACGGTGTGCGGCTTATCGTCCTGCATACGTACGTCACTCCCGAGCGTTGCTTCGCCTAGTCACACGAGTTCTATTTTTTAGGGACTCCCCCGTATTTTTGTCCGGTCCGCTCTCTGCATGTCCTCGGTTATTCGGGGGACTTTTTGTACGCGGTACTTTTGATCCCTCGTTCGCGTTACTCGATACAAATGAAAATGAAAATGAAAATATCTTTATTCAATTAGGCCCCCAAGAAGCACTTTCGAATCGTCAACAAAAAAACCCTTAAGTCTATCACATAAAAATAATATTAACTAACTAACAATTTCATAATGTTTGTCTCTCTGTCTTATCTGGATCTACGTAAGCTAAGAATGTTATGTCAGTCTGTCTATCGGTCTGTCTGTCGGTCCGTCTGTCCGTCAGTCAGTCTGTCTGTCTGTCCGTCAGTCAGTTTGTCTGAATTTACACCGGTTCCAAAAGTTGAACTACCGAGAAGATTCCGGCAACAAACTCGTGTAGTCACTCTTTTCAATCATTAAGTTACAATGTTTAATTACACAGTAAAAGTATTTAGCAGCGCAGTGTCGCACAGAGTATAAAAAAAGGTATATTAAAGTACCAATAAGTACCTAATGATAAGAATATTTACTGTATTTAAAGGCTGTCCGACAATGCACCATCACAATATAGGTATTACAATACACAAAGGTCAACAATTAATATACAAAGACCTAATAAAGCTAAACATCTTTCATTAATTTTAAACACTTGTCTGAGCACGTCATTACAATAATAATTGTATTGTTTTATATATAATATCCTATAATGCCATATACCTCAAAAATCCCTCAAAAATTATACTATTGATGAATATGTAGGTAAATTATTACAAAATCAAGGAAGCTTAGAGATGACCATTTCCACTAGTGGCACCTGTTCACAAGTATGACGCATGTGCCAGCCATCGCTCCGCTCAACCATATCATAGGGAACGGAGCGACCCGGCACACGACGCCACCACCGCAGAAACTTATAGAGAGCATGACATCTTCCAGCAACCACAAAATCAATGAAATGCTATTGGTGGAAATAACTATATGACATTATAAGTTACAACCAAGCATTTTTGTCATTTATATAATCGTTAATAGTATAGTAACCTTTGGACATTAGAATTTTCTTAATGTGAATTTTAAATTTGTCAAATGGCAAGTCTAGTACGTTATTAGGAATCTTGTTATAGTAAAGTATGCTTTGACCCATAAAAGTATTAAAAACTTTATGCAGTCTTAGAGACGGTAAGATCAACTTATTTTTATTTCTTGTATTTAATGCATGTACATCGCTGTGTCTTAAGTAGGAATTTAAATTTTGACGTACGAAAATTATGCAAGCATAAATATATTGAGAAGCCACTGTTAGTATATCTATTTCTTTAAATAAGTCTCTAAGAGATGTTCGAGCAGCAAGGCAGTAGATTGCTCTAATTGCACGTTTTTGCAAGATAAATACTGTTTCAATGTCTGCTGCTTTACCCCACAGAAGAATACCATACGACATAATACTATGTAAGTAACTAAAGTAAACCAAGCGCGCCGTGGCAATATCAGTATATTGCCTTATTTTTCTAATAGCATAAGCCGCGGAGCTAAGTCTACTACAAAGTGTTGTGATGTGAGGGTTCCACTGGAGTTTCGCATCGATTGTAATGCCTAAAAACGTGGTGGATTGAATTAAATTTAGCGACTGATTATTTAATTTAATGTTTGTATCCACTTCCCTAACATTAGGTAAAATAAATTTAATACATTTAGTTTTCTTTGCATTCAGTTGTAAATTGTTCACAGTAAACCAATTCATTACTTGAGATAGCGCATTGTTTACGTCGTCAAAGTTAACTTTATTTCTATCACATTTAAAAATTAAAGAAGTATCATCTGCAAACAACACAATCTCACAAAATTCCTTAGCAAAGAAAGGCAAGTCGTTTACGTATATTAAAAATAAAAAAGGCCCTAGAATTGAACCCTGTGGAACTCCCATTTTGACATAAGACCCTGAAGATTTTGTTCCATTGATGTCAACTATTTGAGTTCTAGAACTTAAGTAAGATGTGATTAACTTCAGAGCTGAATTTGTAACCCCATAGTGTTGTAATTTTAAAATTAGCGTCTGATGGTCAACGCAGTCAAATGCCTTTGATAAGTCACAGAATATACCAATAGCATTTTGTGAATTCTCCCATGCATCAAATATGTGCCTTAATAGAGCTACACCAGCATCAGTAGTAGAACGACCCTTTGCAAATCCATATTGCGCACTATGGAAAAGATTATTTAAATTAAAATGCTTAATCAATTGTTCCAAAATAATTTTTTCAAATATTTTACTAAGTGCTGGTAAAATAGAAATTGGACGAAAATTACTAGGATCCTCTCTATCACCTGATTTAAATAGCGGAATAATCTTACTGTATTTCATTAAATTAGGAAAAATACTTTCATCTATACAGTTATTAAAAATTTGCGCGAGATAAGGGGCAATAATATCAATGATATTCTTAACTATTTTCACAGATACATCCCATAAATCCCCTGTATTTTTCAATTTTAGGGATTTTAATAATTTTTTGAGGAACAACATGGGTAAATTGAAACGTCTCACTACACTCGGGCACACAATGCCTCAGGATGGAACTTGCTTCAAGAGAAGAAGAATCTAAATGAGATGTTGTAATCAAAGGTATTTTTGAAAAGTAGTCTTCAAATATGCTAGCTATTTCGTGGTCAGAATTAATAATTTGATTATCTACATTTATTGTGAACGTGGTGTTTTGTGATTTCATTTTACCAGTTTCACGGTTTATTATATTCCATGTAGTTTTTGTTTTGTTATTAGATTTTTCAATTTTGTCTCGGATGTGTATCGATTTGGCGCGTTTACATATATTTTTGAAAGTCTTGGAATATTTCTTTACATACTCATGAAAGTCCTTATTGTGATTGTATTTCTTTTGTGCGTATAATTCATACATCTTATTTCTACTTTTATATATACCTTTTGTAGCCCAGTCACCAAATTTCATTTTATTATTTGAAGATTTAACTGTCTTTTTTGTGAAGGTATTTTCGAACTCATTTTTTATTACATGAAACAAATAAGTATATTGATCGTCCGGGCTGGAATGTGTGAGTGGCAGTGTGGCTACCTTTATAGCCAATTTATTCATAAAAATGTCTTCACGACTCTTCGTAATAGGTCTATATGTTAAATATTTTGGTTCAATTAATATCTTACCAACAAAAGCAATCAGCAAACCACAATGATCAGACGTAAGATTGGTAATAACAGACTTTGAAACAGGGTCTTTATTTGAAAAAATATTATCAAGACAGGTGGCCGAGTGTGAAGTGATTCTAGTAGGCTCTAGAAATTGATTAACTAAGTCAAAGGATTTAAAAACGGAAAGTAAACGAGTACATGATGGTGTGCTCTCTAACAAATTAACGTTAAAATCGCCACAGATAATAATATGTTTCCTTTTAGTACTTATTTTTTTGAGTACGTGTTAATGTATATAATATATATATAATATATATAATGTAATGTGTTATAATTTCCAGAAGGTGGTCTGTACACACATACTATAACATAACTCTCTAATTCCACACAAGGCAATTCAATTATACGCTCGACTGAAAGACCTACGATATCTTTACATTTCATTTTATTGTTAACAAGTATTAAAGAGCCACCATGAATTGCAGATTTCCTTACAAAATTGCTTGACAACTGAAAATTGTCAATAGACACTGATTCAAAAACTTTTAGCCAGTGTTCAGTTAAACATACCACATGAATATCTTGACTTTTTGTAAACAATTCAAGTTCTAGTTCTTTGCCAGCTAATCCTTGTAAATTTTGGTACACAATATTTAATAACATAGGCTTAGCTTTTGTCTTATGGTTCAGTTTAAAGATAATGAATTAATATTAGGTGAGACCAATTCATTGGAAAATATGGTATTGATTTTATTTTTCTTTGTTATGGTATTCATAACCTTGTTCCTTATATTATATGCTAACAATGTAGCAATTTGTCTTTTAAATCTAGGTGACAGATACAATGTATCTCTGGTCAGTGTAAAGTTAGTAACAAATTTGTTACAATCAAAAAATAAAAGCGCGTCACTATGACGACACGTCAAATTGTACATATGTTCATTCAAATAATGAATTTGTTTGTTATAATTTAAATCCATATTTGTAGCATACGGAAATGCACACAGAGTAATTTTACATTTTTTTTTGCTATTTAATTCTAATAGCTTGGTTATACACCTTGTTATGTGATTTTTCCTAACTCCTGAACTATCACCACACAGAATAATTAAGTTGCTATTACTTTTTAAATTTTCACACGTAGTGACATTATTTATAATATTTTCAAAGTGGAGCCCAGGGGAACAATTATTAAACACAATTTGATCTGTTTGATCTAAAAGTAAGTGCCCTAGCCCTTGTCCTAATTTATCAGAAAAAATATAAGTGTACTCTGTAGTTTGTGTCATCTTAGTTTTTATAGTGTTAGAGCATTCTAATACTGGCGGCACAGGCAAAAATTCACTTTGTATTGGCTGCAAAGGAACTGGTTCATTGTTTGTTAATATTCTACTATGATTACTGTTATTGTTGCTAGAACATGAGCAATGTTTATTTGTTAAAGAAGCATATCTCTCTGTACTGTAGTTACACAAGTCAATCATATCATGCCTTGCAGAGATTTGATATTCAATCATATTTTTATACATGTTAAGTTGATCATTAAACATATCCTTGAGTGAATGCTCCAAATCCATTAATCTATTTTCTAATAATTTGGTTGTGCAATCGTGTGAGGAATGATTTTGTTGAACTTTATTACTAAATGACTTTAATTTATTTATCAGTAATATACGTTCTTTTCTCAATAATAAATGCTTCTTGAAGTGATTTTGCCTTTTAATTAATCTATTAGTTTTTTTTATGAATTTATTAATACGAAAATATTTTTTTAATTTATTGTTACTCATTGACAAAAGTTGTGTAGACACCAGTTCCTTGCACAGTGAGTTTACATTAACTGTGTTTTCACTGAGTAGACCCGAATCACAATTGACTAACTCACTAAACAGACTCTGGGAAGCATCACTTTCTGAAACCTTGCTATTATTTTCTAATATTAGCACAGTCTTGTGTGCCTCTGATATACTTACTTCTAGGTCATTGATGCGACTCAGTGCCCGCTCGTGAGTGTCATTGCATTCTTTAAAAGAACTTATTTTATCCTGCAAGTGGACACATTGATCAGCAATTTCTGAATATTTTATATGAAGCTCGGCCAGTTCACTCTTAAGTTCCGAGTTTTTTCTTATAATTGCTTGTATCTCTTGCTCGCTGTCTTCCCGTTCCTGCAGCAGCTTGTCATTGAGATCCTGAGCCCTTTTGAGATCCAACAGCACCTGCTTCAGCTTCATCTCGGTGTCCTTAGCAGTTGCTTTGCGGGTCAGCATTTTAATGTTAGCTGGCACAACAGAAGCTAGAAATTAATAAAAGATTAAATTAAAATAAGAACATATTAAAATCTCAAAAAATACCTAAAATTACAAATACTATTGAATAATACTGAACAGACTAAATAACACTAAATATAAATATATATTTTATATTGTACCAAACAAACTTTGCTTGTCAACTTACATGGACCTATTTATATTTAAGTATGTATAATAGCAATCTAATCTATCAAATTTGAGAAGTGGGTATTTTAGAAAACTTAAAATAAAGTTGAAAACTTAAAGTTTAAGCAGTGAAAGTGGACTGATATATTTCTTGTTGTTATTGTGAATTAAAAACAATAGAAACAATACTCCCCAGTTAAAAGTTTCAGCTTTTTTTTTCTAGTTGTTGATACCAGAATACAACACACCGGCAGCAACCTTAACAGATACTTCTATGACAGTGTATTTTTGTACTGGTATGGCTTATATGTGGTAGATTGGTTAGTCTGTTGCTTCCCACTGGTGCACTGAAAATAATTTAATGAAAGTATGAGATATTATACTAACAAGACCAACCATTTATCAACGATTGGCAAGAGCAATTATATATACTCTGACTTGTTGATTGTACAAAGGTTATGGTCAGGGGATTAAGTAGGTAGTCAATGTATATGTACTTTAATGATTTGCACTGCACTTCAGATAGCAAAATAGATTAGAAATGTTTGAAAATGTAATGAATTTGACTACTAAACTAACATAAATAAAATGTTGTGCTCTGTTTTCAAAATGTGAGTAAAACAATTGCGTTGCAACGAATAAATCAAACAAAATTTAATTATGACAGTTACAATTTTGCAACCGTCACTATGAACTTCAAACTTTATGATATCAAAGAAAACCCTGAAAAATGGTGATTAAATGTTTTGTAATGAGAAAATAAGTGACAAATAATACTCCCCCGGTTTTAAGTCCAAGTCGTAGAAGCAGAATCCAAGATAGTCAGTCTGACAACCGACCGGCTATGTCGAAAATAATTATCTTAATTTCTCGATATTTACACTGAATATCGATTCACCAATAATACAGCACTGTATTTGTATAATTCACCACTGTTTAATCACTTCAATGCTTGTTAAGAACCGTAATTTTTATTTATTTTCACTTATTATGATAGCAGCTGTTTTCTAGACATCTGGCTGCTAATGTTGCCAGAGCAAAAAAAAAAAGTACAGTTGTAAGCGATCTATTTTAGCGGACAAAAATCCCTCGTCTCTAAAGATGTCACGAGCGGTCATACGCTGCACGTGTTATATCTACTTTAATTGCTATTCTTATTGATCTATATCAGGGGTCTCCAAACTACGGCCCGAGGGCCACATCCGGCCCGGGGACAGATTTTGTCCGGCCCGCGGAGAGACTCCTTTTAGAGAACTTTTTTTATAGCAAATTAAATTTAGTTTACTGAAGTATTCTAATTTTATGTTGAATAATTATTAATATGACATCTACATTGATATGGTCATGGGCTAACTACTCATAACATTGTTGTAAGCTTATTGTTATTGTTTTTGTGATAAGTTGGATAAAGAAACACAGAATTGTAATGAGACATGTATAATATGCAGAAAATTTAACTTCAGTATATAATAACTAACAAATTATTGAAATTAATTCAACTAACATTTTATACATTTTAAATAAAAACATAACTTATAACAAGCATAATGACATATGAAATACTAATGAGATTTATGTAATTGAGATTTTCCACTGACAATAGTTTGTAGTTGTGGACTAATTTTACTTGTTTACCAATTATTTAAAGAGATTTTAGATGCTCATCAGTTAATTTAGATCTGTAAACATTTTTTGTGTACTTTATTTTGGAGAAGGTTAGTTATATAATATGGTTTTGGCCCTCGGAACTTACTGGAGTAATCAGTATGGCCCTAAGGCTGGAAAGTTTGGAGACCCCTGATCTATATAAATATTTCCATTATTCTAACACACGCATTCACCGGCATACTTAATTAGTTTTATAGAATAATGCCTATACCTGCTGTTGTAATGTAAATGTATCGCGGCTAATTTATATTGAATTGGTTTTTTCTTCTACCGCACCAATTATATTAAGGATCTTTAAGAGCTTCTGCCACGGACATGCGTTACAATCGACACATCTAACTAGGGAAATGCCCAATTACCCAAAACGTTAATGAAGCAATGGGCCCAATTAGAAAATAGTCTTTGTAGCAACACATTATAGCACAATAATCAAATCGTCAAACAACTGTTGGAACTGTAGAAAGTGGGAATAAATTATGAATTTGAGAACTTCTATAAGTATTAAACATGTTGAAATAAAACAAATTAGTGTTTTCAGGATACTTAATTCATATAGAAAGCTCTTTGGTAATCCAAAATTCTGAAGGTAGCAAACGTAAAAAAATCTTGAGCATACGGTTTCTAGGCCTTCGATCTCATTAAGATCTAACATCAATACTTTTTCAAAATGACCACATTAAAGTGTAAACAGCAAGGGTGAGAACGATATAGTATTTTGTACTTAAGTGACTAGGGAGTTTGAGAATGACTATTTGCTATTTAGATGTATCGGTCGTAAAGCGTGAACAGTTCACATCATAGATTGTATATATTATATATGTTACCTAAACTAAAGAAATGTATTCTGTGTGTGGTCAAACCTGAGCGTTATGGCGTAGGGCAGCCGTAGGTCGAGCGTCCAGGCGAGCAGCGCGGTGAGCTGTGCGGCGAGCGCCAGCGCTGACGTCACGCGGTGCGCGGTCAAAGGCTCGCCGCTAGCACTTGACACTTCTTTGTTTTGGCACACTGACACACATTGATTCATTCTAATTATGATCTCATCACAAAATCGGTGGCACAAACATCAAACTAAGAGATTCAATATACAACTGAAGCATTTTCGTAATTTAATTTTACACAATGGTGTATTCCACTCCACATCACCATATATCTAATCCCTAGTCAAAATAACAGTACTTATGTCGCTTTGCACATTGTCGCAATTGTGTATACTGAGACAGCTAAATCTGTGTAAACGGATTCTTCTTTATTATTTCAGAGTTGGAAGCCGAGATTAATGTACAAATATGTTTTTTTTTTTAAATATAATAATACTCTAACGAATTATGCATAAAATAAAAAGTTTTACCACTTACACCAAGCTTGTATGTGTGAGAAATCTCCATCAGCACTAATCCAAGAGTTAACAATATGAAGCTGAGGCCTCTTTGGAGGTTCTTCCTCTTCGTCATCACCCACAAACTCCATATCCTCTATACTATCACTGAAATGTAAAAAAACTTTATGTGAAGTCTCTATATTAATATTTAGTTAAATCTTGAATAATTATGGAAGTTAGAGCTGACCTAATTTCTGAGAAGAGTTACTATAGAACTCATTAGGCCACAGCCACTATAGTCTATTTATTTATTTATTCAACAATGTTTCTACAGGATACAAATTTTATATAACATAGTCACTTTAAAAATCTAAAACAAATCAAAAATTTCCACTGTGGGGTTAATTCTTTGCTTAAAACAAAAGATTAAAAACAATATAAAATCATGGAGGTCAATTTTTGAAAATAGAATTGAAATATTCATCCAAAATTGTACATGTGATAATTGTACAAAAAAAACAAAGAAATATCAAATAGAAGCTTTATCAATATATCATACAAGAGGAATTACCTATAAAAAACTGGGTGAATATAAATTTTTAAATAATTTAACTTTCTCCCGCGTACGCTCAGGTTGTGGAATGACCTCCCTGCAGAGGTTTTCTCGAACGAGTACAGCATGGGGTTCTTCAAAAAGGGTTTGAAAAAGTTTTTACAGGGTCGGCAACGCGCAAGTGATACCCCTGGTGTTGCAAGCGTCCATAGGCTACGGTAACCGCTTACCATCAGGTGGGCCGTATGCTTGATTGCCACCTTAGTGGTATAAAAAAAAAAAATACTGGCGGCGGTAACCACTTACCACCGGGTGGGCCGTCAGCTTGTTTGTCATCTAGTTGTATAAAAAAAATTTGGTGTTGCTTTAATTAGGCGTGGCATCTTTAGTCATTGCAGTTGAATATTGTTGCCTGTATCTGGTCCATAGTCTTCTAAATTCTTCTCTATTCCTTATAGGAGTAATGAGTAATCTTTACTCCAAAGAGATGGTAGGAGCAAGGAAGATCACTATATAGCATCACTCGGTCTACACTAATTTATTCCTCGTGACTTGAGGTAGCAAGGTAGCACCTCCAGCTTACAGAATGATGATCATCATCATCACCAGCCTATATGTGCCACTGCTGGGCACAGGCCCTTCTACATGGAAGAAACACATGAGTAGGATGCTTACTGAATATCACAGCTAAATAATACTGCTTAATGTTTTGTTACTGCAGTGAATATAGTTGCCAGCACTCACCAAGAAAGTGTTCTGTTGGAAAAGGGAAACCTCCTCTAGGTTAGGCAACACACTAGTAGTATTCAAGGTGCTATTGGCATCTTTTTGTTACAGTAACTGCTAACCATCAACCTTTGTTGTATAAAAAAATATGTGAATTAAAAATAATGCTGGCTATGTTGTAGTAATTATCTGAACTATAATAAAACAGTACCTTGTATCATAGCTAATGTACACAGGGAATATGTAATTGGTAAGCTGCCTTATCCTAGACCTCCGCAAAGCTGCCAACACATCTGCCTGTTCATTATACATGCCAATTTTGTTCTGTAACTCAATCAGCTGGTCTTGGGCATGTTTCCCTAATAGTGACACTCGTTTCTGGTACCTCGGTAGTTTAAGATTTAAATCATGGTTGTGTTGCTTCAATGAGTGCAACTCCTTTTTCCTCTCTTGAATGTTATTTCGACGTTGCTCAATAGCTAACCTCAAAAGATCTATTTTGTCTCGAGACTGCTTAGTATCAGTGAGTAGTTTGTCTTTTTTAACTTTACTAGATAGCAGTTTCTCACATCTGTCCAATACATGTTTTCTGTTAACCTTTAGCCTAAGTAGTTTGGCCTGTTTTTCTGCATATCTGTAAAATTATGAGGACTAAGTTATCAACATGGTAATAAAATTTATATGTGTTATCATAAAAGATTATAATGTCACTGATACATTTTTAGGCTATATTACAGAATGTTGCATGTTTCCAAATTTTTATATGAAATACGCTATCGCGTAGCAGCTCATTATAATGTATTAATGTAAACAATATGCTTCATGTGCAATGCAACCACTAGGCTAGGAATACTTTCAACAAAATTAATAAACACTAAGAGAAAGTTTATGGGTATGAATCATCATCAAGTATAGTGCGACGCAGAAGATAGATAAACATACCTGTCTGAGTAGGGCATGGAGGAATGAACGAAGTTTCCATTTCTGGTGCAATCTTGACAATAGAAATTACGTTTTACTGTGTAACATAGAAAGCACTTAGTGTAATGTCCATCACTCTCAGTAGACGAAACTCGGAAATCCCGTGGTGCTTCGCCTTCAGAAAAATAACTTAGCGCCATTATTTACGTATTGTTTGTTTGTGAAAATATTGAGATTTAAACACAAAAACTTGTCATCTCAGACCTTGTCATTGTCAGCTAGCGTAGCGTTTTATATTCTCTTTGATTGTCAGCTGGCGTTGTGACATTTCATTTTCCATATAAAAAGGAAGGCAAAGGAAACTAATGTCCATGCAGCCATGTCTTCATTATTTATTTATTTCTTCATTTATGACATTGAAATGCTGGTGTTACACATTTTAATGCGTCTTAGGAGTATTTGACGTGAAATATATGATGACAGTCTCCATATGACGCTACTTGATGAGGCGGTTAATTAACCACAAAAAAGTTCTCATCGTCTTTCACACCATAACGTCAACACAAACACTTGTTTTATAAAACTACACCACCTTTTTAACACAAAGTTTGCTCCTACTCATTTTTTAATTGTTATAATAAAAATCTAGACAGACACCTCAATATCCCGCCACACACTCGTTGTGACTTATTTTTTTGGTTTATTCTCCCTATAAAGTAAAGGCATAGGGAACTAACGCCCATACAGCCATGTATAAATTCAGTATTTCTTTATTCTTTCTTTTATTGCTTTGAAATGCTGGTGTTACACATTTCGATGCATTTTAGGAGTCATTATCATCATCATCACCAGCCTATATACTTCCCACTGCTGGACAAAGGCCTTCCTACATGGAAGAAACACATGAGGAGTTTGGGCCATAACACCACCACGCTGGCCCAATGCGGGTTGGTGGGTTAAAGCGGTTGCAGTAACAACCAGGACCAACGGCTTTACGTGCCTTCCGAAGCACGGAGGAGGTCGAGATAACAAACTTTGATTGACCCATCCCAGGATCGATCATGGCGAAAGTTGCTTTGGTTTTCGTATCGAAACCAGTGCGCTCAAACGAATACGCCACCGAGCTCCTCAAGTATATAGTTAAGTAAGATTACATATTAGTAAGAGTTCAAATTCTAGACACAAAAGGTCTTTCAATTGTAATTGTTTCACCCACCAAAGCCCGACAAACCAGACACAATCAAATTTTAATTCTTCAAAGCCCAGGCGGCAACTCCATACGAAAATCTCCATATGATGCTACTTGATGAGGTAGATAATCACAAAAAACACTTGGTTTATAAAACTACAGTAATTTTATAACACAAAGTTCGCTCCGACACAATTTTTAATTAATGTAATAAAAATTTTGACTGACACCACATAATCCAGCCAAACACTCAGTTTTTTTGGTTCATTCTCCCTGTAAAGGAATTCCCATTCTTAATTCTTCATTTATTGCATTGAAATGCTGGTGTTTTATTTCATTTCAATGCACCTTGAGGGAATTTGATGCGAAACATATGATGACAGTGTCTCCATATGATGCTATAGCTGTGTTTGTATATATAGCTATAGCTTGTTCTTCGTTTGCGTGGATGTCGGAAAATAACAACGGTGGGGTAGGTAGGCTAAGAATTTAATTCATGTTTTTAAAACACCTTTGCTGCAATCAATGCATTGATCGCCCCGCCCGCGCCCGCCCGCCTTGAAAATCATAAATGCGTGCATGATATTTTAAAACTATGATATCTTTTAGATATTCATTGAAATCAAATGATGTCAAGAACAATTTTGCTCAAAATTAAATACTTGTGGTGAATAATGTATTTATTTCGTTAAGGAATCATATGATGTTCACAAAAACACCTTCGCAGATAGTAGATTAATTTAGAACTACCAAAAAATAGTTCTAGAGAGTCAATTTCAAAGAATAGACATATGCTGTCGCGGCCTTTTTTTTAGAACTTTTAAAGGAGAACAATTACTGCATACATGATTTATACGTAACTTAAACCGTTTACGCAGCGCACGCAACGGAAGCTCTGAAAAAGGAATATTTTCCCCCGTTTTTGCAACACTTTTAATTAATGCTCAGCTCCTGTTGGTGGTAGCGTGATGATATATAGCCTATATAATACCTCGATAAATGGACTATTCAACACAAAAAGAATTTTTCAATTTGAATCAGTAGTTCCTGAGATTAGATTCCTGCCAATGTCAAGTGATGGAAAAGATACTCGGTACGAGGATGTAGTTTTTTCGGTGAGAATTTCTACTACTGTCTCAAAGTTCAAAGTTTTTTATTTGTTCACTAATAAAAAACTTTGAACTTTGTCTCTATTAAATTATCATTAGGAATTTATTTTTGGGGAATAAAAATCTTGACTGACACTATGAAATTCCGCGAACTTTCAAATAAAATTTATTTCATAATTTCATGACATTTCTATGAAAAAATGTAGCCAATGTTATATTATTTCATAGAAATATCAGGAAATTATCAAATAAATAAGATGTATTTGAAAGTACCAATATAGCCCACGCTTTAAATTTATATGTCGTATTGTAGTCACCGGCCTATAACTACAAGGTGTACCTATTAGAAATACCCAAAAAAAAAGAAATTCTTTATCGAAAACTCATAATGAAAATGTCACTACTCTAGTAATATCTGTAATTGTTACAATATCAGTTTTAATAAAATGTTAAAACTCAAATGGTGCTTACAACATATTACTTAGCCGAAACAATACAAACAATAAGTAGTTGGACGCAGCACCACTACCATGGATTAAACTTCTTCGCAAAGCATAAATAATACAATTCAGACCTCTTAAAAGCTTATTTTAAGAGGTGAAGCGGAAAGAAGCGGATTGTGAAAGGTCGCGGGTTCGATTCCCACCTCAGGATTTTTTAGATATTTTCTAAATATTCACCAACTTGTTAGACATTCTTTGACGTAAAAAATAGACGCCCATTAAATTACAACTTGGTCATTTCCATATCCAGCGTCCTCCATTTGTTCTGCTGAAGCTATAATTTTGCGTCTAAAATAATAAATTAACGGTACTAATATTACATGACTACAGATAGCAGCTAAATAGACGCAATAAAGTTGTGTTATCTATATTTTAATGGCGTTTATTGGCAAACGGTGTTTTGCCAGTGCTCGAGTAGCGGGCGTGGTGAGCGTACCTCGAGTAGCTTCCTTGCGAGTTGAATTCGCGCCAACTTTATATAAAATCGCTCCTCTTTTTAGGTTCCACGGGTGTTTTCGTTAGTTTTTGTTGCAACGGAAGCTATATTTTGTGGTTGAATCACTCTGAAGTCTGAACGTTCTAAATGTATTCCTAGCGTTTTAGTGCTCAGCATTAGAATGCTGAATCTAACACTAGAGTGTTAGATTTTGTTTTTCCTTTTTTTTTTTTTAATACAAAGCACGACAATTGACCCAACACCACCTGATGTGAAGCGGTAAGGAGAGTCCATATGCGAAGACAGCTAGTGCAGAATAGACATTGCACTAGCCGCCTCCACCTTGCCGGCCCAAAAGGTGCTTTTTCACGCCTCTCTTGAAGGACCCCATGTTATAGGATGGAGGGAACACCTGTGCTGGCAAAGAGTTCCAAGTTCTGGAAGTACGACAAAGAAACGAGGCACTAAATTTCTTTGTGCGTGATGTTGAAGTGGAGACAGTGAATGGATGACTCCGAAGACCGGCACGCGTGCTCCTGAGCAGGAAGGGGGAAGGTGGGATAGGGTCGAAAAGCTCCTCAGAGCACTCTCCGTGATAAAGCCGATAAAAGGCGCTAAGCGACGCAATATCTCGACGCAATTGTAGAGGCTCCAGGTTGTTCGTGACCTCTACATCGCCAATGATACGGACAGCACGGCGCTGCAATCTGTCCAGTGCATCGAGGAGGTACTTGGCGGAGCCATCCCACAAGTGCGAGCAATATTCCACGCAAGACCGGACCTGAGTTTTGTAAAGCAGGCATAGCTGGTCAGGCGTGAAAAATCGACGCACCTTGTTCAGGACACCGAGCTTCCGTGAGGCTATTTTGATCACAGTTTCGATGTAGCTCCTGGAATTCAGATCGCAGCAAATCTCCATTCCGAGCAAGTTCAAGGAGCCCTGTGCCGAAAGAGTAGTGCCTTGAAGAGAGGGAAGGGGAAGAAACGGCGACATTTTGGCTGTAAACGCGCACACCTGAGTTTTCTTAGCATTGAACTCAACAAGATTGTTAGAGCCCCATTCAGAAATAACGTTCAACGCCCTGTTGAGCTCAATAGTAAGATTCTCCCTCTCCCTCCGGGTTTCAGCGCGCCCAGCCCCTGGGCGACCGTGATATCCCCCATGCACTGTACTGTCGTCCGCATAGCAATGAATGTTTCCTAATGGAAGCATGTCATTGATATGAAGAAGAAAGAGTGTGGGGGATAAAACAGAGCCTTGTGGTACACCAGCATTCACTGACACGAACCGCGAAGCGCATCCATCTACGAGGACGCGGATTCTTCCTACTCGCAAGAGGGAAATAAAGTAATGTCCTGGTTCAAAGGATGTCCATTGTCCATTGTAAAGTAAAGTAACAAAGGTTTCATTCAACTTCGGTAGGTACAGTCAACCACAGAAGTAGCTTAACACTTTAGTACCATGTCGCACCGACTATTGCGCTCGTACTTAGTTGCTACCGTACTGTATTGATGCCGTAGTTGTTGTGACATTGTACTAAAGTGTTCAGCCACTTCTGTGGTCGACCGTACATATTTTTGTACACTTTATCATCATCACGCCTATGTGTATACCTACGTCCCACTGCTGGTTACATGCCTTCTTACGTAGAAGAAGCTCATAAGGAGTTTGGGCTATAATACCTCTATGATGGCACATAGCGGATTGGTGTAGGTTAAAGCGGTTGCAGTTACTACTGAACCAACGGCTTAACGTTGCCTTCAGAAGCACATTCATCTACAGGGTAGATATCACCGAGTAATTGCCCCTAAGGTAGGTACTACGAGCGTCTATATAGGCTAGTATTTTACTACCAGGCGAGCCATTCGCTTGTTTGCGAACCTTGCTGTATAAAAGAAAATGGGACAAAGACAACCTACAAAAGAGTAAATAGAGAAATGGCTTCTATTATAGCTAAATATGACAAAAAAAATCCAATTCCAACCATATTATGCAGAAGCCGGCGATGATATTTCAAAGATGCACACGCAAATGGAGTTCGTGTTAAAACGAACATGTATTGGATAGTCACATAATCAGGTTACATGGGGCCGTGAGCGGAGTAAAAGGATATATTTGTGAGAAAAACTACGTTCCAAAGAAGCGTTCTCACGTGTTGAGGCAGACCCGGCGGACGGTTAGGGCAGGCGTCCACCAACGGCGCTAGCTCCGCTTACGCTTTGAACTGTGCAAAACACGTCGCGGTCCTAGTGTTGGACCAGCGGACCCCCATCCAAGGAGGAGGGTCGTGGTATGGCAGGCCTCCTAGCCTTGCGGGGGACGTCGATGTCCCGTCGTAGGGGGAAAGTACCCCATCCCTCCGGGGAGTGGCAGTGACCAGAGATGGTCGAGCTGCGTGGCCGGATGCGGACTTCTACCAAGTTGACTGGGTCCGGTCCTCGGTAGCAGCCTCCTGGCGGGAGAAGGACGGTTTTTAGTGCCACCGCATCATTATCTTTGCGGCGGAGGAGTCCCACATAACCTCAGAGCTGCCCACAGGCACCGGGGTATGCATTAAGAAGTTTCCGTACGTAAAAAAAGGTGTCCACCAACGGCGAAGAGGTAAAAAAACACATTCTTTTGAAACACAAAAGGGAAGAAAGAGCCTGTTTTTTCTTTCTTCGCTGTGAATAGACTTGACAGGTACCCTCTATTCTAAACAGTACTGACAGTACCTAATATTACGGCCGGAGTTACAGTAATGAGTAAATTATCCCGGTATGTATTCTATGTATCTGGTAGATAATGCCCCAGGCACTAAATTTGTTCTTTTTGGCCCATTAAGATTACATAAATATTTAGTTTCATTTTCTGGTTCTGGGTTTTCTCTGGGGTTTGTCGAGGTTTTCTAAGAAATTCTTCACGAAGCATGTGTTGTGATTGTGAGTCTTGCGAGCAGGTAGCATTGCTCCACATGCTTGCAAAGTAATTATGCTTCAAATTTCAGGCCACGTTACGCTATGGTACCGCTCACCATCAGGTGGACCGTATGCTTGTTGGACATCCCAAATCTACCCACAATTATCAGGCACTATAGATTTTCTATTTTTTGTGAGGGCCTACATTCTATTTTTTTGTTAGTAAGAAACGAACGAGAGGATAGAAATGAGAAGCTTTACAAGGACTTTATTGTTTACCATTTTTTAGCTATTTTAAGGAGATACAGGATTTCGATGATAGGTTCGCAAATCCTTCCCGATTCCTTGTGTTGGATAACTGACTAATCACAATAACTGAAAATCTTTTTCATATAGAGATATGAAAGAATTACTTGTAATTTTTATGGAATCATTTAGAAAATGGATATTTGATTCCAGTTTTATATGATTTTTGCAATGAATTCTGTAGAGTTTTCGAATATTCGTCGATAATAAAGTTATTCGAGATATAGATTAACTCAATTTATGGTACAAATATTTAGCTTGCGTTACGACCACTCATGTGGTAAATCAAACTAATATTCGATTACTATTCATTAAAACCAGTTGCGTAGCATACATACTGAATTTCTCATTAATATGAGCAGATAGTGAAATATTTAGGCGAATAATCACATAACATTATATTCAGAAATAGAGGAACGTGACTGCTAGATGCATGTTTGTAACTTAGAAATGAGTATAAAATAAAAAATTTTAAGCATCATTAATCATCTATCAAACATCATCTCATTAAGACTATCCCTATGAGCCCAAACACACTATATCTGCTGTAACTTTCTGAAGGATTGAGCATCCCGCAGACTATTTGATGGTACAGGATCAGCTCAAGGTTAGCATGTCTTGAAAAAACACCGAAGTAACAGTAAACCTTTCAAATCAATCGGATCTGTGAAAGTCAGTAAAAACCTTTTGTCAGGAAGGAAATGAGCTGATTAGAAATTATGGCTAAAAACTATCCTGATCACGTCAGCTTTCAAACGACAAAAAAAAAACGAATCAAAATCGGTCACAGACAGATACGCAGATAGAGACACAGACACACACGTCAAATTTATAACACCCTTCTTTTCGTCGGGGGTTAAAAAGTAAGAAGGAAGGTAAATCAAACTAGAAAGAACATCCCTTTTCTACGTTGCTTAGAGAGCTTTTAAGTTATTATTAACCGAATTTAAAAATAACAAGGTTATATTATGTTCCGCTGTATGTTTTTTTTTTGTATGTACTGTATGTTCATCGATTTCTCGCTCAATTGTGAACAGATTTTGGAAATTCTTTTTTTATTCGATAGAGTATACTCCTGAGGTGACCCCACTGTCACCAAGTCAGGATTTGATGATGGGATCCCAGGGAAATCGAGGGCATACCTCAAATTGTATAGGCATGTAGGACATGTTTCACTTTTTTCCAAAGTTATTCAAGTATTTGCTAGTGTCAGTCACAATCTTATGTTGATGAGCTGGTGATGGAAGGTACAACTCCTTAACGGTTAGGAGTTGGAAGATAATTCTTTTAATATTATAGGTACGTATTGACGAATAGTTGTATTTTATCGGGTTATTCTGGTGAACTGATAATGGAAGCTAAAACTCCGTAACATTAGATAATACTTTATCAGTGGTACGATACCATAATATGTAACAATATTATATATTTCAACCAAAGACTGAGAGACAGACAAGTCGATAGTGCTGACGGTCACCCATCTAGCTTTGACCTTGGGAAATCACTTAAAAATGTGTTTTTTTTTAACAAAAATGTAACCGACTTCTAAGCACTAAAAAGGAAAAAATAACTAAATTTAAGTACTTAAGTACTTATCTCCTAAAAATTCAATAGACAAGGATGAAAAATTATCCTCCTAAAAATTGGTACTAAGCTGTTACCAGAACAATAGAAAAAGAAGCGCCTGTTAGTACCTTTTTTTTTTTTGTTACGCTGAGGGGAAGCTCTTCCAGTCTATCCTCCTCTCCCTTGGGGGGAAGAGGGGGGGGGGGGGTGTGGGGCTCTCACCCACTAAACCCCTCAGCGATGCACCTCGTTATCTGCTTCCTACCGATGTAACGGGATGGCCCGAAAACATTCACCGTCGTCGGCAGGGCAGTTGACCCATGTCGGTCCCGTCTTATGGGGAGGCTGTAAAGGCCCCCCCCCAATCCGACTTTCTTCTTTAAAGTCGGCATGCCGGTGCATTGGCACGCCGACTGGGCTGTTCTAGCTAGGCAACGGCCCCCAACCGTGCCCGGAGCCCAAAGATGGTGATTTTTACGGCGTTTGTAGGCGCCCAAATTGCACCCTCCTTCGCCCAGGACGTCGGCGGCGGATGGCGAAAGTGGCGGCTGCTTCCCGCACGCGTTCCGCCTCCTCCTTCCTACTTACTACTTCCTCGCAAAAAGCGAGGACCGCCAGCCACGACCTATCGCTCTCGACCATCTTTAAGACGACGGTCGGGAGGGAGAGGTCGTCCCCAATCATCGCGGTCAACGCCCGCCTCTGATTCGCCCACGCTGGGCACACCTCAAGCGCATGTTGTGCTCCCTCGTCAGGGCAGTCGTCGCAGTGGTGGCAGGTGGCAGTCGGTTCCCTTCCGGCGATCCGACACAGGTATCCCCCGAAGCATCCATGCCCCGTGAGGACCTGTGTCATGCGGAATGTCAGGACTCCGTGATGCCTTTCTACCCACTGCCTTAAAATTGGACTGACCGCCCCATCGTTCGGACTCCAGCGCTGACCCGCGCGAGTCTCCGTACCCACACCTCAAGTGCCGCCTGACGCAGCTCGTCACGTCCAGCCTTCACCTCATGTGGTGCTGGGTCTTGTCCCCGGGCACGCGCCTCCTCGCGCCAGAAATATACTGACGCAAGGGCCTTCGCCTCTAAATCCCAGGGGACAGAGCCCGCAAGAACCGCTGCCGCTTCACCCGATATCGTTCGATACCCACGTATAACCCTCGTGGCCATCGCTCTCTGCGGTTTGCGCAAGAGGGCCATTTCCCGGCCTTTGAGGGTGTCAGCCCATACGGGGGCGCCGTAAAGGGCCATTGATCGAACGATGCCGACGTAAAGTTTCCGGCACGCCACGCCTGGTTCAGCAATATTTGGCAAAAGCCACCCAAGCGCTGCTGCCGCCTTCAACAATTTCGGGACCAGTTTCTCGAATGGGCGCGGAAGTTCCACCGCCCATCTATCTGGAGCCCCAAATATCTGAATGATGACCTCATCTCGATGCGGACACCACCCACCACAATTCCGGAGCCATTCGGTGGAGATCTGCGGCGGCCGAGGAAGCATAAGGCCTCCGATTTTTCGAGGGCCACTTCCAACCCGAGCCGCCTGATCCGCGCCACCACTTGCGCGACTCCCGCAGTCGCTAGGATTGCGGCCTCCCTGAAACTCTTCCCTCTTGCGAGCACCAGTGTATCGTCCGCGTAACACACCACACTGATGCCCGGTAGGTTCTCACCCCGCAGTACTGAGTCGTACCCGATATTCCACAGGAGTGGCCCTAGGACCGATCCCTGTGGAACACCGCACGATACCTGCGTTCTGCGTATGCCGTCTTTAGTCTGGCACACAACGCCTCGGGACGCCAGGTAGTCCGCGATGATGTTGCGGAGGTATGGGGGCACCCTATGGTAGATTAGCGCACCCTTTATGCAGTCCCAGGGGAGGGTGTTGAAGGCATTGGCGATGTCTAATGATATCGCCAAGACGACCTCACCCTGGTATGACGCCTCCTCAGTTATGGCCTTGACCTTGAGGATGGCCCCCACTGTCGAGCGCATGCGCCTGAAGCCGTGCTGGTGCTCTGACAGGTCCGGCCCAACTTCCTCTAGATGCCTTCGGAGACGGACAGCTATGACTCGTTCCAATAGCTTGCCCACCTCATTGAGTACTATCTGCCTGTAGGCAGATGGTGAATTGGGCGGACGGCCCTCCTTGTGTAAGAGCACCAGCCGATCCTCCTTCCATTCCTGGGGGAAACTTCCCTGTCGTAGGCATTCGGTGTAAAGCCGTCTCAGGCGATCGTCGAGAGAGCCCAAGGCCAAAGCCCAGGCCTTCCCGTAAATGCCGTCCGGGCCGGGAGAAGTATTTTTCGCCTTCATGCGATCTACCGCCACCCCCAATTCTCCACGGCTCACTTCCGGCACCTCCTCAGTGTTAGGCACGGCACGCTCCGCTAACCCATGCGGCATCGTGGCAGTTCGCTGCCTGTTTGATGGGGGGAACAGGGCGGTCACCACTCTGGATAGGACCTGGGGCTCCAGGCTCTCCGTGATGGGTGGTGTCCACGCTCTCAATTTCCCCCTCAAGGCTCGGTATGGCCTGCCCCACGGATCCCTGTCTAGGGCCGCCAACGACTCCGACCTAAACGACTGGGTGGTTGTTCAGCGCCAACTCCAAAAAATACATTTTTAGGAGATAAGTACTTACCTGGGTACTTAAATTCAATTATTTTTTCCTTTTTAGTGTTTTAAAGTCGGTTTTATTTTTGTTAAAAAAAATTTAACGTTAGCATATCGTTTGGTGGACACTATGTCTAAATCGATACACAAACCTTGTTGAAAGTGCTCCGATGCATATTGCGCTCTCAGCAGAAACTCGTAATGTATCTTGGAATATAATAATTTGCTATGGTGTTTTATTTTATTTATTTTATTTTATTTTATTTAAAAAGCTTACAGCATTATTCACAAAATAAATTTTACAATGGGTAACTATAAGCTAATTACAAGCTTCCACTTTCCAGCTTTCCAGTTTATTTATGTACTTAGTATGTAATTGAGTAACTACATTCAATATTTTTCAGTAATTTGCTTTACACTATACTGAAATAAATCTAGGCGATCATCTTCTCTAAGCTATTACATCTGTAATTGGTGCGAGCGAAGGGAATGTACGGAACATGATTACTTTTACGAAAAGTTTTGTTTTTATTAGGGACTATAATTTTAATGTTACTGAGGAAATCAGGAAAATCAATCTTGCCTTGTGCAAATTTTAAAAGATAGCTAATGTCAGAGATGTTCCTCCGCATATAGTAATTAAGGTTGTGGATACTTCCATTTGTAGCTTAGATTGCTATTTGAGTTGGTTCCTCACATTCAGTGCTTCCAGGATCACGTCGGGGTCACCAGTACCTCGAGTGTGAGTTTCAATCAAATCAAAACGAAAACGATCAACGATCTCTCAAATTCGCATATAAAAAGTTTCAATTCAGAACAGAGGCGCTGCTGCCGTTTATACATATGTATATGATTTGACAGTCATCACGAAGATGCACGTTTTCGATTCAATTCGATTGAAACATATTAGATGCAAAGAAGTAGTGGCGTCTGTTCTTGTAGGTAGTTTTAAATCAAACCTCAGATCGCTGAATCGTTGTCATTTAATTTTTAAATTAGCCTATTATGTTAATAAGCAAAAACTAGATATTTTATTTAGGTTATTAATTAACAATAATTTAATAATTATTATCGCAACAAATTGTTGAATATGTCAGCTCGACGTAAATTACATTTTGCATCGCTACTTTTCGGCAACATAAACATGAAGACGCCGGTTTATTTGTATGATAAACTGAAGTTCCCGGAACGTCAACTGAGAATAGCCCCACGCCTTTTGTTCCCAAAATGTAGAACAGCTGCTTTTCGTGGCAGTTTTCGTTATGCTGCCACGAAGTGTTGGAATAATCTCCCGCCACCAGTAAGGTGCGCGAAATCCTTGTACTCTTTCAAAAATATGCTTTCGAAGTTTCTGTATCAAGAACAAATATCAAAATTTTAAGCGGCTTCAATTCAATTCATTTAATCATTATCATAAGTATACAAGCTGTGATTGTTTAGAATTTATGAGATCTCCATATTTGATATTTTTTCTTTTATGCAAATTTAAAGTTTATTTTATATAAATTTAAATGTCAAAATTGGAATTACTTAAAAATGTCAGGCAAAACTTACAAAATGTTAGTCAAGGTCAAATCAAATCAAAATTAAAACTAAATTCAAATCAGAATTTAAATTAAATCAGCATTAAATTTAAATTAAATTAAAATCAGATCAAAATTAAATAACACGAAATTTAAATTAAATTACAATAAAATATTCAATATGAGCAAGCACCAGGTCTATGCATTAATATCCGTAAAATATTCGTTGATATGGTAATAACATTTATCTATTAACAATTTTGATAAATTGATATAAATCACAGTTCTTTAACTGGTCAGGTAACTTATTATAAATTCTAGGGCCCATTTCAATTACACTTTTGCTCATAAGAGCAGTTTTGCATATGTTATTGCTAAGTTCGAAGTTCCTTGGGCGAAGTCTGTTATGTCGTGGGAGCTTTACGTCAAATAAATCAGGATTGGACTTAACAAAAATACATGTTTCCAAGATATAAAGACATGTTTTCATTTTCATCCTTGTCTGTTTAAATTCTTTTAGGTTTTATTTATTTACATCCACTGTTTTACCATTCTACACCAGTATTTACACTACACAATCATCGCACTGCTCGCGTAAAATTCCACATGCCATTATCTAATGGTAACTGTTCTCATGTTTTGTTTTTTTTTGTCAACTCCATGTTTAAGTAGTTATAGCAGATATGTATTATTAGCAAATAATGTAATCTTATGGGATGGTGGTGCTATTTGTCCACCCCCATAATGGTGCCACTAAAAACCAGCGCCATGGCTTCTCATTGGTACCGTGATATTAAGCTGAGTGGTTACCATTTTAGTTGCAGATGTGTTATTTCTAATCTTATTGTTGTTTTTTTTTCTGTATTTTATCATATTTGCTCTAAATAAACATTTTTTATTTCGTTTTCTTTCTTTCTATTACGCACAAGTCGCGCAACAATCTCACAGCATGATTTTCCAAGTGTCGAAGGCGCGTCTGCAGCGAGCGACTCACCAGGTCGTTTAGAAAATAATTAACTAGCATTTAATTTTTGCTCTTTCTCAAAATATGTAAAGATTGAAGAATAGAAGAAGAGAAAATATTTAGAGCTGGAAACACTGGACTCCTTTTTTTTCTCGGGGAAAAATCCGCTTACGGGCTCCTAGTCTATCCCGCGACGGGCGTGTCGCCCATTACTTGATCGTAACGTCACTGGGAATGGCCACTAAAATTTCCCGGCAACTTCACTGCCTTTCGCGGGGGTAGCCTGGGTTTTGCCGAAGCCATTTCACCAGCCTACCCCCAGGCATTCAGGCCTTACGGCTTGGTTTCGCGATGATGGAGATTGCCCAGAGTCACTTGGGCAATCCCAGACGCAGAGGCCTTTGGAATCGTTTACACCGGATAGGAGGGGCTAGAGCTTTCTCTCCTCTGTCTCCTTCTGCGAAAGCACTCTCTCCCTGAAGGAGGCGACAGCCTCCCATACCTTCTTGCTACCATAATCATGGCCTTGTGACTTTTATTGCAAAGGTCAGGAGAATGCTGAAATGTGAATAGTAAGTGCTCGTGATATTTCAAGTACCTAGTATGTTAAAGAAAAATAATCCATTATCAGTTTAAAAATTGACCATCCATTATTTTTCTAAAATGGATTTCTAGTCGCTGAATCATAGAATAGGACCCTTCACTAAAGGCTTGCTAAAGTCGTCATTTTTCTATTAGGTACCATAAAATACAGCAGTAATCTGCATAATTCGTCGCTAGCCAGATTAAAACTACTCCGTGAATTAAATTGTTACAGCATTTCGTCGCACAATGCCCTGTTTACGTTTGTTGCTGGCCATATTTCAACCGCTAATGCGACCGAGTCCCGGGCAAACTTCCATCACGTATGTTTTGGGGTTCAGTGATTGGAATAGAGAACCTATTGACTGATAAACATAGTTTAGAAGACGTATTTTGATCAGCCGCCTTAGACAGGATTTCTAACAGAGGTACCTAAGGGACCACGTTTCACAGCTGTTTATCATCACTGGCAACACACATTGGTCGAAGACTTTTGACGTCTAGCACTGAGGAATTTCGGACGAGAAGATCGTACACAATTTTCCGAATGCTGCCCATCTGAGTTACGATCGTCAAAAATGGCATCAAACACATCCAGGTCTGGGAAAGCAACTAAGAGAGTGTTGAGAGCGGTATGTATGCGACAGAGAGGGGACTGGGCATGAGCTCGCACGGTAGCTCATGCCCAGTCCCCTCTCTGTCGTAAGGGTCGTGCGAATAGGCGGTGTTGACGGCACGAAGGCTGCCACAAATAGTTGTTCGGTACGTACAATCTGGAGAGCTGCTTCACCAACTTGGGCGAATCCACAGATCCACGCAATCGATTTGCCTCTTTCTCGAATTTACCTAGCTAAACGACCTACCTAGCTAAACCATTTGTCCGTGGTAATGCTCCGTCCTCTATGCTCCGTCTCCCCTATGCCGAGATATCACTACTTACTTTTAAAATAAAATTCTGATTACTCGTATATTATCTTATCCCATTGAGATTTTAAAACAATGAGCATAATTTAAATCTCCAGTTGTATTCCTAACTATTCAAAACCCAATCGCTCAAAACTCTATGCTATCCAGCACCTCGATCAATATTAAACGCACGAAAACTTACGGAACCCCAGTCCAAGCCGTCTTCCACTTGCCCACTTTTTGCTAGCGACCACCCAACACGCGGAGCGTTCTGGAATATTCGAGAGATTCCACAATAACTGTGCACATTAACGGCACAAAATACGTTCCAAATAATATGCAGGGAGTAGTTTTTACGTTTTGACACAAACAAAGGCTTTTGTTAACGTGTCGTGCGCTCGACAATCTGTGCATGAGCGGTTCAAAGCTGCCTAGTTTTTAGGTTAATAAAATTAGCGGTTTCATACAAAAATTTAGCTCGAATACCGGCACGCTAAATCTACAAAATCTATTGATCGTTTGTATTACTATGTAGGGTGGTAGTGGTGGTCCAATCATACTGCCACCCTGATGCTAATCGGTTACCTCACTTATACGGCCTTCCTGATGCTCGTAGCTAATAGACACGCCAAAGGCTTGTAAAAGTCAAGAAAAGATCCTTATCTTGATAGCATGGGAGACAAATTCCTGACCCCAATACTCCTCAACGCAGGAGCCCAACTGTACAAAGCAGTGTTATTTGGCGGCGATCTTCTGTAAGATGGAGGTTTTACATCAGTTCCAAGAAAACACCCATATGTCTTCATTTCCTTTCTTACTAGAAATCGAAGCCTTGAGTAGGTACCTATGTTAAATGCTTTTTTGTACTGATCAGTACCTCAGATCATAGAAACCATCATCATCATCAGCCTAGATACGTCCCACTGCTGTGCACTGGCCTTCCTACTTGGGAGAACCACATGAGGAGTTTCGGCTATTACATCGCCACTGTAGCACAATACCCTACCAACCCGGTAGGTTAAAGCGAATTAGGGAGGGAGATAAAGAAGACATTAAGTGTATCTGTTCTGCAGGGATATAAAACGCCAGTCAGCAATATTAGAGAACTTCTATAATTATTTAACATTTTCGCTGGGATCTTCTTGTGAATTTTGAATATGCTCCACAGAATTTAGTGCAGAACCTCCGGGCATGCTTCATCACTTCCCACTGCATATTTAACGCAATCCCAACAGGAGCGCGGGCACCCTCTTTTGTAAATGAAGATTAATGCAACACTTACTTCAATGGAAATTGGCATTCAATTTTGTAAAGCCGAGGAAAGCGGCGAGAATCGGGTAAATAAACTTGAGTGGTATTAGATTTATTTGGCGAAACGTCTATTTACAAATCTGAGTCGATAACAGTGTTGATCTTAACTTGTTATAAGTTGCTAATTTCGTAGGTACAGTCGACGACATATCAAGCGTAACCTTGAGACCACCCTTACTCCGTTGTTAATAGAGGCGTCATTCGTAGTGCAACTATCACAGTTGATGTACTTTCGTATGTTCGTACAGTCAATTGTAAATTAGGATTAAATCTTGATTAAAATAACATCCTAGAAGTTTAAGTACCTACCATGACACGTTTACCGTTAAATTTCGAACCGAAACTTCGGCAAACACAAAAGCAACCAAAAAGTCTACCATGAAACGATGTGCGAAGCTTTGGGTAGAACATTAGAAACCACTTTGAAAACACTTAGAAAAGATACGATATATTCCCCTACCTACCAACACCAAATTAAGGTTAATAAGGAGATTGTGCTATTGATACTTTTTTTATACAAATCACAGTAATTGACCCAACATCACCTGATGTGAAGCGGTAAGAAGAGTCCATATGCGAAGACAGCTAGTTCACTTTAGACACTGCCCTAGCCGGCTCCACCTTGCCAGCCCATAAGGTGTCTTTTCACGTCTCTCTTTAAGGAACCCATGTAATAGGAAGGAGGGAACACATCTGCTGGCAAAGAATTCCATGTTTTGGTAGTACTACAAAGAAACGAGGCACTAAATTTTATTGTGCGTGATGTTGAGGTGGAGACAGTGAATTGGTGATCCGAAGACCGGCACGCGTGCTCCTCAGTAGGGAAAGTGAGAAAAGGTCGAAAAGCTCTGCAGAGCACCGTCATATAGCCGATAAAAGGCGCTAAGCTACACAATATCCCAACGAAATTGCAGAGGCTCAAGGTGGTTCGTGACCTCTACATCGCCAATGATACGGACAGCACGACGCTGCAGTCTGCTCAGGGCAACGAAGAGGTACTTGGCGGAGCCATCCCACAAGTGCGAGCAATATTCCACGCAAGACCGGACCTAAGTTTTGTAAAGCAGGCATAGTTGGTCAGGCTGAGAAATCGACGCACCTTGTTCAGGACTCCGAGCTTCCGTGAGGCTGTTTTGATCACGGTTTCGACGTAGTTCTGGAATCCAAACAATCCAATCTTCATGCCGAGCAAACTATACCTGTACCCTGTACGTTCTAAGACCTGTACCTACAAACACGCAAACAGCCGTGACTTGCAAACGCTCATGCTCATTCTATGCATGTCGCAGCCGTCTGGTTAAGTCAGCCACATAACTGGACGGCTAGCCCGTTGATTGAATGCCGGCATTCAATCCAACGGCTGAAGTACAACTAGCCAAGTCATTGAGCGCAATGTTTAAACAGATGGCTGAACGTCTGGTTTAAATTAGCCATTCAATTGGACGCCTAGGTAGGTCATTTAAATCGTATAGCTTTTGTGTGACTGTTTGATTGATTGGTAAGTACAAGGTTATTTTTTATGACTACTTAGAACCAAAACGATGTCGGTTATGAGTGGTCATAACATAGCCAATTAAAGCAAAACTTTTCAGTACAAGACGATTCATTCAATAAGCCAATTCGTTGAACGTTAAGTGAGTCTAGTTCAATTAACTATCGGGCTAGGCATCCAATTGGATGCCGGCGTTTAATCAACGGGCTAGCCGCCAACATCTGTCCGTACTGGGATTTTGTCCCGGGACGTCTGTTTAGACACTATTCTTCTTACTTCAAATTAAAACTGATTCTACTAAGTACTTTTATTTGTTAAAAGAAAGACAATGACAGCATCAATTTTAAACCCAGGTCTAATTTTGCTCAACGTTTTGTAGTAAAGGGGTATTAGTTCAAATAAGGGACTCACAGTCTTCATGGTAGTTTGTAGTTCTTTGTTTCCGAAGTCATCATCTCCGAAGATTTTTCACAACTAGATGTCAGGCGGATAAGTTTTTTTAAAATATTAAAATGAGGAATTTAAAAAGTTCTTAACTGAAAAATTCTGAAATTACTGACTTATGTTCTTTCTCAGGATGCAGTCTAGCTTAGGAGTGAAATCGTAGCAGACAGGAGCCTTACCACCATCTTTATAAAAGCGATATTCCACTCTGTTCATTATTGGTTCCTAAACTGCATCGCTGTCATAGTCGTAGATAGCGTCGTAGTACGTATTAATGATTCTACTCAGTTTAGGTCCTAAATTGGATCGCGATAAAAGATGGTGGTACGGGTGCAGACAGCCAGAATTACGATTCAGTTTTGAAAATATGACACGTAATGCAAAAATATTGAGAGACGTGGTAAAAGCCAGTGCTTTGTTTGAGTATCTACCACGCTTTCCCCCTTTATCGAATTAAATTCTGTATCAAATAATCTCCATAAATATTGGCCGCGGTGCACTACTATGCGGCGCGGTGCCGAGTTAAATAAATGCAGCGACCGCAGGCGACGATCGAATACATAATCGATACTATTCGGAACTATTCGGAGCGTCACTCGCTGCGGTCAGGGCTGTCCAGGGCGCCCGTGCAATTTTAATAAATACAATGCATTGCTCCTTCGAATTTCATTTTCATACACACTCGTGGAACTGGATTAAGAGACGTGCTGCGAATGATATATTTGATCGGCCGAGGCATGATCGATTGATTTTAGGGTTGTTACCCTGCTAAAGTGAGCAAGAATACTACGCGTGAAGCTGTAAGGATTTTGTTAATTGTAGTATTTTAGGCTTCGCAGTAGTGTTTTGATCGAAAATAAAATAAATAAATATTGATAGCCGCTTTGGCTGCCAAAGTATAGTAGTATTCATACACTGACACCTATTGTCCAGTCCAAAGTTTCACAATCAGCTTAGCATCTGTAAGATCTACCACTAACTTCGGAGCGCGACATCCGGCATGTTTTGCAATCGCCGTAAAGAGAAAACTATTCGTTTTTATTACAAAAAGTTTTAATAATCCGGGAACCTTCGCGGGCATCTCATAAAAAGGCTAAAGACCCTACAAAAGTTTTATCAAAATCTGATCAATGGTTTCGGTGCACATCGGGGACAAACAAAACTCATCCGTACGTTTCACCATAGTTTCCATGAGGGAATGGACAACCGCCGAACTGTTCTTTGCACACATGTATCTCACCGTGACAGTATTATCATCTGCAAACCCAACAATGCCTAAGACTTGCTTATGCCCAACAAGGCATAAGCAAGTCATTGATGTGCAACAGGAAAAGAGTCCCTTGAGCCCCAAAGAGAACTGATCCTTGAGGAACTACGGCATCAACAGCAACGCCCACTCTTATCGACCGCTCACTCTAAAAGTTAAATATCCAAGTGCGGCATCGAGGATACTGTCCGAAGGAAGCTTGCTTAGAAGGCGAGCGTGACAAACCGTTGAAATGTCTGAAGACAAAGCTAATTTTTTGTCGTGTTTCTCAATGGCCTCGCTACAGAAATACGTATACTAGAAGATCACCGGTTGAACGTCCGCGGCGAAAACCATATTGACGATCGCAAAGCAAATCGTTGGATTCTAGGTACGTCAGCAACTTACCGTTTAGCACTCTTTCCATCACTTTGAAGAGGACTAAAGTAACGGCTATGGGTCTATAGTTAGTAGGGTCCGCACGGTTACCCTTTTTAGGTACTGATTGTATGATAGCACGCTTCCACGGTTTTGACACAGTTACATGTTCAAGAGAGAGGCAGTAAAGGCGTGTCAACACAGGAGACAATTCAGATGCACAGTGCCTAAGTACCATCAGGTGAGGTGAAGGCCAATAGTTACCCCGTAAGGAATAGAAAAATAAAAACAATACTCCGGTTACGCTACAAAGGCCATCTACGGCTAACAGTAATTAGTACCTAGTCAGTCTAAAAAACTCTACTGAAATACATGTATGAAACAGCTGTTTTTTTCGCGATTTTAATATTGCTTACCTAATGAAAGTTGTTGTTAAGGATGATAGTAATAAAGTCCAGCGAGGTTATAAATGTTTTCCAAATAACCCTAGCTAAATATAAATACTTTTAAATCCTAATTCCGCCAGCCCTAAAAGCCGCTCACCTGGCCAAATTCGCTGCCTCTAAATAGGCTGTCGCGGCGCCGCCAACCGCTGATTTATCCCGCCACATTACCGCGGCATGAAGCGGGATTAGGCACCCTGTGACGTAAGCACAAATTATAATTTCCAATGATTTTCTCGGAATACCACTAATTGAGCGCGCTGACTTAAATAAAATGTTTAGTTTATTCTCCAAAAGGTATTTAGCGGTGTTTGACCAACGCCCTTATACCAAGGTGTGTCATCATGGCAGATATCAGTTTTGATATCTTAGAACTATGTAATAGGGTAGTTGACAACTTTTTTTTTATTTCATAAATAAGAAGTTTATAACTCATAAAGAAATATTGCTAAATAAATAGTATGTCTAAGATCAATAGTTTCACAGTTATAGTGGTATGTTTGACGTGATGCGGCGCATCGTCCAAAAACGCTCCATAGAAAATCTACGGAACAGGTGACGTCACATGTTCCCATATTACTAAGAAATGTATGGGCATACTGACTAAATTGATAATAACTATGTATTAAGTATGTTTTTATTGATAGTTTTCATAATAATAGTTATTTTAATTAATGTCAGAAATCTAATATCATTAACAGTTTTGATAAATTTTGAAAAAAAATATGACCGTTTTTTTTAATATTCAAAACAGTACAACTTCAACAATATTCCATATCTTTTATGTTTGAATTGTTTTTATGGGTAACAGTAGCGTATATTTTTCGAATTTGTGAAAAATAGTGCCAAGTTTAAATTTAGGCAACATCCCAATTGTTGGAAACTCTAACATTTTGTTATTTATTTACTTAATATAAATGACACTAAAGATTTTTTTTAATCACTAACCTAGATTTTTTTTGTTTGTATGTCTGAGGGATATTAACCCGTCAAGCATCAGATTCCAGACACAATTGAGTTTTCAATTGTTTTATACCTCTAGCTAGTAGTGTTCGTACGAAAAAGGTGGTCAAATCAGTAAGGGAAAGAATTCGAAGAAATCCTGTCCGAAAGCAAAATATTTTATCTCAGGAGATGAAAATAGCACATAGAACCATGTCGCGTATTTTAAAAGATGACTTAGGACTTGCAGCCTATAAGAGACGTACTGGTCATTTCGTGACTGATAATTTTAAAAAAGAATAGAGTGGTAAAATCGAAACAACTACTGAAGTGGTACGCAAAGGGAGGTCACAGAAAAATTTTGTTTACGAATGAGATATTTTTACAATTGAGCAATGACCGTATTTATGCTCAAAGCTCTACGGAGCCTCCGTATTCAGTTATATCCTTCCTCTCCCAATTAGTCGACAGAGTGCAACGAGGGCACTATCCGACTTCAGTGATGGTTTGGTGGGGTTTTAGCTATGAAGTAGTGACTGAGCCATACTTTTGTGAAAAAGGTATCAAAACATCGGCACAAGTGTATCAAGATACCATTCCTGAGAAGGTAGTGAAGCCCCTTAACAACACCATGTTCAATAACCAATAATGGTCCTTCCAGCAAGACTCGGCGCCGGGTCATAAAGCTCGGTCTACGCAGTCTTGGTTGGAAACGAACGTTTTGGACTTCATCAGAGCTGAAGACTGGCGGTAGACGACCGCCCCGAGTTCCGATCTTAATCCGCTCGATTATGATTTATGGTCAGTTTGAGGGAGTACGGCTTGCTCTAAACGCCATGATAATTTGGAGTCCCTAAAACAATCCGTACGATTGGCGTGAGTGCGTGCTTCTATTGATAACGGGCTTCAACGTTTAAAGGACTGTATTGCAGCCAATGGAGACCCCTTCGAATACGATTTTTATATTTTAAATTGTTTTAAATTTATGTATTAAACTAACACACTGTACTAGTAATAAATGTTATTTGCAATAGATTTTTTTTTCTTTGTTTCAGTATTTATGGCAAGACTAGGTACCTATAAGAAGTTTGTGCCACAACACCACCTACCGCCTCGCGAGTAATCTCGAGGAGGACCTCACGATTACAAAAAAATAACTGAAATATATATACATAATTTGTGATTTTTGAAGATTCGAAAGAGGTTCTTTGATTTTGATTTCTTCGACTTTCAGGTAAAGTGTGTAGGTACCCTTTTGCTGTAGAAAAATAAGACGCAATTACATTTAAAAACAAGAGATTCAGTACGATTACTTATAGAAGTTAGTTAGTTATCCAGGGTACAAGATGTTCCTCATTAGAGAGGAAACCAGCAGTTCGCCACCTCGAACTCGAAGTCCATGTAACACTTTTAGTTGGAAACTCTTGTGGTTACGGTGTAGAGAGAGCGAGGCGATGTGCGATGCAGAGATATATTCATCATAATTTTTTTAATAAAAAACCACGTTAAATGACTTCACACCACCTAATTTGAAGCGATAAGAAGAGTCCATATGCGAAGACAGCTAGTGCAGCTTGAAACGCACTATTCTAGCCGCCAACACCTTGCCGGCCGTTACGGTGCTTTTTAACGCCTCTTTTGAAGGAACCAATGTTATAGGAAGAAGGGAACAAATAATTCCAAGTTTTGGTAGTTCAACAAAGAAACAATTTACAGGCCTTACAGACCTACTTACAGGTCTATGTCACCTATATTCTGGACACAGGAAGAGTAAAATCAGGAAAGGCACAAAATATCCCAATGGGTCGAAGTGTATTGTGACTTAGTCTAGGCCCCACAATAGGATAAGATACAGACCTACGCTGCCTAGGCGATGGGCGTGTGTGTGGCTCTTCCAGTGGCAGGTCGTACCAGCACTGTGAACACTAAATAAAACTGCCCGGCATATCCACTGCCTTCATGGGGGTAGCCTGGGCGCTAACTAAGCAATTTCATCAGCCTACCTCCAGGGAGAATCTTGGGGAGGCCTACGTCCAGCAGTGGACTGTAAAAGGCTAAAAATACCCAATGAATTTCTTTTACTCCGAAGCTATAGTAAAGCTATAGTTTATTATTTAAAATATATCTAAACTAGTAAAATTTCACGTCCTGAGGCAGGGATAGAAACCGCAACCTGCCGCAATCCGGGCGACTGCTACCAGCTACCCAGGACTTGGGATATTCCTGTGAAATTCTTCTAGTCTATCTGTATTTGCGTTATGAGCTAACGTCCACATACACACGACCTTAGTATAAGCTTAGCATTTTGTGACATTTACCATTGACTCTTCCCGTTCCCGCTGTGCGGCAATATGCTGCCAAACAGGTTATTAGGTTACGATGGGGCTGACATACTGGATAAAAAAATTTGATGGTACAGGATCAGCTCAAGGTTAGCATGTCTTGGAAAAACCACCGAAGTAACAGTAAACCAAAATTCAAATCAATCGGATCTCTGAAAGTTAGTAAAGCCCTTTTGTCGAGGAGGAAATGAGCATATAGTCATCAAACGCCTGAACTAATCCTAAGCTAAAAACCATCCTGATTACCTCAGCTTTTCTTAAAAAAAAACCAATTCATAATCGGTTCATTCGTGTAGGAGCTACAATACCACATACAGACACACAGATACACTGACAGACACGTCAAAACTTATGACACCCCTCTTTTTTCGTCGGGGGCTATTTTTAATGATGAAGTGATTGAGGCTCCCTTTGCAAGACACAAACAGACAGAAATTCAGTATGTATAGTTTAAGCTTCGCTTATAGTAAGCAATTCCTTTACAAGTAACACGTAACCACTTCAGGTGGACACGATTTCGTTTGCAACTTTCTTAAAATACAATTAGTTTCTGTACCTTTTGAATTCTGGGTAATGTTTGTTTCTCAAGACAAAGCTAATTCAGTATTTTGTTTTGATGGACGTCGGGCGTGATCAGTGACTAAGGCGATATATTGAAAAAAAAACGCACTTTTATAAGTAATGTCATACGTTGCTGAAAGATCTTACGAATCTAAAAATCAAATATACATATCCTTATAAAATCTTCATATCCTTATCTAGATACGAGTAGAACGAAAATACGATTAAAGGAATTTGCCTCGATACATTTTATTTCCGAAAAGACCTCTTATAAACAAGAAAACTTAAGATTATTGGTGAACGATAATTTGTATTCAATAGGAAATTACTTTAAATAGTAGATATCATTAATATTCAGAATCGTGTAGAAGCGTTTTTTTGTAATCTTTATAGTTAATTTTTAATGAAATAATTTGTGTATTTTCGTTTACTTTTCACGTGCGATCGCTGTTTTGTCTTTTTTCCTCCCGCTGAGTCAGTCATATCTCTATCCCTGTCGGTTTCGGGCAAAACAACGTTTCGATAGATCGCCTTAACCAGTTTCGAGTCCCGGTTCCGGCTGATGTCTGTGATCAACAGTCATGGTTGTTTTATGTTTATTAAGTTTATATTTCTACGGCTGAAATAAGAAAGGCGGTGGTACCTACCCAGACGACCCTACATACGGCCCTACCACCTAGCTAGTGTCTCAGAATTGTTTGGCTTGATTTGGGCTTGATAATAGTTGCTTTTCGCAAAGAATTTCAGTCCAATGCCTAGATATAAACTGCTTTACGTTTAACTAAATTATTGGGAACAGCTTGCTGGATGTATTTTATTTAGGTTCTAATCTAAATATTGTCCTAAAGAAATTGTTACAAAAATGCGCGTTACTTTTAGTTTCAGAACTTCAAAGTTCATTCAAATATGAAAATAAAAAACTTAATATAAAATTGAAAATTCTAAGTAACCCCCGGCTTCATTGAATCTAACTTTAAGTTTATGGCTGTCATAGAATTTGACATTTAGAAACGTGCGTTAAATTTTCGACCATATTGAAAGTAATAAAATGCAGTGTTTAGGAAGCACCTCATGCCGTCTAAAATTGTATATAGTTTCTTTGAAAAAGATCTAAAAGTTGACAGGTATAAACACATTCTTGCTATCTTTTTCCTATAATTATTGAGAGAAAGAGATATATACTGTGCTTAAATTTAGATTTAGTGTGTCTCCGAAATTAGGCCCACTATCTCATTGAGACTATTCTTATGAGCCCAAACACGGAGGAAATAAGCTGAGTTTCATCAAACACCTGAACAGATCTTTATAAATTATTACTTAGAACTATCTTCATCACTTTAAAAAAAAGGATTAAAATCGGTCCATTCGTTTGACAGACACACATAATACATAATACAGTGACAAACTAGTCAAACTTATAATACACTTATTTTTGTGCCGGGGGCTAAAAATTAGGTAAGTAGGTATAATTTAACGCGCGTTAAATTTAAATTTAATAATTGGAGTGCTACAGATAACATTTCAAGGTTAAGTTATCTGTAGCGCTCCAACTTAGTAATTCCTCGACTTTTAACTTGCAGCCGAGCTTATAACAGGGGATTATGAAGAGGGCAATTCAACTTCAGCTAGTTCCTGATAGTTTGCAGTATTCGAACTAATGCCAATCTTAGTCGATATGAAGATGGCTTATTACTTCATTATGTAAATACTTCTACTAGTCATATTATGCTCGTTTTTACTAACATTTGCTTAGCGTTAAGTCTCAGCGATTTTCATCTCAGTCATTTTAACTTAGATAGTTTAAGACTTAATGTAATCTGGGCACGCTCATGAACCCCATTTTTTCGTACAGTTAAAATGGCAATAAATTATTTTGATTTGCTGAAAAACATCACAGAGGTAGTTATTTTAAAGAAACCCAGCTGTCAATGTCAAAATACAATATTGCTTTTACTTCGCCGTTTTACGTTGAGTATAGTCGTTTTATTGATTCATGGCCAGGATCAAACAATTTCGAAAAATCCACAAAAAACACTAAATGCGTATCTAAGCCATGCACTTTGTTATATTCACATGTTGTTTGTTTGCACTAAAATAAAAGAATTTCGTGTTGATTGAAGGAAACTATGCTTTAAGTAAATTTTTAATTTCAGTTTAGGCTACGATAGGATCTACATATCTTTACTAGGTTGTCTACTATCTGGAATGGTACTCATGAGCCAGCCTAAAACTTTACTTTCTCCTTTACGAGTCGTAACTAGACCACATATAATTATGTCGTATAAAATAATAAATATAGAAATACCATTTATTGACCTCATAGTAATGTTGACCTCAAAACCTCAAAATTATTATATTGACCTCAAAACTCAGGTCCGGTCTTGCGTGGAATATTGCTCGCACTTATGGGATGGCTCCGCAAAGTACCTCCTCGATGCACTGGACAGATTGCAGCGTCGTGCTGTCCGTATCATTGGCGATGTAGAGGTCACGAACAAACTTGAGCCTCTACAATTGCGTCGGGACATTGCGTCGCTTAGCGCCTTTTATCGGCTTTATCACGGAGAGTGCTCTGAAGAGCTTTTCAACCTTATCCCACCTTCCCCCTTTCTGCTCAGGAGCACGCGTGCTGGTCTTCGGAGTCATCCATTTACTGTCTCCACCTCAACATCGCGCACAAAGAAATTTAGTTCTTCGTTTCTTTGTCGTACTTCCAGAACTTGGAATTCTTTGCCAGCGCATGTGTTTCCTTCGTCCTATAACATGGGGTCCTTCAAGAGAGGCGTGAAAAAGCACCTTTTGGGCCGGCAAGGTGGAGGCAGCTAGTGCATTGTCCTTTTCTGCACTAGCTGTCTTCGCATATGGACTCTCCTTACCGCTTCACATCAGGTGGTGTTGGGTCAATTGCCGTGCTTTGTATAAAAAAAAAAAAAAATGTAAAATTTTCATCTACAACGCCACTCTTCGTCACACATTGTAATTTAGTAACTTATAAATATGATTAACGTGTATACCTACTTTGTGTGGCGTTGAATAAATGTATTTCTTTCTATATCTCTTTCACACCAGGGCGTAGCCGCTGACTATGTAAGTGTTTCTTAATTATATTACAAAAAATAAAAGCAACTGGAAATTTTAATTAAAAGCTTTCATAACCACAATGGAAGTATAATGAGTTTTCATGTTTTACTTATTACAAATTGAGTTTAACCAAACCCAATAAAAGATACGTCAACGTGATTCACAATTGATATTGTTTCCGATATAAGCACACGCAACGCACAAAGCTACATGGATGTGTAGGAGGTCCCGCATGTATCTTCTGATACAACTCGTATCAGTCAAACGTTTCGCGCGCTGTCAACAAAAATTGGATTAGAAAAGTAACAACGCCATTCCCGCGTCCGTTCCCAACGGGATCAAAGAAAAAATATCGGTACAGAACCTCCTAAATTGCTAAACGTACAAAGCCCAAAGTCTAAATCGGAAAAACCTGATTTGATAGCTCTAGGAGTCGATAGGGGCAGATGAAAAAGACTGCCTATTTCGGGAAGGCGGCGTGCATTCAATTTTCCAATTTAAAACGGCGTAAAGCACACCCGGTGCCGGCATGTGTTGCAGTGGGTGTTAGTAAGGCGCCGTTTTACAAAATGACTGGGAGGATTGTTTCATAAAACTTGAATGAAGAATTTTGTCGAAGCGCAGTTTTGGAACGTTTTAGGTATTAGCAAATAGAAACTTTTACACATGGACTTTTGTTTTGTTTTGTTTTGCTGTATAGGTACCATTGCTTCATGATGATTAAAACAAATCATTAGAAAAATTATAGGTCTTAATAAGACTATTGAAAAGTCCACGAGAGCATGTCTATCTCGTAGACTTAACTCAAATTAAATATTTAAAAATTTGAGCGGAGCCACGGGCAGAAACTAGTATGTTTATCATAGTTTGTTTCTCCGTCTATCAAGGCTGAAGTAAGCCACGCGGCTAGACCCAGAGACAGTATGTTTATTCAAGTCTCGGAACAAAACAAGACGTCTACGTGAAGCGGTCGAACTTCGGACAACTTGTGGGAACTTCTCGGGGATGCCGTCAGGCGTGCTGAGTGTCATCTCTTGGTTTATACGTGACGTGAAGTTTTATGGTTGCAGAACAGCTTGAGGTTACGTTACGTGTATGGCAAAAGGAGCTCGAGGAGGTCAGTGGCATTGTGGTTTGTGCGCTCTGGTTTCTATTACGATAACAAAGCAACTTTTGCCAACATTTTGATTAACCCATCTGAAGATCGACTATCTTCAGATGAGTCACTCAGAATTTGTTATCCTGACCTCCTCCGTGCTTCAGAAGGCACGTCTACTAACCTTGGCGATTCCTCAATCCTCTGAAAGATTTCTAATTGACAACCATCATCTCCCGGGGAGGTGTCTCGCAGTCGTTTAGAGTCTCCAGGTCGCTTGAGCCATGAGGAAGTACAAGGCTTGAGAGGGACGTGCAAAGGTTTTCAGACAATACAGATATCACTGGTCGTAATTATATCTCATTGCGGATTTTAGTGAAGCCTTTCGACCCTTAACGGCTAGCGTAATATATGAAATGGTAGTATGAATAACATGATGTAGGCACTGCTTAACTGTATGTAATGTATGCACACTACTGTCTATCATCGTCTTACGCCTACCATTGGCTAAGCCAAGTGCATCAGTCACATGTGACGCTGCGAATAATAAAAACAGCTTTTCTGTCGTAAATTACGTTCCGTTTATTAAGTTGGGTCAAGAATATGAAAGATTCAATTATTCACGAAAATATCGGAATGTGTATGACATCTGTCAGAGTCAGTAGGGTCGAGAGTCGGGGCACAGGGCACATTAATATGGTACCACTGACAGCTGGTATGGTAAACTTAGGACGTGTACTTTGTGTTCTGCTACATACATGGCTTAAGGACAATGCTCATGAAAGCGAAGGATGATGGCAGTACTGGATACCCTCAGAACTGCGTGTTAAAATGATTTGATATCCCGAAAAAAGGTGGAGGAGCTTGGTGGCGTAGAGGTTTGTGCGCTCTGGTTTCGTTGACGAAAACAAAGCAACTTTCGCCATGGTCGATCCCGTGATGGGTCAACTTAAAATTATAATCTTGAGCTCCTCCCCCTTGTCTTCTTGGGCACTGCTGGGCACAGGCCTTCCTACATGGGATAAACACATGAGGGGTTTGGGCCATAACACCACCACGCTGGCACAATGCGGGTTGGTGGGTTAAAGCGGTTGCAGTTACAACCGGTACCAACGGCTTAACGTGCCTTCCGAGGCACGGAGGAGCCCGAGATAACAAACTTTGATTGACCCATCCCAGGATGGACCATGGCGAAAATTGCTTTGTTTTTCGTATCGAAACCAGAGCGCTTAAACCAATACGCCACCGAGCTCCTCGATTGATTCTAAATAGGCCACTGAAATCACTACAACTGCAAAAGCATCTTAAAGAAACTTGTGAAGCCTAGTGTATACTCTGAGCCGAGAAGCGGATGCCGGCTGACGAATGCTGAGCATTTGGCTAATAGCAAAAATGGAAAGATATTTTCTCTTCTTGTTTTATTCTCTTGTTATTGATTGACAGTTTCTTCGTTGTAATAAGCAGCAGTAAGTAAACCTGAAAGTAAATCAAGTAATCTTTTGGCTGTCAAAATAAGTTTCTCAAGGTCACAGTTAAATGTCACGACGGACATCTAAACGCGGATCAATCTCATGTGTAGGGCGTTTATTCTTCACCTTGTCAACACAATCGTCTAAGACTCTCACTCAGAGCAACGTTCTCGCAAAATACATTATCAGCTCAGTACATAAAGCATTCACGAGTGTTGTGGCTGTTCTGAAGAGTAAATAAATGTTTTGTGTCGTTCGCGGAGACAATACGGGAACAAATGTGTCGTGGAGATAGCGGGGGTGGTGGGAGCTTTATATCATCGAGTTGATGCGGGGCAGAGCAATAGCCGATACGTAGGGAGACCACGACTTGGAGAGACCATTTGGACGGTCTGCAACGCTCTGGCACGTAACTTAATTTATCTATTTAAATAAAAGGAACTGCCAAAATGGACGAACGCGCATAACTTCCTAACGACTGCAATAAATGGATGATTCTTTTTTGTTCTGTTTGTTATTGTCAGGACAAATGAGATTTTTTTAAATTGTGGAAAGACGTTTCTAAAATCTCTTACTATGAGTGCGTGGGATAGAAGTTAGCGTGGAAGATCTTCAATATTGTAACAGAATACTGAAAAAATCAGAAACACTTGTTTACTTATTTATTGAAACGAATAACAAAGTCTTTATGCAGTAGTCAATACATTTTATTATTATTTCTATTTATTGTTCACGAAACTTGAAATGCGACATGAACCAAATGTGTACATGTCGCATTTCAAGGTTCGTGTATTTTTTGACTTCCAGGGTACACAATAAAAAAATGGGCTCTTACCAGGGCATACAATATGCCACCCATGCGAAGCCGGGGTGGGCAACTAGACTAATTTTTTTTTATTAAGAGTAGAAAAGAGACTAGGGTTAGGGTGTAAGCCCGCGAACAAATGGAAATTCAATCAAACACACTTTATTGCACAAGGACACAATGTAACATAGTGCACAATACAATAAAATAGAATACAATGGGCGGCCGTATCGCTAACCAGCAATCTCTTCCAGGCAACCTGCAGGGAAAAGGAATAAGGATACAAAATAAAACAAAAATAATCTTACCTGTTTGGAAATTCTAATCTGTTTTACGTTGCTGTTATGAGCAGAAGTTTCGGCGTCTATCATCTTTGGTCGAAGAATCCCACAACCCTGCATTCTTCATTTCCCGACGAGTAAAAGTCTCTTTTTCATCTAAACAAAAGGAGCAGATATTTGTATGATGAGAATGAGTATTTTTTCAATAGTCTTGGATGTTTGTATGTCAATTTAGTATATGTATCTATCTATGAACAGGGTGGTGATGACAATAAATTAAAACATGACCTATCTATATTAGTTCATAGAAATGTTTGGCAAATTTCAAATACATCTTATTCATTTGATAATTTTATGAAATTTCTATGAAATAATGCAGCGCATGTTATAATATTACCTAAAAATGTCATGACATTATCATACAAATAAGATGTATTTGAAAGTTGTACATTTGTGCGTTATCTTAATTTTTTATTATTATTATTTATTTAATTCATAAGAAGTTACAAAGAAACTTAATTTAGTAGTCTGCCAAACTGTCGCACAGTTTGTCGACAGAGTTCCCGTGGCCGCGGAAGATATAAATGACAAAATAACACAATCCTTAAATACTATGCACACATTAGGGATGCTGCTTAGTACATAAACATGGCGCTAATTTTAACAAATTCGGAAAATATACGCTACTGTTACCCATAAGAACAAATCAAGTTTAACGGTTATAGAATATTTTTGCAATTGTACGGTTTAGAAAATTTATTTAATACAAATGGTTTTTTTAAATTTTAAATTTATCAAAAAATAAAATGACATTAGATTGCCCACATCAATGAAAACAACCGTCCTTATGACAACTATGAACACAACACTATGAGCAAACAAAACACACATATAACACAGTTATTATTATTTTCTTTAATACACGAGATATGCTTAACACAAGCTTTTGATGATGCTTAATTTGGTTTGAGAAAGTAATCGTATAGTTTCCAAATAAAACCTTGTACCTATATTTCACTAATTGTTGTCACCCTGTCAATACTGTACACACGAACTTGAATGTCTATATGTATCTATTTTCCAGGATAACAAGAATTGAATGTGTTCCATCACTTCAGCGCAGCTTTGTGCCCAAACCGTAATCTGGGCAGTAAATATTGTAAAACGTAAAAGTAGCCGCGTACGTGGGATCAACAATAAAATTTTATTTATGCTGCCATTCTGATAACGATAATACAGCGTTACGGCTCCGATATCGTGGGTACGTCTGTTGACTCCCTCGTCGATACTAAATTATAGATATAAAATGGGAATTACTGTAATCGGAATTTTTTTAGATTTGGGCATTATTGATTGATTTTTCATATTGAGTGGTTCGATCTTCAATCTATCTTTTGCTTACATCTGTCCAAACAACTGAGCTGATATAAAATGGAATACGAAATGAATTCAAGAAAGTTTCGATTGTGAATATTTTATATCAAGAACATTCATGAAGTAAAAAATGGAGGGGGTCGTTGCCATGATCGGTTTCAGGATGGGTCAATCAAAATTTGTTATTCCCACTCCTTCGTGCTTCGCAAGGCCCGTTAAGCCGTTGGTGGTTGTTACTGCAACCGCTTTAACCCACCAACCCGCATTGAGCCAGCGTGGTGGTGTTAGGGCCCAAACTTTTCATGTGTTTCTCCTATTTCAAAAAATAGTTGATCGGAGTGTCCAGCAGTGCGGCATATAAAAACAGGGTTTCCTATAAACATCTAAAATAATGTTCAGACTGGACATTATTGAAATCGCTTAAACTCAAAACAATTGTCACATTTTAATACTAAAGAGAGAATGAGATGAAAGATGTAGTTCTAATTTTCAACACGTGGCGCCATCTGAAAATGTGCGCCATTTTCATATTAGGAACGTCAAAGATTGTTGCGACTTTCCGAATTTTTTTTTTTTTTTTTTTTTTTTTTTATACAAAGCACGGCAATTGACCCAACACCACCTGATGTGAAGCGGTAAGGAGAGTCCATATGCGAAGACAGCTAGTGCAGAAACGGACAATGCACTAGCTGCCTCCACCTTGCCGGCCCAAAAGGTGCTTTTTCACGCCTCTCTTGAAGGACCCCATGTTATAGGAAGGAGGAAACACATGCGCTGGCAAAGAATTCCAAGTTATGGAAGTACGACAAAGAAACGAAGAACTAAATTTCTTTGTGCGTGATGTTGAGGTGGAGACAGTAAATGGATGACTCCGAAGACCAGCACGCGTGCTCCTGAGCAGAAAGGGGGAAGGTGGGATAAGGTCGAAAAGCTCTTCAGAGCACTCTCCGTGATAAAGCCGATAAAAGGCGCTAAGCGACGCAATGTCCCGACGCAATTGTAGAGGCTCAAGTTTGTTCGTGACCTCTACATCGCCAATGATACGGACAGCACGACGCTGCAATCTGTCCAGTGCATCGAGGAGGTACTTGGCGGAGCCATCCCATAAGTGCGAGCAATATTCCACGCAAGACCGGACCTGAGTTTTGTACAGCAGGCATAGCTGGTCAGGCGTGAAAAATCGACGCACCTTGTTCAGGATACCGAGCTTCCGTGAGGCTGTTTTTATCACGGTTTCGATGTAGTTTCTAGAATTGAGATCGCAGCATATCTCCATACCGAGTAAGTTCAAGGAGGCCTGTGCCGAAAGAGTAGTACCCTGAAGAGAGGGAAGGGGAAGGAACGGCGACATTTTGGCTGTAAACGCACACACCTGTGTTTTCTTAGCATTGAACTCAACAAGATTGTTAGATCCCCATTCAGATACGAGGTTCAACACCCTGTTGAGCTCAATAGTAAGATTCTCCCTCTCTTTCTCGGTATCAGCGCGCCCAGCCCCTGGGCGACCGTAATATCCCCCATGCACTGTACTGTCATCCGCATAACAATGAATGCTTCCTAATGGAAGCATATCATTGATATGAAGAAGAAAGAGTGTGGGGGATAAAACAGAGCCTTGTGGTACACCAGCATTCACAGACATGAACCGCGAAGCGCATCCATCTGCGAGGACGCGTATTCTCCGCTCATGTAGGAAGCCGGCGATCCAGTTGCAGAGCTGATCGGGCAGACCGTATGCCGGGAGCTTGGAGAGAAGAGCCTTGTGCCAGACCCGATCAAAAGCTTTGGCAATGTCAAGGCTAACAGCCAGTGACTCACCACGTTTATCAATAGCTTCACCCCAGACATGCATTAAGTACGCTAGAAGATCACCCGTTGACCGTTTCGGCCGAAACCCGTACTGTCGATCATTAATTAATGAGTGACCTTCTAGGTATCGGATCAGCTGGTTATTTATGATCCGCTCCATGACCTTGCAAAGAACTGAGGTGACAGCTATTGGGCGGTAGTTTGCTGGGTCTGATCGGTCTCCCTTTTTGGGGACCGGTTGCACATTAGCCTCTCTCCAAGATTCAGGCACACACCCAGAAGAGAGAGAAAGGCGGTATAGCCGGGTTAAGATGGGAGACAACTCCGCTGCGCATTTATTTAGTACTATCGCTGGGATGCCATCAGGTCCACTAGCTTTCCGGACGTCGATTGACTGCAGCTCCGCACGTACATCACATTGCCTGATACGGATATTAGGCATTGTGTGGCCACAGTGGGAGAGTGTTGGTGGCTGTGAGTTGCAGTCATCGATTCGGGAATGAGCAGCAAAGAGTTTTACCAAAAGATCAGCTTTCTCTTGCGGCTTGTGAGCTAGCGAGCCGTCAGAACATCTCAACGGGGGCAGCGAGGGTTGACAGAAGTTGGACTGCACGGCTTTGGCCAGACGCCAGTAGCTACGGCTTCCCGTAGGATGCGTGAGTAGTTCTTGGCCAACTCGTGCAACGCGCTGTGCATCCGCTCTGATGAATGCCCTCTTGCAGGACTTGGTGGCGTTGTTATAAGCTGCTTTCAGCGAGTCAATGTTAGGATCTCCGCAAGCTCGACCCCTGATCCAAGCGCGGTATGCCGACTGTCTGTTCTCAACAGCTATGGCACACTCCCGGTTGAACCAGAGGTTACGCCTACCCCTACTGATGAGATCGGAGTGAGGGATATAGTACTCCATCCCTAACATGATCTCATCAGCAACAGCAGTAGCGCTAGCGCTCGGGTCCAGCTCACTGAAGCAGCGCTGCCTCCAAGGGACAGATGCGAAGTAATCCCGCATACCATCCCAATCTGCCGACGCATAGTGCCAGATGCGGCGTTTGGCAACCATAGGTACCGGTGGCGACGCCCGTGGCACCCCAGCGGATATCAGGCAGTGATCCGATGTTCCCAAAGGAGCACGAACCTCTAGCCGATATCCGTCCGGACGAGACGTCAGCAGAAGGTCCAACAATGAGGGCGCGTGACCGACAATGTCTGGAATCCTGGTGGGCTGGTTTACCAGTTGTGTCAGGTCGTGCGTGAGAGCGAAAGCATGGGCAGTTCTACCAGCATGGTCAGTTTTAGAGGAACTTAACCACGACTCGTGGTGAGCATTAAAGTCCCCTAAAAACACCAATTCCGCGGTTGGATACTGCTCCAGCGCAACATCTGCCACCCGACTAAGATGTTCGAAAAGTCGAGTTGTCTCCATGTCACCGCTGTGAGATCTATACAGGCACACGTAGACACGGCTATGTGTGCCCAGGTCCACATGCACCCCAAGAATCGAGTAGGAAGGGTCCTCCAAGCAGCGCAGACGGCGACAGCAAACATCCGCCCGGACAAACAAGCATACCCCGGCCTTCGCTTTGAAGGACTCCTCAAGAGCGTAGCCGGGGTAATCCAAGTAGCTAGTGTCAGCCGGGCGAAGTATTTGTGTCTCCGTCAAAAACAGCATAGCCGGTCGAGCCGTCTCGAGATGTTGGTGGACGGCATTGAGGTTAGCATGGAGCCCACGGATGTTAGTGAGCCCGACCTCAAACAGCGTGGTTGTGGTGGGGGTGTGCACCGCTGATCGACCATTCATGTTTTTGAGCGCTGCCATAGAATATGATGTAAGGAGGAGAGGCGTGAATTGAGGGAACGTTGCCGCGATATAGACGGTCAAAGCGTGTGGCCTGTTTCCCCAGTTAACAGCCGACAGAAGAGAAGCGCTGACCCGCCGAACGGAAGGGCCCCCGAACCCCCCCAGGAATGGCCGCCGGGACCCCACCACCCGGTCACCAACCGGCACGACGGACCACCCCAAGATTATGCGTGGCATGATAGGGCAGCCTCACGAACTGGTTAGGTTCGCTTGGGCCCCTGTACTGTACCACGGGCGGCCAGCGGAACAGCCGTTTCTTCGGGTCTCCCTGGTCGGCGGGTCAACGCAGTCCACCTGGCTCTGGTTAGACGGAAGCCGTCACTGACCGAATCCATCGCCGCAACGTCTCCCCAAGCTCTGGTTGTACGCTGACTGATCCCGGAACGCGACCACAAGTGGTCACTTGGCGGGTTTTACGCCATGCGTACGGTGGTCACTAACCAGACGGGTGTTCAGACCCTACCACCAGTCGAGCAGTTGGTAGCTCGGTAATCCCTTAGTCGCCTCTTACGACACCCACGGGAAGAAATGGGGCGGTGAATTGTATTCTTAATCCGTCACCGCACGGACTAGAATGGTATTTAATAGGAAAATAATAATACTGTTGCACTGTTTTATCGCAAATCTGCTGAAACACGTTGTATGACACACGTGCGGATATTGTTTTTTAGAAACTCGTTTGTAATAATTGCAAAATTGAAAATTTTAAGTAACCCCCAGCGTCATTAATCTTCTATCTAACACCATCATATTAAGACTATTCATAAGAGACCAAACACGCTATATCTGCTGTAAGTTTCTGAAGAATTAAGCATTTCGCAGACTTTTTGATGGTATAGGATCAGCTCAAAGTTAGTATGTCATGGGAATGTCATCGAAGTGACAGTACACGAAATTTGAAATCAGATGACACACACACACACACACCACACACACACAGACACATCACAGATGTAAAAGTTTGTAAAATCCTAATATCATGTCGGAAATGAGCTGATAGTCATCAAACGCCTGAACTGATCTTCATAAATTATAGCTAAGAATCATCGTAGTCACATCAGCTTTCAAACAAAAAAAACCGAATCAAAATCGCTCCATTCGTTTAGGCGCTACGATGCCACAGACAGACACACAGATACACAGACAGACACGTCAAACTTATAACACCCCTCTTTTTTCGTCGGGGGTTAAAACCCAACTTACCATACTAGTATCATAAATAACTATTACACAACAAAATTTAAAATATTCATTCACAGACGTGAGCTCAGAAACTACTAAAGATTTAGCTGAAGATAGTATTTCTACTGTCAACCATGTACAAACAGAAAGAAAGGTGGAAAGAGATGAAATTATTTTTCTCTATGAGAAATTATACTTCATCTCTTTCTACCTTTCAGTCTGTTGCGTCTCGAACGGGTTAAGAGTGTTGCTGTTTGTACAGGACTGATGGAATGAAAATACCATAAGACGAAAGAAAATAATTATATGGGGTTGAGACATTTTTAAGATTAAAATGTTGCCCAATCGTACTTTATGTACACACATTTCTTTTAATTTACTTAGAACATTGTTTGTAGTAGGTAAAAAACTTTAAACAATATTTTTCCTAATAGCAATTCAAAATGACTCATGTGTTTTAGAAAACAAAGCTTATATGTATTTATTTAGGTTAATAGATTTTACTATCTACTTTATGAACCGGGCCCAAAATTATCACGTTTCGTTTCCCAAACGTTCCAGAACCACACAACTCGCGTCAGTCATAAAACCGCACACAGCTTCCACCTTTGAATTCACCTATTATTAGGCTTACTTTCCTTTCACAGTGAAAAACGCAGCGAAGGCTTTGTCCTTTCAAAACATCACAGGGGCTGGCCTAAGAACACAAAGGGTGTTTGAAAAACGACCATCTGGGCCGGGTATGACAATTAAACCGTAATTTAGTGCGTTACAAATTTGAGTGAGAGATGGGCAGCCTGCGGCGAGGACCACAGGGACGCACTCTAGCTATTTTTTACAAGAAATAAAAACATGTGTGAACAATATTTATTTTAAAACGTTTAAATTTACGCACGTAAAACATACAGTGCTTTCAACATAAGGTTTTCGCCGTATTCTTTTTATGAGAGGTAATCGAAGTCTAGTGGCTGAGATCAGCTACCATAGATCTGGAGGTTCAGGGTTCAATTCGAGTGGTAATTGTAGTTTAAATGGTGGTAGGGTTTTTGTAAGTCCGTCTGACCAGCTACCACTATCTTACCATGAGCTTGAGATGAGAGATGATGAGATGAGACGAACGCCAAGAATTACGCCGTTAAGAATGAAAATAAGAAGGGCATAGTGGTACTTATCACTAGAAGTTTAAGAGCCCAATTGGGGTAGTACCTCCACCTAAGAGAAAGTAAGTGAGGTAGCCAGCGCTCATTGAAAAAGGGTTTTCTTAGGAGGACGAAGATTCGTCTCCCATGCCATCAACATAACGATTTCTCTGGATTATTACGGAGTGCCCGAGGTGCCACGAGCGTCTATTGGCTACGTTAACTGTTTACCATCAGACGAGCCATACGCTTGTTTGTCATTTTGTCATATAAAAAATCAGGATTAATCAATGTTGTAAAATAATAAGTGACAAAAATATAGTGTCAAGTGCGAGAGAACTACGAAAACAGCTGAGAGTTATTATAAAAGAAGCTAGGTACACGTTACTGTAAATTATACCTGCATGCTCATTTTCCCGTTCCATGGTCGGTACAATCAAAAATATACTAAGTAGCAGGCCTACAGCTACTTAGAAAACTATAATTTCTTTAAAATACAAGAAAAGCTGTAGAAGAGACACATAATCCCTTAGCTGCGGAATTATAAAATGAAAAATATTTGTTTCAAATTTTGTATTTATACCCCTCACTCCGTAGCTGCGCCCTATAACCATAACTACAGCTGGTACTGTTATTGGATACCGCGTAAATATGTCGAGCATTCCTCCTGAATGCGGCCCTGAATTGATATGGGCCAAGTTTGCCACTTATCGTTAGACGGGTATCGTTTTAATGGTAGACCCCCGGGAGAGCAACTGCATTGTTATGAGCGTTAGCGGAGATAATATGGGAATACTTGGATTATTTAATTTGATTTATTGATTGAAATTTTCGGGAACCTGCTACGGGTTGAGCGGGGGTAAAATGATGCTCATTGTCTACGATTTCGTAGCAAATACACGAACGCCGTAGACGAGCGTCTACGACGTAGCAGCGTAGCGACAGAACTTTTACTGCGTTGAATCAATAGAAAATCCTGTACACACTAGTGATGGACTGTACTATATTTTGTTAAAAAACTTTTTTTTATCAAAAAATAACTTTTAATCAAAACATGTTTAAATTATAAAACATTTTAGGATTTTTCAATAAATATAAACATTGCTGTTTCCTTGGAACAAGGCCATCGTTTGCATTGCACTGCATGCCACCAAGTGTGATTACATTGAAATGCAAACGTACAAGTAATTCTTTAGTAAATATAAATATTTTCTCTAGTTGACTAACAATATTGGCATAGCATTTCCCCATAACATACTGAATGTAATTATTAATTGTACGACTTAATATTGTAATTTTATTCAATTATTATGAAGATATTATTAATTATTATTTATTATTGATTTGATATTATTAATTAAGTTAATGAGAGATATTTGTACGCCGATGATGAGTAGGTGCAACAACTTGCAAGATATTATTATTTTCTATGTTATTTTCTATATTAGCTTAACTGAATACAAAATAAAATTTAGTACTTTCCTCCAATAAACATTCAAGCTTAAGTAGGGTGTCTTCTTTTAACAAAGGAATTTGAAGCTGCACAGAAAGTAATAAAAAATCTATCTCACTAGCCGTCGGCCTCGCCCGTAAAACTGACGGAAGGCCTCCTGGCGGCCTTAATGTCTGCATTGACAAAAAGGGACGCGCTTTATGACCGGCCTCTTAGCACAAACTATGTCGAGACCCAAGTTGAGAAGTGAAGAAACTTGTAAAACCGTTTCAAATTAGATTCTTTGTCTTAAGAAGTTCTCAAGTGGTTCTTATTACAGTCGGATAGTTCTTCAGGTATTTGAGGAGCTTTTATCTCGTTAATTTGATGCCGTTTCTGTTTTCTATTTCGTCAAAGAATTTTATGGAAGCAAAGGATTTACCAAATACTGCTGCCACTAGATCAGGGTGGGCCGTACACTTGCTTGACTCTTTGTCAACCTCGTCGTTTAAAAAAAAGCAGTGACAAGTCTTCTCACGTCCACTGTAGTCTCCCAAACATAATTAAACATGTCGCTTGGAGGCTACAAATAGTGTTTGGGTAATATTGCGTAACAGCGGCGGTTATCCCCAATGCGGCAGCTGCGAGCTAACGAGTCTTCAATGCTTGTTTGCAAATTGTCACAGTAAGTGACTGTGGAAACATTTGTTCATAGTCCGCCATAATACGGTAATTGCATGGGCTTTATTGTAGCAAAATATGTCAATTAAGAACTCATTGAGACTGGACTCGCGGAAAAAGCTGTTTGTATGGAACAGATGATTATTTCATCGCGATTTCAAATCCCACCTTCCCCTTTCCTACTCAGGAGCAATCGATTTCACCAATTCACTGTCTCCGCCTCAACATCACGCACAAACAATTTTCATTTCCAAACGGATCGGTTTTGCGCAGTCTGCATCCAACGGCTCCCCACGACCCTGACCAGGTCGTCTGTCCATCTAGCGGAACCGTCTTACTTTGCGCTTACCGGTACGTGGTCGCCACGTTAGAACTTTAACGCCCCATCGGCCGTCCGTTGTGCGTGCTATGTGCCCTGCTCACTGCCACTTCAACTTGCTAATCCTATGAGCTATGTCAGTGACTAACTCAGTAACGCGTTTGAAATCCTTCTGGTACCGCTCTTAAACTTGTCGTATTACAGAGTAATTCTGATCTAAAGTTGCTTCTCTGTACATTCGAGTTATTGGTGTTTATATTTGTATCTGATTGGTGAGTTAATCGGGGGTTCCAAAGCTCCTAATCTTCACAGGATAAACAAGTCACGAGTGACTCTTCTAATACCAGCAAAAACAAAAACACAAAATTGAGACAATACTCCCTAATATTGTTTCCAGCTAAGTCGTAAAAGCGAACCGATACTAAAACAACTGAGCGAAGAAAACAGCTTAACGAAAACAACTCAGAACTACCGTAGCTAATCAACTTATGTCACTCAATCAAACAGGCAGTAAACCCGAGCTATTGGCTAATCTCCTTGCAGCGAACAATTGGAAAAGTGCAGCGTCTCTGCAGGCAATTATTGGCGACGCAATTAGTGATCGAGCAATCCGGCTCCTTCCGGCCACTAACGAGCTGGACTGCTCGAGGGTTTAAAGTGGTTCTTTGTAGCTTTGTTACCTGGGTGCTGAGTTATCATTTTATCAAAGGACCAAGCCTTCGGAAACTTGAATAAAACATAAGGAAGATATTCGTATAAATATTCATTACTTGTCTCGGGTATTCGTCTCCTCTGTTGTCAATAAATCGCTTTCTCCTGATTTTAGCAAGTGTATTTACTGGGCATGGAAGGCACTTATCTTTAGCCTCAGGATGACACCGCGCCTGTGACACCAAGTGATTTTTCCTATTTATTGCAGGTGTCTCTGTGACGGTCGCTAGTTATCACCAGGTCAAGCAAGCTGACTGCCCAGACAGCTTGCTGACGACGACATTTAAATCGAAGAGTTTTTGTGGGAGACGGGTCATTTGAATCGAAGAGCTTTTGTGTGACTGTTTAAGTGATTGGTTGGTTCAGGTTATTTTTTTATGACCACTTAGAACTAAAACAATGTCGGTTATAAGTGGTCATAAAAAAAACCTTGAATCTACCAATTAAACCAAAACTTTTCAGTACAATAAGATCCATTCAATACGCCAACTCGTGAAACGTTTAGTGAGTCTAGTTCAATTAACTATCGGACTAGGTATTCAATTGGATGCCGGCGTTTAATCAACGGCTAGCCGTCCAGACTGATTTAACCAGACGGCGGCGACATATAGGTTCATAGACAAAATGGCGCCAAATCTACATTCAAGAGGGTAGTTGACAACGTATTTTAATTGATAAATAAGAAGTATAAAACTCCCAAAGACATATTGCAAAAGAAATAGTATGTCTAAATTTAAAAGATATAAGTACATAAGTGGTATGTTTGATGTGTTAGACGATGGTTTACTTACTTAACCTATTTAAAATAAAAACTAACTTTTGAATAACTCAGCCTAATAAATTTCGTTCCACAAAGAGTGTACCAGTAAGGCTGATTCTATGTCTTTTGCTGATTCTTATTCGGAGTCTCAAAGTCATAATTTATTTGACTAAAAACTAATTGATTTATGAAAAAAAAAAATTTCGAGAATAAATCTAATAGTTAAGTGCCTTTCTAATAAACTAAGACAAGTGTGGGTTTTAAAATTTACCAGACCACAGAGGCAGTAAGGAGTCTCAAGAATATTTCAAATACTGCTTAGAGCCCTAAGTATACTTCTAAGTGTGGAGTACATTATTATATCCAACTCTCTTGCCAACCGGAACTATTGGCTGGCCGCTCGCGCCATTTTTAATATTCCCTGTTTCAACACTTCCAAAATTACGCCGCCATTGTCATTCCGGGGCAATATTCTTTTTTTACACCTCGTGAAAATTGTCTCCGCGGCCTTTTACGATTACTGCGCGGTCGCATTACACTTTGACAGCTACGAGCGCGTTTTTAACTGCCTTTTTGAAGTTGAAAACTGAGCCAAGCTTTTTAATCTGTCACGTCCGTTTAATTGGCTAAGACTTTTTAAGTGTTTAAGCTTGAAGATGAATTAAAGAACTTAGCTTGGCATAAGTTTTACACGATGGCCACTGGGGTGCACACTTTTTGTTCTGAAACTGTACAGCAGTGTGTGTGATTGACTAACAGAAATATGCGTCATCGACATTTACGACTGACAAGTGACGACGAGACCCTATTGATTTTGACGTTTGTGGACAGCGCTGTGACCAAGCGTATTTACTAATCTCTACATCGATCTCTTGGCTGTGTACGTTTGCAGCTGTTTTAGATGTACGTCATGAAATACAATCGATATTTATCTTGTGTTTAAAATGTATCGCAATGACTTCATTCAATATTTGATTGACTTTTACTTAAGGATATAAAAATAAACTACTTTTTAGTTCCGGCTCACGCTGTTCTTGTCGTCCGTACGCTAGTGTCACCAACGGTTGTCAAATGTTTGTCTATTAAACGCCGAAAGGTGTGACAGCGCTGCCGACAGCCACAAATTCTTAGATATGAGCTAAAAACTGGATTCTGGCGAAATCAAAGACAACGCCATCAACCAAAAAGAAGAAGAAGAAGCCACAAATTCAAGACTCTTGACTTTAGAGAATCGCCTAGCAGTACACGACCACTTTACTCCAGTTTGAGAGTGTAGTAATAATTAACTTAATTTATTTTAGCATTATTAAAAATGTTTAAAAAATATATTTACATAGAAAAAATAACCAAGCTATAAAAAATTCACGTCGTGAGGCGGGGATCGAACCCCGCGACCTTTTACAATCCGGGTGATTGTTTTAACCATCTGAACTACCAAGGACATTGCGATATAATCTAACGTTTACGCTACAATGTCTAAATATTCTAGTTCAACATCCGATCGAGTATTTCTACAAATTGGGAATTGCTTTTAATTATTCTTAATTTATTTTAACATTATTCAAAAATATATTTACATAGAAAAATACCTAAATTAGAAAAAAAATATTTCTTGGGGCGGGGATCGAACCTGCGACATTTCACAACTTTTTTACTTTTTTTCTAGTTTTCTATGTAGGTAACATATTCTACCCAAAAGACTGCTCCAACCAACGATAACATTGCGTAATCATTCTTAATTTTTGATTTTAACATTATTATAAATGTTTGAAAAATTACTTAGTAATTAAAATAGAATAAAACTAGAAAAATTTTTGTTGAATGTTGAAATAGAATATTTCGACATTGTAGGGTGGACGTTAGCTCATAAACGCAAATACAAGATAGACTAGAAGAATTTCACAGGGATATCCCAAGTCCTGGGTGGCTCAGTGGTCAGAGCAGTCGCCCGGATTGCGAAAGGTCGCGGGTTCGATTCCTGCCTCAGGACATGAAATTTTTCTAGTTTTATTCTATTTTAATTACTAAGTAATTTTTCAAACATTTATAATAATGTTAAAATCAAAAATTAAGAATATTTGAAAGCACTGCCCCAACTTAACCGAATCGTCGGTATTTGTAAAAATACTCGTTTCGGATGTTGAAATAGAATATTTCGACATTGTAGGGTGGACGTTAGCTCATAAACGCAAATACAAGATAGACTAGAAGAATTTCACAGGGATATCCCAAGTCCTGGGTGGCTCAGTGGTCAGAGCAGTCGCCCGGATTGCGAAAGGTCGCGGGTTCGATTCCTGCCTCAGGACATGAAAAAATTTTTCTAGTTTTATTCTATTTTAATTACTAAGTAATTTTTCAAACATTTATAATAATGTTAAAATCAAAAATTAAGAATATTTGAAAGCACTGCCCCAACTTAACCGAATCGTCGGTATTTGTAAAAATACTCGTTTCGGATGTTGAAATAGAATATTTCGACATTGTAGGGTGGACGTTAGCTCATAAACGCAAATACAAGATAGACTAGAAGAATTTCACAGGGATATCCCAAGTCCTGGGTGGCTCAGTGGTCAGAGCAGTCGCCCGGATTGCGAAAGGTCGCGGGTTCGATTCCTGCCTCAGGACATGAAATTTTTCTAGTTTTATTCTATTTTAATTACTATTGCGTAATCATATACAAATAGTGTAACGTTGGCAGCATTATTTCATACAAATGTCATGAAATTATCAAATGAATACGATATTTTTGAAAGTGGCAAACCATTTCTATGGACTAACATAGCCCATGTTTAAATTTATTGTCGCATTGACGGCACCACCCTGTACATATACAGCACCAGATGAGGTCGCTCCACCAGTGGCGCGTCTCATCTTTCATTTGTCCCGATGATGAGTTTTCCCAGGGTAACCAACCAACTATAAAAAGGCAATAAACAATGCTAACAAAAACAAACCTCTCCTTTGTTTAATATAAAAAAAAAACAATCCGTCTCTCAGCGCGCGACTCGAGTTTTTCTGATTCAGCTAAATTATTGCTCGACTCACCTCGAAACAAAATGGTGGATTGCGCTTCAGACCGCTCTCAAAGGTGAAATTACTTCCGATATTACGGCACTCTTTTGCCATTTGTAAGAGTACGACTTTTGTAAAGGAAATTTTATTAATTATCGGATTAAAATCTCGCGGATGTTGCCAATAAAAACCGCTGAACCGATTTCAATGGCATTTTACATGGATTTAGATTACATCCTGGGAATGGACATAGGCAATCAATAATTTTGGTGTGCAATTAAGTGTAACACAACTCAACCAATAAATTAATATTTTGATATTTTTTCCTGACACAAATACAGTAACGTCGAATATTTTAACTCCAGATGCGGCGAGAGAGAGAGGGGTGTTATATGTTCGACATGTCCGTCTAACGCATACACATATGCGAATCTGTGCGCCAGTCTATAGCATCGTAGCTTTTAAGCAAATAGACCGATTTTGATTCGGTTTTTTTTGTTTGAAAGCTGATGTGATCGAATCTAAGCTATAATTTATGAATATTCAGGTGTTTGATGTCTATCAAAAGGTCTTACTAACTCTCACAGATACAATTGATTTTAAATTTGGTTTACTGTTACTTCGGTAGTATTTCCAAGACATGATAACCTCGAGCTGATCACGTACCAAGATTCTGTAGAATTGAGCATCCCGCAGACTATTTGAGCAGATATAGCGTGTTTGGGCTCATGAGAATAGTGTCGATTTATTTTATCATTAATAATTTATTACATATTATTTTGATGAAAATAATTAGATTTAACTTAGCATTGCTCTTTTTTTATGTCTATTGGCATCTCATTAGATGGTGTTAGATAGATGCTTAATGATGTTGGGGGTTACTTAAGTTTTCTAATTTTCTATTATTCTTTAGAATAAATGTTAGTCAAGTCCATGTTTATGTGGGACTGGCGTTGGCACCAGTATAGGTTTAAAAACCTCTACTATAGGTCCCAACTCACATTTTAATTTTTAAGTGCTTCATTTGTGGATATCGGTATGTAGGTACACACGACATCACATAAAAGTGTTACAGTTGCACTACGAGAGCCGCCTCTATCATAACCGTAATCAGGTCGATCTCAAGGTCAAACTGTTCCGCTTGAGGTGCAGTCGACTGTACTTAGTGTTGTGAGTAAGTTCGCTAGTGCTCTTTAAGAAACCGTTATGTTGGAAGCACACGTCTTCTACATATATAGTCAACATACCTCTTTCTCTTGATTCATATAGGGTAGGTAACGCGTGAGTAGTGCCCAAGGTGCTACGAGTGTCTATATGCTAAGGAAACCACTTACCACCGACTTCTCATCCTAATAATGTGGATATTCCAACCATTCGCACAAAGCATTTCGCCAAATCCTTTCTAATCATTAGGTACTTATTGGTACGTTAATATACCTTTTTTATACTCTGTGCGACACTGCGCTGCTAAATACTATTACTGTGTAATTAAACATTGTAACTTAATGATTGAAAAGAGTGACTACACGAGTTTGTTGCCGGAATTTTCTCGGTAGTTCAACTTTTGGAACCGGTGTAAATTCAGACAGACTGACAGACAGACTGACTGACGGACAGGCAGACAGACTGACTGACGGACAGACGGACCGACAGACAGACCGATAGACAGACTGACATAACATTCTTAGCTTACGTAGATCCAGATAAGACAGAGAGACAAACATTATGAAATTTTAGTTAGTTAATATTATTTTTATGTGATAGACTTAAGGGTTTTTTTGTTGACGATTCGAAAGTGCTTCTTGGGGGCCTAATTGAATAAAGATATTTTCATTTTCATTTTCATTAATGCGAACTGCCAAGGAGTGGAACTCTCTGCCTACCAATCTGTTTCCTGAAACCTACAATTTGGACGTATTTAAGGCTAGAGTGAACAGGCACCTTCTAGGTCGTGTCGTCGTAGGCATTCATTATTCATTACTTAATAAATCATTTTTATTTTATTATATTTATTCAAGACACATAATAGAATACAGTCAATACCATACAAAAAGCACTTAAACATACTTATGTGCTAGAGTTAAGAGGAATCTATATAAGAACCATAAGTATTGATAATAATACATAGCTATGACAAATGACTCAAGAAGCGCACAGACATGTTTCTTGAAGATATTTGGATTTGAGGTGTGATTTCGTCAGGTGTGATTGTGGTCAAATATTTGCCCATTAACCGTAATTAAAAAACATAAAAATTAAAAATTTTAAGTAACCCCCGGCCTCATAAATCATCTATTTAACACCAACTAATTAAGACGATTCCTATGAGCCTAAACACGCTATATCTGCTGTACGTTTCTTAAGAATTCAGAATTATTTTTGATGTTATACGATCGCTCAAAGTTTGTATATCATGGGAATGTCACCGAAGTGACAGTACTCCAAATTTCAAATCAATCGTTTCTGTGAAAGTTATAAACCTTTTATTACGTAGATAAAGAGCTGATGGTGATTCGTTTAGGAGCTACGATGCCACAGACAGACACACAGACACACAGACAACACGTCAAACTTATAACACCCATTTTTTTTCGTTATGGTTTAAACGTATCAATAATGATTTGAATAGGTGAATTTAAAAAATCTTCTAGTAATACCTGAGCGCTACTACTTATGAACTAACCACTAATTCCACTAAAGTACTTTATGTTGATACTGATACAGGTTTAGTCATTCCAATAAAATTTATTCTGATAACTTATTAAAACTGGCTTAAAGCGTTCTATTCGCATTAACAGTACGAGTGTTAAATATTCCGACGGTTTGCACAAATTAAAGTGTCACTGTTCATAATTTATTTTGGCGGGAACTCGCGTGACGCGGTCGGCCGCCGACATTTTATTTTTCTTTCACAGCAAAATGGCGGATTAACTAAATTATATATTAAAAGTCTTTCATTTTGGCTCTTTCTGCAAGGAAAGCCATTTTTAATTAAAGCGCTGCTTCTTTTGTGGAAACTGGTAATCTGATTTAGTAGGTCCATCTAATAAGGCATGTAGCCTGAACATTTTGTTGGTTTTAAGTTTTTGTTTCCATTTTATCTGAAAACTGGCTTGGGCTTCGTCTGTGCTTTATTGAGGTTAATGTCTGTCACTTTTGCCTTGTAACGCGGTTGTAACCTTGTAATTTAGACTTAGCATGTGTTTTCTAGAATTAGGGCCATTAACTAAGAATATATAAGACTATAGCTATTAAGAAATCCAGCACTTAGCCACCTATCCCCAAGACTTCTAATTTATGTAATAAGATTGGGACAGAGACAGTGTCAAAAGCCTTTAAAATGTCTAAAAAACACAGAGGATTCTGCTTCTTGTTTAGGTTTGCAACTATTAACCCTATAAGTTCAAGACGTCGTCTCGAAGATCGCGTCTTCGGCGAATCTTAGTACTCTCAGGTTTCTGCCATGTAGGAAGGCATGTGCCCAGTAGTGGGACGTATAAAGGTTTGGATATCTTCAACGGCTCTCTTGCCTCGAAGATGTAACTTGGCCCTAAATAATCTGTATTTCTAGCACGAATACTTTTAAATTTCGAATTGCCAACGTATTGAGTTACGTTAGCTTCTATCTGCCTTTTGTTTGAAATTATAAGCGTGCCTGAACGATACGAATACGATTCGAAATTTTAAAATGTTCGTGCTAGGGGTACCGTTAATCAAATGATAATTATATTAACATATCTACTTAATTCTTCCCTAACTTTTTGCATGTTATGGTAGGGTGCAATCAAGCAAGACTGATGTAAGTTTATCTAAAATTTTATTTAAGAATGTAACTAGTATTGTAACGTCAACTCTGCAGTAAAGCAGTGCTGTTATAGATCGTCTTACTGTCCAATCAACTTATCTTTCATGTCTTTGTTAACTTCATATTCTTCTCGGCCATGTCGGCTGGCCGCGTGGTCGTGTGCGAGGCATAACCTATCTAGGTCATCACCGTTCAATTACGGACGAAGCGCGGCTATCGGCGACGCGGCGACGCGACGCGTCTTGTCGCGGGCAGATCCAATCAGCAACACTATACTATAGATGGATTGGACACGGACCAACGTTTGATGGGAGGTGGCAATTTATTTCATTCAATAAAGCATAAATTACAGTGGTAGTAAAAATCGGCTGCAATCCCGGCGGTATCATTATTTACGTGTTTTATTCTCGTTTGCATAAGTATATTAAATAAAAATGTAATTTGTACATCCAAAATCTCTTGAAGTCTGTTTACACCAAGTTTTTCAAACGTGAGTATCACGAATTTGAAAATAAAAATACTATCGTTTTTGGAGCCGATTTTAACTACTTACCACCGTATCGTATCAATACGATGACGATATAGAACAAACGATAGTTGCATTTAAGTTTTCGAATGGCTATCGAATCTTTGGCAGAAAAATGAAAATGCTTTTTTTTTATACAAAGCACGAAAAATAACTCAGTACCACCTGATCTGAAGCGGTAAGAAGAGTCCATATGCGAAGACAGCTAGTGCAGCTCGAAACACACTGTTCTAGCCGCCACTACCTTGTCGGCCAATAGCATGCCCTTCCACGCGTCTTTTGAAGGAATTCATGTTATAGGGAGAAAGGGACCCATGTGATGGAAAAAAATCTTATCTAATCTAAGTTTATTTATTTATTTAGATTTGGAGAAGTACTTTGTGCGTGATGTTGAGATGGAGACAGTAAATTGATGACTTCGAAGACTGGCCCACGTGCTTCTGAGTAGAAAGGGAGAAGGTGGGATGCTTTCTTTGTAATGACATATTTACCATACAAATGCTATCGACACGCTAGATGACGAGTCGAAAAATAGGTCCAGAACCGCCCGCCAGGTGCGCTGCTCAATTTCACACGAAAACTGACCCAACAACAAAAAAAAGTGCCGAATATTCGTGCTAGGGGTGTTACCGCATCCACCGAAGCAGAGGCCTGCATCCAGGTGCAGGTTCTTATTTCCTAGCAATAGGACGGCAGTTGTTATGATTGTGCTTCGCCGGCCATTACACGCGCCGCTGACCGTCCCCCACCCCCCGGCCCTCGCCGCTGTCTGCCATGGTTGTCAAGGGAGACAATCTTGATAAAAGTTTTCAGATATAACTTTTAGCTGTTAACAGTGCACGTGGTTAACCCTTGATTACTCGCGCAAAATGATTTTTCCTTTAAACGACACGAGTCGCGAGTGGAGTGCCTTCCATGCCCAGTAATTACACTGGCTACCTTTTCCTTCAATGCACATGCAGCGAACTGTTTTAGCGGCGAAATAAGAATGGATAAAATTGAAATACACTGATATATTTTACTAGCTTTTGCCTATGCCCTAACTATCCAAAATTATCAACGGCGTTCATTGAGGGGATTCCCCAAGAACCATGTTGTAAGCTGCAAGGTTCTCATGATGTGCCAGCCCTGAGTTACTGGTTGCGGCGTCCCGGGGGTGTTTTCATTTAGTGGGCCGCAGTCAAGTATTGTTGGACATCGTTCAGAAGTTATCGAGTAAAATTGAGCCATGCCGGTTTATTGTACCGGCTTCAGTTGTACAAGAAGACTACATGTTATAAATATGGAACGATACGAGTAAGATAGGATAAGCTTTATTGTCATTTCTGTGTCATGATGTCAGGATATACAATATTTTAAGAACCTGCTAGACAGTATAAAATTAATTTGCTTAGCGCTTTTATCAGCTATATCAAAGAATGAAAGAAAAAATATTTCATTTAAATAGACCACAAAGAAGCACTTTTAAATCACGCAGAGTGCTCTGAAGAGCTTTTCGAACCTATCCCATTTTCCTCCTTCCTACTCAGGAGCACGCGTGCCGGTCTTTGGATTCATCAATTCACTGTCTCCACCTCAACATCACGCACAAAGAAATTGAGTGCCTCGTTTCTTTGTCGTACTTCCAGAACTTGGAATACTTTGCCGGCACATGTGTTCCCTCCTTCCTATAACATGGGTTCCTTCAAGAGAGGCGTGAAAAAGCATCTTTTGGGCCGGCAAGGAGGCGGCTAGAGCAGTGTCTAAACTGCACTAGCTGTCTTCGAATATGGACTCTTCTTACAGCTTCACATCAGATGGTGTTGGGTCAATTGCCGCGCTTTGTATAAAAAAATAATTAACTAATTACTACTGTAATACCGCACATTGAATATAAAATGAATGTCTACCTTAAATATAAGAAGATTTATTTAAAATGTTAGGATAAAAACCGCATTGGAAACAAACGTCAATTTGATATTTAAAGACCTATTATGCTATGCTATGAAGTAATATATCCATCCGATCTTGCTTTCATCAGCTTACAACCCCCGAAGTCTTCAATCGTAAGAAGGTATTTCTATCACCGTCATCACTATATTCATACATTCTTCAAAGTATTGAAACTTTTTAGCAATAACTCGATAAGTTGCCGAAGCACTTAGTCCCGGAGCGTACGTCTCAGGAGCACGGAAGTCTTCTCCCCGTAATAATTTCAGAAAATTCCGTCTTTATGGCTACCCCGTTTTATGTCTTTGCGACTTGGCGATATTCTGATGAGTCTCTGGATCGTTATTTTTATAGAGTATAACTTTATTTAGGGCATAATTCCCCTGACGATGATGCAGATATTTGGAAGTGTTTCTAGAAGCAATGAAATTAGACAAGATGTTGCTTTAGTAACGCACATTAAAATAATAATAATAATAATAATATTTATACACTCACACCTATTATCTAGCCCAAAGTAAGCATCATTAAGAGCTTGTGTTATGTATACTAGATAACGGAGAAATAATGATAATAATATGTATATAAATATTAGAAATATACTAAATAAACATATAAACATCCATGACTCGTAAACAAATGTTCGTACTCATCATACAAACATTTGTTCCTACCGGGATTCGAACCCGGGACCTCTTGACCGAGTAGCCTGGGGTACAGACCACTCGGCCAGCCGGTCGTCAAAATAATTTAATGAAACAACTTTGTAATGATAAGCGACTGTATTTTAATTTCTGAATTTTTTGAATAAAACGTCAGCTTGTTTGTCTTGTTATCATTGCCGAAATTCCTGAAGAGCAGGGCTTACAACCAATGCGTCCTAGTTTACTAAGACGTTAGGTCAGCGAGTTATGGAGACAATGGCGATGCCAATACTCGGAGGTTTATTAAAGGATAAAATTGGAGAAAAGTCAAAAGCAACATTTCATCATCATCATCACCAACCTATAAATATACGTTTCACTGCTGCGCACAAGCTGACGGCCCACCTGGTGGTAAGCGGTGACCGCCGCCTATAGACACCTGCAATAACAAGGAAAAAATCACTTGGTATGGCAGATGCGTTGTCATCCTGAGGCCTAAGATGAAATCCCTTCCATGCCCAGTAATTACACTGGCTACCTTTCCCTTCAATCCAGGTGCCAGGTGAAACACAGTGAACTGTTACACGGCTGAAATAAGAAAGGCGGTGGTACCTACCCAGGCGACCCTACATACGGGCCTACCACCTAGTAAAAAGGTGAAAGTAAAAAGTTGATGTATTTTTTTTTCTGAAAAAATTAATACAGCAATATTTCTTTCAAAGTATCTTAAAAATTTAATAAGATGTACGGACGACAGCACATAAACAAATTGCATTACGAAAGTCTCTATTTGAATAGGGTAAAGTCTCAAGGTCAATCTGTTACGCTTGATGTGCTGTCGGCGGTACTTTCTAATTTTAATACTAATAAAACATTAATAATTTCTGAAGCTTCAAAAGTTATTTTCTGTTTGATACCTTTTGTGAAAGGGAGTTGCCACTTTGATCATTTATTTCTAATTTAATATTATTTTGTTTGTTCACGTCTAATATAGATCATATTAAAATTAATTACCTTTGTAAGCTAAATTAATACAAGTAATATTTTAATGTGATTTGCTCAGTTGCTTGGATAAGGTTAAACATAAAGATGTTGTCCTGGTTACCTGCAAGAACGGTTGCCGCCACACTGACGAAATTGAAAATCGGCATTAATTAAAAGAAATTAGACAGCAACCATTATGATTGCGATATTTTTAGGCTATTATTTAAATTCAAATTCATTTAATCATTATCATAGGTATACAAGCTGTGATTGTTGAGTAAGAGATCTCTCGCATACGATATATTAGGTACTATATATTTTTAAAAATGCAAATTAAAAGTGCATCTTAAAAATTTAAATGTCAATTAAATGAATTAAATGTCAAGCAAAACATTCACAATGTTAGGTCAAGTAATATCAAATTAAAAAAATGTTTAGATTTTATTTACCAAAATCAGATCGCAGAGACACGCAATTAACAAAAAGAGATGATAAAAAAGTTTTGTCACAATATTCCGCTGACCAAGTTTATGCTAGGCCTATGCCCAGCAGTGGGCGTCTCTCGACTGATATGATGATGATGATCAAGAATACACATCGATACTTAGTGATAGATAGATAGATAGAAAATCTTCATTTTGCACATTCACATAAATATCACAGTAATAAAACAAACACAATATGCCAAAAAAGGCGGTCTTATCGCTAGAAGCGATCAGAAACTCTAGCACGAGCACTTTTAAATTTCGAATTGCCATCGTATCGAGTACCTACGTTAGCTTTTGTCTGGCTTTTCTTTGAAATTTTAAGCGTGCGTGAACGATACGAATACGTTTCGATTTTTTTTTTATAAAACTAGACGACAAACAAGCTGACGGCCCACCTGATGGTAAGCAATTACCACCGCCTATAGACACCTGCAATAACAAGGAAAAATCACTTGATATTGCAGGTGCGTTGGCATCCTGGCGCCTAAGATGAAATGCCGTCCATGCCCAGTAATTACACTGGCTACCTTTCCCTTCAATCTGAAACACAGCGAACTGTTTCACGGCTGAAATAAGAAAGGCGGTGGTACCTACCCAGACGACCCTACATACGGGCCTACCACCTAGTGAATTTGAACCGTGTGAATTTTAAAATGTTTGTGCTAGGGGTACTGAAGCGACGCGATTGTGAGCTCCACTTATATGTAAATGTAAATCGGATCGTTCCTACTTATGTACGGTTAATTAGAGGCGACGTACACGCTATTCGATTACCTATCTAGAACTCACTATCGAGTAATCGACTTAGAGAAGAGTAGGTACACTACGACGGCAGATCAAGAGTAACTGTTTGACCTTGAGACCGGTTTTACTGCGTTCGTAATAGAGGCGGCTTTCGTAGTCCAACTGTTATACTTGATGTGCTGTAGTGTGTACATGCGACGGCAGATTTTTACATAAAGCTCAAAATTTCCACTCTAGGCACAGTTAGTTCTATCTAATACTAACTTTTTTTTTTTTATACAACTAGATGACAAACAAGCTGACGGCCCACCTGGTGGTAAGCGGTTACCGCCGCCTATAGACACCTGCAATAACAAGGAAAAGCACTTGATATTGCAGGTGCGTTGTCATCCTGAGGCCTAAGATGAAATGCCGTCCATGCCCAGTAATTACACTGGCTACCTTTCCCTTCAATCCGAAACACAGCGAACTGTTTCACGGCTGAAATAAGAAAGGCGGTGGTACCTACCCAGGCGACCCTACATATGGGTCTACCACCTAGTAACTGTGCCTAGAGTGGAAATTTTGAGCTATATGGAAATATCTGAGCTGTCAGAACACCTTAAGTGTGTGTTTGTGTGTATGTATGTAGGCATCATCGTCACCAGCCTATATACGTTCCACTGCGGGGCATTGCTTCCCAAAGAAAACACCTGAGCATATTTACTAGGTGGTAGGCCTTTCTTATTTCAGCCGTGAAATAGTTCGCCGTGTTTCGGATTGAAGGGAAACGTAGCCAGTCTAATCACTGGGCATAGATGGCTTTTCATCTTAGGCCTCAGGATAACAACGCACCTGCAATATCAAGTGACGTGTCCTCGTTATGCAGGTGTCTATAGGCGGCGGTAACCGCTTATCATCAGGTGGGCCGTCAGCTTGTTTGTCATCATATACAAAACATGAGGAACTCAAGCCATAACACCACCATGCTGGCCCAATACGGGTAGGTGGGTTAGGGCAATAACAATCTTCTTTTATGAGGACAAAAGGCTTTGGTCTGCATCGTGGGGTGATGAGCGGTGCAGGGCTATCTGGGGGTGAGGCTCTTCGACCAAAGATGATAGAGGCTGAAACTACCCACTAGAACAACCCCCGTGATCCTAGCTCTGCTCTGCCATGCGAGTGTCCGTTGTGTGGGCCCAACTGGTGGACAGGGAGCGAATTCTGTCAAGCAATCATCACTACCCTATATACGTCCTACTGCTGGGCACATGCCTTCCTACATGGGAGAAACACATGAGGAGTTTGGGTCGTAACACCACCACTCTGGCCCAATGCGGGTTGGTGGGTAAAAGCGGTTGTAGTAACAAACAAGACCAACCACGGAGAAGCCCGAGATTGCAAATCTTGGTTGACCCATCCCGAAATCGGCCATGGCGAAAGTTGCTTTGTTTTCGTAATTGAAACCAGAACGCTCAAACTAGTACCTGCGCTACAGATTTCCTCACGCTGCCAAGCAATAAATCCTCCTTTTTGTAGGAACACTTTTTTTCTGCTACACCTCGGTAAAACTAAATAAAATACTCGATCCAATGACATATTTTTACCTTTTAAATTCAGACTTTATATTCAAAGGTTCTAAATAACATTTCAAACGTTTCATAAATCATTCGAACGCGATTGAAAAAGTGAATAAACTTGATAGTTGCAACTTTATTCACTTTTTCATTCGTGTAACCCATGCTGTAAACGAGATATTTTATTCGCTACTGTAATTAGTCGATACACGATAATCGAATGTAGCCGCGGCGTATCGGAGCTCCACTAATAAGGCATCATGTAGCGAATCACTGGAAGTTAATTACGTCCAATCAAACGGGACACGGGGCTAATTGAATGAAAACAAATTATGACCCCCCGCCCCTCTGCTCAGCCGCTCCCTCTTTGATGTGTTTGTTTTTGCGTAAAAAATTGTTAGAGCCTGACTGGAAATACGAATGTAGCGGCTACATTATAGCGCTACATACATATGTATACATATACAGTATGAGTAACCGAGAAAGGTTGATCAGTGAAAAGTACAATGTAAACACGGAGCCGAGACACGGCACAGTAGAGTCACAATACATTATGAGAATGCCTGCATCACGCTTACAAAGTTTACGAGACACATTGATATATATAACACCAAGTTCCAACGCCCAATATAAAAGTTATCATTCATTCGAAATGGTTCTTATTCTGAACTCCTGTATGAGTATACCGAAATTTATGTGCAGTACAAGGGTATTGAAAATGGCTCTCATTATCAAAGCAAAAGGACAATAGTAATAAGCGACTAATAGTAGATTGACGCTTCGAAAGTTCGAATAGGGTCTTTATAAATTTTACTGATACTATGCTGTCCGCAGTACCTGTTCTCAATCTTCATCTTCGCCAATCTTCAACCCCAACATAATATGTTATAAACACGCATACTGAATACTAGGACGAAACACCCCTTTCCCGAAGTTTGTCACAGTCACGAAACGTACCCGCATATTGAAATTATATCCATTTCCAAGTTCAGTCCTGGGTCCCAACCTGCCACTATACTTTCTCTTACACTTCACGAGTTCTATTTTTGCGTATTTGTGTGTTAGTCACGTAATCGTTCTCAAAATAAAAGGGAAGGACACTTTATAAAGTAGACGCCTCACCGGTGACAGGGTCGGATTAAGGGTGAACGAGATCCGTTTAAAATGTCACATTTTGGTCGCGGCTTTTATGAAACCACTTTGGCTGTAAGGAAAAACGAACCACCAGACGTATATTAGTTTAGGAAAGATCACTAAAAATGTTTTTGAGTATTCTTAGTTTAAGTATTCCTACTTCAAGAAGTATTTCATCATCATCGTCACCAGCCTATAATACGGCCCACTGCCAGGGCACATGCCTTCTAACAAGGGTGGAACACATTAGGAGTTTAGGGCATAACACCACCACGCTGGCAGAATGCGGGTTGCTTGGTAAAGGCGATTGCAATAACAACCGGAACCAGCGGCTTGATTTGTCTTCCGAAGTACGGAGGAGACCCATCTCGTGATTGACCATGGCGAAAGTTGCTTTGTTTTGGCAACCACAACCAGAGCTCTCTAACCATTACGCCACGGAGCTCCTCCAGTCCAAATTTCGCATACATATGCGAAATTTTTGCTTTCCTATGACTAGACTGGAGGAGACGTTTATGTAGACAACCTAATTATTCCAGTTGTTTTGATTGAAAAACCAAACAACCCAATCGATTTTCAATATATTTTTATGGGACCAAATGGCAACTATTGCGCATTGAACAAATCAAGAATCACGTAAATCGGATCAGAAATCTCGGCGTCATTGGTATACATACATAGAAAAAAATATACCGACTGAATTGAGAACCTCCTCGTTTTTGAAGACAGTTTGTTTTGTATTAGGATAACCGATGATAAAAGGCCATTTATGATTGGTTTTTATATGATTTAATATTGTTGCAGTCAACTAACTAATGTGATGTTGTTCATGTCACAGATACAAAATTATCTTCAATCAACACAGATAACGTAATATGGAACATCCCCCACTTTTAAGTTGGTACACACATTATTTAATATATTAAAAAATCCTTAAAATGAGATGGAGTTTTGATGATACGACCCCTCCTAGTGATACCCTTAACACTGTTATCTAAATCTATATTGTGTCTCACAACGTTCTCGGTAACTGTATCGTTGTCGGTCGTGTCTTCTGTCAAATGTCCACCTTTGCAAAATACATTATCATAGTTATTTTTGACAATAAATTTGCTATTACTATGGTTAACATGTTTTTCATTTCTTCTTATAATACTCCCATCTTCCTTTTTAATATTGTATGACCTAGGTCCTGCATACCCTACAATTTTCCCTGGAACCCATAATTTCTCTGGTCTACTTTGATATCTTATAGTATCACCCACAGACAATGTTTTTCTAGATTTAGCAGTTTTATCGTACCAACTCTGACTTTTAACATTATTTTGCAGAAATTTCTGTTTAATATTATTTATAATGTGTGGTTTTAATATTTTTTGTGTACATGGCAATTCTGTTCTTAGCATTCTTGACATAAGAAGCTCTGCAGGACTATATTCAGTACCTGACACTGGAGAAGTTCTATAGTGAAGCATAGCCATATTAAAATCAGTCTTGCTCTCTACACATTTTTTCATTATCATTTTCACTATGCCTACTGCCTTTTCACTGAGCCCATTTGACTGAGGATAGCGAGGGCTAGATGTTATTAATTTAATATCAAATGAGTCTGTAAACTTTCTAAATGAAAAGCTATTAAACGGCGTATTGTCACACATTATTAATTTAGGTATGCCATGTACAGAAAAAATGTTTTTTAATTTTTTAATTATACAATCAGCTGATTTATTTTTTATCAATTTTACATCAATCCATTTTGAGTAGTAGTCTACAACTACTAAGTAATCCTTGCCTTGAAAATAACAAATATCCATACCTATCTTATGAAATGGCAAAGACGGAATATCATGAGACATTAGAGTTTGTTTTGTATTGGACGTCTTAAATTTTTCACAAACATTGCAATTTATAATGTACTTTTCTATGTCTTTAGACATACCGGGCCAATACATAGTTTTTCTGGCCTTTATTTTTGTTTTTACTATACCAGAATGACACTTATTATGTAAAATTTGTAACATTTCTAACCTTAAGTTCTTAGGAATAACAATTCTATCTTGATAATATAATATACTATCTTTAAAATGTAAATCAAACCTTAACTTAAAATATTGTTTTAAATCTGTGTTATTTAGGTTCTTATCTGTCTTAGGCCATTTTGTGTTATACCACAACTGAAATTCTACCATGTCCTTATCATTTTTTGACTCTACTTGTAAGTTTTTAATTCTCTTCTCTGATAAAGGTAGATCATGTTCTATACAGTGTACTAATTCTTTCATTGTTGGCTCTACTTTAGCATTATTAGTAATAAAATTTCTTGATAAATAATCAGCTATATACATCTTGCTACCAGGTACATATTGAATTTCAATATTATACTTCAAAAGTCTAAGTACCATGCGCTGTAATCTAGCACTAATTTTATTAACATCTTTATTGATAATATTCACAAGTGGCTTGTGGTCGGTTTCTATAAGATAGATAGATAGATAGATAGATTACTTTATTTCAAACATACATACACACACAAAAAATAAGAAACAAGAAAAAAAAACAATATTATTTAACAAAAATCTTAAACATAAAACATAAACTAGATTAGATTGTATAAAACAATTAGGTATAAGTGTGTGCTGCAGTTTGAAAAAGGATATAGCTCAGTGCAAGAGCCCAGCACGGACAACACTGATTTTCAGCCATAACCTACATTTTCTTTTCTTCGCCAAGTAACTACGGTGCAAATCAGTATCCAGGTATCAGGAGAACGCTCCTATCCAGTGTATATAAATAATAATTATTACAGTTGCAAAAAAAATAAATTATGATGTGTATGTTTAAATAAGAAAATAATAATAAAAAAATCCCTAATCAAACAGTATTGCTGCTAGTAGAAACCGCTACCAAAGAAATTTATGTGAACACCTAACTTTTGTTTTTCAAGGAGGATACGTTTAAAATTATCTTTGAAAGTACCTTTATTAGACAATAGTTTCAGTGGTGGCGGAATATTATTCCAACATTTTGTAGCTTGATAGCGGAAACTACCAGCAAAGGCTACTGTCTTATGTTGCTGTGTTGTCAGCAAAGAACGTGTTGACCTGCAGCTATAGCTTTCATGAAATTGCGAAAACATGAACTTTTTGAAGAGGTATTCCGGCTTCTTGTGTTTCATTAGGTCGAATACCATAGTAGCAAAATGTAAATACCTTCTTGCAGCCATTCTCAACATACAGGAATTATTTAGGTACGGTGTTACATGACTACGTGGAGGAATATCAAAACAAAAACGACAACAGGCTGCCTGCACTCGCTGCACCAATCTCTGAGTCCTAGATAATAAACGAGGCCCATAGACAAGATCACCATAATTGAGTTTGGAAAGAACTAAAGATTCGCAAACAATGATCCTAACTCGCTCATCAAGCAAATCTCGAATTTTGTATAGTAACTTAAGTCGATAAAAGCAGGATTTGACTAAGTTGGATATATGTGTCTCGAAACGAAGCTCGGAATCGAGTACGATTCCCAAGTTTCTTGACTCTTTCACACGCTCTATAGGGTTATTATCAATTTTAACTGTCAGGTTTATGCTATTTATTTTAGACATTTGATTCTTTGAACCTAAGATCATGTACTTGGACTTTAAAGGATTAAGTACCAATGCATTTCTACTAGCCCAATTAGTAACACTTTCCAAATCTGTATTTAAATTAGATACCACATTCTGAAACTTGTCGGGGGGTCCAGAAAGATACAATTGCACATCATCAGCATAAAGATGGTAGCTACAATACTTCAGTGTAGCAATTATATCAGCGCTATATATTATAAAGAGCAATGGCCCAAGAATTGAGCCTTGTGGGACACCACGAGTCACTGACCGAGAATCAGACAGAAGAATCTTGCCATCTGATCCCGTCAGCTTTACAATCTGAGAACGACATCTAAGATAACTATCAAACCATGCCACTGACCCACACGACAGACCATAATACTTTAACTTTGAAAGAAGAAGAGGGACATAAATACAATCGAAAGCTCTGGAAAAATCTAAAAGTGCCAGGCACGTGCCGTTGCCAACATCCTCTTCCGCAAGAATATTGTCCACAACATCCAGTAAAGCCGAAACAGTACCCATGCCCTTACGGAAACCAGATTGATTCAGAGGTAAAATGTTACTACTTTCTATAAAGCGACTTAATTGCAAATATATTGCTCTTTCCATAACCTTTGACAAAAATGGCAAAATACTTATTGGCCTGAGATCTTTTAGCATAGTAGGGTTATCGTTTTTAGGTAAAGGAGTAACTAAAGCAGCCTTCCACAAGTCAGGGACAATACCAGTTCTGATGGACTTATTAATGATATTGGTAATGACAGACAAAGTCCGAGGAAGGGTTAAAAGAATCATATCTCTACTAATGCCGTCAGCACCAATCGAATTACTTCTTACAGATATAATATATTTAGAGATATCACTCTCAGTTACAGGTGCGAATTGCAGAGATGCTTCGTTAAAAGAATGGAACTCAAAGAAAGTCATCTCAGATATGGAAACATTTTTGGTATAGGGTAGATTCAAGAAATGATTATTTATGTAGCTTGGGTCATTAAAATGCTCTTGACTCAGTTCATTGTCGTTTTTATTGATCAAAATTTTATTCTTTATTTCACACCAAAACTTTTTAGGATCCTTACGCAACTTATCTACATGAAAATTATAGTAAGCTCGCTTTTCACTATGAATACTATTTTCAACAAACTTCTTCAATTCCTTATAATTTCTTTTCTTTTGTTCCCTTCTCTCAAAGTTTCTCTCCTTTCGATAAGCCGTGTGTGCTTTGTTACGCATGTCAATCATAATCCTTATTGTGTCCGTTATCCATGGAAGAGAACAACTTTTTACCCTCGTAGATTTCACTGGTGCATGTCTGTCGTAAAGAGATATTAATAAAGAATTAAAAACATCAACCATGCCATCCACTGACTCCATTTCATTTACTGACTCCCACGCTACGTCATTTAAATCGTTATTAAAATTAATCATATTTATATTTTTAACGGTCTGTAGGTAAAAGTCTTGGGAGGTGGTTTACAAAATTTTACAGGTATGCCCAGATTAATCATAGCATGCCCCAGTGAACCGGTTATATTAGTGACAGTGACGTTATGGACACGAGAGTTAGTGCAAACCAAGTCTATTAGAGTTTCAGCACCCAAAGAGAAGTGTGTCGGCTGAGAAACAATTTGATCAAGTCCTAAATGATTTAAAAACTGACCAAGCTTGATAGTATTGCTATTATTTTCGAGCATATTAATATTGAAATCCCCCAGCAAAACCACATAATCATAGTCCATACTTGTGATTGATGCAGTCAATGAATCAATGAAATTATCAATATTAATCCAATTAGGTCGATAAGCCGTTCCTATAATACACTTTGTACCATTCAAGGTCAAAGATAACCACATTTGTTCGATTGAAGCATCAGGACATTTAACACTACGAACTCTAATACCATCCTTTATGTAGAAAGCCACTCCACCCCCTCTTCCTCGGCGCATAGATTTTGGTCGAGGAGTATTACGAAACCGATATCCAGGCACGATTGGCGCACGTGCCTCCTCACCCTTACGAATCCATGACTCATTGATTGCAACCAGGTCCGCACCAAAGCGACCCATAGCCACTAAAAAATCATCATGGCCAGTACCCAAAGACCCCGCGTTATATAGACCTAACTTTAAAATTTGTCTTCTAGGTATAACTAGTTTTAACAAAATCGTTAAATCTATCTTGACATAAAAATTCTAAGGTAGTGAAACAGCGAGAAAAATAGAAACCGGCCAGGGAGACAGTCACACAAGAAGAATCATGTCCCGAAATCAACAAGTAACCAACAGCAGTTTGTAGGTATATAACAATAGATAGCAACAAGTCAACACTTACATTAACTTTGCGTAGGCATAAGAATGTGCTTAATATAACAAAACAAAACAAAAATAAAGGATCTAAAAATGTATATTTCATATAAATTATTATTATGTATTTCATATTATGTATAGTGTGTGACAGTATTAAGTAATCAAGATAATTTCGTTGTGGGCATTTGCATCCTACGCAAGACAGAGACAACATTAAAGATCTCACTGCAGCACACACTCGCAACAAATAAACGGCAAAACCACCAGAATTATTTAAACTAGATAAACACATACACATTGAATAAAAGAAATATATTATAAAATTATTTAAAATTTTATGTACGGTTTCAAATATAAAAGATATGCTTCTGTACTCACTTAAATTACAATATTTCTTTATATAAAAAGAACGCACTGGCAATAAAAAAATAGCAGAACCACCAGCATTATTTAAAATAGATAAACACATACACATGGAATAAAAGAAATAGATTATAAAATTATTTAAAATTTTCTGTACGGTTTTAAACATAAAAAATATGGTTCTATACTCACTTACATCACAACATTTTGTTACATAATAACAACTACAATATAAACACCAGTACGTAGTGCAAAAACAGTATATATAATTAATGTAATAGCCCATTGCATTAAAAAAAAGATCAAATTGCATGCATGCCAAAAACTCGATTAAGGTCCGACTCTGTACGAATGCGGTGTCGGAGACTATCAACACCATGGCTTTTTTTCACATATATCCTGCCGTCTCTGGTCCACGCATAGCGCCAATTATGACGAGTCTTTAATTCTCTCGTTTTATGAAATAAGTTACGATTGATGCGAGTCAGCCTTTCATTAATATAGAAACGACGAGGTGGACCAGGTAAGCCAGTGTCTTCTGTAGTGACATTCCGTCGTACACGTGCCGCCTGCAGCAGCTGGTCACGCACGGAGCGACGAGTCAGCCTCACCACCAGTACACGGGAACGCGACGCAGACTCATTCTCCGCAGGTTCCATGACGCGGCCCACTCGCACAGCACTAACAACATCACAGTCATCGAGTCCAACTCCTATTTTTCTTGCCAATATTGTTACAGTTGACATAATGTTTTCACTCTTGGGCTCAGGTACTCCAGCGATCTCAATTTCATTCAAGAGGAGCTCCTGATCTCTCTCATTGATTTCAACTTTTAGCTGAGCCACAGAGTCGGCAAGGGAGCTCTCATCAGGCTGCTGACCTATATGTTTCTCGATTATTTCTACACGGTTAGACAAAATCTCTATACGGTTATCACAGTCGTCTAGTCGTGAACCAAGGTCATTCACCGCCACCCGAAGTGAACTCATGCACTGGGACATGGATTGCATCTCTTGTCTAAGCAATCGCATCTCCTCAACCAAAGCCCTCATATCCATTGATGTTAGGTCACTGACATTCACATGAGATTCTTCATCACCAGTCAACACCGACACGTCCATATCGGTCACATCCGTAGGCAAAATAGTGTTCACCTCCGCTGCTTGTGGCAGTCCACGGCGCACAGTAATGTTTACATCTCCGCCACGTACTGGCGTATTTTCATTAGGTAATTTTGGCCGCTGGCTTAAGCAAAGCACGCATTTCCAATTCCGCTTATGCTCCAGCGTCATGGTATTACGAAAACGCACTTCGGGGACGTTTGCACAAACCAAGTCATACTTTTTGAAACATAAACTGCAGGACAATAACTTCCTATCATTGATCACATTGTCACAGCCGGCACACTTCACTGCAGACATTCTTAAATTGTATCGTAAAAATCGGCTAACACTAATAATGACTTAGCATCAAAATGTCAGGCGTCAACACAGTATTTACCTACACTTCTTGCGTAAAATACGATCAGAATTTCTTGAATTCACTTTAAAGATGGATTGTTTATACTTTTGAAACTATATGCATATGTTTTCATTAGTAGGCAATAACTTTATACATATGAAATTATTAAAATTAACTCGGAGCTAACATAACACATTCACTCGCAAACTACCCGACGAAGAAAAAAAAAAGTACTTGGCGACCATATACAAACTGATGGTATTTTTCTAACGATGCACAGATTGCAAATAACTCTTTTTCAATAGGAGCCCATCTTATTTGACATTCAGTATAGCATCTAGAATAAAATGAGATAGGTTTCCCATTTTGCAACAAACATGCTCCCATTCCTAAGTTAGAACTATCTGTTTGCAAAGTAACACTACCATTTTTACTTAAAATTGACAATGTTCTAGTTCCTCAAATGCATTAGTATGCTCATGTTGCCATTTCCATAATACATCTTTTTTGAGAAGTTGCCTCAAGGGCTCAGTAGATTTTGTATAATTACAAATAAATTTGCTTAGGTAATTACACATTCCTAAAAATTTTTGCAATTGTTTTACATTTTTCGGTATATTTAGATGTAAAATTGCTTCCACATGTGACGGATCTATTTTAATTCCCTTTTCAGAGATTATTAAACCAACATATTTGACATGATCTAGTTTATATTGTAATTTTTTCATATTAAATTTTACATTGTATTCTCTTGCTCTATTAATAAATTTCTTTAAAAGTAAATCATGTTCTTTTTCATTGTTAGAGGCCAAAATTATGTCATCATAATAAATATATACACCTTGTATGTCACTAAAAATATTATTGTTAATTTTTTGAAAAACTTCAGGAGCTGAAGATATACCAAAGGGCATTCTTTTGAATCTATACCTACCATATGGTGTGCCAAAAGTACAAACATTTTCCTTATCATCTAATACTAACTGGAAAAATCCATCTTTCATATCAAATACACTAAAAACTTTTTTACCTGATAAATTACTATATATTTCTTCTGGTGATGGTATTAAATATCTCTCTCTAATTATGTTTTTATTAAGTTCTTTAGGATCTAAACACAATCTTAGACTCTTATCTGGTTTTTCCACAATTACTAAATTGTTACACCATTTTGTAGGTCTGTTTACTTTTTCTATAATTTGTCTTTTCTCATAGCTATCCAAAGTAGCTTTTAACTTATCTGTAATAGCTTGAGGCACTCTCCTTATAGGCTTAATTACTGGCTCAGCACTATCATGTAATATAATTTTATATGTACCAATATTTCCCAACCCAGAAAATATATCTATATTGTTGTTAATAAACTGTTGTTTCTCAGACAATATACTATCAACCCTTTTAACCAAATTTAACTTTATACAGTCATTTAGTCCTAAAACTGGTTGCACAGGTAAGTCTATTACATTGAATTTTAACACTACACACTTGTTTTTAACTTTACAATTTAATTCTATGCTGCCTTTAGTGTCAATTTTATCTCCATTATAAACAATTAGTGTAGTTTTAGTATTCTGTAATGTTAAATTATGATTAAAATTCATTTTGTTAAATATGTGTAAGGGTAATGTGTTACACTCTGCTCCTGTATCAAGCTTGAACATTATATCTAGCCCTAATATATTTAATTTTTCTTTCCACTGTGATACTGATAACTCATTTATTTTATATCTAATACTGTCCATGCACAATGATGAGTCACTAAATTTACAGTCCAATTCTTCCACAACTCCATATATCTTCCTTTTGTTTATATTGCCTTTTCTACATTTGGCTGCATAATGATTATAATTTCCACACGCACTACATTTTTTCCCATAGGCCGGACACTTTCTCACTGCATGATTATTTCCGCACCTATCACAATTATTTATGAAGCTGATCACTCCACTTGTATATTTACTCTCTTGTCTCCGCGCCTCTCTAAACTTCCTTGCCTGAGTATTATTTTCTTGTTGACAATCTTTATTTATTCCAACATTATTCACTTCCTTGTTTTCTATTTGTTCTTTATTTTTCAAACTGTTTATTTATTTATTTATTATCCTTCACAAACAATATAATAGGAAGATCTTATAATGAGAAATATCCTTAAATTGTGAAGGACTGGTGCCTGAAATGGGTTTGTGCAAACCTGTTCCACAGGTCACCAGGCCGCTCCCGCAGAAAGGATAAAACTGGCTTATTACTTACAGTGCTTAGTAATAGTAAGTTGAAGCAATGATAAAAAATACAATTAATGTAGCAACTAGAATTAACAAACTAACTTACCGAGTTATAGAGAGAGAGAAAAAAAAAACTAAGATAAATAATTTTTTCATGAGTGAAGTGTAAGTAATGTGCGAGTGTGAAGTGTTGATGGATGTGAGTGAGCGTAAGTGAGCGTGAAAGCTTGAGTATGATATGAAGAGTGTGTGTGTAAGCGTGTATGTGAGTGGTATGTGTGTATGGGTGTAAGCATATTTAACGTTACGAAGGTGGAGGAGTGATCGAGGAGAGATGGGAGTATTTAGCAAGCATAGGAGTAGTGAGATATGATAAGTTATGTAAATAAATGAATGCAATATTATAACTACCTATATGGTTAAGAGAGAGGAGAGAGGAAACTTTCTGTTGTTACATAGTCCATGGTCTTAAGGAATTTGTTTACCGACTGCTTGCAGCTAAACTTTGGAAGTGGGTAAATATTGAGGGAGCTATTTATTTTATTATAAAGGTTACTTCCAAGAAAGCAATAAAAGTGATGCGAGAAGGTGGTTTTTAGTGAGGGGGTGGCGCAACTAGTTGCAATGCGACGTTTACCTTTAGTTTTTTCCGGATCATAATACATTTCTGAGTGCTTCTTCATAATGATTTTCAAAACAAAGGTTTGTCTAACCGAGAGTATGTCCCATTCTTTATAAAGCTCAGTAGTAGGGTAGCGATATGGTAGACCCCTTGAAACTTTGAGAAGAAGGCGCTGGGCCCGTTCTAAACTTAGCATATTAGTCTTGTTGTAAAATTTTACCCTCTGTTAGTTGTAAGTGACAGAGGCTATTTATGTAAGCCAAAAATAGGGTAGGCCCAAGTATGCTGCCCTGCGGCACGCCATACGTGACCTCAGCCTCTTCACTCACCCACAGGTCTATTTTGGTTCTTTGAGCTCTATTCGCTAAATAATCTTCGAAGAACTTCAAAGGAAGTCCTCTAACACCAAGATTTTCCAATCTATTCAGTAGGCGGGGAATCGAGACCGTATCGAACGCTTTCGCCATGTCAAGGAATACTACCACACATTTCCTTTTTTTGTCTAGGGCAGAGACAATGGAATGGACAAGGTCACCAACCGCATCACTGGTAGACTTTCCACCACGGAATCCGTATTGCGATGATGAAAGAAGTTTATTGGTCTCCAGGTATTTAACTAATCTTTCATTAATGATGCGTTCTAAGATCTTGGAGAAAGTGGGCAGAATAGAAATGGGCCTGTAATTGTCCACACAGCCTTGGTCACCGCCCTTATGTATGGGTTTGATTAAACCAACCTTAAATGCTGATGGAAAGACACCATTCGAGATAGACAGATTGCATATGTGAGTAATGGGACCAATCAATAGTTGGGCGTATCTTTTCAGAACTAGACTAGATATCTGATCAATCCCCACTGCACATCTTTCTTTGAGTCCGTTAATAACTCTGGCCAACTGTCAATTTCTTGTTTAATTTTCATTTCACTTGCTCTATTTCTCCCTGCTTCTGCAGCTCTGCATACTTTTATGACCTGCTCAAGTTCCATGTTTCCTTCTCTTAGTAACCTCTCTTGAAGAGCTTTATCCCAAAGTCCAATTACAATCATGTCTCGTACAAGCCTATTTTCCTGGTCATTAAACTTACAACGTTTGGCATTTTCTTTAAGACGTAGTAAAAATTTCTCAAATGGTTCCATTTCTTCTTGTTTAGTTTGAAAGAATTTAAAGCTATTGATAATAATGCTCTCTCTTGGTTCCACATACTCATCAATAAATTTTATAAGTTGCTCCAGAGAAGTTATGGGTTTTTCACTGGCATTATAAATTTCTAGTGTTTCTTCTCCCGCCAAATTAAGCAATATAGCAATTTTCCTACTATCTTTGGCGTCTGCCAACCCACTAGCTTCTAGATAAAATTTAAATTGTTGTTTAAATTTTACCCAATTATTACCTTCTCCTGTCAATATCAGTGTGGAAGGTGGTTTTAGGCCCTCCATCTTTATCTTCTACGCACTAACTTTTACCTACTTGTAGGTTACCCACACCTTGTATTTTTCCCCAGTATTGTTGACATTCGATGGTTTTCCAAACTGAGTTTTTGTTTACTTCTGACACCATGTTTTGTATTAGGATAACCGATGATAAAAGGCCATTTATGATTGGTTTTTATATGATTTAATATTGTTGCAGTCAACTAACTAATGTGATGTTGTTCATGTCACAGATACAAAATTATCTTCAATCAACACAGATAACGTAATATGGAACACAGTTAAATAATAGAAGTACATCTCTTGTTTACAGAATAACAACGCTACTCAACTATTCTGTAGGCAATGGCTAAAGCTTACCACCAGGTACCATCCCTTCATTGATCCCGGATTGGTGAATCATATTCTCCGTACTTCGGAAGCCACGCTAACCCACTGGTCCCGATAGTTACTGCAACCGTTTACCCACCAATTAGGCCAGCGTGGTGGTCTTATGGCCCAAACTTCTAATGTGATTCTCCCATATGGGAAGGTTCGTGCCGTAGGACGTATACATTACCGGGTATTACCACAGGGCCTAAAGACTTCTGTAGCAGGGTTCTCAAGAGCGATGAATCTTCTATTAGAGGATTATAAGCTAGTGATGATGATAGTGCATATATCGCAGTATTATGGTCCAAGGGTGCCTCCATAGTCAGGTGAGTCCGAATTTCTTAATGACTCAATTTCAAACTCAAAATAATAAATCCAGAACATAGCTGCGAAAACTTCGCGCCGGTTCCAGAAAATGTGCCATTAAAATCTTTTAGTAGAAATTACTTGAAGTTTTCATTCAAAAAGCTATTACATCCAAGCGAATAGCAAAACTTTGACAGTTTCCTGAATTTAAAATACTTATCGTAGTATAGTTATACCTTTCAGTTCTAGATTAATTATTTAATTTCATCACGATTAAACCATCAAAATACTTACATCGGTGCTGACCATTGTGCTGTCTTTGTATATTAAAATGCAGCTGCATTAACATTAGATAGTAAATTTCTCAAAAAATATAGCCATGTTTATGACTCAATGAAGTTTTATAGTGCTGACATGCTGACATCTTGTCCTCTACGCATGGCTCTATTTCGAACCATGGATTTATTTCGTTTAAAAGCTTTCAAAACTATGATCTTTTCTATCCGGGCGACTAATCCAACCCAACTTTTTAACCAACTTAATAGAACGAGGAGATTCTCTATTTGATGAGTTTTTAGATACTATTAGCTCATTTTCATCAAAATATTTAGATCTAACTTGAATACTTTTTTCTATGTAAAAATATAGGTTATTTTTTGCAAGTTGGGTGGTATATAGGGTTTTTGGAAATAGTAGAAAATGAAGACGTCACAAAAAATACATTTGAATTCGATGAAAATACTTCAATAAAAATACTTTTGGCCCTTTAATTACTGTTTCTTTGTTTTTTTATGCTCTAGCGACATAAATATAGAAGCTTACGGTGCTGGCGCATTATGTCAAATTATTCTATTAACATCCTTAATCGTCACCTTTATCATAAAAGGTAGAGAAACAACATATTTTTATTTAATACCACAACAGGAAATATAATTTCCGACCCTAGATCCGGTCTCGTTAAATTTAGTAATTTTCTCAACCGTCTTGTTATTTTGTTATTTGTGATTCTTAGGCAGTAAGATCAAAATTTCCGGCGTTTCGCGGATTAAGAGTAATCTCCATTACAGACTTGCAGAGCTCCATCAGTGCGGAGACAGCTTTGTTGAGAGTCGTTTTTCTATACTGATTAGAGTTTTAGAATAATAGGACGAACTCTCATTATCTTTTACGAATAACACAGTGTCGGTACTAAAAAACTCCCTTGGGGAACCCCTAACGGTTATATTTGTAGATGATACTATCGCAAGTACATTAAGAAAGTTTATCTAAATTGAAATGTTTCGTTGGAAGTGCAAATGATAGCATTAACTCTTTATTGGATTTGCGCTGATTGCTCAACTGATAACGTCAATGATAAATAAATGATACGGATGGCGTAAGCTTGAGCAATATACATATTAAATTAAGCTTAAATATATGAAACTTAAATTTATAAATGCATGAAGTACATTAAGCCAGCATGTCCCGATATACTCTCATATGCAATGCATAACTTAACCAAAACCTCATTTTTTGTAATAATATCGACATTGTGACGTTAACCTTTAAAGAAAAAACAGAAATACTAGTAGAAATTCGCTGGATTCTCCTATGTCCTTGGTAACTCAGTGGTTAGAGCATCTCCCGGATCGTGAAAAGTCGTGGGGTTGCATTCCACTTTGACTTTATATTTTCGGTTATAGACTAGATTAATCCTATTGATGTTGGTATTTTATAATGTTGTTTTACTTTTATTATTATGTTAACCAACACGGCGAAATTGATTTCTATTTCAGACTCGTTAGAATCGGAACGGCGCAAGGAGAGTTTAGACACTACATTATTTTGCTGAAATACGCAAGCTGAGCCATGGGCAGAATTTAGATAATATTTAAACACCACCCCTAATTTACCTATCAACATGTTACAGGTTTAAAATCCAAGAGTGGCACAAACTGATATTTATTTGGCACATGACATACATATTGGCCCAATATGTATATCTTTGTTTACCAACTACATTTAAATTCTAGCTGTGAACAATAGCGTCTAGTTTCTAGCTCCAAAACCCATACCGTTCCCCACTGAAACAATACGCGTCTATCTATTTGAATCTAAAATCAATTCTCATTCCGATCCAGCGCTCTCGCTCATCCACACTAAACTGATTTTATCTTGATAATTTTAATAGATTCTACAGTTTCATGAACATTTCAATTCCAAATACCCTACAGAGTAATTCGGATAGTCCCCGAAAGATGCTAAATGGCGATTCGATAATCTCTCTCGTGATTTTTCATTTCATATTTTTCAGAGCTGTTGAAAACGCATTAGGCGAGTCCTATAAAGAACGTCGGAATGCGCGCATAAAGAATACTGGAGGTAATAGTCTATAACAAAGATACGTGGTTCCCAGACAAAGGAAACTGTACTCTCTTGATCTTAGAATAAGAATTTGGACACTTGAAAAACATTTTTTTCGGAGTAAAGGGATTGAAGGAAGCACTTGGATTTCTTCCGACGGATGGGGTAACGACTCGGCTGCGATTTGGGCGGGAGGACGCGACTTTCGTATGAGTTGAAAAATCTGTGCTTGAATACTTTATTGTTCGGATGTTGGGGGTTGTTCGGGCCGCCTGTGCCGTGTTACGAGCCAGGTGTTATGACTATGACTTTCCGATGTACGTCTCGCATTCCATCCCCCATCTCAATCTTCGCCGTATAGCTAAGTGTTAAAGCTGGCATTATATTGAGTTAACATCAGGTACCTAACTGGTAAAACGCAGAACGAAAATTTGTTCCATCATACGTGCAGTCAGAGCCATAATCACTGAAGCTCTCAGAGGGATCAAAAATATCTGCACTGTTTCAGAAAACCAAACCTAATCCTACAACGATAGAGTCGCATTTGATTTGCAGCATAACTGGAATATTTAACAACTGAAAGGCGATTCTAATGCCGCACTTATACGGTTGCTTTTATAAAACAACATAGTTATATAAGAGCATTCAGAAAGCTCTGATAATGCTAATACTGACTGTACTTTATTATGATAAGGGTAGTAAACAAAGGTACGGCCCGCTTCTTGGTAAGCGGCTACCTTAGCCCACAGTTGCGCGTGGCTCGTGGCACTCACGCGTTGCCTACTTTGTACAAATCAACTTAACATACTAGGAAAGGACTCAGAATAATAGGAGACGTTTCCCCTTCCTCACAACATAACACTTTCTCAATAAACTGTGGTGATCTCTCTTTTATGAAAGGGCTGATAGAACTGAAAGGAAAACAATTTTTTTACAAATTAGCGCAGTCAGGACTTTGACCAATCACAATCGACAGCTCACTCACGCACTGACTACCAGCCACGAACGTGGACGTGCGTGATTAATTTGAATAACATACCGAAAAGGTTTTTACAGGGTCGATAACGAACAAGTGATACCCCTGGTGTTGCAAGCGTCCATAGGCTGCGGTGGGCCGTCAGCTTGTTTGTCATCTAGTTGTATAAAAAAAATCCTGTCATTCATCACATATATAACATCCCAGGGGAAAATCACATCGTTTTCCCCTGGGATTTTATAGAGTACGCCACGCGTGGGTAGTGCCCAAGTAGATGCGACCGGCCATAAAACTGCTGCAAGATTAGCTGGTTATATGGATTCACTATAATTACCTAAGTTATCATTATCATCCTATGATATTTACAGCTGAACAAAGGCCCATTGATTTCCAAACAGAAATCTCCAGTGCATCCTGCATCCAACGGTTCTGGCCCTTCGCACTTTCCAGCACGTAGTCGGCATGATGAATTTTAACGCCCCATCGACTATCCGTCTAGCTAGGTGCTAGGTGCCTTAAATTGTGGATATTCCAAAACATCCGCACAAAACATTTCGCCAAATCTTTTCTAATGCGACTGGAAAGAACTGGGACTGCCCAGCTGTTTCCCGAAGTCTACAATTTGGACATCTTCAAGGCTAGAGTGAATAGGCAGCTTTTAGGTTAATATCGTAGGCCATGATATATCATCATGTGTGTTTAATGTTGCCATTGCTATTTTATTGCTATTTTAATTTGCTTATCCTTTCAGCTATGTCAGTGAATTGAGTACTCTAACGGATACTTATCTTAATTTCTGGTTGTGTTTATCTGAGTAGAGCGTAGGAAATACGAATTGTATATTATTTTTTCTAAGTTTGTCTTCCAAGACCAACAATGAGGTGAGTGACTTTGTTTGCGAGGTGAAATAAGAGCTAATAAAGTACCAAGCACAAACTAAGCTGATTTAACTTAGTTTAGCTACAGCGACGTTCTCCAGCTCCCACTAAAATTGACAGCTACCACAAATATAATATGGCGCTTTACAAAGTAAGAATTTTCCTTATGAACAAAAGGAAAATAAGGTACATCCTTAAAACTAAAATTATATTCTAAATGATAATTTGTAACAAACCATTTTACCAGATTTATCCTGCCAAGATACACGTTTCAGATACATTGTGTTTATTTTGTCAAGCGGCGTTATACCTTTGGCGGTCTGATGATAATTGAAAAATCAATTGTGTCTGGAATCTGATGCTTGATGGGTTAAGTTGTCATAAGCCCGGGATCTTAGTAACCTGCTCTTAATTAGACGTAACATTAACGTTTGGTTTACTTTACTGCAGCTATCGTGGTCACGGAAAGACTAAACAATTATATATGTTAGTAGTCTTGCTTGAGGATCTGGTGAGGGTCGCGGGAAGCCGATGGAGGCAGGCAGCGTAAGACCGATCAGTTTGCAGATCCTTGGGAAAGGCCTATGCCAAGCAGTGGGCGTCTTTTGACGGATATAATGATGGTGATGATGAGTCTTGCTAAGTTTTTTAATAAACTGCCGTTACTTTGTGCTATATTTTGTGTGGTGAGATTTTTGGATATGGATGCTCTCAACTCCCCGAGGGCATAGATCTATGTCATGAACAATTAAAATTTAATTGTGTCTCGTATGTGGGTTAGGAAGTGTTTTAAACGAATGGACCAATTTTGATTCAGTTTTTTTTATTGAAAGCTGACGTGCTAAGGATGGTTCTTAGCTAAAGTTTATAAAGATCAGTTCAGGTGTTTGATGACTAGCAGCTCATTTCCTACTTGAAAAAGGGGTTTTACTAACTTTCACAGATCCTATTGGTTTGAAATTTGCTTTACTGTTACTTCGGCGGTATTTACAAGACATGCTAACCTTGAGCTGATCCTGTACCATAAAATAGTCTGCGGGATGCTCAATTCTTCAGAAACTTACAGCAGATATAGCGTGTTTGGGCTCATAAGAAAGTCTCAACGAGATGGTGTTAGATGATTAATAAGGCCGGGGGAAATCTAAAAATTTCAACTTCATATTATTTATCTTTGAAATCTACTAAATAAAACTATTTAAACGTTAGTATATAAAATATGTTTTGTTTCATTCCACCAAAAGAATTGGTGAAAATTCACTTTTAATTTTATTAAATTAAGCTGAAATTTTATCAATTTTAAAGTTCCAACCGCTCACGTGTTGACGTTAGGAAAGCACTGTAATGTTATCTTTTTAATTTCCTTTGGTAAATTCGAAACACATAGGAAATTAAACAAATAATAACGTTACAGCGTCTGCTAAAAATATAATAAGCAAGAAAAATTCCGCCCGAATTCCCCGGTTCATTGTGAGCCATTTTGCATATGATCCGGCAAATTATTAATTCCATTACGAGTGGTGCCCGCTAACGAACGCTCGTTCCATGGTGTTTTTACCTGCCGTGCTTGTTAACTTGGGCCTTTGTTTGCGTTTATTGTCCGGAATACTTGTTACGAGGATGAAATGAAAAATTCTGGAACCTCGTCAAGGTTTTAAGGAAGTTTGTGAAACTTTAGTAGTGGCGTGGATTTTGGTACCTTACAATTGCGCCACTACATACTTACTCTCAATAAAGTTTAATGTCTCCTTAATCTTCAAAGGAGGACTTTGTCCAGCACTGGACGTTATACTGCTGAATTTTTTTTTGAAACAACTAGATGACAAACAAGCTGACGGCCCACCTGGTGGTAAGCAGTTATCGCCGCCTATAAACACCTGCAATAACAAGGAAAAATCACTTGATATTGCAGGTGCATTGTCATCCTGAGGCCTAAGATGCAATGCCGTCCATGCTTAGTAATTACACTGGCTGCCTTTCCTTTCAATCCGAAATACAGTGAACTGTTTCACGACTGAAATAAGAAGGGCGGTGGTACCTATCCAGACGACCCTACATACGGGCCTACCACCCAGTAAATTACGATGATGATCTTTTTGCGACCTAATATAATATAATAATAATAATATTCATACACTCACACCTAATTATCTAGCCCAAAGTAAGCATCATTAAGAGCTTGTGTTATGGATACTAGATAACGGATAAATATTGATTAATAATATGTATTTAAATATTAGAAATATATTATACTAAATAAACATATAAACATCCATGACTCGTAAACAAATGCTCGTACTCATCATACAAACATTTGCTCCGACCGGGATTCGAACCCGGGACCTCTTGACCGAGTAGCCTGGATAGCAAGGACCGCTCGACCAGCCGGTCGCCAAATGTCATGTTCATATCCATACAGGCTTAAAGAATGGCTTTTCACCATTGTGGATATTCCAAAACATCCGCACAAAATGTGACGCCAAATTTTTTGTAAACAAAAATCGTTTTGTCAAGTTCCAATTTCTAAATTTGTATGAAAGAATTCGGTATGTCGATTTAAAATGTTTAATTTTGTCGGTCGATAAGATCCATGCTCGAAGGGCTGCTAAGAACCAGAACTCTCTGCCTGCCTATCTGTTTCCTGAAGTCAATTTGGACATCTTCAAGGCTAGAGTCAATAAACAGCTTCTACGTAAGCATCGTAGGCCATAATATATCATCAGGTGTGTTTGTAGTCAAATGTTTGCCTTTTAATTATTAAAAAAAACTGAAAAGGATAAAATAATTAAATTTGAGTAGGTACTCATCCCCTAGAAACATATTTTTTGAGCCGGTGCCTCACTTTCTATTGTTTTTGGAAACAACGTAGCACCAACTCCAAAAAATATGTCTCTAGGGGATGAGTACCTACTAAAATTTAATTATTTTATCCTTTTCAATTTTTGAGGTCGGTTTTAATTTTTAATTATTTTTTTTTTTCACAATTTTCAGTGTTAACTTTCTAAGGTCGAAGCTAGATGGGTGACCGTCAACTTATATTGTTTCCCACTATCGTATCGTTTCACTAAAAAGTCATAGGAAAGCAAAAATCGGCAATTTCGCATACGTAGATGACTTACTGATTTCAGTTTTTTTTATTTAAACACCAAACTACCCACTGATTTTGAAAAAAAAATTATGGGACCAAATGGCAACTATTCCGCATCGAACAAAAAAAGAATCACGTAAATCGGATCAGTAATCTCGGCGTAATCAGTGTGCATACAAAGAAAAAAAAACATACCGCGCGAATTGAGAACCTCCTCGTTTTTGAAGTCGGTTAAAAACACTTAAGAAATAGACCTCAGCACAATTTAACCAATGTTACAGTAAGTTATAATATTAAAGTAATTCATCATCGTCCTATTTCGCGCTGAAGAATAATCCCTCTTTCCTCGTCAGATGTCACCCTCGGGGACAATTGCTGCGTCCAGGTTGTTTATCTACTTTATTTACACCCGCGAGGAAGATTAGCCATTAAAGAATAAACGGTAAGGACTGGAATTTTCATTAAAACAAGAATAAAAAACAAACACAATATGAATCAAGGGATACCACCATGAAGATGTTTTTTTAGGTGGCAAACTAGCGTATGGCCCACCTAGGTGTGAAACGCTTTGCTTTGAATTTTTCTTGGATGAACGTTCAGAGCGAGCATGTCTGCAATCAGCTCATACCAGCCTATAAGCTGCTACCACTTTTTTCGCCGAGAGGAAGCTCTAGAGCTTTCCCTCAACGAAAAAAGTAGTCTAAGTAAGCATACCCTCTTTGGTACTCGTCGTCTCTCATCAAAGTAATTAAGGAGAAAAACAAATTATTCCAGAAATTTAAAACCTATCGTAATACACGACACAAAATGGCTATCGACATATTAGTCAAACGTATAAGAGTTCTAGAAAAGTACTGTTACACTTCTTACATAAATAATATAGAATGTTCTGTTGCTAATGACCCAAAAAAATTCTGGTCCTTTGTTAAATCGAAGAATAATTCAAGCACTATTCCTAAATGTATTAATTATCTCGATGAAACGGCAAACACCGGAGTGGATATTTGTAACATGTTCGCCTCTTACTTTCACTCAACGTTCCTTGATTGCAACTCTCCTCAGAACTTTAACATCCCAAATCACATGCCATTTTACGTAGATATTTCCACGATCAATTTAAGTCCCGACATCGTGCGGCAATACATTCTTAAGTTAGATGTCTCAAAATCGGCTGGACCTGACCACATTCCTCCGATTTTCATTAAAAGCTGTGTTGATAGCTTGACACTCCCTATTTATATATTGTTCCGTAGATCTATAGAAGAGGGCCTTGTTCCGTCCCTCTGGAAGTCGGCTTTTATTACACCTGTTTTCAAAAAAGGGTCTAGGACTGACGTTATGAACTACAGACCCATCTCGAAGTTATGTATAATATCGAAATTATTGGAAAAAATAATTTATAATGAACTATATAGTGTTTTAAAGAACTCATTTACTGATTCCCAACATGGCTTCCTGAAGGGTCGCTCTACCGTCTCTAATCTTATAATTTTCAGTGAGGATGTACTGGATTCAATGAGTGAGGGTTATCAAACAGATACAATTTACACTGATTACAGCAAGTGTTTCGATCGTATTGATCATAGTATCCTGCTTCAAAAACTTCAGTACGCCGGTATAAGGGGCGACCTGTTGAGATGGCTTACCTCGTATATCTCTAATAGGTCTCAGGCGGTTGTGACAAGCAACTACGTCTCTACGTGGATGAATGTTCCTAGTGGAGTCCCGCAGGGCTCTCTTCTTGGGCCATTGCTGTTTACCATTTTCATCTCGGACATCGGTTCTTGTTTTGTCAATTCTAATATTCTATGTTTTGCTGACGACATGAAGATTTTCAAAAAAATTTCCAGTCATCGTGATAGCGATTTACTACAGGAGGACCTCTGCAGGCTCGATAGGTATTGTCACCTGAACAGGCAGGACCTGAACATCTCTAAATGCACCTGTATAACTTTTGCTAGGAAACGCCATCCCTTAATATATGACTATTCTTTATCGTCTCAGCGACTTCGAAGAGTCACTGAAGTCAGGGATCTTGGGGTGATTCTCGACTCCAAATTTATCTTCGAAAATCACGTCAATTCCATATGTACAAAAGCACTGAAAATGCTCGGATTTGTTATGCGTACATCTTCCGACTTTAGCAACATTAAAGTAATAAAAATATTGTATTGTTCCTTTGTACGTAGCAATTTAGAATATGCCTCTCAAATATGGAATCCACGTTACAACGTCTATATCGATAGGCTTGAGCGCATTCAAGCCAAGTTCTTACGATATCTTAAATATAAGACAAAACTAGGATTTCCTGATTACGCTCAAGCTTGTAAACACTACCATTTACTTCCGCTATCCGAGAGGCGCGCGATCGCAGATTTATTATTTTTACTCAAAATTATTCACAACCAAATCGATTCTACCCCACTCCTAAGTAGGCTTTCGTTCTCAGTACCAAGTTACAACTGTAGACAGACTTCTTATAAACTATTTAGTTTACCACTTGTCTCATCTAATTACAAACAAAATTCCTTTCTTTGGCGAGCGTGCAATCTACTTAATATTAAGGCACAAGAATGCGACTTGGATCCGTTCTCTATGAGCACTGATACGGTTAAAAATATATTATCATCATTATTCTTCAAAGGCGAGTGACTTGACACTAATGAATATAATTAATATGTATATATATATATATATATATATATATATATATATATATATATATAATGAGTATGTAGGCAATATGTGTAGCTATTTAGTTATATTAGGCTTAACAATGTACCAGTTTTACTTTACTGTCAATATTGTTTCTTTAACTGTCTCCATTTTTTATTATTACAATTCTTCTATATGCGGAGACTTTCACAGACTTCATGTATTTAATAGAATTTATACCTTGTTTATGTAGTCATTAGTCTTCCAAAAATAAATAAATAAATAAATAAATAATGAGTGGTTTCCGTCGAGTAGATATATTTATAAAACCAGTACGACTCTTATAAAAATTATATGCGACACCTGCAGTATATTGTGTATATACTGTGCACCAACACAGCTCGACGAGCTAGATTTTCAATCAAAAACAAAGCTGGTCCGAATGTAGTAGTATTATGCGCGATAAAGTGGCAACTCTTGCAGTTATCTCGATTCACCTCCGACTTGCACGTCGTAAGTGTAAGTAACTGTCCATTGTAACGGCCACAACAACAGTTTCACAGGCAACTAGTTCTCACAATGTCGTTTAGAGTCTCCTTCGGGAGCTCTCTATGAGTCTTCGAGGTACTGATATCTCGAACGCTAGTATGTAAAATTCAGAAGAGCAAGAACTCTTAAAAATATTAACAGATATTCTTAATTTTATTTTTTCATTTCAAAAGATGTTTGAAGATATTTTTAGAAAAAATATTTGATGTGAAAAGGAATCCCTTTGACCACTTCCTTTTTCCCTATCTATGAGTCACCCGGTTTGTGAAAAGTAGCAGGTTCGGTTTTCGCCTCAGGAGCAGGACGTGACTGTTTTCTAGTCTAGGGATTTTTTGTTAAATTAGAATGTTTACAGATATTTTATGACCGACTTTACGTGATTCCACATTGTAAAAGAATACTATTATTTATACGATTTGATGTGCATAGTGGCACCTTATTGGCGGGGGTGACTAGAATAATGTGTTGAAGCTCATATTTTACATATACTTTATGTTCAAGCTGCAGTTGCTGTCTTCGCATGGACTCTTCTTGCCGCTTATTATTAGGTAGAGTTTCAGTCATGTGCCGTGCTTCGTACAAAATAGCTTAATTTTCAAATAATGCTTTTATAATTTATTCCAATATCAAAATACGGTCTAATTATAGTAATAAAAATCATTTCTTCAAGTGTTTCCAGTTAGGTCAGCAAAAAGCCCGGAGTATCCCTTGTGGCCGGTCGTTCCCGCGGGCATCGCCCTCTTAATTTATGCGGGGGCAGTGATTTCCCCCGGGCAGCCTAGCCTAGACTAGGATCTTAGGAATTCGAATCATCTAGTATTACAATTAAATAGACTGCGAGCTGGCTTCGTAGAATAAAGCAGACTTACTTGCTGGAGTTTACAATCAGTGCATCCTTCTCCTCATGACCTATGGTGCTGAAATGTGGCTACTCATAGTGCATCTGGTGCACAAGTATAAAGTCACTCGTCGAAAAGGCTATGCTCGGAGTTTCTCAAGTGATCCGATAGAGAAATAAAGTCATCGACATAGCCCACCGATTTTGTAAGCCGAAGTGGCAGTGGGCCGACTATGTTATCCACAGATCTGATGGCCATTGGAGTAAGCAACTTAAGTGGAGACGCGGCTCGACAAGCGCGGTGTGGGACATCCTCAAGTTCGGTGGAGTGACAATCTTCGCAAAGTGGGTGGCTTACTGGATGAGGCTTATCTTAGATAGAGGCGTCCAAGTGCAAAAACCTGTGTCCAGCAGTGGACTGTTGGACTGTTGTGGTCTAATAAGGATGACTGGAGTTTGCTAGAGTAATGTATAAAAGAATAATAATGAATAAAAGAAAACCAAATCCGATTAATACAAAAATAAGGCCGAATGCGTGTCGGGCTTCACGTAGTATATGGTTCCATAGGTGCCTATCAGAATACGCGGACTTAGAATGAAGCTTGATATTTGGCACCTTCGCTTATAATGAAATAGCACTTTAAAGCTTAATATTTTGAACGACCTATGCAACTGTTATTTGATTTACGTATATAGGTATACTTACTTTAGATGCCCTTATATTGAAATCAAGAGATCAAACCGAAATTCTAATAATTGAGGTAGATAAGGGCTTAATGTAAGAATGGCTACGCCTTTATCCTACGCTACATCACCAGCCTATATACTTACGCATCACTGCCGGGCACAGGCTTTCCTACGGGAGAAACAAATGAGGAGTTTGGTTTGTTTTTCATCCTACATAATCAAGTATATTATAAACTATTCAGAAGATTGCCACAAATGCCACAATGTTTAGTACAAAGATGAATGGCCAAGAAATTATCTACGAATGCTCCCTTCCCTTCCAAATAATCACTGAACCAGCTTCACTGGGCAAAATCACGAGGGGCTTAAGTTATTTTTATCTCACAGCAGCTGCACGATACCCCATACCGCGCTTGTAATACTTGTACCAGCTATAATTTCATTTAATTTTTATTCTGAGCAGCATAGAGAGTGGTGTAATTGCTAGGTCCCGGGGCGCCTCCGCTGGCTGTAATAATGTTTACACTCGATATAAAGGCATGAGCAGTATGGCATCTTACAATGCAGCCTTTTTGTCAAAGAAATGTCAATAAAGTGTACCTACTGGTGTCAATTTTCCCTTCGTACCACCAAGCAGGCCCAAAATAAGATAGAAAGAAGAAAAGAAGATACGAAATGCATTGTCAGCATATCAAGCGTCACACAAAATCATTTTGTTAGCTCGTTTAAATAAAAGGATACATTTTTTATTGTTGAAGAAATAAATCATTATTTCTTAAACAAGGACTATAGTAAGTACCAGTAAGTGACTTTTTTTTAAACAACTAGATGACAAACAAGCTGACGGCCCCCCTGCAATAACAAGGGAAAAGTACTTGATATTGCAGGTGCTTTGTCATCCTGAGGCCTAAGATGAAATGCCGTCCACGCCCAGTAATTACACTGGCTACCTTTCCCTTCAATCCGAAACACAGCGAACTGTTTCACGGCTGAAATAAGAAAGGCGGTGGTACCTACCCAGACGACCCTACATACATACGGACCTACCACCTAGTAAAAGCAGTGAGTCTTGTAAAAGTAGTAGTGACTCTTGCATTTTTGAATTTGCTATACTCAATACTCTCAATACTCAATCGTTTATTGCATTCCATAGGTATTTACAATAGATGTTTCATTACACAGTAGGAATCACTATGGACCCTGTCGGGCACAACAATAATGGAGAGGAGGAATACTTGTCATTATTATTAGTAATATATATGTACCTTATATTGTCATTGTTAGTTTCATTATTTTGATTAGTGTTTTATCTTAAAAATCTATAATTAATTATTATTCATTGTTATTATTATGTTATTGTTATAAGGCTTAAAGCTAAACATGGTTCATCTTGGACCCTGTCGGGCACAGCAAATGCAGCAAAAAGAGAGAAGAGGATATACAATACTATTCCTACTATACAATAATATAAAAGGTGTAAATGTAATTTAAAAAAAAAAAAAAAAATATAATATCAAATAATTGCAAATAATATCTAATAATAATGATAAAAAAAAAAAAAAAATATAAGTACGAATTTCAAAATGTCAAATAATACAATAATAATGTCAGGTTTTATAAAAAATAATATTATTATGTCAATAAGTTAAATAATAATTATTATTATATTATTATTATAGCTATTTGTGGATGTGCCAAAAGGATTGGACTGAACGCTGACAAAATGGCGGATTCTTCTCGATCAGACGATCCGCCATTTCGTTTGCTGCCTAACCTTGAAGAAAAATTATAAACGAATTTCCTTTCAGATCATCTTTTTTTAAAAATTATTACCGCAAATGGTTACAGCTGGAAGCTATTTTACTAACTTTTATTATTTTTCAATTCGAGGGATATTATCAGTTTAACTCAACGTTTCATAGCACGATCATTTTAAACGAATCTTTATCTCTATTAGTGGCTTTTGCATGATGAAAGAAATTTTGGGCGGCCGTCGACAATACTGATTACGATCCGAAATTTAAAAAAAAATCGTATAAATAGCACATTCCTGTGAGCATTGATCTGTGTCACGTTAGTGTATTCTTTGTCTGTGGGTCGGACAATAGATTTTTCATCCCCCCATCTCGGAAAGAGTATTTTTGCTCTTCGATATCTGAGTGCAAAAGCCCGCTAGAGGATAAAGTAAAATTGAATTTAGAACATCGTGTGCACTAAGTTTGTGAATTCCAAACATCATTAAACCTCTTTACTTCTACCTCCATGGTGCCTTATTTATCATACAACCTTTTTTAATTTGTAAAAAACTCAGACTCGACACCTTCTTGGTGTACTTTTTGTTTAATTTGCTTTGCGCGCGCCATTTTTTTTTTACGACATATTTGTTAAAACCATAGGTGTAAAACAAGAAACTTGAAAACAAGTAAAAAACCTAAAATGAGTGATTCTAGCGACGAAAAAGTTTATTGGACGCCAACAGAATTGACTGAAACTGTTAATAATGCGCAAATGTTTTTATTTTGCATTTAGTCATTTCCTCGTTGAGGTAAGATGAAAAGTTACGTGTTGCACTCGAGTGCAAAGATTTTTCACCTTGTGCTCTTTCGATTCCCTCTCTAACGCTCAGGATTCTAATTTTTGAATTACTCGCTGCGATCGTGATTCAATTTTAGAATCCTTCGCTTGCTCGGTCATCAAAATTGAGCACGCGGTTAACAAGCAACTTTGCACTCTTGTATAACAAATAACTATTGTCATTCAAAATTTGAAATTAGAACTTGACAAAACGGTTTTTTTTCAAAATGAAACGTCAAATTTGGTTTATCGAGAAATTCGTGCTCACATTACCTATCTATATAATACTAGCTGACCACGCAAACGTTGTTTTGCCATAAAAAAAGACCAAAAAATAAAAATAAAATAGATAGTAGCCGGTTCTCAGACCTACTGAATATACATATAAAATTTCATGAAAATCGGTCAAGCCGTTTCGGAGGAGTATGGTAACTAAATTTGTGACACGACAATTTTATATATTAGATTTTATGAGTCATACTGCATAATGTCTTCTGTTGACTATGACATAGTTGTGTACTTTCTTGCAAGGATAAGCCCCTGGCGGCCAGAATAAATGGAGGTTTCTTGCTGCTCAGGCTATCCCTCTTAATAGCAATCCTATGTGTGCAATGTATTTAGGTAGAAAAGACCATTTTATTTTAAAAAGACTTCCTCCTTCATTATCTTAAGGATCTCCTGAGATGGAAAAATATTAAAACAATTTAATTTCTTATTTTGTTTTCCACATTTTAATTTAATGCTTTCGGTACAAAAATAATAACAAATAGATATAGAATATACTGTAACTGACTGTAAGTATTACCTTGGAGCTGTTTTGTATCTAACTTTAAAAGTATACAAAGATACCGAAATCATAATTTTTATTTCGGGGACAGTTTGGCGCCATATACAGGGTGTTAGGGGGACCCTTTCGGAAACGAAGGCAGGTGGCAGTGCCGTTTTTCTAAAATATGAGGTACAAAAAAACCTTTCATATACTTCAATAATTTCAGATTATAATTTTTCTAATCATAGTCGAAAAATCTAGATCGTCGCCATTAATAGGCAAGTGGCTACCAAATCGGAAGACCATCACCTACTAATATAATTTCGGAAATGATATGTAGGCATATCTCGTTTGAGATATGCTTTTTTGATATGCTTTTGACTGTACACCTTATGTACAGTCGAAAGCATATCAATCGTTACAGCTAGACCTTGAGACCCCCTTATTGCACTTGTAATAGAAGCGGCATTCGCAGTGCAACCGCATCACTTGATGAACTCACGTCTGTACTTAATAAAAATGTCAAACAAAACAGATTTATAGAGATTTATTTACATTTATCGGATTACGTCATAATCCAATACATAATATAAATTAAAGAGAATTAGATTTATATACATTTAAACATAAATATTAATTTACAATATTCATAGTGGGAAGTATAAATATATTGCGGGCGCAATTGTTATTTATATAAAATTGGTTTTAAATGTTTGTGTATCGTAGATATAGCCCCAATCAAATATTATCATCATGCCCTACCGGCACAAATAAGATAATAGTCAATACCGGGCCCACAATGTTCCAAAAAGTACTGTCACACCTTGTTATACTTGTTGTTGGATAAATAAATAAACAAATAAGATATTTAGTTACTAATTAAAAACTCTCTCAAAATATACATTTCAATGAGAGACTCACGTTCTAGTGTTTAAAAATAAAGTAACATAAATCAGACGTAGCTGCATGAGCGAGATCCTTTGCCTTTAACGGGTGAATTTTAAAATTTATATAATTATTCAACGGCAAAAATAGTGCTGCACTCAGTGCGCTTGAAATCCACTAATTCTAAATTACCAATCTCAAAAGCAAAAGCGAGCTTATAAATTAAAAAGTTACACACCTATCTGGCACCGTAATGGCGGCGGCCGAATTCCGCCAAAATAAAACAAAATGGCAGTCTCGTTACGGCTTGGGTAATCCAATCTACTGATTGGCTAACCTACACGTGCTTGGCGAAGGCTTCGTGAATACTTTTTAATGTCAAAGGATACGCTGAATGATGTTGATTAGTCGTTTAGTTCTTAATGGATAAACTAGAATGGATTGTGGATTTGTGGATATAATACTTTTTAAATGAAGTGAAAGTTTCATGGGGGACTAAAAATCTCACAATATGTCGCTCTCTGACATGCCATAGGCTGGAACCTATGGTCTCCCAAGTTGCCTACCCTGCAGAAATCAAGAGAAAGCATTGAAAATTTTGGCAGATGACAGCATCAGAGACTAGTCCTCCTGCTCACAACATGACACTATATCAATGAACTCTGCGATATTACTCACAGCAGCCATATATTAGGTTGGGGAAAAAGTCTTTTCGCATTATATATTATGTATAGTTGGTGTTATTTAGCTGAGATCGTCATAATTTCATTTTAATATTCATACACTCACACCTATTATCTAGCCCAAAGTAAGCATCATTAAGAGCTTGTGTTATGGATACTAAATAACGAAGAAATTATTATAATACATAATATGTATATAAATATTCGAAATATAATAAATAAACATCCATGACTCGTAAACAAATGCTCGTACTCATCATACAAACATTTGCTCCTACCGGGATTTGAACCCGGGACCTCTTAACCGAGTAGCCTGTATAGCAAGGGGTACAGACCGCTCGACCAGCCGGTCGTCATTTTCATGTCATATAGATATAATCTGAATTCAGTAAATACTCTCAACGTTTCAAAGTCCAAAACATAGCCAGAAAAGTCACTCCACGTATCTACAGATTCATATATTTGATTTATATATTTGCAGCGTCAGCATCTCGACACAATCAAATAGGATTGAGAGAGCTCGAGTGGCGGCACTAGCGCACGGCTTAATCTCGGCTAAATGCATCGCAAACACGGCGGACACACAGACAAACAGCGCTGTATTGTAAATACGGGCGAGGACCGCGCCAGCTGAACAAGTCATGTACAGACTGCTATCATTGAAAAACAAAAATTAAAACCGACTTCAAAAAACTGAAAAGGATGAAATAATTAAATTTAAGTAGGTATTCATCCCCTAGAAACATATTTTTGGAAACCACTTAGCACCAACTCCAAAAATATGTTTCTAGGGGATGAATACCTACTTAAATTTAATTATTTCATCCTTTTCAGTTTTTTGAAGTCGGTTTTAATTTTTGTTAAAAAAATTTTTTTCACAATTTTTAGTGATAACTTTCTATGGTCGAAGCTAGATGGGTGACCGTTAACTTATATTGTTTCCTACTATTCGCAAAATTCGGAAAAGCAAAAATTCGCAATTTCGCTTATGTAGACGATTTCATAATTTCAGTTTTTTTTTATTTAAACCCGAAGTACCCAACTGTTTTTGAAAAAAATTTTTATGGGACCAAATGGCAGCTATTCCGCATCGAACAAAAAAACAATCACGTAAATCGGATCAGTAATCTCGGCGTAATCGGTGTACATACATAGGAAAAAAAAACATACTGGACGAATTGAGAACCTCCTCGTTTTTGAAGTCGGTTAAAAAATAAAAAGTAGGACATTGACTCTGAGCTTTGGAGCAACTGTACAGTCACGAGCAATAACATGTATCCACTTCCAGCTATTGGTAACTCTTATTCCATTTAAGTATAGAGTCCTGAATTTTTGATTTTTGGACCGTTCTAGTTACAGGAAAAAGTTCCTAGGAGACCATCCGTAACTTTTTAAGATATTCTGAACAGCATTCACAGATTTTTGAGAAAATGTATGATCAGCGAAAAAAATGCTGACATGAATAAAAACATTTTTATGCCTATTTTGTGTGGGGATCAAAATACTTTTGGGGCCATTAAAGGTAAGAGTACTACAGAAGACAGAAAGCGTCAAACCTTTTTCTTACATTTTGTAGTGAGAAATGATAAATCAAATCGTATTAGAATATTCTTTATCGCCAAACAACCTTATTTGTTCCTAAAAAAAATTAAGTAAAAAGAAGTTAGAAAGTAATTTTTTTTATACAACTATGTAACAAACAAGCTGACAGCCCACCTGGTGGTAAGCGGTTACCGCCGCCTATAGACATCTGCAATAACAAGGAAAAGCACTTGATATTGCAGGTGCGTTGTCATCCTGAGGCCTAAGATGAAACATGTAATGTACATGCCCAGTAATTATACTGGCTACCTTTCCCTTCAATCCGAAACACAGCGAACTGTTTCACGGCAGAAATAAGAAAGGCGGTGGTACCTACCCAGGCGACCCTACATATGGGTCTACCACCTAGTAAATTTTGAATTTCGAATATCCAAGAAAATTATCCGCTGCTGTGCGAAACTGTGCACCATTTGCAGAGTGCAGATGGCTTTTAATTTTAATAATAAAAACAGCAGATTAGAATTGGAAAACACCCTGAATGTCTCTCATATATTATAATTCACCAGCTCTACGAGCATGAAAACAGCATTTCCAGGTAAGCACGCCCACCATCGCTGAAAATAAAGTGAAATTATAAGATTTCAAACTTCCGCTGCAAAACGAAGAACTGATTTTATGGGTTTAACTCGAAAGTCAATTACCTTTCTTGGTAGTACCACGGCTCGGGCTACCTGGCGGAAACGTGGAGCAGAAAAATTAAATAGTTTATTATCGTGTTAAAAATCCTACAATTACGAGTATGATGTTAGAGGTTTGGATGGATTTTCCATATAGTTATGTCGATAAGAATCCCGTAGAAGACGTTTGGTGAATTCAAACTTAGCTCATTTGCACTAAATCTGGTGCTTCGGAAATGGTGGGGGTTTCGAACCTCTTGTCTCTTGTTGAAATCCCATTATTATATTTAACTCTCCCTGAGCCGAAACTAAAAACTTGGCTAAACTCAAGAAAGAGCGAACGTCGAGGAAATAAGATTGTTGTAGTGAAGCGCGAAAGTTAACCAAGTTTAAGCACTAAGCATTCGCGTAACTTTTTAAGGAAGCGGTGTACGTTTTCAAGCAAGTTTAAACAAGGAACTCGAACGTGATATTTTCTCTTGCTATTTGATTTTGGAGAAAATATATGTAGGCAATTGGATATTGCATCTGCAGTTCGTCATTATTCTGAGAAATAAATGAGTTATCTTATCTTGTCTTATTGTAGCCAAAAGACGTCAACTGCTGAACAAAAGGCGTCCCATAAGGAGACGACCACTCCATTCACATCTTCCCATTTTTTGACACAAGAAACGCCATAAGTTCTTTCCTCTCTTCTGGGGGACGTATTGGACTCGAATCCGTTAGAGCACCTGTCATACACTCTCTTTTATTTCAGCTGAGGATATTATGGGTAGTCTTTGACAAGCTACTTCTACCATCAGAGTATGTGACTGCAACGCAGTCTCATCGCCGGAATGCTGTAATGCCCTCCTCCCTTGTGAGTTGACCGGCCTACCCGAAGCCCCAGATAATATGTCGGATGTTGGAGGCATTTGTATACCGTCCTCGTTCACTCTGCCTTCCTACGGCGAATGCTGATCGTGGCAACAGTTTCCTGCCCGCACTCGGCCACCTCGACCACTATGGCCTCGGAAAAGGATGGTACCGTTTTCCATCACTTGTCACTCTCGACTATCTTGGAGACGATGGTCGGGGGGAGAAAATGATCATTCCTGCTAAAACATACATTTTATCTATGAGTATAATTACTTATCATATTTTCCAAGCAGCATTCGATGTCTGTCCAATTCATTTTTCTATCAATGCTGGGAAACAGAGGACTATACTTAAATATAGACTTATTAAGGATATAATCAGCTTGTTACAACTACTTAGTAATGGTTGTATTCCTGTGGCCAGTAAGGTTGAGAGCTCATTATGAAACTGTTTTTTAATTATGGGAGGAGCTTGGTGGCGTAGTGGATTGAGCGCTCTGGTTTCGATCACGAAAACAAAGCAACTTTCGCCATGGTCGGTCCCTGGATGGGTCAATCAAATTTATAATCTTGAGCTCCTCCGTGCTTCGGAAGGCACGTTAAGCGGTTGGGTCCCGGTTGTTACTGCAACCGCTTTAACCCATCAACCCGCATTGGGCCAGCGTGGTAGTGTTATGGCCCAAACTCCTCATGTGTTTCTGCCATGTAGGAAGGCCTGTGCCCAGCAGTGGGACGTATATAGGCTGGTGATGATGATGATGGTGATGATTTTAATTATATTTTATATTTGAGCTATTTCGAGTGTGAAGGAGTGAAAATCTATTTACACCTAGCTAACTATCTGCAATAATGTTGGATGCAGGGTTCTCGTCTCCTATGTTGTGAGTATAACTTTCTATAAACATATAGACTTGTATTGTCAGCTAACAATAGCTATTAAGTTACTTTTAAGACATTAATAATACTAACCCTCATTATTTCATTTAACTTTTGCCATACTATGCTCACATGTTTGGAGTTATAGTCTTATACATCATAATATCTTGTTTTCGACTGTAACTAGTTTTGTGAGCTTATTTATGCTTTACCTTGATTTTTATTGCGTTATTTTAGTCTATAAGCTAAGGTGACCAATTATCATAGGAGGACTATACGCTTATTTGACATCCTTACCATCAAGTTGACTGCATATTTGTTTCATATTTAGTAGCACTATAATTTAAGCCTCAGCGCGAATCGTTTGTATATGTAATAGCCTGTATTCGTATCACCCCTTAATAGCTTGTGGTGATTGCTCTGTGTATTAGTATTGTCTTGAACTTGCTTTGTAGTCGGCTAATGATCATGTTTACTTAAACAAACAAATAAGTATTAATGTTTGTAGCTTCATAACTAAGAATGCGAGATGCGAGAAGAGACAACATCTTACCGAAATGCGCATGTGATTAACTATGTCACTTGAATTTATGTAATATTTACTAGATCACCCTTGTATTATATTCATATCTAGCTTATGCCCGCGGCTTCGCCCGCAAATATTCTCGAAGACCTATTTGTCTCTGTTGGGGAATGATTCTGGAAAATATGTGGTACACGTGTCTCATTATGTTCATCATCATCATCACCAGCCTACATACGTCCCACTGCTGGGCACAGGCCTTCCTATATGGGAGAAATACATCAGGAGTTTGGGCCATAACACTACCACGCTGGCCCAATGCGGGTTGGTGCGGGACCAACGGCTGAATACACAGAATAAATCAGACAAACATTGTATAACAATAATAAGTCCTGTCGACTCTGCAATCCTACCATCTGATTAAAAACATATAATTACATTCATTTTGCGTGATTCTTTTGAAAAAAGGACGGTTTAATTAAAAATTCGTGACCTTTTCAGTTTTAATTAATAGGAGCTCCGCTCAAAAGCTGCTTAAATTAATCTGTGAAGAGCCCGCATATACACAATAGAGTTTCTATTACATTTGAGCGCTGGCGGGCTGGTAATATATTCATACATTACACCAATCATCTAGCACAAAGTAAGCATCATTAAGATCTTGTGATAAGTAAGAAATATTGATAATAATTATAATTCTATGTATAATTAGAAAAAAAAATATTATACTAAATAAACATCCATGACTCAGGAACAAATGTTCGAACTCATCCATCATACAAACATCTTCCCCTACCGGGATTGGAACCCGGGACCCCCAACCGAGCAGTCTGCATAGTTAGGGCACAGATTAGATAGTAGTTAGTAAGGAGTACTGACCAGGCCAGCCGGCTGTTAAAGTAGGGTAGGGACAATAGGATAAACAGATCAGTTTTACTTTTATTAGGTGGTAGGCTCGTATGTCTCTCATCTGGGTAGGTACCACCGTTTTACTATTTCAGCCTTAAAACAGTTCGCTGTGTTTCGGATTGAAGGAAAAGGAAGCCAGTGTAATTACATGGAAGGCATGTCATCTTAGGCCTCAGGATGACAATGCACCTAAAATACCAAGTGTTTTTATTTCTTGTTATTACTGGGGCGCGATTCTGTAACGAATCTCGTACCTCACTTCGCAAGTCACTTCGAATTCAACTGTCAAATAGAGCAAAAAATGAATGAAAATTTGCTCTATTTGACAGTTGAATTCGAAGTGACTTGCGAAGTGAGGTGCGAGTTTTGTTACAGAATCGACAGGCAGGTGTCTATAGGTGACGGTAACCACTTACTACGAGGTGAGCTGTCAGCTTGTTTGTCATGTGGTTGTATTAAAAACAATTTCGGTGGCGTAGTGGTTTGACCGCTCTGGTTTCGGTTACGAGAACAAAGTAACTTTCGCCAATGGAAGCTGTGTCGCAGTTATTCCCACCAACCCGCATTGGGCCAGCGTGGTGGTGTTATGGCCCAAACTCCTCACGTATATAGGCTGGTGATGATGATGATGAATACTGTACGGAGCAAATCTGACAAGTTGCTCGTAGAGTATTGCCACTATTTATTTTCCACTCTTCTCGGCCACGCTGTAAAAGGTTCCATTATTGAGTGTCGAGTGTTTGGTGGCCATTTTTCCTGTGTCAAGCAGCAGCAACGGGCGCTTAAATACTTTCTAGGCGATCGTGAAATACGGGAAGTATTCTCGTCTTTCGATATGAAATTCTTTGACAATTCAGTGGAAAGGCTGTTTTTTTTATGCAAAGTAAAACAAAAGTTTTTAAACTACCTACTTGATGATGAAAGTTAAGAACCATACGGCGAAATTTGCCTGCACATTGCAAGCCCATGGGACTTTTCTCGCCGCTTTTGAAAGGAACCCATGGTAGGAGACGGGCGTGGCACAAAAGATCCGGAAGGGTCGAAGTGCATCGTGGCAAGTCACGGCCCCATCATAAGATAAGATAAGAGACGGATGCATCTATTATTATGACGCCATCATATCGTCCTGCGTTTAATTGAGGTGGAGACAGTAAATTTATGACCCTGCATGACGAGTATTCCTGACTTGGAAGGGGAAATGTGGTGGTCAGTCTCGTAACAACCCTTTAGCACGGCGATACCTCAGTTCTACGATATGCTAATAGATGGCGTTGTCACTTTTGTATATATTCTTATATCGCGCTGTTGAGAGTTTTTCATGGGTAATGACCACCCTACCATATTAATTGTTTATTATACCATTCTTTGCATGTATTTGCTTTATATACATTAACGTGTGCTAGTGTGTGTTTTATCGTTTTTGGGGTCCGCTAAAGTCCGCTTTTCCATGTGGTATAAATTATTTAGAATATTCTCCATTGTTCTTTGGTCAAATTAACAGCCAGATAAAGTATGAATGGATTATACTAAATTATGTAAGTAAGTCTACCGTCTCCATTGCAATGAAATAGACGGATAGAAGGAAATCGGAGCTAATCGTCATTTTTCCGAAATATCAATATTGCATTATTAGGCTAACATTCTACTAATCGATGTTTGGCAAGAGAAAGATATAGGATAAGTTACAATTGTGACCGTAATCCTTACTGGTGGGGGTTTTCAGTGGACCATGGCGTAACTACAAAAGCACTGTACAATTTCAAAAAGTTTCTTGAATTTGAACTTCTGTATCATCAAAAGAAGAAAGAGAAGACACAGCTAAGTAACGTTATTCTATTCAAAACTAATACAAGTACAAACGTAGCTTCGTATGTTTCCAGTATAATGGAGATATAAAAGATGCTTTTAGGCACAAATTAGTATCCCAAAGGCGTCGTTGTGTCCGCAGAGTACAAAATCAGACACCAATTTATGAACATAAGAATGATGGTATCGATTTGGTACTAACTTTCTAACAAAACCACACCGTGATCGCAATGAAAGAAGTCATTTGCTGAAAACGGAACTCAATATTGTTTTGTTAGCTTTTTTGTTAATTTTATTAGGCTTGTATTAAACTAATCTAACCAACCTCAAAAGTATAATCGATCATCAAGAATAATAATTGATCAGCAAAAATACCCACAGTTAACAATTTGTTGACCAATTAAATATTCTGATGACCACGCTAGTATTTTTTTTTGTGGACTATTTAAATTTGTCCCATTCAATTACTTATACCGTTTATTGTGCTGTGGAAGTCAATAACTGTTGCTTTCTTTTCTTTATCTCTTATCTGTCAGTTTTTATAAAAGTCGGGTATGTCTTTGAAATTTATACCTACAAGATATAAAGATATACCACCAGAGGTATCAGGTATTACTCGCGTGTTGCCAACCCTGTAAATTTTTTTCTCCTCTCATTTTTAAACGGCCAAGCTTTAGTTGTTTAAAAAAACCTCCGCAGAGAGTTTTATTTCACAACTTAAGTGTTGGAAAATACACACAACGTCAATGTAAACAAAATTAATGGAAATAATGTAGGGTACAAGAGTGATTCTCCTTACTAAAGATATCTCGTTTAGTTAACACGCGAATTGAGAGTTTGAAAACAATATGCTCTGCCTTAAATATGCATTTACTGTATTTGTGGTACATCTGGCTTAGTAGACAGGGGAACAGACCACTCAAACGGCCTGATGTCAAATATAATTATAGTTATTTTGTCTGCTTAAACTGAAAAAATGGAATTCCCAGAGCACTGGATGACTTCTAACGTAAGGTTCGATAGAAAAAGAAATATTTATGAAAGCGGACATGACGGGACTCCATCCAGTTTGGAAAAACATGATTTTGATGAAGCTTACTAGAGGCGCTCTACTCAAGTACCTAATCAAACAAATTAACAGTCAAATGAAAGCTATCAGTAAAGCACTAAATAAAAATTAGGCTACCGACTAAAAATAATAAGTCAATAATATTTATAAGTGCTTTGCAGGTAATTAAATTCATATTATCATAACTATTCAACAAGACGAACCAATTTAGATTGCGGTCATCATAGTTCGATAGGTAGGTACTGTAGCTGGTCACAGAGGGCGCCAAAATGTGAGATCGCTTCTCCATAGAGTGAGATTTATGATATCTTGCTGTTTCGTTCTCAGAGAAATTGCACCGTCGTGTATAGGGGCTCAAGTTTGTAATTGGATAACTACACTTTAGGAAATCATCGGATTGATTATTTAAAATCATTTTTGGTATATAATAATATCCTTCAGTATAAACTATTGAAATATTTTTTAAAATCTTCCGACTTGAATCCACGAAGCCATGACCTTTTGCATTCTTCCTGATCTAATATCACAGAGCCTCCGAAGATAAAGATAGACATTTTCTTTGTGCGCCCGGAATGGAAGAGGGTGTTGTCCCTTGTAAAAACAATTGTTGAAAATGAGTGTGTTTGGAGAGCAACAACATCGAAATATTCTTAATTCTTTAATTCTTTAATAATTCTTTAACCATAAAATTTCAACCGGCAATATACAGGATGGTGCCGCCAATACGAGAATAAATAAAAACGTGGGCTATATTAGTTCATAGAAATGATTTTCCACTTTCAAAAACATCTTATTCATTTGATAATTTCATGACATTTCTATGAAATATTGCATCCAATGTTATATTTCTTTATACAAATGTCATGAAATTATCAAATGAATAAGATGTTTTTGAAAGTGGCAAACCATTTCTATGAACTAATATAGCCCGTGTTTCAATTTATTGTCGTGTTGACGGCACCACCCTGTATTTGCGCATCACTCCATATTAACGTTTTAGCGAGTTGCAGAATTGTCAATATATTTTTAGTAAAGAGCCGCACGTTGGAGTAACCGAATGTGACTATGGCTGCTTTTAGTGGCGCAAGGTGCCAAATCTCGTAGATATAGCTTCTAGACAAGCCGACGTATTTGAGCGGAGGAAGCGAAGCGTCCGGGGACTTGAGCTAGTTGAAAGCCTGCGTTCTGACGTTGTGTGTTTTATTAGGTTTGTTGGAAGACTTATTTATTTATTTATTCTTTGGCAATTTTTGGAAACAGTGTTCAATAACAATATTTAGTTACACCCATAGAAATACCAATCGACGATATAGGAAAGATATATTATTAGGAAACCTAATTTTTTCATTTAACTCAGGAATTCTGGAATAGTTAGCCCAAATGAAAAGGAAATCGCGTTTTGTTTTTAATCATTTTGACATTGAGACTTCATTATTATCGACTATGATGATCATTTTTAACCTATAACATAAATTTTTGAACGCCTTAAAATCCCAATTTCTCTAAATTCCTTCTCCCTTCCTATATCCTTAGATCCATCAACTTTTCCCGCCAATCCCTCCTCTCATCCGTCAACACTCTGTTAATGTTCCTTAAACAAATCTTCAATAAAATTATATAAGGTATTAGTAAGTTGTTTATCCAAATTAAACTACTAAAAATTTGTCCTTACATATTCTGTATATTTACTTTTCAGATAAATTAAAAGAACTTCAAGTTTTACTAACGGTTATATAGTATATTTACACACATTGTGCACTCATGACACTTTTTTGATAAACAGAGTCAATGAAACAATATTGCACAAGCAGAAATCCTGATATTTGCAGAAACTATAAGGACAGCTCCGTTAATTATTAGTTTATTTTGTGTACAAGAAAAATAAATACATAAATAAGGGCTCGACAAACAGACACTAGACGGACAGGGCTATTAAAGTAGAAGAAGAATTTCTCACCACGCATGATTTACACAAATATGATTTGGAAGTTTCAATCTGATTAACATGGACACCCTACTGCTAGCAACTATCCGGTTTATAATAAAACAAAATTGAACAGCACGCACAGATACTGTAATAACTTTAAGTGAGCGATGTACGCTTTCGAAGAACTTCTATTCGGTTGAAATCTTGCAACATATAAAGATAATGGAGACACGAGTTGTTTTCGCGGGAAGACGTTTATTTGGCAAGTTGAACGATGCGATGGATATAAACTCGATTGTATTGTCCCCACAAAAATAACTAGTGCGGTTTTGATAGTTTATGGCTTTTTGCATAAATATAACAAAGGCTCATAAGAAGGAATTAAAAGTCCCAATTTGTTTTGGTACTAATGCCCGTTTTCACTAACCATTCCCTAGGCTTAGGTGACTCTTAACGACTTCATTCTATCTTCCTTAGATAGACTGAGATAAAAATCGCTAAGAGACTCTTACCGCTAAGCAAATGTTAGTGAAAACGAGCATAAATGCATTTCAGGGGCCTTACCACCATCTTTATAAAAGCGATTCATATTCCGCTCGTTTCAGTATTGGTTCCTAAACTGTACCGCTGTCATAGTCGTAGATATCGTCGTAGTACGGATATAACGATTCTACTCAGTTTAGGTCCTAAACTGAATAGCGATAAAAGATGGTGGTACGGGTGCAGGAGCTATCCCTTACGTGTAGTGTTGATCCTGTGAAGATTCACAAACTTGTTTCTAAACGCTTTTTCAATATATTTTAGTTAAATCACTCTGATATGCTTTGATTTTTCATTTTACATGGGAGGTTTTTTACCTTTTTTAAACACATTCGAAACCGCCAGTAACAAAACTTGCTCTCAATAATTATTGTCCTCACCAGTTCACCACTCAAACATAATATACTAATAATAGTGTTACATTGTTGTGGTCTTCCCTCAGATGGTATTTCATTAGTGACGGTCTGCAAATTTCGGCTGAAGATACCGCTAAGAGACAGAAGGTTACCTGTCTCGAAATTTATACATAAGTTCTACAATTTACCTTGGTATACGACGCTTTATATCAACAACTATGATGTGATTATTACCCACAACCTCACTAAGTCCGTCCGTACTTAGCACCCCTGAAAACGAGCTGTGTATTACAATTTAGTATGATAGACAAAGGCCTATACATCTGGCTGATTTCATAACAGAATCAGGGGACTGACAATTTATGAAGCACCCCATTTACGGGGAGGAACGGGAAAAATGTGAGCACACCTCGAACCCCGGGCGCTCTCGCAGGGAAATTTCATAACATTGTCCTGATGAAATATGGCGTTTCTTTAGAACTGTTCCGGGGGGCAATAAGGAAAGCGTTCGCTTTTAGCAACAGCTTTATAAGATTATGATCCATGAACCTAGATTCTTTTGAATACCTGATAGGCGCTTAGTGCTACCAGTAAAGTTAAGCAAATCTCCAACAATGGGGACTACTCTTTGTCAAAATGCGATTAAAATAAGTAATTTAAAAAATGACTAAATGCGATTAACCTATTTAATTCTAAATTCTAAGTCACAAACCTATGATAATAAAAAGACCCGGGTATAATTTCTTAAATTATACGTAAAGTGTGTTTCACTAAAGAGTTCGCTTCGTCGTAATGTTTGCTGCTCTGTACGACATGCAGATTTGACAGGTTAGTAAAATAAAATTGCAATTACCACATTACATTAAACCAAGTTTTGTCAAAAGTTTATGTCCGTTTCTTATCTTGTTGTTATAACAAGCCAGATCAGAATAGTAAGATTCTAATAAAATAAAATTTTAGCTTTGATAAAAAAACATTAGATAGCCCGTATTACAATACGGTATAAAATTGTTTTTTAAAAAAATCTTATCTTTATTTATTTATAAAGATGATATTAATATTTTTATATACCGGATATACCTAATATCCGAAAATACAGTGACAAAAATGACCAGAACACCCACGGCACATTTGTCACGCTTGGCTTCCAGTCATATTATAAATAGTTTTGAGTATTCTATTTTTAAGTTTTATTGATTTGTTCTTTTCAGCTAAACGTTACATTTTATTATTATTCACTTAGCATTTACACGTAAAAAACTGAAGCTACCTCTATTATTTACTCTCTAATTTTTGGTACGTCATTTTTCAAAACGTAGCAACATTAATTTCTATGCCGCCAATATTACGGCGAGTGGAACTCTTTCGTGAAACGAACTCTAGTGTTATATTCTCTTTCCCTTAGATCTAATAAATGTCAAAAAAGTCAATTGAGAAAGCAATTTGACACCAGATTTTGAAAGTACAGTAATATATGAAATAATGTTATTGTCTATAATTAATAACGAGATCGATCCCTTCTAAAATAAGCACTGATTTTTAATACTTATGAAATGAAAAATGACAAATATGACAATATTTATTTGTCGATTATTGTTGCTCAGAGAATGGAATTCAGCTTCACTATTCTAAAATATTGCATTGGTGCATCTGGATTCACCTAACCAATCGAAACTGCACTCTCTCTCTCGTTTCCTAAATAACGAATAGTTGTCTTCGTAGGCTCTGGGAGATACGAAAATATATCACAGGGTGAAAGAGACCTTCGTTATATACTGATACGCTTTATTGCCCACTTAGCATGTGTGAGATGTATAACGCATATTTTAGGGAGCCTTGTATGCTCATTTGGATCAGGAGCCATTTTGACTTATTCACTAAAACGTGCCTTAAAAATGCTTGACAGATTGAGGAATTCAAAACGTTGATTGTGCCGATAATACCAAATTGCGTTTGATGCACTGGCTTTGCTTGTGGACGAAGGAAGATTAATTAATTCATTCGCATGCGACATTGCACGCCTGCCCACTGACCTTGAGTAAAATCAGATTGAAAAGTTGTATGTGAAAAATGCTTTTAATATTGCGTGTTGTTTTATTCGACACACAAAAAGAGGTACTTGAATAGAGAATGTGCTAAAGAGTAAACTGTAAAGAGTGTGCAAGATCTGGATGGTATTTTCTTTGCTAATGGATTCCTCAGCTCGAAGATTGAATACGAATGTAGGAATTAACAAGCTTCCACACATTCCCCATCACAAACACCTGCTTACGAGGGAATGAGATCCGCTATAATCCGACAGAGTAGTTGTGAAGGTTCTTGGGATACCGGTTCTATATTTTTCCAGTCCCCTCAATAACTCAGGTTGAACAAATCACCCGGTTCGTCGTTTAAAAGCGCCGTGCAAATATTCCCGGTCTGAGTCTGTTTGTCCCGGAATAAGGTAGTTTACACACAACGGGCTGTTACGTGGATCGGTAAGGAACTTAAGATTGGCGAGGTTTATTTAAGAAAGGATGTACGAAGATTTGTTGCTGGCTTTTAATGTGGAATTATCTAGCGTCTATATGTTGACGTGTCAATATTATGGCTTCTAGCTAGGGTGTAGCTGCTATAAAAAAGAAGGCAAAAGAATAAATGCACACTCACGCTAAGCCAGTTGCTCTTCTAACGTCTTACTTAATGCCTGTGACTCAACGAAGTGCTCATTTATAACAAAAATGTATGGGGGATTTCAACTCCACCATCATGCTTATCCATTTCACTTGAAAAGCAATGTTTTTCGTGGAATGACACGAAAATATTGCTCTTCTTCTTTCCTCCTTATAACTCTTACAATACAGCAGACACAATTCTTCAATTCTGACAAGAAATACGGAATTCTTGACGGTCGGCCGCCTGTCAGGGTAATCCTTCAAATGTCATACGAGATACTACGTTAAATTATAATTTCCTATGTGCGTCAGCCTTACAGGAAGACGGGATAATATTTGTACACTTTTATCGCCAACAAACATAAATAAGGTTCGTATTGCTTGGTGCCCGGGGTCGACAACAGCTGACGATCGCGTAGTGCTGGGTTTAAAAATACCCTTTGTTAGAGCAAAAAGGAGGTAACGCATGACTTACCTAATTCAATAAAATATTGTAAAGTAAGTAAAATTCATACAAGCCTTTCTATAGGAAGTAAACTGTATCATAGGAAAAGCGTGTTCTGAACGTTCTATTCGAAATCATTGTAGAAATTAATCGTTTCATTCATTACTGGCAACCTTGATTTCCTTCCAATGTTCTTATAATGGAATAAGATTCATAGTCGCATCTTTTTCAAATTTTAAGTTAGCAAAAATAAAATGCTACGCTTATTAGCGTCGATTTTTCAATAACTTTCATTTGAATAATATCTTTGACTATTTGACAGTTAATTTATACAATATATTAAATAATATCTGATAATCCAGACCTTAGTTTGTTTAAATTCCTTGACTATGAACAAATGCTGGTACTCATCATTCAAACATTTGATCCCACCGGGATTCGAACCCGGGACCCCAGACCGAGTAGCCTGTATAGGAAGGAGCATAGACCACTCGGCCAGCTGGTCGTCAAAAAATCATCAATTAAATCGTCAAAATTGTTTAGATCTATGACCTTTTGTACTTAAATAGTGTTTAATATTTCTGCTCCTTTTATAATATTTTTAAGTTATAACTCTATGGGCCCAACAGCTTTTCCAAGCAAGTAGTTAGCGTGAAGTAGCCTGCCCTGTAATGTTGCCCTGATAGTGAAGCCTTTAAAGGAGTGGGTTGTATTTTTGTGAGCGTAGCCTTGAGTCCCACACTGCCTAAGCAACAATAAAAAAATGGTATGAAAAAACGTCAAAATTGATTAGATCCGTGATCTTTCGCAAATCTCAGTTTTCTTCAATCAGGCGTGTCTTTAATTCTTTATCATGGTAGTTGGGAACAGGACCTTGATGAGAAATCCTGTAGCTTACCAGTCCACCACTGCCACTAATCGAATGTCGATAGCCATATAGACTGGACTGTCAGTACGCGGTTATGCCCTAAGCGGATTGTTGGAGATCGCTCTCAAATTGCCGTGTAATAATATGCTGGCTGGGTTCGTGCTTAGTGTGCAAAATGGAACTCTCCGAACATACAGAATAATAGTTAGTGATTCCTCAGACATTATTATTATTATTATTGTTATTGTAGCCTCTTTATTTCCTTTCAATAATATACTATTTCATTTTTATAAAGAACATATATAGGACCACTTAACAAAAGAAACAGAGGTTGACCAAGGAAAAGATGGACAGATAAAATAAATAAGATTGCCGTTAATGACTGGGTTACTAAGCACATTTAATTCTTCAATAAAAATATATAATAAATTACCGGACATACTAAAGAATGAAATTAATGAAAACAAATTTATAAAACAATTAAAACAATTTTTACTTAATAAATGCTATTATGACATTAATGAATATCTAAATGATAAATTTAGAAATTAATTATTATGAATTTCCTTTAAATACATTGAATTGCCATTATTTTAATATGTTAACTTAATTAGTAATAATTATGTATGTTGTTATGTCATTGATAAATTATATCTATGGAAATGCGTCCTCTTCTACAGCTAATTGCGTGCCCGGCGGGGTCCTTAATGATCTTGAAAAAATGAAACTGTACCACCTTATTGTACATTATGGTTTGCATTAAATAAATTGAGTATTACCAAGGCAAAGGACAGGATGATTTGGAGTAAACTGGAGGAGGCCTTTGCCCACTGAGGGGTCCTTTATAATAAATATTTTACGGATTCCTCAGACATATCAGGGTTTAAATGGATTTAGCTATCTTTAAAGTTGCAGTTTCCGATCATAGAAATACTGTCCCCACCTCAACATCACGTGCAAATAATATTAGCATATTTATTTGTTGTATGTACTTCCAAAATATGGATTTCTTTGCTGAACAATAAAGAACTTTTTATTCTCAATATTGGTTTTAGGTTTGAAAGATATATAGAATGATTTTCGCCCCAGGACATAATTTTTTTCTACTTCAGGTATTTTTCTGAAGCTCATATTGCTACAAGCTACAATTCACTATGATATGTTAAATATGCCTTAATAACCTCATATGATATGTTTAATATGCGATAATAATATGCTTATAAAAAATAAATAAATAAATAGAATAAGATGTTTTTGAAAGTGTCAAATCATTTCTAAGAATTAGTATAGCACATGGTGTAATTTATTGTCGTATTGACGGCATCAACCTGGCTACTAATGGCAGCTAATGTATCGCCTTATACAAGGCGATACATTAGCTACACAGAATTCCAGCGTTTGGCAGTCTCTGTCGCAACATTACACAATAGTTTGTGGTTTTTGGTTTTATGTATTGTTGTTCTTTGTTGGATATGTTGCTTTTGGTGGCAAAACCAAAATGCAGATGTTTAAGTAGGTATTGTTTGTTCTAGCAACATCGTTTTTCATATTCAAATTATATCTGTACTAAATAAATTCATACAAATTCTATATTAAAACGTCAGCGCAAAATCGCGGAAACTAGCCGTAATTACAGCGCTCGGCGGCCAAAATGTGCATTAATTTTTTTATCACCGCATAAATTCGAGCAAGCGCGCATTCGCAATAATAGGTGGGCTCTCTTTAAGCGCTCCCGTTCTGGATGAATTATAATTTATTTCGCTTTTCGTGTCCCTGATAAACGCCATTGGATTGAGTCGCTACGCGGATTAATGTGCGCGATTATTTAACGTTTAACGGGGCTCGGCAGCTTGACGAATGATTGATGGCTGACCAAAGAATAACTGTAGCTTTGCCATTCTTCTTGGTGGTAAGTAAAGCACGGGTAAAATATCAACTAAGGTGCCTTCTCCATAACATAGGTTTCTATATAATAAGATTGATAATATACACGCACGCTGGAAATTCAATATCCTTATTAGACGCATTTTTCTAGCTTTATGAGTTATATAAGAGATGTTTAGAAGTAGTACGGCGTAGTTTAATGCAACTATTAATTTTGTTCGTCATCTAGATCAACGAAACATCATCAAGTTCATCTAGCTTCCTAAGTCATATAAGAGAGGCTTAGAAGAGTTGGGCTTAGTGGTGTTTACAAATTGGTTTCCTGCGGTGATTAAGGTCGCCAGCGCTAATTGAGAAAGCGTTATATTAGAAGGTCGGGAAATCGTCTCCATGCTCTCAGTTGCTGAGGATTTGCACAGAGGTAGGTAATGTGTAAGCAGTGCTAAAGTTGCAACTGGCGACTATAGGCTACGGTACTCACTCACCATCAACCAGTATCCATTTCAACTGATATTCATAAGGATTAACCATTTACAGGATGGTGACGTCAATGCGACATTATATTAAAACATGTGCTATATTAGTTTGTTGTGTAACTTTCACATACATCTTATTCTCTTAATTTTTGATTTTAACATTATTATAAATGTTTGAAAAATTACTTAGTAATTAAAATAGAATAAAACTAGAAAAATTTCACGTCCTGAGGCAGGAATCGAACCCGCGACCTTTCGCAATCCGGGCGACTGCTCTGACCACTGAGCCACCCAGGACTTGGGATATCCCTGTGAAATTCTTCTAGTCTATCTTGTATTTGCGTTTATGAGCTAACGTCCACCCTACAATGTCGAAATATTCCATTTCAACATCCGAAACGAGTATTTTTACAAATACCGACGATTTGGTTAAGTTGGGGCAGTGCTTTCAAATATTCTTAATTTTTGATTTTAACATTATTATAAATGTTTGAAAAATTACTTAGTAATTAAAATAGAATAAAACTAGAAAAATTTCACGTCCTGAGGCAGGAATCGAACCCGCGACCTTTCGCAATCCGGGCGACTGCTCTGACCACTGAGCCACCCAGGACTTGGGATATCCCTGTGAAATTCTTCTAGTCTATCTTGTATTTGCGTTTATGAGCTAACGTCCACCCTACAATGTCGAAATATTCCATTTCAACATCCGAAACGAGTATTTTTACAAATACCGACGATTCGGTTAAGTTGGGGCAGTAGTGCTTTCAAATATTCTTAATTTTTGATTTTAACATTATTATAAATGTTTGAAAAATTACTTAGTAATTAAAATAGAATAAAACTAGAAAAATTTCACGTCCTGAGGCAGGAATCGAACCCGCGACCTTTCGCAATCCGGGCGACTGCTCTGACCACTGAGCCACCCAGGACTTGGGATATCCCTGTGAAATTCTTCTAGTCTATCTTGTATTTGCGTTTATGAGCTAACGTCCGTCCGTCCTTCGATTCCTGCCTCAGGACGTGAAATTTTTCTAGTTTTATTCTATTTTAATTACTACATCTTATTCATTTGATAATTTTAACATTTCTAGAAGTAATGCAGCAAGACAATTTTTTATGGCAAAACAACATTTGCGGGGTCAGCTAGTAAAATTATAAAATGATTAGAATGATTTTGAAAGTTGCAAAGCATTTCTATGATGTATTATAGCCCATGTTTTAGTATTGTCTGTCTCCATCCTAAGCTTCAACCGTGGCGTCTTATTCATTTAATATGTAGTATTATAGCCCATGTTTTAGTATTGTCTGTCTCCATCCTAAGCTTCAACCGTGGCGTCTTATTCATTTAATATGTAGTATTATAGCCCATGTTTTAGTATTGTCTGTCTCCATCCTAAGCTTCAACCGTGGCGTCTTATTCATTTAATATAAAGTATTATAGCCCATGTTTTAGTATTGTCTGTCTCCATCCTAAGCTTCAACCGTGGCGTCTTGTTAGATGAGATGCAAGTTTCAGTACTGTAGTAACCGGCCTTCCTAGTAGGTATTGGCACATTCTGTGTTGATGTTAAAAAGAAATTCTTATTTAAAATAATATTAGATTATCAGATTTTTTTCTAGACTTTGAGAGGGAGAGTTAAAGAGATTCGTGCCGGGGGTACACTACATAGTTTTAGAATATTATTTCATACTGCAATATGTACTAGTTACCCGAGAAATATAAGCGATTACAAGATTCCCCGGTGTTTGATTGCGGCGCAGGCCGGGTCGCAACAGGTAGCATTGAAATCTATAAAAGGCGACCAGCCGGTACCTAATCCTATTATTTAAAAAAACATATTTAGTTATATTAGTCCTAATCAGACTTCCGCTATCTGAAATAATAATTATTCTCTAGGTTACCTTTACACCTGTAAAATATCTGCCTGATTTGTATTAAAAAAAACATCTAAACTGACTCATCAACATCTCAAGTGAAGCGGAAAAAAGAGTCCATATTGCGATGGCAGTCTGTAGGCGGCGGTAATCGCTTACCACCTGGTGGGCAGTGTCAGCATGTTTGTCATCTAGTTGTATAAAAATAATCATAATCATAATCATAATCGTTTACTGTTTGGATAAAAAAGTATTTGTTTTCTATGAAACAAAACGCTCCGGTCAATGGTTTTCATTGACATATTACAATTCCGGAATGAAAGATTTTTGAAGATTTTATTTATGTTGTCAACAAAACCTTAGCTTTATATTAACTCAAACTATTTCTAAAAATAATCTTTCTATTTATGAGGCATTATTGGAAATATTGTTTTGTTAGACATTAAACTTGGGTTGGGGCAAAAATTGTCATCCTCCTATTAAGCGTGCCTGAACGATACGATTACGATTCGAAATTTAAAATACTTAATCGTGCTAGGGATACTGTTATTGGGCTGGCAAATAGTTCCAAGTTTTGGAAGTACGACAAAGAATCCAGTTACAAAATTTATTTGTGCGTGATGTTGAGGTGGAGACAGCGAATTAGAAGAACAGATTTATGGTGAATCTCTGCAATAGAATGTGCTTCATCATCATCGCCAGCCTATATACGTCCCACTGCTGGGCACTGGGCTTCCTACATGGGAAAAATACATGAGGAGCTTGGGCCATAACACTAAACCTCTGGGCCATTCCGGGACCAACGGCTTAACGTGCCTTCCGAAGCACGGAGGAGCTCGAGATTATAGTTTTGATTGACCCATCCCGGAATCGACCTTGGCGAAAGTTGCTTTGTTTTCGTAATCGAAACCAGAGCGCGCAAACCACTACGCCACCGAGCTCCTCTCTCTCAATTCTATTTCTCATGTGCTATCTCTTCTTAAAAGTTAGTAAGGGTTGTGGCAAACCCAAGTCGCCAGGGTTGAGTCTCGGGGTCGCCTTGTCCCGCACCGACCGCGCGTCGGTCACGGCGGTCGTCGGAGGCGTTTTATTGGAAAACTTTTAAATTCCCGCAAACCACCCTCGCGTGGCTCATTCCGGTAACTTCCTAGTTTGATTTGACATAAGGTCTGAGTGATAGCTCGGCCTAATGTCGCTGCTATTCAGCGCAACATTGTTCCGAAAGCTTTTATGAGTTCGCCGTTCCCTCTCGGGTTAAGTTCAATTAGGCGATTTCTTTTTATAGTATTAGGGTTGTGGTTGAAAGACTTAATAAATGCGGATCGAATTGCCACTGGTACTACTTGAGGAGCATTGTAGTGGTAGCACGGGACTCATACTTTAGCTGCTTACGCAACATTCCTCCCTATTACCATGGTCTGCTATGTGTAAGAAATTGTCAATAGGTAGAAAAACGAAATCCTATGCGTAATATCCAGGACCGCACAGATAATACGAATATAAATATTTATAATCTACAACCCTATTTGCCACCTAGAGTCGTACATGCTTAGTATCACCAAAGACTTTTCATCAAAACCAACTCTTGATAAATGATCAGACGCTGCACCAATCCCACTGCAAGTTAGCAGCTGTCACAGAAATTCGCAAAATACGCCTTAGAAACATGCACTTGCTTGCATGACATGTCGTCTTCGGGGATATCTACATTTTCTTATTGCTTAATGTTTATCTGCGCTGCGGTTTCTGTAAAATGGAGATTCTCTCATAAATTTAAGCATCTTTATGTTCTATATCTTTTATATTCAATAGAGATCTAATGATGTAGATAAAAGAGTGAATGAGGAAATTCCTTAACCGTATTAATAACAAAAGAAAAAGAATCTCGCCAATATCGTGATTTGCCGAAATTTATTTGAGTAACTTCCGCGCAAAGATAGTGCGCTAGTCGTAATAAAATAACTCACTGCTCACTCCGCCCACGTGCTGTTAAGGGTTGTCACTTGACTGTTCTTCATGTCAAAATGTATGTCATTTTCTATTCTTAGTTTTATTTTCCACATTTTGAATTTTAAATAAATGTTTTTTCACGTCCTGAGGCAGGAATCGAACCCGCGACCTTTCGCAATCCGGGTGACTGCTCTGACCACTGAGCCACCCAGGACTTGGGATATCCCTGTGAAATTCTTCTAGTCTATCTGTATTTGCGTTTATGAGCTAACGTCCACCCTACAATGTCGAAATATTCTATTTCAACATCCGAAACGAGTATTTTTACAAATACCGACGATTCGGTTAAGTTGGGGCAGTGCTTTCAAATATTCTTAATTTTTGATTTTAACATTATTATAAATGTTTGAAAAATTACTTAGTAAGTAGTTTAAATTACTTTCTAGTTTTATTACATTTTAATTACTAAGTAATTTTTCAAACATTTATAATAATGTTAAAATCAAAATATATTTTTTTAAAAAGTAGAAAAGTATCTACTCTACAAAAACATCATGTTTATTATGGGTGCCGTGCCTTTCACAATTCGGGTTATTGTTTATAGGGTCATCCCAAGTTGAGTGTTTTGAGCAGCCACCCGAATTGTGAGAGGTCGCAGATTTAGTCCCGCCCTAGGACTTGATTGTTTTAGTTATAAATTTTAAGTTATGCCCCATTCGGTTCGTATTTTTTAATATTTCTAAGGCCCTTAAGGGCCTTAGAAATATTAAATTATTAAATAATTAAATAATTTAATTTTATTTTTATTCTTATTATTTTTATTTTATTATTAGGTTGACGTTAAAAAATGATATTAATATCATTTTTAACATCATAATAAATGTTTCAAATTTTTTTTTGCAAAATATCATAACTTACCAAGCAGTTACCCGTACTTCGAAAGGCCTGCTCCAGGAACATGAATTTTTGGTAGTTCAGAAATCTTTCTATGTCTATAAGACGCTTATTACACGAATTTCTTCGTACAAGACTGACTTTTTGCATTTTTGTAAGTTCGATTATCTTTTTAAAGTTTTTCTAAAATACTAAACACCATTCGTCAGCATTAGATAAAGCTACGGAGAGGCTCAGCAATTGTTAAAAGTGGCCACTTTCGGCAATAATGAAAAAATAAGTTACATTTAAAGGAATATCTTATACCGAGCACATCTCAAAAAAATACAAATACCATTCTTTAGTCATTCACTAAAGCGTTTTTGTTCATTATGTTCTTTATTCACCACAATTAATATAAATCAAGTGGTGTCGCTAGTTCTGACGAGGTATCGCCTTAACTTCTATATTTTTATTTTTACTATATTTATTTATAACGCAAAGACAGAAAGACTGGAAGAAATTAATTTTGCTATCCTAAGTCCTTGGTAGCTTCACAGATTCTGAAAGGTCGCGGTTTAGCTTACCGCTCCAGAACATGTTTTTTTCTAGTTTTGATATTTTAAAGGCAAGTTTCTTTTCTTAAATCTGTTGTTGCCAGCCCTACTCATTGAAGGGTTCCGCGCTAACGGAAACCTCGAATGAATAGGCTCTCTAAGTTGTTACCGAGGTTACACGGATCGCCATACGGTTGTAATTATGAGGGTTTATGCTCATGGTCGCACTATGGCACTCGCCCGAGTGATATGATTACCAATGTCACTGGGTCTTTGAGCACCGGAGAGTAGAGTGGTCGTGTAATAAGCAAGTTGTGATTAATTCATGAAATCTAATTTGTGTGGGATCACAAAGACGTTGTTTGATGTATCCATTGGGTAGTTTATTGTGTTATTTGGTAATAGGTTTGGCGCGGTTTCTTATTAGTAGATTTTGGAGTGAATGTGAACGAAATTAGTTTATGTTACTTACTTTTAGTCGTGTTAATCACAAATTAAGGTCTTCTAATAAGATAACGTACGAATATTATAGTGCTCCTTTGTTTCGGTAATTATATCTGAATATAATATTTATATCATTATAATAATTATTTATACTAATAACATAACATATTCTCAAACTCGCACCTATTGTCTAGCGCAAAGTAAGCATAATTAAGACCTTAAGTTATGAATACTTGATAGCGGCGAAATATTGATAAGTAGTATGAAATTATCATAATCATCACCAGCCTATATACGTCCCACTGCTGGGCACAGGCCTTCCTACGTGGGAGAAACACATGAGGAGCTTGTGCCATAACACTACCAATCAGGCCCAATGCGGGTTGGTGGGTTTAAGCAGTTGCAGTAACAACCGGGATCAATGGCTTCATGTGCCTTCCCAAATACCCATCCCAGGACCTGGCTTATAAAAGTACACATTTGAGGCGAGTAAGGTGAGGGTCGAAAGAGAATCAGGAACAGGAGCACTAATGGATAACGGAGGAGAACAATGCTTGTAAGCAACGCGTAAGTAGGTACTACCCATGGTGTTAACTATCCTGCCCCATAGACAAGATGCCTTCCGATAGTTGAAACTGTATGTCAAATCCCATACATTTTCCATTTAGCGATAAGTAGCGATAGAGATTGTCAAATGACATCCTGTCTAGGGGATGGATGTATTTTAATAATATACCCACCGATATATTTATACTACTTAATATCCTCAAATCCGTTTTAAACGTTAGCAGAAGTTGTGCCAAACAGCGCATGGCGTCCATAAACCCCTGAATGGTCGGATCGTTTGCGACAAAGGATGCAGAACACATTAAAACACCATTATTGGGCAAAAGTTTCGGATTGGAGAATAGTTCTGCTCATGTGAAAACACCATTTTGTTTCAATAACTTTCGATAACGGGTCATTTTACGTAATAAGATATTGAGCTCGATATTAGGCTACGAATTTTGTTATTATATCGGAGTTGGATTATCACTTTGGTAATAAACTAAATTGTAGGAGGAAAAGAAGCCTTTGCAGCTTCTTTATGGCTGCCCGTCCATCTGTCTGTAGGTCACACCGGAACTTTATATAGCCTGATGTAAGAATGGAAAACGGAGTGATAACTTTTCTTAAAACTATCCTATACTTACAGTGGAGTCTCATTAATATCATTGATTTTTATAATAACAGAAAGATATAAAGCAGAATAAAGACCAGAGTAAATGAATATAAAAAAAAATCTTCAGAAACTACACGCTCAAGCACAAACTATAATTATTACGAACAATTCTCTCTTTGAGTGCGGTGTTCCCGCAGTTTAATAAATTATAGTAAGCACCCATTATAGATTTGCCACTAGAAAATACTTTAGAACGTTTTAACGGGACCGTTCCTGGCGGTATAAGCCGCGTTACTATACGGAAACATTCAATTATTGAAGTTGCAATACGTACTGAGCGGACTTTCTAAGGTTGAAAGGAACCGAAGCTTATGGTCCTTTCATGAGCGGATAGCTCGTGAATGTTATTCGCTATTTTGTTGGCTATTTGCAGCGATGGAATTGTATTTTTGAAGCTGTTGAGATGATTTGAAAGAGTTTCGCTATAATATTGGCAAATTGATTTAACCTGCCAAGCCACACTTTCTAAAACGGGTTTTAAGGGGATTTTCTACTGTCATTATGCTCCCGAGAATCTAACAATTTAAGAGCTACTTGACCTTAATTACCAATTCTGGTGTTTTAAATGTAAAAATGAACCAACCGTTAGGTCGAATCACAACGATTGCGTTCACATTCATAGCAACTGCTATTCTTCGAGCGCAGTATTCGGTGTCATATGGTACTAAAGCTTAACACTAGCTGCTTTTGTTCGACTGTACCTATTTTCCGATCATATTTTAGGCTGGCTCTCGTAATTGCAGATTGAAAATAATAAACATAATCATTTCTCAGATATTGAAACAGTTGAGTGAGTATCCACGTTTACTCCATTCATTAGCTATTCTTACTCACCATAACTATTTTCTACCAGTATAAAGATTTGTTGGCTGGTGTGTAAGTGTACATTTCAAAGTAAATTAGTCATTGCATCCATTTCAATCATCAAGGATTTACTAAATCGACTAGAAAAGGCTATTAGCTTCAATTTCCCGTGGCGAGTGCCCTCGTGTCCGTGTATCAGACGCTAGAATTTCTTCGTTTCCAATTATCTGGAGAGCGAGCTCAATAGAGCTGTTTAGCTAGCTTTATAGATGTGTCTTGATCACTTAGCTTCAGTGCTTTATATTAGAAGGCATAGATTTTAAACTAAGTGAAATTTAAACGAAATACTAAATACTTAAAATAATTTCAGTTTTAACACCATTGCCAGCTACCAAAACTTTACAATAAAACTCCTATTAAGCGTTTCCAAAACATATTTATTTCAATGTGGCTAAAATACAATAGCACTCAGGTACCAGTTATTTAACTAATGATTCCACATAATTTAGATGTAAGTAATCTAGTAGGTGGCGTGAGCCTTGGTACCTAATCTTTAATACAGATTTTACCTAGTACGAACGCCAGTCTCACACAAATAACTGAAACCAAAAGAACACAAAGAACCTGTTTTTATATTTTGGACCTGGATTTTTGTAAGCCTCGGAACCGGGAAAACTCTGTTATTTTGGAACGGGGAATTACCGATTCCTACTCACAAAATAATGAAGTACAAAATTAGTTTACCATTTCCTTCACATCTTATCATGCATCAATTGCCATGGTTAAAGATAAATAAGTTAATACCTAAGTTAATAAGTAAATAAATAAAAAGCAATTCCTATCGACTGGCCCGCTGTATCGGAAGAATCCAAGCACAGTTATTATGACCCTAATGCCGCTAACCGCCATTTTGTCGAAAAACAGTTGCTATCAATCGTGATTGGCCCTGATTGGGTATAGTTTATTTTGCGAGGGTTCCGCAGGGCATTTAATTAAAGTGTCCGTCTGACGGATGGCGGTCCCGGCTATAACGAGCACGATAATTTAGCGAGCACTCTATTCGTGATGTGTTTCACAATTGCCAGAATAGCCGCCTTCTGTGGAACTCGAGGAACTAAGATTTGTGTACTTAATTTCTTGGTTTGATTCGTTCGGTCTGTTGTTGAATGCATTTGAAGTATGAATGGAACAAAGAGAAATTAATGGCGTCGTTTTCTGTCCGGCTTTCTTTACGAATAAAATATACAGACCATGTTTTTTACTTTAATATCTTCAAGTAGATTCTGCTCTAAGAATTAATGTGTTGGAAGCAAGATAAATGAAACTTGTAGGTGTAACGCATCCATTGATCCATCGCAGTGGAGCAGCCGTGCCAAGCGTGACAGACTTACCAGGTTGTCTGTTTCCCGGGGGTAGGCTGGTGAAATTGCTTTGGTAGAGCCCAGGCTACCTCCATGAAGGGCAGTGGTCTTACCGGGAAGGTTTAGTGGGTGTTCCCAGTTCCCAGTGTTGTTACGATCATCCACACCCGCATACGCCAGTCACTTATTACTATTAACGCTAGAGTCGTTGTGACATGGTACTAAAGTGTTCAGCTACTTCTGTGGTCGACCGTTCCTACAGTGGGTTCTTCCTCGAAAAACGTTAAGGTTAAAGACACACACATTCGATCAGAGTTAAAGTCTGGTAATAAACGTGTACAATTGTCTGCGGCCCAAAAATAATTAAAATAATTACTTCCCTGTGTCTGGACCCTGGAGCTTCTTTATGTCTGACGAGACAAAAAGGTAGTTCAGGTGTGATAAAAGTCACGGATTTTGATATCTGCTGGCCATAAAGCTAGCGTTATTTGTTAATATAAAACAGAAGACAACAAACTTTGCTGGTTAGCAGACGTATAAAGACCATTCAGTCCTGGGAGGTTCGCGAAGTCATAAAGCTAGTAAATGGACTAGCAGAGGATCAGAGCTGGACCAAGGTCTCACTAGATAGATGAAGTCAACCAAGATGAGCGAGTGATGAGCCACTCAGTTCAGTTGGGGACACTGGATTTCAAAACGTAATGACATGTCTAGGTTCTTTTCCTTTTGATGAAAGGACCTTTCATTTGTAGAGCTAACACCTTAGATTGCTACCGGCATTCAGCATACCATACAACTGATAGTACATAGTATCCATAACCTTTGGACGCTTGCAACGTACACCAAGGATAGGTACCTCTCGTGCGTTGCCGACCCTAAAGACAATTGTTAATCAAGATAACAGCTTTCTGTAAATCTGTACTTTCATAGTTACATTTATTTTAATTATTAACATCCATTAGTCAATCAGCTTTCAGTGTACACGTCATTCGGTATCCATTTGAGACGTCAATCTTGTTACGAGCAACTGGTAGAGCGGGGACAGTTTCAGAGTATCAGGCACCATGTTTGTTTTATCCGACACTAATTATGATGGATGACACCGGACCCGCAATTAGAAGAGTAAAGGTCGGCATTAGAGGACTTCGTTTACCGATTTACTAAAAATATCACTGTACCGGTACTTAGGTACCGGTACAATGATATTTTTATGAGCAATCAAATGTAATGATTATAGTAGCTTCTAGATGTTAGTGTCACTGGAAGAAAATACTACTATTTGTGCTCTGACAATCCCTTGAAATTAGAAAGCCGCGTTACACCGGCAGTATGGTTAAACCCTTCTGTACATAAAAGTCTAAATTAACTCGTTTACCACGTCAAAAGGTAGCGAATGACCTTTCTCAGGAATTTAGTAAGTAATTTTTTTGTAGCATACTAATTTTATCTTAATCGGTTCTCGATTTAGGTGAAAACTCAACAAATAGTCAATCAAATAGACATATCCTGTCCAGGCCACTGCATTATGCACACTTCTTCAAAGCTTTTCAGTGAAGTAGCAGCAGACCAAATCTTAGCTTGTTGTAGTGAAATTATTTAATATAATGCGCTCTTTAAGATTCATAGATTAGGAGCTAAATGGAGGTCTTTTAGAATCGCTTATAATAATAACACCACTCAGCGGGAATCAAAGTCCCGTAATAGACCCCATTAATTTAACATTGTCTCTAAAGCTGTTCTCGATAGTCTAGTTAGATAATTTAGTGTAATGTTGTTCAGTGCTTAACGAGTTTTATCGATCTTCCCGCAAAACGTCGAGACTAGTGGTTTTACAATAATGAATGCAGTTTTACTCACATTGGGGGAGAGTGCGATAATTCGGAACGCGGGTAACACCGAAAGAGAATTAGCGCCTGACATTGAACATAGGCCGACCTGCCAGCCAGCAGCAATAGATTATCAAGTAGATAACCTTTTCTGACGTAAACTCGTCCGAAGTTACCCTGCGTACGGAACCCCCCCACTCTTTCCTAATTCCACCACTCTCCACTAAAAACAAGTGCACGCACACATAGACACGCATGTTCAGCGATTTCAGGAACTTGATTTGAAATCGTTGTACGCCCTCTTACTCAAGTGCAATTGATGAACCGGAGGAAAAACACTAAAAGATATCGTTATTTAGGTGCAAATTAAATTATTATTTTTTCCTTGTAATCGGTTTCTTCACCGGTACCACCGGTATTCACTGGTCCCATCATTAGCCGGTATCTTGTAATCACTCGACGTGTAACCGGATTACCGGACACTAACTGTGTTACGGCGGACACGGGCCGGACTAATAGCTCACTGAGTACAAACAAGAGTTTTAAGTTGCCAAGTAAGGGATCAAAGTTGAACGTGCATATTTGTCTTACGCTAAGTTTTGTTCAAACGAAGCCTCGGCACAATTTGCCGTTCGACTTTAAAACTGGAAATACAATTTATAGCGTTTGCCTGTTTGTCCGAAGTTACTAAGGTGGTTCGTGTAGTTTGATCGCGGAAGTTAAGCAACTTAGTCTGCGGTTGAAGTGGGATAGGAGATCATATTGGGTCTGGCAACATCTCTATGGGCGAATTAAAATGGACTTGAGTAAAGGTAGCTTCAGTGACGTGACTGGCTTCCATTTTATATTCAGCGCCTTCCATATCTTTGTCGTAAATCCAAAGGAAACGTGTTCCCGCCTAAAGTGGAGACATAGCGCGAGTCGTTGACCATAGTTCCACATGTTATAATAAAAATGACTTATATTAATAAAAGTTACTGATTTTTGCATGCATTGTGGCAAAATACAGAAAAGCTCTATATTAAAATGTCTCACATCTTTGTACACACCAGTTTTTGCAGTAAAAGTGATTTTCATTTTGATTTTTTGATTTTGATGTTCTAAGTTACAAAGCTTAACAACGGCTTGAACGATGCGAATGAACTACCCGACGATCCCAGCTAAGCAGGAGTACAGGCCACACCGCGAGCGGGCCGGCGAGGGGCAACCATATTTAGCCAATATTAACCATAGTCAAGCGACTGCCGTAGCCGCTCTGAAGTTCGGTGTGAATCGAAAGTATGAAATGATACGTAACTTATTTACCACCGCCTTTCTTATTTTAACCGCTTACCACTAGGTGGGCCGTCAGCTTGTTGTCATCTAGTTGTATTAATAAAAAGTCATAGGAAAGCAAAAATCCGCAATTTCGCATACGTAGACGACTTACTGATTTCAGTTTTTTTAATTAAAAACCAAACTACAGAACTGATTTTGAAAACATTTTTATGGGACCAAAAGGCAACTATTCTGCATTAACCAAAAAAAAATCGCGTAAATCGGATCAGAAATCTCGGCGTATTCGGTGTACATACATAGAAAAAAAAACATTAAAACCGAATTGAGAACCTACTCGTTTTTGAAGTCGGTTAAAAACAACTCCTGCTCGACTCGCCAGCCTGCTCATGGTGTGGCTTGCACTTAGCTGTCGTGTGGTAGATAGTATTTCAGCTCGCCAAAGCTTAGGTTAGCTCGTGTTGCTTCTTGGCTTAGCTTATCTAGCTTCACTCGCGGTGTTGCGTTTTACGTTAGTGTATTGAGGCGTTGATACTACATACTAACTTAAATTACTCTCATTGGCCCGTTGTATACCCATGTGTGTTAATTATTTAACTTTTTAATGTTTATTGGGAAAACGTACAGAATTTACTGAACTTAGAATATTACGACTCACCAATAAAATTTTTACAATAGTTTCATTTTAATGTAGTCCGACATGACATTTTACTCGATTTTACCGAAAAAAAAATCACCTGTATGACGTGGGCAAAAGTGTAAATAGAAAATTACAAAAAAGGCTCAAACTTTCATTGAAATCAACGTAAATTAATGAGTTATCAAACAAAAAACACTTAAATTCTTCAACAATCTTTAGGCCCCTTCTTAAATAATTAACGCAAAACACAAAATCCAAAGAAGAACCCTGAAACCAAATTTTTGAATAATGTTCCCAGTAAAATAAATGTATTTAGGAATTTATTATATCCATCCCAACTTTTGCGTAGAGACTTTATTTGAAAGTTTCAATTATTGTTTTATGGGTACAAAAGCTTTGAAGGCTATGAATTTTATTAAGAAATTTTATTCATTTTGTAGAAACGAGGAGAACGCTGTCAGTATTCATTTGTATCAGTTATGAAGAGATATAAAATATTTCACCGTCCGTCATAATTTGGTGTTGAATTGTTTAACATTGAAATTCTGTATTTTAACATTTATCTAAAAATTCCATTAGGGAAACACTATTTACAAAAATGGTCATGGATGTATAAGATGGTTGATTAGGATGAGGTATATATTTCTATATACAAGGCACGGCAAATAACTCAGCACCACCTGGTGTGAAGCGGTAAGAAGAGTCCATATGCGGAGACAGCTAGTGCAGGCTTAACACACTATTCTAGCCGCCTTCACCTTGCCGGCCCAAAAGGTGCTTTTTCACGACTCTTTTGAAGGAACCCATGTTATATTTAGTAAGGAGGGAACACGTGTGCTGGCAAAGAATTCCGAGTTCTGAAAGCACGACAAAAAAACCAGTTACTATATTTATTTGTGAGTGATGTTGAGGTGGAGACAGTGAATCGATGACTCCGAAGTCCAGCACACGTGCTCCTGAGTAGGAAGGCGAAGGTGGGATAAGGTCAAGAAGCTCTTTAAAGCACTCTCCGTGATAAAGCCGATAGAAGGCGCTAAGCGACGCAATCTTGAGACGCAATTGTAGAGGTTCAAAGTTGTTAGTAACATACAGATCGTCAATAATAGGAACAGCACGCCGCCGCTACAATCTGTGCATCGAGGAGGTACTATGCGGAGCCATCGAAAAAACAATGGTAGAGGTCCACTTCCTCAGCAAAAAAAGGGGTACTATTCGTTTGTAAAACATCGCGTTAATAGTCTCTTAGAGAGTTGATCGTTGTAGGTTGAATGTGTGAGCGCTCTCGCATACAGACGCACCACATCTTTGAAGTGAGTATTAATTACACTGTTACCACTCCTTCATAAACTATATTTATTTCAGTTGTTTGATAAATGAACGTGCAATTAATAACGTTTTATCACCGGACAGGCGCGCGCCGTGATCTACTGCAAGTAATATATGAGTTATCAGCAGGTTAATGCAAAAGCAGACAGTAATGGACTCTATATATTCTTGTCTCACATAATAGAGTTCGTTTTGTCTTGGCACAAGTTGGTAGTAGAATAAAAAATTTGAAATAAAAATATCAAATAGACCTGCATCTGACAGAGATATGAGAGAACATACCTAAAAAATAATCGTTGTATTAAACACCTTCTTTTCCAGCGACTTGGAGGTTCTGAATTCGCTTGGTATGTTTTTTGTACACCGATTACGCCGATATTACTGATCCGATTTACGTGATACTTTGTTCGATGCGGAATAGTTGCCATTTGGTCCCATATTTTTTTGCTTTCCTATGACTTTTTAGTGAAACGATACGATAGAAGGAAACAATATAAGCTGACGGTCATCCATCTAGCTTTGAACTAAGAAAGTTGTCACTAAAAATTGTAAAAAAAAGAAATTAAACCGACTTCAATAAACTGAAAATGCTGAAATATTAAAATTTTGGTGCTAAGTTGTTTCCAGAAACCATAGAAAGTGAAGAACCGACTCCAAAAATATGTTTCTAGGGGATGATTACCTAGGTACTTAAATTTAATTATATTATTTTATCCTCTTCAGTTTTTTTAAGTCTCTTTAATTTTCGTTTTTTTTTTTGTTAAATGCTACTAAATATTATCTGGCTAAGCATTTTGTAGCCTTTACTGCATACAGTGTGACACAGAATCTATTTTGAAAACTAAAAAACATTTTTAGACCGTGATCGTACATTGACCTGGCCGGGTCTCCATACATTTTTGGAACTTCTCTTTTGGCATGGAGATAGGTTTCATGTTGAGAAAAGACATAGGTTACTTTTTGTAATATATTCTTATAACTGCAAGGTGTTAGCATACGAATACGCAGATTTACTTTTCTGAATGTCCTTAGTCACTCTACACTTTTCCTAACCCACTTTTCGTGTGTTCGCCAGCAATATTCCAAGAAATATTCCCATTTCGGGTACACTCCAACCCGTTTGAGGCTGCGAAGGCGGCGGTTCACGCACGACTGCCGCTTAAGATGACCTGAAACTTACACTACGAAATCCGTTCTTATTACAACGGAATAGAGCTTGTCGAAAGTGCCACGTGCCTGTTTGATATGCTATGCACAGTATATACGGGACTTGAATATTTGTGTGCTATGTTTTGTGTGTAAACCTGATTTTATGGCGACGGTGTTGAGTCTGTAAGGAACTAGTTATAAGATTTGAAATAAAACCACTTTAACGGATTTAACTTACGTTTGAAAAGAAGTTACATTAGTCCCGCCTGGAGCATATATTTTTTCATCGCTTTCTTTCTTTATTTGTAATTGTTATAATAAAGTAGGCATTTAAGCGCATTGAAAACATTAAAAGGTAATTAAAAAAGCTTTTCTCTTAACTGGAAGTTTAAAAATATTTGTAACAATATTCTTTCGGATCACTAGAGGTGTTAACTTCAATGAGTGGTGAGATAAACATTGCTATAAAAACGTTGGAAAAAGAAAAGAAAGCGGTGAAAAAATTAGTAGGTTATACCTAGTGCTCCGGTGACGTACTGGTAATCGCGCCTGGCCGGAAATCAGGAGACGCGGGTTTGAAACCCGCCTGGAGCATATTATTACTTTACATTTACAACAATCGTGGTTACAGAAATAACATCGGGAATCGCCACACTCAAAATATATCACAGTGACGATAGGTGGGCAACTTATTAAACATTTCAAAGACGACTGAAATCTTCAGTTTTCACGGGATCACGATCGCTGCAAACTAATATAAATCTAACATCTAATTAAACGAGAGTTATGTCCGGTAAAGTGGATTTGGTTCAAATATGCAGAAGGTGATTACCTTCTGTAAAAGTATTATACCATAATGTTGCGTACTTTTTGTATGCTTTTTAATTGTATTCCTTTACTTTTGATATTACTTTGTTATTGTGTTGTCATGGTTACATTAATTCTGTTTGCCTACTCGACTATATTGTGATTTTGTACCATAGATTAAAGGAGTAGGCATATGTACGAGTATGTACGCTACGTTAGCCGATTACCACTAGACGGCCCGTACCTTGTATGTGTTCCCAGCTGTTTCATTGGCACCGAAATCATCAAAGATGTCGCTGCCCTTTTGATGACCAGCTCACGCTTCTCACGCCGATGGCTTTCGCCGATGACTTTCAGTTTAGAACGATGTTTGGTGGCAATGACGGGTCAGAATTCTGAAACTTGTTGGCGCGTTTGTTTTTATGTCTCCTTTGTCATATGAATATACGAAATGTTTACCAATCAGTAGTATCGTCCGATCTTTACACACAATGTCCATTTGGATGACACAACCCTCGCATTCCGTCAACAGAGTTTCGAACATTTGATGACAACTCGTCACTGTTACGAAGTACAACTACCCTCCCTTTGTAACCCGACGCCGGGAAACTGCTCCGAACTCTCCTAATTGGTTCGTGTATAGTTCTGTTGCTTATTACTTTATGTGGCGATTTGATACGACCTTCACGGTTATTGGCTGAACTAGATAGGAATTTGTGATTGAATAGTTAACAACTTGTTGTATTCATTGCAACAGCTTTTAAAAACTAAAAATGTAACCTCAATTATTAATTAGATACTATTGGTTTCAGCGCTGCGGTTTTGACACGAAAAACAAATCAAGTTTGTTATCTCGAGCTCCTCCGTGCTTTGGAAGGCACGTTAAGCCGATGGTCCCAGTTGTTCCTGCAACTGCTTAACCCACCAACCCGCATTGGGCCAGCGTGGTGGTGTTATGGCCCAAACTCCTCGTTTGTTTCTCCCATGTAGGAAGGCCTGTGCCCAGCAGTCGGACGTATATAGGCTGGTGTTGGTGATGATGATGTAGTGTTGTGATCCTGAAGAGTAAAGTCTTCAGAGTTTATTGACACAGCGTTATCGTCTCGTCTAATGACACCATAACGGTTTCTCTTGAATTTTATAGTATAGGTAGCGCGTGAGTAGTGCACAAAAGGCGCTACAAGCGTCTATAGATATGTTGTGGTAGTTAGTCATCCTTGAAGATTAAAAAACAGATTTTTTATCGTAACAAGTACAAATAAAGAAAGAACATTATATGCTCCAGGCGGGCATCGCGGGAGACGCGGGTTTGATTGGAGCATATATTTTGTTCATCGTTTTCTTTCTTTATTTGTAATTATTACAATAAAGTCGGCGTTAAAAATGCTCGAAATTAAACATCAACGAGAACATTAATCGAATATCTACTGCTTATACCTATTCTTTAGTCTAGTTTTCCTTTGTTCTTTTTTTAAAAATGATATTGTGTTTATCTTTCTTGCACCCACCATTGATATAAACAAAAAAGGGAAGATACGGCATCGGCGCTCAAAACGCGTTCCGGCTGAAATGTGTCCATGGGCTCACCTAACAAAAAGTACGTCGCAGTTGCGCTTGAAACTCACAACGAACACTTTGTCTCAGTAATTTATTTATATTTTGGTTAAACATCGTCTAAAATGCCATCGTGTTGTTTTAATAAGTGCACAAACCACTCACGGAAACAAAATAAGTCACTTGGTATCACTTTTCACGCGTAAGTATATTAATTGTTAGTTTTAAATACAAATCTACATAAAACTAATAAATCAGCCAACATCGCCATGTTGCTGTATAAGTGGGACAGAATGATACGTAAAAGCATGTGAGTGTCAGAGAAAGCGTATACTCCCGAGCGACCGAGTAGCTCCGACTCCTAGCGACAGGTAGCATTACCCGGTAGCGTTAGCAAACAAAACACATGTAGAAAATAATAAGTACAATTATAATAAAATATATCGTACACATTAAAATGTCATGGTTTTTGTTTACGATCATGCTATTTACAGATTTCCTAAAGATCAAATATATCGACAGAAATGGCAGAAAATTGTCCAGAAGCAAAGAAACGATGCTGAATGGATTGCTAAAAATGGTAGTAGAATATGTTCCGTCCATTTCAAAACGAATGATATATATCATACCAATAAAGGCTTAAGAAAAATTAAAAAAGGATCAATACCCTTCATAATGGTCAGTAATTTATTTATTTATCGATGATATAGTGTTAAATTAATCTGTCAAGTGTCGTTATTCCTTCGTTATGATATGACAAATAAAAAATTAATTGTCTATCTGATGCTTGACGGGTAAAAGATCTACATCACTGCTTGTCACGAGAAATCCTAGCCAATATTATAAATGCGAAAGTATGTTTGTTTGTTATGATTTCCTGCCTGAACCGATTTAGATGACATTTGGTATGGAGATAGTTTGAGATCCTGGGAAAAACATAGGATTCTTTTTTGGAGCGATAATCGACATCCACGTGAGCGGAGCCGCAGATGGTATTAGTATCTCATATTGTCATAGATCCGTATCTATGACAATATGAGATTGATGTATACTGGATTCAAATTGTAACATATTTTTTTAATAGTTTATTGTATTATTATGGATTTATAATCAATATGGATTTAAAGTTTTGTACAATACATCGTTTGTGTTCCTTAATAAATAAAATAAAATAATGGGTGTTATTACTTAACAAAATGAAATTAAATCATTTTCGGGTCCGATGTCAACGAATAGCAATCTCAGTGTATGACGTCACTCATTTTTAGCATCAGATGCTGTTAAAAGGAAAATCACCTAAATTACCGTAACAACTTATTAGTGTTTCGCGACTACCTAACCTAAACTATCAGCGCGACCATTCAACGAAGCGCTCGTTCTGTTGTTGCATCGCGCAGTATTGCGCAGCTCTGTGGAACCACGCGGAACCGACGGTAGCTACGGGCAGCTACCGTCGGCACCGCGATCCACCGATCTATATTTTAATAGTTATAATAATTATGATATCTATTTCGAGCTACATACATATTTATAATCGACATGAAAGTCGATTATAAATATGTATGTAGCTTTTTTTCCCAAAATTTGTCAGCATCTCTATTCACAAGAGTGTTCTTTTAGAGATGTCCATCCTTGCAAACTTCTTAATATTTTATTTTGTATTTTTAATCGAAATAAATAAGATATCACAGGTTAATATTGTTATTGTAGAAAATATAACGGTATAATTATCTGTATGTGTAAATTATTTTATTTATTACAGTTAACAATCAAGTCACCAGAAGTGGTTCCTTCGAGAGATACTTATTCTCCCAACTCTCTGGAAGATGACCACATATCTGATACGGATTCCGTTTTTGACACACCCCGGAAAGTATTTTTAAAACAAAAAATTTTAAAAATGGAGAACGTTAAAAAGAATATAATAAAGGAAAACAAAAGCTTAAAGAGAAAAAATAAACAATTAATAAAAAAATGTAAAAATTTTAAAGAGACACTGATACAAATATAGAAAAAATTAAAGGTGTCAGAAGATCAGTTTAATGAACTTAGCTTTAAAGCAGAAATAGCCGACCTTTTTGCAAGAACAAGAAAAATTAAAAAAACAAATAAAAATACTAGAATAAAATTCACCCCTAGCTTAAGAAAATTCGCTTTAACATTGAATTATTACTCTCCGGTCGGCTATAAATACGTAAGAAAACTATTCAAAAACTGTCTCCCACATCCCCGCACCATTGGAAAGTGGTATGAAAATACAGATGCATCGCCAGGATTCACAGCTCAAGCGTTTGAAACTCTAAGAAAAAAAGTTATTGGTTCTAAAAGCAAGGTTTTTTGCACACTCATTGTCGATGAAATGGCAATACGTCAACAGAGTATTTGGAATGGGAGAAAGACATTAGGATTAGTCAACCATGGTCTCGGATCATCAGACACGGATCAGATTGCATCGCAGGTATTTGTTATGATGCTCGTCTGCTTAAATCAAAATTGGAAATTACCAGTTGGCTACTTTTTTGTAAATGGTCTCAATGCAGAAAATCGAGCGAATTTAATGAAAATATGTCTCACCAAATCTTGGGAGGTAGGTGTGACCGTAGTGGCACTCACTTTTGATGGGTGTTCGTCAAATATAAGCGCAGCTAATTTATTAGGATGTCAACTTTCCGATATTAACAACTTAAAGACTACTTTCAAACATCCGTCTTGCGACATAGATGTGGCAGTTTTTTTAGATCCATGTCATATGTTAAAACTTGTTAGAAATACCTTAGAGTCAAAAAAAATATTTTATAATAATCAGAATGAACAGATTAAATGGAGTTTTTTAGTAAACTTGCTTAAGTTACAAAAGAGTGAAACACTCAATTTTGCTAATAAATTAACTCCAAGACATATAGATTTTCGAAACCAAATAATGAAAGTTAAACTTGCCACACAACTTCTCAGTATGAGTGTAGCAACTGCGTTAAAATTATGTGAACAGCTTTTAGTGTCATCTCATTTTATAAACACTGAAGCTACTGTAAAATTCATAGAAATTTTCAATAATCTTTTCGATATTATGAATTCCCGGAAACGAGAACATTTTGGTTTCAAAAAGCCAATTTGTGCGGATAATAAAAATGAAATTTTCTCTTTTATGAGCTATGTGAAAGATTATATATGCTCATTGAAACTGTTTGTTAAATATAGACGCGCTCGACCGGGAAAAATAACATTACAAATTTCTAAAAAGAGTCTTGTTACGTCTACAAGTAAAATGGGTTTTATTGGATTTATTATTTGTATCGAAAGTTTAAAACATTTGTACTTAACATTGATTGATACCAAAGTTTTAAAATACATTGCAATGTACCGGTTAAGCCAGGACCACTTGGAAATGTTTTTCGGAGTTATTCGGAGACAAGGAGGGTATAATAATAATCCAAACTGCAGGCAATTTCAAGGTATTTATAGAAAGGTTTTGGGACATATGGAATTACGTTCTTCATTAGGTGGAAACTGCATACCGTTAGATAACTTTCCTATATTAAATTGTTCCTCGGCTACAGACATCATAAACCAAACTGTAGATAAAAATAACAACGATTTATTATCCTTGCCATATGATGATAAAGGCTTTAAAAAATATAAAAAAAATCGTATTGCGGCACACTATAGAATCAAAAATATTAAAAACCAAATTGGTGTTGTTAATGCCAGCGACGAAAAGGCCGTGGCAAATGTAAATATATTAAGCGGTATTTTAGATCAAGGTTGCAATGTAAGTACAAGCACTGTTCAGATTATAGGATATATTGCTGGGTGGGTAGCTAGAGCGTTAATTACAACTATTAAGTGTGAAACCTGCGTCGCTCAATTATTAACGAATGAAAAATTGTACTTTCATAAATTAATTGTTTTAAAAGATATGGGTGGTCTATGTTATCCATCTTTGGACCTATTTTTAATATGTGTGAAATCGGAAGCGTTTATCAAAAATTTCATAACAGAAAATAAATCTCAGCATTTTATTTGTGAAAAACAAACTCTTCGTGTAAAATTGAATATAATTAAGTCTTTTTTACAGTCAGACATTTTATCAAACTTGAATCAGCATTCACTGGATCAACCGGCAACTTTCAATCATAGGGTACATCTTTTAAAAGCAATCATTGATAAATATTATGATGTCCGACTTCATTACATTCATAAAACTGATCCAGCAATGTCAAGTATATCTAAACGTCAGAAACGAAATAGATTGTCATTGTTCGAAGGTATATAACATAGACGTTTAAGTATCATGTTTCCATTGTACCGAATAACTATTGTTTTAATAAATGTTTTGATTATTTGATAATGTCGGTGCAAAAATTTTGTACTGGAAATCTTTGTTCTTTCTCTTTAAGCTTTTGTTTTCCATAAACCGCCTGTAAATTAGAAAGTCGGGGTAAGCAATTCAACTTTGCTTAAATTTATACTTGGCTCGTGCTCGCCATGCTTATATTTCGTTGTGTGAAATTTGTTTAACTCAAACATTCACGTCTTAACCAATAACGATTATTAAATCTATTTTACCCAAAACATAGCTAAAGCAATTTTTGTTAACTGAAATATATCTTTTGGTTTGTTGGAAAATTTTAAGAATATTTAAAGTATTGAAAAACATAACTCAATCGTAGGTACTTGAAACATACGCGTTCGGATGTTGAAATAGAATATTTCGACATTGTGAGGTATACGTTAGCTTCCGACGCAAGTACAGCGATAGTACGGCATAGTGATTGTCTCACATATTTATGGGTTGCCTGGAAGAGATCTCTTATAGAGATAAGTCCAATCTTACTTACTTATTTTTTTAATTAATTGTCATTTGTAATTTTAAAGTGCATTAAAGAGTTTTTTTTTTCAGTAGACAAGAGACATGACAAACAAAGCAAAATATATATTTCAGTATAATTAATTAATTATTTAAAAAGTCTGTCAAAAACAGTTTCATCAATGCCAAGATTAGTCACTGATTATTGAAATTATAGTATGCTTTCACTGTCAAACGATATTAAATAATTTTGGAATGCGTACAATAAACAAAACTTTTAGTACTTACCTATATATTTTGTTATTATAAAATTATAATTTTCTGTTATACATATAATAAAATTAAAAAAATGAGTAAACAAAATTTTTGCCTTATTTCGTTTTTGTTGACTGTACCGCAGTACGAAGAAGGGGAGGTGGGAGACGAAGTCGGGAATTCCCTTTTGTAATACTATACACTAACAGTCGTCTCGCTTGCACTAGGCAGTCAAGGTCGTTTATCTATCTCTGTTGCCTGATTACCGTGCTTCATGCGTATTTAGAAGAAAATGTTGCTGTGTGCGGACTCGTGTGTATGTAGTGCACGCAGCCCGTTTTTCGACGATGAAATGCTTAGGCGTACCGTATCTTCCCTTTTTTGTTTATATCAATGGCACCCACTCTCTTTTTTTTCCTTCTGCAGTATATTCTGGCACTCCTGGTTTCCTAGAAGAGATTACTGCTTAGCAATAAGGCCGCCAATTTTATTGTTTTGTTTATTTTTATAGTTTATTATGTCTGTGTTCTTATGTGCAATAAAGAGTATTTGATTGATTGATAGACACGTAGTATAGCCGTCGTAATTTCTCTTGAAATATTTCTCCCAACTGCTGCTACTGCTGAGTGCACCATCCTACATCACAAAACCACTTGAGGAGTTCACTAATTTGCATACAGGTGAATTGGGAGGTTCGGCTAATAGACAGGGCGAAGTCTTAAGATCGAACACTTTGTTAAGCATTGGTGCTGTAATGAATAGCGGGCTCCAGGAGTGTAGACATTACTCTGTAGTAATATCTCTAGGCGATATTAGGGGATCCGAACTAGATGCGCTAGTAGGTAGTAGGGTTGGCAACTGGGAATTATAAATATTGTTTTTTAAGATGTGTGAATGTGAATGTGGAATTTTGAGGAAGGGATTCTTTACCAGCACAAGTGTTCCCTCCTTCCTATAACATAGGTTCCTTTAAAAGAGGCGTGAAAAAGCGCCATTTGGGCCGGCAAGGTGGAGGCGGCAGAGCAGTGCAGTTCGCACTAGCTGTCTAGCAAAATGGCAATTATATTTCCTTGATTTTATGTTTGAATAGTGAAATATGACAGCCCTAGAGGAAAGTTTTAGAGTGACGTCACAAGTAGATAACGGCTTGCTAAGGTAGTTGCACCACATTGTCATTAATGTAAAATACAGCGAGGCGGCGGGATCTTGTTTACCTTGCACTTTATGTTACTTGCAATTTGGGTAGAAGTGCAAATGCTAATGAGATTTTAGTGAGTCTGAGAACAAAGGGCTCGCGTGGTTATTCCAGTGCTTTTGTTGTAGACTCTAGACTTGACTTCGGAGCCGTTTGTTTGAAAATAAAATAAAAATATGGTGGTAAAGAGGTAAAAACGGAAAAGAGAAGCGTATATTAATTACTGGGGCTTAAGATGGAGGCGGTGCGGGTGTCGAACCCCAGCGGATCTCTACATATGTTGCAATTGGTCTTAACCACGCATATTTCCTAAAAAAATTAAAAAACCCTATTATTACAATTTTAAGTAGAAATTAATTGGTATTAAAGTCCTGGGGCAGAAACCTGTACAAAGATGACGATCGTAAACTCCAGAATTCTGTCGCCAGGTTAATAATGGTGCTTACTCAAGTATCGTTATTATCAATGAAAATCGTTATTAAATCTAATCGATTTACCAGATAGTGATTGTGAGTTTTTTCTTGTTATTGCAGGTCAACACGGCAACTTGTTTATCATCTAATTGTATAAAAAAACCAGCGCATTACTGAGTTCTAGCTCCTTTTAACATTAGGTTCTAGTTAGAAGTAGATAAATTAAAATATATGTTACAAAGGCATCCACTACTCGTATTTATAGGCCAGCTTCAACTAGTAAAATATATCTAGAAAAGGTTAAAAACTTAAATGGCCCTAATTCTGGAAAACACATGCTAAGTCTAAATTTAAGTTCAGTGCATTTCTTTCTATCAAAAGGAATACGAAAAGGATGGCTGTCATATAATTTGACATTTAGAAACGTGCGTTCAATTTTCGACCTTATTGAACGTGATAAAATGTAGTGTTTAGGAGGCACCTCCCTACATGCCGTCTAAAATTGTCTATGGTTTCTTAGAAATCTATCTAAATTTAAGTGACAGCACTAAACAGATTCTTGCTATCTTTTTCCTATTACTTATTGCGAGAAAGAGATATACTGTACTTAAATTTAGAATTAAAGTGTGTTCCCAGCATTAGGCCCAATGTTTTATAAGCCAATGTCTGACATGGGTTGGAAGCCTTTAATACGCCGAAATCATATTCTAAAAATAGGTCTACCTAACTTATAATGTTGTTAACATGTCGAAGTTTAGGCGTGACATGGCGACAGAAATAGGTAACCAAGTAGTCAAAGTTGTTTGGCAACTAAATTAATATTAATCATGTGCATTGACAGATTGTTGGAATCTCATATTGTTAAGTTACACACTTGATGAAGCTACTTGCTTTGTACTCAATAATCTACCTACTCTATTACCAAATGCGCAATCAAGCTAAGTGTAATTGTAAGCATGCCAGCCCTTTGTCTGCGGTGAGTTGACTGAGCAAGTAATTATATAAGCTATCAGTCAATATAATAGCACTAATTATAGTAATCGTAGTGTTAGATTTTATAATCACGGCATTGATTGTGCTCTAGTGGTAGCACGCGACTCCGCCTGCGAGGCTGACGGTTATGGCTTCCAAATAAATCCTAGTTTCGTGTAGACCCCTGTTTAAAGAATTGAATATCTTGACGGTCCCTTGCTTATACATATATTTCATGTGTGTTTCTGTTAGGAACCATCCCGAATTATTTACTTATTAATTTGATATTTTTTAACCGCCTCTGTGGTCTAGTGGTTGAGACCACCTGCCTCAGATCTAGAGGTCCGGGGTTCGATTCCCGAGGGGGCAGAAATTTTCTGCTCGGTTTGGTTGGTGTTAGCGCTTTTCTAAGTCCGCCTGGCTAGCTACTACCATCTTACCTAAGTCTGCCGTCATAACAACAATGTTTGCATTGTTGTGTTCCGGCAGTTGGAGGTAAGATAACCAGTTCCTCTGTGGTTGAGGAATCCGGGTGTAGCTCGCTTCCATCGTCGGCCTTATCTTCACTTTACATCAGGTGAGATGAAGGCACAGCAATAGACATCCAAATAAATTAATATTGTCAATAAAACGAACTACCATGCGTTCTAGAAATTCTTACCGAATGGCTGTAAGAATAATTTACAATAAATTACAAAGCGACATTAAAATCTAACATTGATCAAAAAACTTAAGACTAATTCGAAATTGTTTTTATAGTTTAAACGAATTATTTGATCATAAAACTTGACTTTCTATTGATTTTGACGTTAATGAGATTGATTGTATTTATTATTATTTTTTGTTTGAATGCCCAAATTGGGTGAATGTGTCTTGTATTTTACTATTAAGATTAAGAAGTTGTATGTGAACCACATTCTCGTATAATAAAATTCTATTCTATTCTATTGTATTCCTACATCCTTTACAGGGACCCAACCAAACTATCAGTTCCGTCCGCGGCGTGAGCGTGAAAAGGTATAATAGACAGACGGAGAGGATAACTTTCCGTATCGTATCTGTGTGTCTGTCTATGACATCGTAGCTCCTAAGCAAATTGGCCGCTTTTGATTCGGTTTTTCTAATACTGACTTGATGGAGTTGGTTCTTAGCTTTAATTTATGGTGATTATAGTTCAGGCGTTAATGTCCTACGGGAAAAAAGTTGTTTCGAGATTTCACAGATGCGATTGATTTGAAATTTGGTGTACTGTTACTTCGTGGGATTTCCAAGACATTTTGATCTTTAGCTGATGCTGAAGCATCAAATAGTCTGCGGGATGCTCAATAGGGTAGTTGACATTTTTTTTTTATTTCAGGAATAAGAAGTTTATAACTCATAAAGAAATATTGTAAGAGAAACAGTATGTCTAAGATCAATAGTTTCACAGATATAGTGGTATGTTTAATGTGTTGCGGCGCATCGTCCAAAAACGCTCCGTAGAAAATCTACGGAACAGGTGACGTCACATGTTCCCATATTATCTACTAAGAAATGTATGGGCATACTGACAAAATTGATAATAACTATGTATTAAGTATGTTTTTATTAATAGTTGTCATAATAATAGTTGTTTAATTTTGATGTCAGCAATCTAATAATATTAACATTTTTGATAAATTTTGCAAAAAAATATAAACATTGTTTTAATTTTCAAACAAGTACAACTTCAAAAATATTCCATATCTTTTAAGTTTGAATAGTTTTTGTGGGTAACAGTAGCATATATTTTCCGAATTTGTGAAAAATAGCGCCATTTTTAAACTTAGGCAACATCCCAATTCTATCTTACAGCAGACATTTTGGGCTTATAATAATGGGCCCAATGAGAACGCAACCGCTACAGTGGACAACGCGTAAGTATTATAACCTTCTGTATCGTATATAACCGCTTACCATCAGGCTTTATCACGGAGAGTGTTCTGATGAGCTTTTCGACCTTATCCCAGCTTCCACCTTCCTACTCAGTAGTACGCGTGCCGTGCTGTCTCCACCTCAACATCACCCACAACGAAGTTTAGTAATGTTTCTTTGTCGGACTTCCAAAACTTGAAATTCTTTGCCAGCACATGTGTTCGCTCCTGCCTATGACATGGGTTCATTCAAAAGAGGCGTGAAAAGGCACCTTATGGGCCGACTAGGTGGAGGCGGCTAGAACAGTGAGTTTCAAGCTACACTAGCTGTCTTTGCATATGGACTCTTCTTACCGCTTCACATCAGGTGGTGTGTTGCCGTGCTTTGTAAAAAAAACAAGCCGTATGTTTATTATGAAAACCCTCCACAAAACACTACCGTATTAGTACCTACTGAAGTTAGCGTCAAGTGAACTTAATTGTAAATTAATATTCTAATTACCATGTCTCAGTGCTCGTAGCTGCCTCGGCTATAATTACCGCGCCTCGCTCGTATGAGTGGGCGGATGTGCTGCGTTTATCAAACACTTGTTGCTTCCTGCTTCATGTTGAGAACAAGATGGCTGCCTAAAATCGTTTGAGCTTTTGTAATTAGTTGTTACATTCTAGATTCAGGCAGGGGCGGCAGGGGCTGTCACAGGCTGTCTTTTTGCAATTTAGCCCAGCCCTAGAACTAATTAATGGAGTAGCAAACTTTGTTTTTTATACTTTTATTTGTTACTAGATGGTAGACCCGTATGTAGGGTCGTCTGGGTAGGTAGGTGTTACGGATTGAAGGGAAAGGTAGCTAGTGTAATTACTGGGCATGGACGGCATTTCATCTTAGGCCTCAAGATGACAATATCAAGTAATTTTCCCTTGTTATTGCAGGTGTCTATGTATAGGCGGCGGTAACCGCTTACTATCAGGTGGGCCGTCAGCTTGTTTGTCATCTAGATATGTATAAAAAAAAGTTGGTGTTAAAAATGCCAGCTATTTTTAGCTCCGGTTCCATACTTTTTGGGTTCTTCTTGCCATAAAATATCTTTCGTAATATTTTTTCGTTAAACTCCTTACGAGACATTCTTTATGTGAATTGAATCGACACGTCAAGTGAACCAAGTTGTTTGATTGATGAATCAGTCAGCTGAAGCATTTTTCCAAAATTCCGCCGGTTTATTGATTGTGAGTGTCGCCGGGGTAAAGCCTCAATTACAATTCATTGCGAAACTCCGCGACGTGTCACACATAACCCATTTTTCATATGTTCCCAGGAAAGTTTCATTCGATTCGTATCAGCGCTCAGCGCTTAATAACTTTATTCAGACAAATTTGATCCCACCTGAGATAGGCGGCACGCAAATGGACTTTTTGTTCGGAAGTTATGGCTTAATAAATTCTTTCTCTATTCAGATATCAGTTTGAGATGGGTTCGTTTTATAATTATTTTGCTTCCCCTCGTAAAGTGTCCACGAGCTTTAATTAGTCATTCGTGAACGGAATACAATAATTCCGACTCAGAAAAAAGTTTGGTACATCCGTAATCGGATTGAAACCCCGACTGTGCTGTACTTATATTGGCACTGTAATGCTCATTTTCACTTACATTTCGTTAGCGTTAGGAGTCTTAGCGATTTTTATCTCAGTCTATCTAAAGGAGGTAGAAAGAGACAAATGGAATGGTTAGTGGAATTGGACATTAGTGGTTTAGATCTTTTTATCCAAGAGAAATCCACTGAAGGATTTCCTCGTCACTGCAGCAGCGGGCATGTACGGGGCTCATCCAGTGCCTGAAATGACCCTGGGAGCACCCGCGCCCCCTCAACATCACGCACAAAGAAGTTTAGTTACTCGTTTCTTTGTCGGACTTCCAAAACTTAAGAATTCTTTGCCAGCACATGTGTTCCCTCCTTCCTATAACATGACGACCTGGTCGAGCGGTCTGTACCCCTTGCTATGCAGGCTTATCGGTCAAGAGGTCCCGGGTTCGAATTCCGGTAGGAGCAAATGTTTGTGCGATGAGTACGAGCATTTGTTTACGAGTAATGGATGTTTATATGTTTATTTAGTATGTTTCTAATATTTATTTACATATTATTTATCAATAATTATCCGTTATCTAGTATCCATAGCACCAGCTGTTAATGATGCTTATATTGGGTTATATAATAGGTGTGAGTGTATGAATATGTCATTTCATTTATTTCATTTATCTCATGGGTTCCTTCAAAAGAGGCGAGGTCCGGTAGGGTGGAGGCGGCGAGAACAGTGTGTTTCTAGCTGCACTAGCTGTCTCCGCATATGGACTTTTCTTACCGGTTTAAATCAGGTGGTTTTGACTCATTCACCGTGCTTTGTATAAAAAAAAACCCCGCTAATACTGCTGGACAACTTGTTTGTATAACTTATTTAAATACACTAGTTAGTGTTTATATATATTTTTATACTACTAAGTTGCCAACCAAGCATACGGCCCACCTGGGAAAGCGGTTACCGTAAGCCTATGGACGCTTGCAACACCCATTTTTTTGTTATACTTTAAAAGTTGGAGAAATATGACAGCCTTCTCAGTTTCTTGCTGGTTCTTTTCTTAACCGAATCGTAGATATTTGTAAAAATACTCGTTCGAATGTTGAAATAGAACATGTCGTCATTGTAGCGTAGGTAGAATACTGCAACTACAGATAAACTAGAAGAATTTCACAGGGTTATCCCCAGTCCTCTAGTCCCGAACATATTTCCCAAAACCATTTTACCAACTAATAGATCCCATAGATTTTTTTTACTTTTATAATTCTCATCGAATGAACTTTAGGCGGCTGAGTTTCCCGCAGTTTACTAATTGAATATTAGACCGCGTATAGCATATTTAATTTGTAATTTAGATTTAGATATTATAGTATGTCTCCATATGTTTTCAAAAAGCATCTCTTACAAACACTGAGTAATATTTAATCCTATTTTTTGTTTCAAATTTTTTCCCGGTAAAGTGTCTCTTAATATTGCTTCAATCACACTAATGTAACTATATGTGGATAACGGTGCTGATTGTACATCTACAACCCTAATAACACATGTATCAATTAGTGAATTTATTGTACAGTTGTTTGTTGTCCTAATTAAACAACATAAAATAGTAACGAGATGTTACTCTAAACATGTACCTACTCAAACCTAATATTATTGAAATGAACAATGGGGCGCGTAGTGCTCTTTGCGGGAAGCATTGTGGATTGACCTAATATAATAAAACAGAATTATCTTAAATAAGGTACAAATCTGAAAGTGAGGCGCGTTTCATTCGTGACGTAAAACTTTTTTATTTAACAATTAATTGTATACACACAATATACATTTTGAAAATGGCTAATTAAGGAAAACAAACCCAAAGAGTGTGGTTTATCTCTAAAAGAAACTCACACACACAACAGAACACAAAGAACTTTTTCATCTAACGGCGCAGGTAACTTTACAACTGGAGGGGATGTAAAACGGCCTTTTTTAAGCGACTTCAAAAATGAGGAGATTCCAAATTCGGTTGGTATGTTTTCTATGAATGTGCACCGATTACGCCGAGATTTCTGATAGGATTTACGTGATTCATTTTTGTTCGATGCGGAATATTTGTTTTTTGTCCCATTTTTTTTAAATCAATCCGTTACTGTGGTTTTTAAAACTAAATAACTGGAATAATTAAGTCGTCTATGTATGCGAAATTACGATATCTGCTTTCCTATGACTTTTTTTGATTATTAATTTGCATAGCGATTGCTTTAATTTTCATACGTTTCTCAAAATACAACAAAATTATTGTTTAATTTACGCGGGAATTGGACACAAAACATTCCTATATTTTGTGTTATAATTAACTTCTTTTTTAATATTCTTTCCCATACCTCAATAAGACAACAATCGAACGGTCCGCGCCAATGATTGGACTGTGTCACCTCAACCCTTAATTAATTAAAAAAAACTTTTTAGGTACCTATTGTTCTCGGGAATTGTAATTTTAATTGCTTTTTTGTTTCGTTTCGTGTGCGCCGATAATGTGCTTTCCGTGTCTGAACCGGCGGCGTTCGGTCCCAGTAAATTATACTTTTGTATTAATTTACATCATTTTCAAACTTCGTTTTTGCGGCAAACAAAATCAGGGATTCGGACAAAAAGTGCTCGTTTCGGGAAATATGTGTGGATTCATTGATTGCGCGCTGGGTATTATGTTGAACGAGAATTCGCTTGGAAAACTATCTAAACAAATTCTCGTTTCAGCGAAAATATGTTTGGAAAATACTACGCCACGTTACCGCGTACGATTTGAGAGTTGCAATTTTGTGGAGATACTAATTGATCCAAAGAACACACATCGGGTATAAATTATGTGATATCCGACTGGTGTGTCCGATGTGTGTTCTGTGGATCAATTAGGATAAGGCAATACAGCGTGCTATGCCATCATATTCTAAAAATAAAATATTGTGAAAATACCGTTTAGTAAGAACTTAAGACTTTTCAAACTGGAATTATCGTAGGTACTATGTATTTTGTATTTAATTTCTTATTGACTTGACTTCACTGTGAAGTACTTTGGGGTCCTGGTCCTACCACGGACTTCCAAAATCATGGCGCCAGTAACCGCCATTTTGATCTGCAGCGGCTGATCAACGCCGATATCTGCAAGAACAATGTCATTGCGTGCCTTCTTTACCACGTCGACGTATGAAACGCCGCGTTGTACCGCCTCCGGACTGATGGAAATTACCACTCCTCTTCCTCCTCGGACTCCTTCATCTTGCGTGGCTTAGGGGCCTTTGCCTGCGCGCCTTTGGCGGCCTTAGTTTGAGGCTTTACATGCAGTGAAAAATAAAACAATTTTTAAATATTAAAAATCGGCAACATATTCTTAAGATCTAATACACCCTAATTTTTAACTAATAAATATATAAAGAAAATCCATTCGTAAATTCCTACTAGATCCCTATAAATGTTAGTTTTTTTAATACATTTGAAGAAAAAAAGGGCATTAGAAAACATGCGGGAATTTCACATTTTAAGGCCTATTGAAATTGGATAAATTTGAGTGATAAATGACAAATTTCTTACATAATAAAAATAGTAATAATTTATTTCAGACAATGGATTATTTGTTAGTATACAGTCCATAATTTATTTGTTAATATATGTATAATATTAAAATGTTTCTTACTCGACTAAGTTAGTAATGCTAGGGAACTTGTCGTTTACGCAAGGACACTAAAACTCAAGAATTAGTTCAAAGAAACACGGGTCAACAAACTTCATACCAAATCCTTAATGCGCGTTGTGTTGTTTTTTATTAAATGTTTAGTCATCACGTATTGTTTTTATGACTACCTAACTCCAAACCAAACCTTGTTGATCTTAGTTTATTCATTGTGAAGAACAATCAATGCAATATAATTTAAAATAAATTGTCCCATGAATAATTAGGTAGTTATCAAGTCCGATTTGTCTTGAAAGTTGGGATCCAAACAATGCTTATTATGTTAATTTCTGATCGAAAGGTTTTCTATTCATAATAATGAAATAAAACAACTGGAGACTGGAGACTCACTCACTGGGAACTAAACGGCGTGAAAAGCAGAGTTCAAACTTCTGTTAAGATTAATGAAGTTAATATTTTTTAAGTTTTGCAGTTGACACTCGAACGATATTAAAGTTGTCCTCAGTTCTTCAAGCGTGTTTAACTTTAAGATAAAAAATTTAAAAGTTGAGCGTTTTTAAAATTTATATTAATTGCTTTGGTAATTGACATTGAATATTACTGATTAAGGAGAAACCTGCTGATGAGTCTTTGACGCTTTCCATAATTTTTATTAATGAATGAAATATAATACTGAACGAGGGAAAAAATTAAAATGATTATTCAGAATATTCATGATTCGTTTATTCCAGAGATTCTCTGTACAGTCGATAAAACATAATTTCTTAAAGTTTTAATACATAAACGATTTGTTTTGACCTTTCTTCAATCACTTTCCTTGACTCATAATATTTTCATTTAACTCGAGAAGGTCTAACAACGACCTGAAAACAGGACTACAGCTACATTATTAAGCATTTCTGGAGTTCAGTTGAAGGTCAAGACGTTAACTTTGCTTAATCAATGTGATTAATATTAACCCTACATAATTCCAACAACTCTTAAAGTTATTCGTAATTTTAAATGCATATTGCAAAAGGATTTTCCTTCAAAATTATTAAAAAATTGCGTTTGGAAACTGGAAATAGATCGGATTTCCACCAAAAGCATCTAAAAGCGCTTGGTGCTGTCTGTAGTAAGAGCTATAGCACCTACGAATTTGTCTACGGTTGCGGTGGAAAAAATGCGTAGGTGAAAAATACGGATAAAAAATGTAATATTATGTATCTACGCTGTGCTACGTCGTAGCGTAGCTCGTAGCAGTCAGGAGTGGCTCTACGGACTGCTACGATCTACGACGTAGCACGGCACAGTCACATGCATTTTTTATTATTATTGATATGTTTTTATCAAATTGTGTTTTAGCTGTAAATTTAAATTTTTTTAACTTTAAACTAACATAATTTAGTTATACAATCTTCATTGATGTTGCTCGACGATGTGGTCAAAACAGTGATGTGTCAAAAGAGTTCATGTTTTATCTTTAATAGAATCTTGAATCGCAACTTATGAGGCGCTATATTTAAGACTATAAAAGGAATTGCTTCTGCTTCAACATGTTGGCCAACAATCGCTCGAACCTAGAAGCAATTTGTTTACGGAAATTTATGAGCGCTCTCTCTTGCTTGTATCCCGTGGGTTAGGGTTACCATACTGACCAAGGGAAACAGTTTGAATGCTTCTGTTTTATAATCGAAGACGACGATATGTTTATCCGTTGAGCTTAGACGGAGGACACTGAATTTCAGATTTGCATAGCTACTAAACCACATGCAGACGCACATACTGACACTATAGTTTACTGAGATGTTACTTATTTATTTTATTCTCAATATTGTAACAACCTAAAACGCGCTTGTAATACCAAGTTACTCTCAATTATCATATCTATGAAATATCATGAGAAAACGTTAAGTTGATAGTTTAACGGACTATTTTCTTTACTCAGGGCAGCAAATGTCTCTACTCCTGACACATGTCAGTTTAGGTACAAATCATATTACACATTATGAATATTAAAATGAAAAAAGTATGAAACCTACTACTTTAGACACTTAATAGATAAATAGTATAAACACTGTTACAAACAATATACCTAAATAATATATTATACATAAACTTATCCTCCCTCCTACTTTGCCGTGCCCGACAGGGTCCAAAATGATCTGTAAAATTTCATTTCCAGCACCTTGTATAACATTTTGGAGTGCAATAAATATTATGATTATGTAGAGACAGCTTTGTGGTCTTGAGAAATGAAGATTTATTAATTCTTCAAATATACTTCCTCTTTGAGGGGCTCGGTGGTGTAGAGGTTTTGGTTACGAAAACAAAGCAACTGTCGCCACAGTTGTACCCGCGATGGGTCAATCAAAATTTTAATTACAGCTCCTTCGTGCTTCAGAAGGCACGTTTAGCCGTTTGGCTCGGTTGTTATTGCAACCGTTTTATCCCACCAACTAGCATTGGGCCAGCGTGGTGGTATTATGGACCTATCTCGTCATGTGTTTGTCCCATGTGGGAAGGTCTACAGCTAGCAGTGGGACGTATATCGGCTAGTGAATCATCACTGCCATCAGGTAATGAATCTTCCTCTTCATGGGGTAATTTTAAACAAAGCGTGTATGCCTTCTAATATTACATAATTAGCTCATGGAATTATGTTTGTATTTCACCATGTTCAAGGATCAAACAACGTTGCATGTTTGATTGTGTGCGTTTAAAACACCTACTTTATTGTAAGAAACCCTGTCCCGTCTGGAGCATACATTTTTGTTCATCTTTTTCTTTCTTTATTTATTTTTCAATCAAACACGTTATTAAACTTTGACTGACAAACAATAGAGTTCCTTACATAGTCCCTAGTTGTTGTAAAAACAAATTTACTTAAACGGCACGTAAATCAATTCCATTTACATCAATTATGAAAACGAGCGTATTTTGTGTGTTAGAATGTATGTGGACTGTATGTAAAAGAGCTGGATTAAATAAAACTTTAGAGCTGAGGTGCGTGCTTCTTTAATACGCCATTGAAAAAAGAGCGATACAATGTAGCCAGTACAAAGGGACATAAAAATATAAACAAAAATTTATGTTGGGTTGCCAACATTGTGGTCACAGCAATACCCCGTCAGGGTACTGCGGTGAGCGGGAAGTCCTGCGGCGCACTGTCTTGTACTTACTTTCACATCGCTAGGTTCAAACACTTCTGACTTATTCTTTCGCGTTTTATAATCAACAAATAATAAAAAACACCAAGAAAATCTTACTCACATTTAAATTTACTTTTATACAACAGAATAGTGAAGAAGTTGAAAAGTTTTGTTCTCTCGTTATGATAATAAGATCTTGTAGAACATACTAAAAAGTATGTTTCCAAGAACATCGCTAATTATGCTTTCTTATTGTTTCTTATGCTTTCTTATTCTTTCTTATGAAAGACGACATCAACTTCGCTCGTATTTCACAACAATTAAACATAAGAAGGGAGATGAGTATAGTGTATTTGTCGCTGCCGTCTAGTTAAACGCTTAGCCCGTTGATTGAACGCCGGCATCCAATGAAAATGCTGAAGGACAACTAGCTAAGTCATTGAGCGCAACGTATTACGTAACCAGATGGCTGAACGTCGTGTCAGCCGTCTGGTTAAATTAGCCATTCAATTGGACGCCTAGGCAAGTCGTTTAAATCGAAGAGCTTCTGTGTGACTGTTTGAGTGATTGGCAGGTTAAAGGTTATGTTTTATGACCACTTATAACTAAAACAATGTCGGTTATAAGTAGTGATAAAAAAACCAATCAAACTAAAAATCTTCGGTACAAGACGATCCTTTCAATACGCCAAGTCGTTAAACGTTAAGTGAGTCTAGTTAAATTGACTATCGGCCTAGGCATTTGATTGGATGCGGGCGTTTCATAAACGTGCTAGGCATCTAATTAAGCGGCAAATTTAACCAGTTGGCGGCGCCATAATCACCACTCGAATTTAGATCAACCTGGGATTTTTTTTAAACAATGCACTGCAAATGACGTCACACCACCTGACGTGAAGCGGTAAGAAGAGTCCATATGCGGAGACAGCTAGTGCAGCTTGAAACACACTGCACACATCTTCCACGTTGCTGTCCCAAACGGTGCCTATTTGCCCTTCATTTGAGGAAACACATGATTTCATGATTCACATGCACATTTTATACGCACGTTTGAACACCAAACACATGTGTTCAATTCAATTCAATTTTATATTGCATGTCACAGTACATTAGGTGATAATAATTTAAAATGAGGCACAATTGTGACGCCCTGCAAGGGCATTGCAAACAATTTAGAGGGCTAAACTTAACTAAACAATAAAAATATAATACTCATATTAGTTATTAGTAAATAGTTTAACAATAATTAAACATAAGCAGGTACTAAACAACACAAACTATACACATTGCACATACAAACATAACATTTTTTTTTTTTTTTTATACAACTGAATGACAAACAAGCTGACGGCCCACCTGATGGAAAGCGGTAACCGCCGCCTATAGACACCTGCAATAACAAGGAAAAATCACTTGATATTGCACGTTGTCATCCTGGGGCCTAAGATGAAATGCCGTCCATGCCCAGTAATTACACTGGCTACCTTTCCCTTCAATCCGAAACACAGCGAACTGTTTCACGGCTGAAATAAGAAAGGCGGTGGTACCTACCCAGACGACCCTACATACGGGCCTACCACCTAACATGTAAAACATTTTATATTATATCATTTGATTTATAATTTCTACCTTCAGTCACTTCTCAATTTAAACTAGATTAATTAATTCATTATAAAGATCATTGATTCGATGAATTATTAAATAATTATATTAAATTAAATAATAATTTAATTAAATAAATAAACAAACGAATTCAAAGTGCTCTATTGCGTGTTAAATACATATTTATCTCCGAAAAAATCTTTTAAACTATTATAACATTTTTCCATTAGAAACATTTTTAATTGATTGGTAAATGACTTGGAATTCTCTAAGTTTTTTATTTGATTTGGTATATGGTTGAATATTTTTATCGTCATAGTGTGGGGGCTGGAAGCAACTAATTTTAATTTAGATAAGGTACCATAAGTTTGTTTCATTACTCTAGATTTGAAATAAAACGACTTCACCCGATTTAACTCGCGTTTAATTATATGTCACATTATTATTATACTAAGGATTTAATTCGTGTTCAATAATATAATTTAATTTATATGTTATCTGTATTTGTATGTTGCAATGTTATTCTGTTAACTACTATGACATGATTTTTGACAATATTCTTTATCATATTTGGACATAAACTATGTAAATAACTAATTAGAGGTCCACTATAGTAAGATCGCTCAGATATTGCTTGCTGTTTCACAGTTAAATGTGAACTTCATAAGAAATAAAACCATTTAATTGTATCATATTTACGGCAATAATTGATTTATGATTCATTATAATAAATAAACCAACCTCGTAAAGACAGCGGTCCCTCGACAAACTCAATTACAGCAAACTCCGCTTTGTTATCAGTTATCGAATGGAGCTCAATATGTCAGCATGTCACATAAACTATCACGTGTAGTGCGCACGCTGTGTGCTCGTTTGTCTCGAGACGGTGCACCCTACGTGACTGCAGTACTGATGGCTTAGACGAAGGCTAAATAAAATATAGCTACGTCTAAAAAAATACTCGTTTCGGATCTCGAAATAGAACATTAGACATTGTAAGGTAGACGTTAGCTTATAACGCAAATACAGATAGACTAGAAGAACTTCCCAGGGTTAAACCAAGTCCTGGGTAGCTCAGATGGTTAGAGCAGTCGCCCAGATTGTGAAAGGTCGCGGGTTCGATCCCCGCCTCAGGACGTGAAAGTTTTCTAGTTAAGATATTTTTATAAGTAAACAATTTTTCAAACATTTATAAAAATGTTCAAACTTTCTTTTCTTTCTTTCTCAAAAAATCAGGAAAAATCTCTTGAATCCGCGAAAAATACTAATAATTCGTTTTCATGCACAGTTTGTTGGTACAAAAGTTAAAATTTTTCGTCGATTATACCGATATTAACTATGGCAATATGGCGGGCGGCATTGAAGTTAACTAAACGTCACCAAAGTGACATACGCGGACATGATGAATATTTGGCTGTGTTGCAGTTTTTCCTATGAAAATTTTTGTTTTGTACCACGCAACTAAGCGAATGAAAATAAAATGGTCAATTGATCTCTGCACCCGTACCACCATCTTTTATCGCGATCTAATCTAAGACCTAAACTGAGTAGAATCGTTTAATTCGTACTACGACGCTATCTACGACTATGACAGCGACGCAGTTTAGGAACCAATACTGAACCGAGCGGAATATGAATCGCTTTTATAAAGATGTTGGCACTTTCTGCATATTATTACATATTTTTTAATATAGTGTACATAGACCTGGGGCCTTACCACCATCTTTATAAAAGCGATTCATATTCCGCTCGGTTCAGTATTGGTTCCTAAACTGCATATCTGTCATAGTCGTAGATAGCGTCGTAGTACGGATATAACGATCCTACTCAGTTTAGGTCCTAAACTGGATCGCGATAAAAGATGGTGGTACGGGTGCTGGCAGAGCGAGGAGGTAAATCGACGGATCATAACTCGGATGGGCAGTGTGCGGAAAATTAAAAGATCTTCTGAGTCTTCTTCTTCTTCCTAAGATCTTCTCGTCCAAAGTTCTACAGTGCCTTAATTGCAAAGTCTTCGACCAGTGTGTGTCGCCAGTGATGACATACGGCTGTGAAACATGGTCGCTTACTAAGGGCCTTCTGTGCAAGTTCGCAGTCACCCAACAAAGGATTAAAAATACTTCTGCTTGGGTTGTTACTTGTTACAGGGATTTTTTTTCTGTTCATAGTAAAAAAGTGATTGTTCTGTTCCTGCTTGTCATGTTTTAATTTTGATAATTGACAAATATTTTTTATCGTGTGAATTTATAATTTAAAAGAATATAGTTTATTGTGTTTATCTTCGTGGTTTTTATTTGAAGATAGTTAGTTAGTTCTACGCAATCATCGGGCTTCACTTATATCGAACCTCCACATTACCATTGTTTGTAAGACCTAGGCACTCAATGTCATACCATATTTTATACACACTACAGAAAACGACAATGAAACCATAAACTGAAACAGTTTAGTACTAAGGAAGCGTTTTTATTTCATTTGTATCGATTTTTTGCTCTACAGTTCTGACATCTATTAATTGAAAAGATAATATTATACGCACGTTGGACCTACCAAGAGCTGTCAAATAAATAATTTTAGAAGAATATAAAATTAAAATTTTTAAGTAACCCCCAGCCTTATTAATCATCTATCTAACACTATCTCATTGAGACTTTTCATAAGAGCGCCAAACAGGCTATATCTGCTGTAAGTTTCAGAAGAATTAAGCATCCCGCAGACTTTTTGATGGTATAGGACCATCTTAAGGTTAGTATTGGGAATGGGAATGTCACCGAAGTGACATTACACCAAATTTCAAGTCAATCGGATCAGTGAAAGATAGTAAAACTCTTTTATCGTGTAGAAAACGAGCTGATAGTCAGCAAACGCCTAAACCGATCTTCAAAAATTATAGCTAAACACCATCCTAGTATCGTCAGCTTTCAAACAAATAAAAATCGGTCCATTCGTTTAGGATCCACAGACAGACACAGAGAGACACTTCAAACTTATAACACCCTCTCTTTTCGTCGGGCGTTAATTAAGAAAATTATAAAGAAACCATAGACATATAAGACAGCGTGTACAGAAGCGGTTCCTAAATCCTGCATTTTATCACGTTCACTAGAGTCAAAAATTGAACGCACCTTCCTAAATGTCCATTCATCCTTTTTGTATTTATATTGAGAGAACAAGATGCACTTAACTTAATTATAGATTTAGCGTGAGTTCTGCAAAATAAGTGCCACTGTGGACCAAAATTGTAACACATTATTTGAATAGGAAAACCCTTTGACTGCAGAACTGAAACTCAAATAAAATTTCCATAATTATAACTTTTCTACATCATTAGACGAAGAAAAAGCTGCAAATGAATATTGGAATGCACTGCTGCAGCTCACAGCCTTAATTACCATCGCAGAGGTGAATTAAAACTTGTATAATTAACAATGCCGGCTAGTTTTATCGAATTTAATAATTTATGCACACACGGCGACCGAATGTCCGTGCCTGCAAAAGCTCGTAGCGGTACGGTTCGCAAAGCAATTAGTTCGTATTTTTAATAAACAATAAAAAAATATTTTTTTATACTAAGCACGGCTAATGTCTTAACACTACCTGATGTGAAGTGGTATGAAGAGTACATATGCGGAGACAGCTAGTGCTGGATAAAACACACTCCTCTAGCTGCCTCACCTTGCCGGCTCTTAAGATGTCTTTTCGCGCCTCTTTTGAAGGAACGCATGTTATAGAAACGCGAGAACACATGTGCTGGCAAAGAATTGCAAGCTTGGGAAGCACGACAAAGAAACGACTAACTCAACTTCTTTGTGCGTGATGTTGAGATGGAGACAGAGAATTGATGACTCCGAAGACATTCGTATAATACGCGAACTACTGAGTACAAAGGGGGAAGGTGGGGGAAGGTGAAAAAACTCTTCACAACACTATCCATGATAATGCCGATAGAAGGCGCTGAGTGACGTAATATCACGATGCAATTATAACGGTTCTAGGCTGTTCGAGACCTGTATACATCACTAACGATACGGACAGCTGACGACGCTGCAATCTGTCCAGTGCATAGAAGAGGTACTTGGCGGAGCCATCCGATAAGTGCAAGCAATATTCCACGCAAGACCGAGCCTGAGTTCGCCCGAATACATCCGCAAAGCAATGAATTTAACCTAATGGAAGCATGCCATTGATATGAAGAAGAAAGAGAGTGGGGGTTTTTTCGGGTGTCGTCATTTTTAACCCCCGACGAAAAAAGAATGGTGTAAGAATGGTGAATAAGTTTGACATGTCTGTCTGTGTATTTGTGTGTCTGTCTATGGCATCGTAGCTCCTTAACGAATAGACCAATTTTGATTCAGATTATTTTGTTTGTAAGCTGACGTGACTAGGAACCATCCTAATCACGTCAGAACACATCACGTTAGAAACATCTTATCTATAATTTATGAAGGTCAGTTCAGGCGTTTGATCACTATCAGCTCATTCTCTACATGATAAAAGGGATTTACTAACTTTCACAGATTCGATTGATTTGAAATTTGGTGTACTGTTACTTCGGTGACATTCCCATGACATACTAACGTTGAGCTGATCCTATACCATCAAAAAGTATACGGGATCCTTAATTCTTCAGAAACTTAGAGCAGATATAGCGTGTTTGGGCTCTTTTAAATAGTCTTAATGAGATGGTGTTAGATAGAGGGGGTTACTCAAATTTTATATTTTATATTTTTAATTATTTAAGTGGTAGAGATGTGATACGTAAGGTTAATAACAAGTCCTTGTTACTTTTATCTATCTGCCTCCCTCTACCCTATTTAAGAAAGAGAATGAATGGTAATAAAAATATATGTACTAGAAAAATTTCACGTCCTGAGGCGAGGACCGAACCCGCACCTATCACAGTCCGGTTGACTGCTGTAATCGTCTGTGGTAGCAAGGACTTGAGATAGCCCTTTAAAACTAGATATTAGATATTTACATATTTTTCTACCTATATATACACACAATTGAAATTCCGTCTTAATGTAACATCTAATTAAACGCTAGTTAAATCCGGTAAAGTAGTTTCGTATCAAGTTTAATATGAAGTTAAAAATAAAATAAACTACGATTTGATTCAAAAAAAAATAGTTAATATAACAAACCCACCCACTATCCACCACCACACAAACACTGCATTTTAGCATGTTCAATAAGGTCTAAAATTAAACGCACCTTTGTAAATGTCAATTTATATGACAGCCATCTTTTTCGTATTCATTTTGAGAGAGAGAGAAATCGACTGAACTTAAATTTAGACTAAGCATGTGTTCTACAGAATTAGGACCAGTATAAACTGTCTCTTGAATATATTTCTCGTTATAATGATCTGAATCCGTTCACTAATAAATTATATGGAATGAAAATTGCTTTATAATTGTTTTCTAATAATAATGATGTTTGTGTCAACAGTACTAAACTGTTTTCTCTCTCGGCCGTATGTTGGTACAGTTAAAGCGAAGTCAAACATTGTCGTGAACAAACAATGTTAATTGTCGAGTGATTGTATGGAACGAAATATGTCAATTATTTGAGTAGGCTGCGACAAACATCTTGCTTATATAACTGGTAAATAAGACAGATATATCACAGGTCAATAGAATATTATGAGATCATAAAGCTAACATGATAGCGAAACTATAGGTCCCAGGTTTGAATGCCAGTAGGAGCATGTTTGAGTGATGAGTTCAAAGATTTGTCCACGTATATTTTTAATATTAATTCTTCTATTCATAACTGCAAACTTACAGCTGGAAGTCGTCCACTGCTGGCCAAAGGCGTCCTCTGCAGATTTTCACGACGACTGCCGTCGGTTGCCTAGGTAGGTGACGCGTTACCTACCTTGGAAAAATCTGAAGAAAGCGTCGACAGCTCAATATTAAGTGACAAGTCCTCAGGAGCTGGGCTCCTTACATAACTCACTTTCTCATTGACCTGTATCACACTAAAAGTATTGCTGGCCCGCTCAGGCACTCAATATAAGAATGGTAAATACAACGACGTGTAGTACTTTGTGTCGCGTTGAATAAATGTATTTCTTTCTTTCTTTCTCTTGCCTCTCTTCAAAACTATACCTTCTGTCGCTTGAATCGGACGATTCACCTTTTAACTAACATGATAAGAGACAGGGAAAAATATTGTTAACTTTAATCACATAATATCATCAGCCTATATACGTCCCACTGCTGGGCACAGGCCTTCCTACATAGGAGAAACACGTGAGGAGTTTGCGCCATAGCACCACCACGCTGTCCCATTGCGGGTTGGTGGGTTAAAGCGGTTGCAGTAACAACCGGGACCAATGGAATGGAAGAGATTGAGCTAGAAATATTGATCGAAACCAATGCGCCACCAAACTCCTCCCATGCTCTGCTTAGTTATCACAAAATATTTTTGGCTTCATCAGTAGGTATCATCACTTCTAAATTAGAATAGATACTAACGAGTTTCCACCAATCTAGCAGACTAGCACGTAATCTATCACAGGCTAATTACAAACAGTGCGACGAATCTATCCACGCGCGTCAACGTAGTTATTTAGCTCGTCTACCGTAATGGCATCTAGAACGCTTTGCGACTCACCACATTGCATCTTAGTAAGTCTGAGGTAGTCACAGACTAAGAAACTTTGGTAGAACAGGATCAATATTGAACGGAGATGGAATAGTATCCGTAGGTTATAGGACAAAATACCTGGATGGAAGATGGGCGCACAGTATTAAGAGATTGACTATACTTACATACCTATGCTCGATTTCTTTACTAATCCGTAAATGACAGTGGATCAGGCAGGCTTTTGCTGGCTGCTGGATCAACCCACAAATACCTTTACGTATTATATTAAGAGAGACTGGCTTATTATTTTATTACAGTTTTCAATAAATATTTGCGGAATGTACTTATCTATTAACAAAAGGCTGCCGTGATAGAAAAAACGTCTTCTTTAGATCACGGCAGTCTTGTGATGTGATCGAAAGAGTACCCAAGTAGAGATGCATATTGGGTATGTATACACATTAATGATGTTGGTATCCTGTGGCGTTTCCTATTGCCACTGAATGAATAAGTGGACTGTTTTTTTGGTCTGGTTATTTAACAAGGTTAAGATGCTTTAGTTAATATCAATAATAACACACAAAGCACTCACCGCGACTTTCCTTAAGCGGCTAGTTGGTAGCAGATGCCGACGATGGCTTCCGATGCTTCCTTGACCCGGGTTAATTTCGGTGCTTGCACGAGGAAAATATTCATAGACAGATATAACCAAAAGGTGACACTTTTCCAGCATTTGATTACAACAACATAATTTTAATTATGATTGTGTTATTGATCTACTGGGTTTCATTAGACTGTGGCACACAGTCGAGCAGTCAGTGTACACTTGTCAACGCACATGTCGCGGCGACATGCGATTAACTGTGGCGCAGTGCCTGCGGACACTACCCGCCCAGGAATGCGGCGAAAGCTTCCAATGCGACCAGCCATGCTTGGTAGATCATCCTTTGTAGTCTGTTTGTAGCATTCAACACGAATAGTACAATATAGATATGTCTTTAACCAATTCTAAGGAACCATGGTTGTACATTTAGAGCGTTTCCGTGTTGCCTTATATAAGAGTGAAACACTTATCAATAGAAATATTAAGAATAACAAATCACTTATTAGGGCCATAACTTTTCAGGAAAAATATTTTTTAAATATTTTATTTTATTATAATACAGCCTACTGAGGTACCGTCAATGAATGACACTTATCGCGTCAAAAGGTACCCGTGCTCAAGATCTAATCTATCTGCATCTAAATCTGTTCAGTGGCTTAGGAGCCAAAACGTAACAGACAAACAGTTATTTTCGCATTTTTAATATCGATGTAGACTAGTATGAATAAACGGTCGATAATAACAGTTTGACTTTAAGACCGTCCTTACTGAAACTTAGTGGAGGCAGTTTTCGTAGGCCAACTGCTTCATTGATTTTGCAATTAGCCATTGTGTACAAACCCAGAAACATTTGATAACTAGTTCGAAAACAAATATTGAAAGAATCTTTAGCTCAAGCAATGTAAGTTTAATACTAAAAATAGATACAGATCTCGTAAATATATTATTTTAGCAATGAGGCCAGATCAATTGGATTAATCTGTCATGCCTCGCCTTCCAGACACAATTGGTTTTCAATTGTAATAGGCTCCCGGGAGTATTATGGCTCCACAATTTCAGACTTGCGAACTGATCGCTTGAAACACCATTTTTTTTACCGGGTCACTCTTCACGGGGTAACTCTTGGCCTTCATCTCACCTGATGGTAAGTGAAGATAAGGTCGACGATGGAAGCGAGCTACACCCGGATTCCTCAACCACAGAGGAACTGGCTATCTTACCTCTAACTGCCGGAACACAACAATGCTGGTAATATTATTGTTATGACGGCAGACTTAGGTAAGATGGTGGTGCTAGCCAGGCGGACTTAGAAAAGCCCTACCACTAACCAATCCGAGCAGAAAATTTCTGCCCCCACGGGAATCGAACACCGGACCTCTAGATCTGAGGTAGGTGGTCTCAACCACTAGACTACAGGGGCGGTTAATTTTTAGCCTCTTGATGTGTGGAGGTATTGCGTAATTAGGATCTAATAAATACATTACAAATACATTTTACTGCTCACTAGTAAAAAGATAAGACAGCAGAGCAGCAAACTATCTCTTCAGGGAATCTTGGGTAAAAGTTAATAATGTTATAACAACTTAGGGGGTGTGATCCGAAGAAACAGATCACCATTGCAGATAAAAGACATCTACTGCTGGACAAATGCCTTCCCCTAAAGCGTAAATAGAGAAGTAAAATAGGCATATACAACATAATACAAATAATTACCAAAAATTTGACGACCGGAAGGTCGAGCGGTCTGTACCCCTTGCTATACAGGCTACTCGGTCAAGTGGTCCCGGGTTCGAATCCCGGTAAAAGCAAATGTTAGTATGATGAGTACGAGCATTTGTTTACGAGTCATGGATGTTTATATCATTATTTAGTATATTACTAATATTACTATACATAATATTATCAATATTTATGCGTTATCTAGTATTCATATCACAAGCTATTAATGATGCTTACTTTGGGCTAGATAATAGGTGTTGGTGTATGAATATTATTCTTATTATTATATCAAATAAATATGATTTGTAGCTACGTAAGTAGTTAGAAAAAATTGAGCTACGGATAGAAGATCTTCTTATACATCCTTTTGAAAATAATAATTTATTGTTAAATTCAAAGAAAACAAAGTGTATTAAATTAACTTTACCAAATGTAAGGCAGGTTAGTACTCATGTTGAAATCAATGAAGAAACTATTGAATGTGTTGACTCTACAGTATTTTTGGGAATTAAGTTAGATTCTCGTTTACAATGGTATCCTCATATCTCGTCCCTATCTAAAAGACTTACTTCAGCTGCTTATGCTGTTAAAAAAATTAGGTCTTTGTGTGATGTTGAAACAGCAAGACTTGTTTACTTTGGTTACTTCCACAGTGTCATGTCATATGGCTTGTTATTGTGGGGCACAGCAGCCGACATTGAAGACATTTTTATTTTACAAAAAAGGGTTGTGCGTGCTATTTACGGACTCAAGCCACGTGATTCACCAAGGGATTTATTTAAAGAAATTAATATTTTGACCATTGCTTCTCAATATATATATGAGAACATAATTTATGTTCACAAATATAAACATACCTTTTCAAAACATAGTGATATTCATAACTTAAACACTAGATATAAAAATAAACTTGCTGTTCCAAGTTTTAGACTTCACAAGACAAGTCGCTCATTCATGGGGAAATGTCAAACAAACTTTAATGAAAAAAGGCTACTATAAAGTCCAAGAATATTTAGATGATAAGAATGCATGGACACATTAAAATTCCAAAATGTTTATATGTTTATTTACGAGTAAGTATTATGACTATTAACCTCTGTATACCTATTTTGTGATTGTGCATTGTCAGATAGCTTGAAAATAACGATAATACTTTTGACATTGGGTACCTACTTTGTTGGTACGTTGATATAGATTCTCTTCTAATTTTAATTATTTTTATCGCTGGGCGGCACTGCACTGCTAAAAGTTATATTTTTTTTAACTACAAACATTGTAATTGAATATTTATTTTGAAAAGAGTGACTACACGAGTTTGTTGCCGGAATCTTCTCGGTAGTTCAACTTTTGGAACCGGTGTAAATTCAGACATAACAGACAGACAGAGACTATGATGTTGTTAGTTAATATATTTTTTGTGATAGTTGTAAAAATGTGTTTTTTGACGATTTAAAAGTGCTTCTTTGTGGCCTATTTAAATAAAATATTTTTTCTTTCTTTCTTTCTTTCTTTTAATGAAAAGGGAAATAAATATTTGATGTGAAATTGATATATTTACCTCACTGCTGACATATTATTCTAGAATGTAAGACTACTAGTACTAAGTGGTAGGTCCGTATATAGGGTCGTCTGGGTAGGTACCACCGCTTTGTTCTGCAGTCATAGGGTTTTCCTATTCAAATAATGTATTCCAATTTTGGTCCACAGTGGCACTTATTTTTCAGAACTCACGCTAAATCTATATTAATCACTAGGTGGTAGGCCCGTATGTAGGGTCGCCTGGGTAGGTACCAACGCCTTACTTATTTGAGCCGTGAAACAGTTCGCTGTGTTGCGAATTGAAGGGTAAGGTAGCCAGTGTAATTATTGGGCATGACGGCATTTTATCTTAGGCCTCAGGATGACAACGCACCTGCAATGTCAAGTGATTTTCCCTTGCTACTGCAGGTGTCTATAGGCGGCGGTAACCGCTTACCATCAGGTGGGCCTTCAGCTTGTTTGTCATCTAATAGTTTACAAAAGAGACTGAATGACAATTTAATCATCTTTATGCGTTTCTTTTAAACTGTCTACTTACGAAAGTAATGTCATTTTCAAGACAAATTTATAGAACATCAATCGCTTCATACTAAGCACCTATATTTGTTATTGGAGAAACACATCTGAAAGAAATAAGACGCAAAAACCTCCTTACATCAATAGAAAAAACCTTGTTTGATGGGAAATTCCCCCGCCATCAAATCAATCGTAAAGTATGGAATAATATGCAAACATAAAATTCAATTTCGTCTCAAGTCAATCATCGTTTATCTTCGTGTAATAAACATTTAACGGTGTATTTCAAGGGTACCTTAAAAAATATCGCTGAACGGAACCCTCTCGGCTATACCTACCTACTAATGATACCTCTATCGCAAGCAATTTCGCATACATTATGACATTATGCAGTTCAACTTTAATCATTTAGAATTTTAGACCATAGACTAGAGATAATTTAGACATTTGGGTTTTATTGAATTCCAAAATAAAGTGTCGAATTCTGGGGTTGTGTGTGTGTGTGTGTGTGTGTGTGTGTGTGTGTGTGTGTGTGTGTGTGTGTGTGTGTGTGTGTTGATGTGTGAGCTATAACTGACTACAGCTTCACAGCTTAGCACCAACTCCAAAAAATACATTTCAGGGGGTAAGTAGGTACCTACCTAGGTACTGAAATTTAATAATCGGGTTTATTTTTGTTAAAAAAAATTTTTTTTAACAAACATAAACCTATGCAAAAAGAATTTTGAAAATCGTTTCACAATTGACAGAGAAATCGGTGAACATACATACAAAAAAAAATACATACAGTAGAACATATAACCTCCTTTTTTTTGAAGTCGGTTAAAAATACAATACAGGTAGGAATACTCCTTTCAATCAGCTCAGAGAGATTGCCAGGGACTGTCGTCTAAGCAGCCATTCACGACATATTTTCCGAAAAGTTGGAAATAATCGGTTTGATGGAAATATGCGAATATTGCCGGTGTATATAGGTGTATAAAGGTGCCGTCAATATATATTTCCATGAATAATAAAGCCCATGTTTTAATTTATTGTCGTATTGACGGCACCACCCTGTATATTTCAACGTGCGTGTATGTAGATACCTACATAATGTTACTCGCAATCTTACCCTGGCTAAGTTGTTGCAAATGGAAAAAGTTTGTGTTCTCTTCGCGAATTACCAGTTCCGCAGTCGCGCCTCGCGAGTCCCTCCCCAGTAATTTAGATTAGCTTACAATTTAGATGACTTTGTGTTATGTTGTTGAATTATTCACATCACATACGTCCCTCTGCTGGGCACAGGCCTTCCTATATGGAAGAAACACATGAGGAGTTTGGGCCATAACACCACAACGCTGGCCCAATGCGGGTTGGTGGGTTAAAGCGGTGGCAGTAACAACCGGGACCAACGCCTTAACGTGCCTTCCGAAGCACGGAGGATTTACAAATTTCGGTTGACCCATCCTGGAGTCGACCATGGCGAAAGTTGCTTTGTTTTCGTATTCGAAACCATAAATTTCAAACCAATACAAAAATTAAAATAGTTTTTCTAGATTTATCACACTTCTATTAAAAAGGTCGTTTGCAAATGTGTCATAGCTTGGGAAGAGTATTCGACCGTTAGAAAACGCCGGTTAGCTGGTAATTGACAAAAGGTAAATAAACGTACAAGCAGACACAACTCTCGACAGATGTTCGTACCTAAACTCAAACTCAAATATTTATTGCAAATTAAGTGTTACAAGATCTTAATTAATATTGTTATTACAGCACTAACAACTTAATTACCCTTTTCGAGTATAGTAACAAAAAGACAATACATTTTCTAATACTATATCAAATTATTAACTTTATTAAATATGTACTTACATTATAAAGATACTTAAACGAAATTTTATAAATCAAATCTTTTTAATACCTGTAAGTACATTTATGTATTTGTTATGTAGTAATAATATGTAGATGTACAGGGTGGTGCCGTCAATGCGACAATAAATTTAATTATGGGCTATATTAGGTCATAGAAATGGTTTGCCACTTTCAAAAACATCTCATTCATTTGATAATTTCATGACATTTCTATGACAGAATGCAGCCAATGTTATACTATTTCATACAAATGTCATAAAATTATCAAATGAATAAAATGTTTTGTATACCTATTTATCACATACAACATATTTTCTAAATAGTTTTTGCTCTGCTCGCCCTAAAGTGATCAGTAAATATCGTCATACTTAGTATAAATTTCTACAAGTCAGAAGCAGACAGTGGTAAACTAAATTAAATTTTAAACCCGCTGGGAATAATTTCACGCTCGTTTGTTTTTATTTCCCGCTGAAAATGGGGATTTCTGTAACAATGCTGTCACTTATATCGCAAGACAAACACTCGTTTCAGTGGGCAAGCAAAAAATGTCTTAGGTCGCATCCACAATGGTAAGATTTTGAGCACAAAATCTTTTGAAAACTAGCGGCCCGCTGATGGTAAGCGGTTACCTGTAGAAATTAGTGATCATTGATGTGTAAAACATAGGTAAATATAACATAGGTATTTGGATTTTAACATTATTGCAAATATTTGAAAAAATATTTGCTAATAAAAATGTATCTAAACAAGAAAAAATTCACGTCCTGAGGCAGGGATCGAACCCGCGACTATCCCTGTGAAATTCTTCTAGTCTATCTGTATTTGCGTTATGAGCTAACGTCCACCCTACAATGTCCAAATGTGATAGACTAACTGAAAAAATTAGACTAGAAGAATTTCATAGGAATATCCCAAGTCCCAAGTTATGGCCCAAGCTCCTCATGTGTTTCTCCCATGTAGGAAGGCCTGTGCCCAGCAGTGGGACGTATATAGGCTGATGATGATGATGATCCCAAGTCCTCGGTAACTCAGATGGTTCTAGCTGACGCCCGGATTGCGAAAGGTCGCGGGTTCGATCCCCGCCTCAGGACGTGAAATTTTTCTAGTTTATATATATTTTTATTAGTAAATAACATAGGTAAATAAGTTCTTACATTATTAAAATGTCTAAATGTTTTGCCCACGTAGACATACTTTTAAAAGTAAAATCGGTGCAGTATAAGCTCTTAATTTATAATAGTTTCCGTTAATTTTTCAAGGGGCGTTATATCTCTGGATGTCTATGACAATTCTCTTGGTCTTGATCACGAGATACGCCTGGGTTTCTCACAAAGGAGAGATGAGGATTTCTATGGTAAACAAACAAACGAATTTGAATGTGGTAGGCCCACCGCCTTGCTTATTTCAGCCGTGAAATAGTTTCGCTGTGTTTCAGATTGAAGGGATAGGTAGCCAGTGTAATTTTTTTTTAAACACACACCTATTATCTTGCCCAAAGTAAGCATCACTAAGACTGTTGTGGATACTAGATAACGGAGAAATTATGATAGTATTATTTATGTACTTATACATATAAATATACTAAATAAACATATTTTATAAACATCCATGACTCGTAAACAAATGCTCGTACTCATCATACAAATATTTGCTCCTACCGCGGGATTCGAACCGGGACCTTTTGACAGAGTAGCCTGTATAGCAAGGGGTACAGACCGCTCGACCAGCCGATCGTCAATTATTGGATATGGCCGGCATTTCATCTTAAGCCTCAGGCAGTATGACAACGCACCTGCAATATCAAGGGATTTTGCCTTGTTATTGCAGGTGTCTAGTGTCCAAAGGCGGCAGTAACCGTTTACCACCAGATGGGCCATCAGCTTGTTTGTCATCTAGTTGTATAAAAATGTCTTCCTATCGTCTTCGTTTGTATAAGGCTTTATCTATGCCGCAGTTTAATTCGGCATGGTAATAAAAAACCCGTCAAAATATAGCGACTCGTGAACGCCACGTCCCAGCTTGCAGCTGGCTTGACATTTTTATTCCGACTGGACTATTAAGCGCCAGAATGTATATTGGGCGTAAGCATATTAAATAACCCGCTAAGCTAAAATGCTGGTCCCTAGAGAAAAGGTTTCTTCTCGCGAAGCAAATAGTTTTGATTTTATTTCTAACTGTTCATGTCAAGTGGAAAATGTTTTAAGTATTTTAGTTTGTTTTTTAGGTTCAGCTAAGTTGCTATGCGTTTTTTGTAAGTATATACTATTAGGATTTTAGTGTTTTTTTTTTATACCACTAAGGTGGCAATCAAGCATACGGCCCACCTGATGGTAAGCGGTTACCGTAGCCTATGGACGCTTGCAACACCAGGGGTATCACTTGCGCCAGTGTACTTGTAGCAACCGTCTACTGGCATCCAATAAAACGGCTGAAGTACAACTAGCCAAGCCATTGAGCGCAACGTTTAACCAGATGACTGAACGTCATGTCGGCCGTCTGGTTAAATTAGCCCTTAAATTTGATGCCTAGGCAGGTCGTTTAAATCGAAGAGCTTTTGTGTGACTGTTTGAGTCACACGAAAGTTATTAAGATCAAGGTTATTTTTATGTGAACACATATAACCAGAACGATTTCGGTTATAATTGGTCATAAAAAAAACCTTGAAACCACCAATCGAACCAAAACTCTTCGGTACAAGACGATCCTTCAATACGTCAAGTCGTTAAACGTTAAGTAAGTCTAGTTCAATTAACTATCCGGCTAGGCATTTGATTGGATGCCGGCGTTTAATGAACGGGCTAGGCATCCAATTATCGGGCTGGACATATCCACTACCAATTTCTCATATCAGGGGAATTAGACGTAACGGTGTCTCTTTTGTCTTGGCATATAATTTTTTCATAATTTTCTTTCTTTATTAGTAATTGTTATCTACAATAAAGTAGGCGTTTAAACGCATCAAAAACATTAAAATATGATTAAAATAGCTTGCTCACTTTAAGTAGAAGTTTAAAACTATTTGCAAAAATATTCTTTCGGATCATAAGAGGAGTTAACTTCAATGAGTGGTGAGAAAAACGTTGCTATAGAAACGTTGGAAAAGGAAAGAAAGCGGTGAAGAAATTCGTAGGTTGTACCTACAGCTCCGGTGGCGTAGTGGTAATTGCGTCTGGCCGGTAATCAGGAGACGCGGGTTCGAATCCCGCCTGGAGCATATAATTTTTTCATCATTTTCTTTCGTTATTTGTAAATGTTTTTGAAAGTTACAATCCATTTATATGAACTAATATAGCCCACGTTTCCATTTATTGTCCTATTGACAGCACCATCCTGTATACTAATTGAATTAATCAACGGGCTAGGCATCCAATTATGCGGCGAATTCAACCAGATGGCGGCGACATCGCACGCATTTCTTGTTTTTGTTAGAGTGCATTAATTACGGTATGTTTGTGTGTGTGCGGCGAATCTGTGTAAGAAAGAAAGAAAGAAAAATTTATTTTATTTAAATAGGCCACAAAGAAGCACTTTTAAATCGTCAAAAAACACATTTTTATAACTACTTATCACAAAAATATATTAACTAACAATAACAAAAATATATTAAAGTCATATTCTCTGTCTGTTCGTCATGTCTGAATTTACCTGTGTGGTGTCTGGTGTGTGTTGTGTGTTTCGCTATATCATGACTTAGCTCTACATCCATGTTCCATTTACATACATTCTCTGATCAATAGCATGGCTGTCAATTTTACAACTAGCACGAATTCCATTTATGATTTTTCAAACTTGATTTCAAACGTATCACCTTACATAATCGATTTCAAAGTACTTTCCCAAATGCCTATTATGTATTTGTCAAAGATCGACACGCAAATTCGAGACCCTCGTCTGTTCCGAATGATTGCCGCCATTTTGGCTCGTGACATGCGTCAAAATGGCCGATCCGTGGTAGGTATATTGAATTACTAGCACTTTACCTTTTTACGTTTGTTTTTTGATTATATCCTGAGAAAGTTAGGACATAGTAGACTAGCTGTACCTTTTTGTGCGGCCACTAGTAACAAATATATTTATTTCCATCAAAACTTATGAAGCATTTATTAAAATGAAATTGGATGGGATCTTAAAGCCCTGTTTATCCGTCATAATTTTCTTATGAGAAAATCTTTGTTTCCTAACAAAGCAGATGTCGCATTTTCGACTATGTACATTACATACAGTAGGTACACTAAAAAACGACAAAAAAATATTAAAACCACTGCAAATTATTGCAAAATTTTGATATTTTCGGCCGTTAAACCACGTACAAAAATATTTTAATGCATCCATAAAATACCAAGTATGTCAATTTAAGAGGCCACATTAAGACAAAGGTAATCTCTATAATCTATGGCCATAGTTTTTAAACGTTTGGAAAAACGTTCGTTTTTAGTCTGTACATTAGCTCTTCTGTATATTTTGCTGGTACCTATAAATAATTACAGAAGTTTGACGTTGAAATGTTGCCATTATATTGATAATTATAAAACTGTCACTTATCATCAGAAAGTATTTTGTACGGGAAAACAACAAAAAATAATGAAAATGAATTGAAAAACAATGTTGTATTTCCATTTCCCTAACTTAAGGTTTTTAAGTTAGGGAAATGGAAATACAACTGTACATGCTCATAGCCGGGACTCCATATAAACCTGAAAAATCTCCTTTGGTACGTTGTCATGAAACGAAGATTTTCCTTAGGCGCTTATTTTTAACAAACTCTGATGAACACTTTAATACCATGGCTCTATTATATGCCCCATGTGTAGTCTGGATACTGAAAACTGCTTTATAAGCTTTTGGTACTCTTTTTACTGGTTGAGCTTTTTGCCTACAAATATAGGTATATTGAATTACTAGCAAATACTATTTTGAAATATGTGCTAAACATGGTTTTGAAGTCTTAATATACAAGATTGTGAATCCATGATATGATACCAGCTGTTCAATGGCTACCAAGAGTCTCTATTCTGAGAAAAACGGGCAAGAAACGTAACAATTATCATTATTAAGTTTTGGAAGTATGACTTCTTTGCGCGTGATGAGGGTGATGTGAGAGACAGTGAATTGACGACTCCGATGACCGATACAAATGCTCTGAGAAGGAAGAGGTAAGTAAGATGAGATCTAAAAGCTTTTCAGAGCACTCCCCATCATGATTCCCAAAGATCAATGAAATGACTAACACTAATAATAGGCTTGTAGGTTTTAGCTTCGAATCTTAGCAAATTTTCCAAACTTAGCTATCGTGTATAAAGCTATAATTTTAATACACCAAATAAATGTGTCTCCGCCTGATGCAGTAACTGTATCCGCTCGAATTACGAGACGAGAATATATAACAATTTCCTTTTCTTAGCAAGTATTTGAAGAGTTGCTCGAAGAAATATTGCTTCAATAAAAATACGAATGGAGGGAATTATTCAATAACACTGCAAGTAATCATAGATGGAAGGCACGTAAACTTATTACCCGTCTCCCAAACGAGTGAAGTATGAATAAATATTTGCACAAATGGATTTTTATCCGTGCCATTCTCGGTGCTCCGTCGTTATTTGAATTCGAAAATTCAATAATTTTGCATAAAGCCATGCATCCACTCGCGAGCTGTGAATGATTGAGCGACTGAACGAATGAAAGGATTCCATCGAGCTATGAGTGAATGTATGCCTACATCGACTGAGTAAGGAAAAAATATTATTTTCTGAATAGGATTCCCGCATTTAAATGTTCAGAGTTAGATACGAGTAGGTACTTTATTTAAAGAAAATAATGTTTGAGTTACCAATATCCTATACATTAGTAGGACATAGTAAGTATTATCATCATTATCATCACCGCCTATATACGTTCCACTGCAGGATACTGTCCCTACATTGGAGAAACACATGAGAAGTTTGGGTTATAACACCACCACGCTGGATGGCCCAATGCCAGTTGGTGGTGCTATAACTTGCCTTTTTTGCGATGGAAAAGCTTTATAGCAACCCAGCTGTGATAAAGGGGTTATGTGAGACTCTCCGACTGAAATACTCACTAAAAACTATCAGTTCTTTCTACCACGCTGTCTAGCAATGCGACCACACAGGGAACTTGGTAGTCGCGTAGTCGCTTGCAGCTGTCCTCAGCAGGCCAACTCAAAGGGTTAGGGATATCCCAGAAGAACATGAGATATCCCTACCACACCGGGTGTGCGATACAAACGATGGCGGCTTAATGGAGAAGCTAGAGATTTAAAATTTTGATTGGTCCATCCCACGATCGATCATGGCGAAAGTTGCATTGTTTTCGCAAACTAAAATCTAATGCAATTTTCGCCAGTTCCAGTTTCACAATTTTCGGCGTCGTGATTTACCGCTCAAACCACTACACCACCGAGCTGTTACGTGTTATAAATCTTCAGAATCAAAGATATCACCAGCAAATACAGTTCTTCATTTTTTTACTTGTTCCATGAAAATTTGAGGGGGAAAATCTCTTCTAACGATCTTGCATATCATGTGTGGCCAACATGTTGCCGCTCACGGGACTATTAAAGCGGTGCGAAGTGGGCTAATGTGGGCCGACAGGGGTCGCCCGAGGGAGCGATTAGTTGGGAACATCGACAACTGATCCCGGACATCTTCGGGTGTGGGCGGGATAAGTGTGATAGTACCGATAAAATATTGTTGATATATATTTCAGCGACGGGAATTTTCGGAATATTATCTCCTTTGAATTGAAACTGCTCATGCAAAATTCAGTTTCTATATCACGTAAATAATATTCATAAGGCATAAGTATTATATTTTCTTTACTCAAACATAATCATTGACAAATTGTTGTCATTTGTTGAATAACATTTTTTGATTAAGGGATCCGTTTGCAGGCAAATACTTATTTACCTTTTTGAATGCGAGTGGCTAGGGATTGGAATTAGTGTCCCCTACCGCATATAACCTAAATTCCTTTAAAGCAGAATTAAATAGACATCTTCTAGGTAAGCTCGCTACATATTTGACCCCCTCCTTAACTTCTCTTGGAGCAAGAGTGGCATCAAGACCCATTTATAATAATAAAAAAACAACATAAAAGTTTGCTCGTGACGATTGTCACTATTAGTGGCAGCTTCGTGTTTTGTATTCCGCTACGAATACTTCGTTCGTTTTCGAAGTTTTTAATAAATTTTCGTCATGGTACATAACTAACCCCTGCTTACTCTAATAGTAATTTTAACCGCCTCTAGACTAGTGGCTGGAAACTTACCACGGATCCGGCGTTCGATTCCCCTTGGGCAGTTTGTTGTTTGGTTGGTAGTTGGGCTCTTTTTAAGCCAGTATTGCTTTGTTCCGGCAGTGGGAGGTAGGACAGCTAGTTCCTCTGTGGTTGAGGAATCTGTGTGTAGCTCGCTTCCACCGGTCTTATCCTCCTTATCGTCAGGTCAGATGAAGGCTAAGATGTACCCCATTAAAAAATGGGCTTTAAATTCAATTTAATGCAAATCCATTGCAACTTTATTACGGTGTCATTCTGATACCTCACCTTGTAACGCAGCGATATTAACCGATAAACTTTAGATGACAGCCTTTGCCACTGTCATCGGAGTAACGTAATTAACGGCCCGGTACCGGCGGGGTTCACACGATAAATATAGTGTCGTTACTACCACAATTTGTTAGGTTGCAGTTCCCATTAGATTTACGGCCGCTCTCACGCAGAATGGCCTTAATAAAACTGTACTCAGACCCGCTCCTAATCTAAAGCCTTCTTAGCTAGTAAGTACCTCACGTAAAAACGATCCTACAGTAGAAGAACCGAAGAATTCTCACAACCTAATACATTTATTTTTTACTAAAAAAATATCTAAATTAGAAAAAAATAACGTCCCGGAGCGGAAATCGAACCCGCGACCTTTAATAATTCGTGTGAATGCTCTATCTAAGCTGCCAAGGACTTGGAATAGCACTATGAAATTCTTCTTGTCTATACAGGGTGGCGCCGTCAATACGACAATAAATTAAAACATTGGCTATATTAGTTCATAGAAACGATTTGCCACTTTCAAAAACATCTTATTCATTTGATAATTTCATAATATTTATTCAATTTAAACAAACAAACTAGTTTATATAATTAGGTATATTTTCCCCGTTTTTTTTCTAAGCAAGTAAGTATAAACTGAGTGGGTGGTTACATGCTATAACAATTAAGCGAGACTTATAAATGACACTAAGCCATCTATAAATTCAGAGTAGGACACAAATCAAGTAGCATCTATGAGGAACTGAGATCTATTTGGAAGATAATAAATGATCATAATATCGTCCGACACCATAGAATCTGTAGTATACACAGCTGCAGGATTGTATCTACCATAGTCCCTTGTATTAAGGATCAAATTTGAAGTTACACTTGACGGTTGATCTATTGTCGAACGTACTTACACTCTATTTGGAGAATACAATCTGTCTTATCTCTTGCGAAGTTAGCAAAACATATATTTTTTCGCTGTGAAAAAATATGAGACGCACTTTCCTGATCTAAGGGAAAACTCAGGGGAATATTGGACTCTCCATAATACCTCGTAACTGAAAATCCAATGATGACACTTGTTTACTTTATTTAAAGGTAATCCGTTTAGCTTCTTCTCTGGGTGATCTCCGCAAATCTAAGGATAATTTGCGGAGATCATGACACGCAGGTTCTGCATAGAGGACTGTATGTGACACCTACATTGAAAAGGTGCTTGTTAAAGTTGTTGTGATTTAATCCGTTACCAAGCGGCTGATGCTCCTCTTCGATGACGAGTACTGTAGTTTGCCAACAGAGTTGCTCTCACCAATAAATCCTCCCTGGGGCTGGGCATCACCAAACACATATTCGTGGAGCCCACAGTACAGAGGTTTGATCCTTTGAGATCTTGCATGTGCTATGCTTCATCCTCTGCTAAAAAGAGGAATGAACAATTATAAGTGGTAACATAGAGACATCAGGTGTTCGCGCCTAAAGAACCGGTTCTGGAGAGGGGCGCGGGCGGCGAATGAAGATCGGCTCGGCTCGGCGCGCGGCGATCCTCACACTGAATTCTACACTAAGATTGCACGGACAACGTAACTCAAAATTATTTGTAAATCATATAAGATGATTAAAGGAATTTGAAGACTGGAGATTCGACGTTTATTTCTTGTAGTATACAAGAAAAGTGTAAAGTACTTTTATTGTGGATTGGTGTCTACATTGGACAAAATGACGTAGAGATCATAATATTTAAATTGACGTAAAGATTCACTGGCACTGTACCAACGTTTATGGTCAAGCTTTAACATATACAATATCATAGTCAAGACTTGTATCAAAATATTCCACTGCATGGCAAGCTATGGAACCCATAATTGCCAATATCGACATCGAAACATAGTTACAAAGTAAGCCGTTCCCAATCTCCAAAGTAGCGCTTTAAAGAGTTAAAACATCGAGCAGTGTGTAATTGGCAAGGCGACGACTAAACGAGGTTAAATCTGTTAACTGAACGTGATTAAAACCTGCACTTGCCTCTTGTAACTTCACTAGAGCGTGTGCTTCATTAAATACTTAGCTAAATATGAGATAACGTTAAATACAGAGTGCTTACTTCGAACTTAGAGCTTAAAACTTTAGCAAGAGACGGGGGGCTTGCTATTTTTCATGCAAATGACCCACTTATAGAGGAAAGAAAACTTAGGTGTATTCTAAACTAGCAGAAGGAACTGTGAACAATGATCGCAGTAGTACCAATTGAAAACATATAGACCTAGTACCTACTACAAAGCAGCTTTGTAACTACTTTGCAGGACAATGCCTTTGAAATTTAGCTGATCCTATGTCCAGCTAGCCATTATTTTGTTGTAATCTTCTAATTAAAGAAAAACAGTGAAACCTAACAATCTCTTATAAAATTCGATTGATTTTTATGCATGTTGCTTATTAGTCGATTACTTTAAAAAGGAGACAGATAAGCACTTACCTATCTTATTTACGGAAACGCGCGACTGACATCTCAACTTGACTATCCTCCAATAATTACAACTAAACGGTCGTACTCTGCTTACAGCTTTCTCATTACGTTCACGAGTTAATTCGGAAATTCCTTCAGTTCCCGCTAGGGGGAGCTGCTCCGATCTTGGCGGAGGGGGACTTTTAGGAGGCGTGATTAAACTTTTCCTTAATAAAACATCCCGGGGGCGAGAAGGCGCATTCTTCGCGTTATACGTGACAGCTCCCAAGCACCAACTGAATTATGGTTTCACACGCCTTCACAAGTTAGCGTTGTGGAGAATATGAGCTGGGAAATATTGGTAGCGCAACTAAAGAGCTTAGGCAAATTGCTGGTGCAATATTGTGGGAACGTTCTCCTGAATATAATAAGACTGGTCTTGAAAACAAAGAACTTCATCTTATGCTAGCACAGCATAAGCTAAAGGAAGGAAGCCCTTCATCGACAAACCATTTTTTGGACATCTTAGGCCTCAGGATGACAACGCACCTGCAAAGTGATTTTTGCTTGTTATTACAAGTGTCTATAAGTGGCGGTGACCACTTACTACCAAGTGGGCCGTCAACTTGTTTGTCACCTAGTTTTACCTTTGGAAAACAACATAATTAGTGCTGTAAAATGTAAAAAAAAATGTGATTAGGTGTGTCAAATTAAAATATAATTTTGACGCGTAGTGGTAGTTTTCATAGAAATTCTGAAAAGAAATGGAATTATTGCTATAATTCTAGTTTATGGAATTATTAGTGAATTTAAATAATATTTAAAAAACAAAATGTAATTAAATCACTCTCAGGTCATGTGACAACGAACATCAACCTCAGTGTATGACGACTCTTGTTGTTAGCATCGGACGCAGCCGAAAGGAAAACAATCTAAATCACCATTGCATAGTAATTTAGCAGTGTTTGGTAACAGGTGACGTCACAGGTCACAGAGGTCACGTGACATGTATTGGCAATTTGGAGCGAAATGTGGGACGGATTTTCAGTTACAATAATTTAATATTAAATAATTTATGGAACACTTTCCCAAAATGTTTGCAACATCCCTATTAAACATAGTTGCATTATTACTTATCAGAAATACGGGGGGACTACTATTTGAGAAAGAGACATATATTGTAAAACTTGATTATATTAGAACGGGGTTGATGGTAAAATAAGAACAAAATCCACGCCGACGGCTACATGACCTGAAGTTAGCGACCAAGCCTTTTTTTAAAATAAGTATAATAGAATAAAATTGTGGTGACCACTTCCTCTCGTACAGTCACAATACGTTATCAGATGATTACCTACTTATAAAAGCTTCATATTAGGAGCAGGAAGACTTATAATGTTCGTTATAAACAAAGCTACTTTTTAGACAATAGCTGCATTAAGTACCTATGTTTTCCTATGTTTTTCGACAATTGGGATTTTTGGGTTCAAAACTATATGTGACGATTTATTAGTGACTGTCTCTACCTTAATTCAATTCAATTCATTATTGCAAAAGAATATGGTACAGAAGGTTTTATAATAATGAGACTGTATCACATGTTTTGACTGTCACACACCATACAATTTTGCAGTTATTAAATTATAATCTCATTACTAACTTCGAATTCTTAATTAGATATTATAAAACTTACATTATTGATCTCACTATAAAATGTCAAACATTCAATTAATTATAAAGGTGTTATAAAAAGGTGTAGTCATATTTTAAAGGCTTATTCTACCCATCAATTCAAACAACTTTTACCATGAGAACAACTACGAAATCGCAAAAAAGAAATCAGCTGTTCCATACCGAGTAAGTACATTGACCTTACTATGGAACAGCTGATTTCTTTCTCGCGATTTCGTAGTGGTCAATTTGTCATAGTAAAAGTTGCTTGTATTAATGGGTACAATAGGCCCTTAAAATATGACTACACCTTTTTATAAATTATAATAAATTCAACTTGGTCAAAGTTTTTATCAATAAGGTAAAGAAAGATGTGAATTATGTTATGTAAGCCCGCGTCTCCCGATGTCCGGCCAGACTTAATCATTATCATTTATAACACATTTTCTCGTAAAGGGTCTCTCATTTTAATAAAGTAAAACGCACGGCTTATCAAGATGCTCCGTCTAAAAACGAACGGTACTTTTTTAAATCTTAGTAAAGAGTTTTATGTCAGAAAAGTGGTCAACATTTTATGAATAAAATTAACTTTTAACTTAACACAAAAATATTAATTTACTTGACAACATTAAAGATGACAACTGGCAACGTTATAGATAATCAATTTTACAAATTGTTCAAATTTTTATAACTGCTTTAACAAGTGATTAAAGATTTATTCTTGAAAGTACGCGTTTTATTTATTTTCCCGCAAATACATAATAATATTTATAAAACTTCGTATGACATACGTGCGCTTTGATAATTAGGTACAGCCTCTGCTTTCTTGTAGCAATATCGCCTCGGCTGTAATTTTCAACTTACCGCACTTATATGTATTATATATAATGTACTATTATTCCGCTTAAAACACAAACGTCTGTACATTGTCGTTTCACAATCCTTACTTCGTTACTATATATTAATATTATAAATGCGAAAGTAACTCTGTCTGTCTGTGTGTTACGCAATCACGCCTAAACTACTGAACCTATTTAAATGGAATTTCGTACAGAGATAGTCTAGAGTCCGAGAAAGGACAAGGCTACTTTTTAATGCGAAAAAATGGCTGTAGGAGGTTGAAATAGGGGATGAAAGTTTGTATGGAAAAAGTCAATATTCCACGCGGACGAAGTCGCGGGCACAGCTAGTATGAAATAAAAATCATTCGTAGGTTCAATTTCAAATTAGAAGCTACATATAATTAGCGAGCGGATTGCGCTTTAGTAGAACATTGGACTATAACAACGAAAATGTGGTGGAATAATGAAAAAATGCTTACACACGGAGTTTCCTCACAATCTGAGGCTGCACGCTCCACCGCATTCGCTCCTTTTCGCATGAAAATGCAACGGTTTTAATTTAATTTAAAACCAAGATCACCGATCTCATATTAATATGGTTTTTCATCATCACCATATATATAGGCATACGTTCCACTGCTGCCTTCCTACTTGGGATAAACACATTTCTTTATTTCTTATTTATTTATTTAACACAAAATACTAGCAGATTTACAGTTTAACACCAAAGCAACAGCAAGTCAAATTTAAATACAATGTTATTATAACCAGGTATACATTATTAAATAGTGTGTTGTTTGCCGTCTGAATTATTAAAAAGTGTTACGCAAAAAAATATCAAATATAAAATAAAGCAGTATTTTCATTCATTAATATAATTTAAGTGATGTTTAATGTTAACTTCCTAACAGGTACATTACTAGTCTTGTTTGCCTACCTACACACATAAAATCAGTTTATAAGAAAATGAAAAATGCAAATGAAAATATCTTTATTCAATTAGGCCCCCCAAGAAGCAATTTTGAATCGTCAACAAAAAAACCCTTATGTCTATCACATAAAAATAATATTAACTAACTAACAATTACATTATGTTTGTCTCACTGTCTTATCTGGATCTACGTAAGCTAAGAATGTTATAATGTCTGTCTATCGGTCTGTCTGTCGGTCCGTCTGTCGGTCCGTCTGTCCGTCAGTCTGTCTGTCTGTCAGTCAGTCAGTCAGTCAGTCTGTCTTTCTGTCAGTCTGTCTGAATTTACACCGGTTCCAAAAGTTGAACTACCGAGAAGATTCCGGCAACAAACTCGTGTAGTCACTCTTTTTAATTATTAAGTTACAATGTTTAATTACACAGTAATGGTATTTAGCAGTGCAGTGTCGCACAGAGTATAAAAAAAGGTATATTAACGTACCAATAAGTACCTAATGACAAGAATATTTACTGTATTTAAAGGCTGTCCGACAATGCACCATCACAATATAGGTATTACAATACACAAAGGTCAACAATTAATATACAAAAACCTAATAAAGCCAATCATCTTTCATTAATTTTAAACACTTGTCTGACCACGTCATTACAATAATAATTGTATTGTTTTATATATAATATCATATAATGCCATATACCTCAAAAATCCCTCAAAAATGATACTATTGATGAATATGTAGGTAAATTATTACAAAATCAAGGAAGCTTAGAGATAACCATTTCCACTAGTGGCACCTGTTCACAAGTATGACGCATGTGCCAGCCATCGCTCCGCTCAACCATATCATAGGGAACGGAGCGAAGAAGTTGTACTTACCGACTTAAAAGTCTAATTAACACTACCATAGACGTATTCTATTTCGATATAATGTAAACTCTCGATAGCAAATAACGTATAAACCTTAGTGGTTTTAAAATGTTATCGCAAACAACTTAAAGGAAAAGTTTGTTCAAATGTTAATTAAATGAAAAAAAAAAACAAAAACATAGTATATGCGAAATTGAAAATTGACATTAATGACGAGTTTAGGCCATAATTAGTTGCAGTAGCAACCGGGAACAGCGGCTTAACGTGCCTTTCGAAGCTCGAAGGAGCTCGAGATTACAAATTTTGATTGACCCCATCCCGGTATCGACCATGGCGAAAGTTGCTTTGTTGTCGTAATAGTAACCAGAGCGTCCAAATTACTACGCCAGGCTAGATATGCAGGTACTGAGTAAATATTCATATTAGGTATGTAAGTACATGATTCCTATGATAGCTAGGAATAATATTCATACACTCACACTTATTATCTAGCCCAAAGTAAGCTTCATTAAGAGCTTGTGTTATGGATTCTAGATAACGGATAAATATGTATATATTAGAAATATACAAAATAAACATTTAAACATCCGTGACTCGTGAACAAATGCTCGTATTCATCATACAAACTTTTGCCCCTACCGGGATTCGAACCCGGGACCCACACAGACCACTCGACCAGACGGTTGTCAAAATAATACACTAATTATTTACTGATAACTTTTAATCACTGACGTAAGTGAACATCTGTTTGCAAACGACATTGTCACCTTTTCAATATACCCCTGGGGACCCCCGGGCTGGACCTTGGAGTGGCAGTGAGGAGGGTACGACCCCAGGAATCCATGTGAGCTCTTCTTGTGAAATTTATGTTTTAAATTAAAACACAGAATAATTATGATTAACAATGTCCGTTTGGATAATTTTATTTCAGAAAATTTTGGTAGCGGTTTGCGCTGTGTTGTAATGTTCGTCGTGGGATGAGCCACTGAATTAAGCAATGTCGAACGTCTTAATAAATATTTAACACTAACTACATATAAAGTTTAGGTATCTTCGTTGTGCGGAAAGCCTCCGCAAATCGTTGAAAGTCAGGGCGTGTAGCCGCTATTATAAACTGCCTCTGGCGTAGTGCTTGAGACCTCCTACATCATTTCTAGAAGTCCAGGGCTCATTCCTGTTGCTAAATTTGCCGCCATAAAAATAATGTTGAACGCAACACGTTCCGATGGTTGAAATTATGATAGCTAGTTTCTCTGTGGTTGCAGCATTCTTGGGTAGCTTGCTTCTATCTTCGGCGTTATCATCAGGTGTGATGAAGGACAAGAGCTAAATAAAAAATTTAAACAAATATTAAAACCGACTCCAAAAAACTGAAATGGATTAAATAATTAAATTATAGTAGGTACTCATCCCCTAGGAACATATTTTTGGAGTCGGTGCTTCACTATCTATGGTTTCTGGAAACAACTTAGCACCAACTCCAAACATATGTTCCTAGGGGATGAGTACCTACTAAAATTTAATTATTTTATCCTTTTCAGTTTTTTGGAGTGGGTTTTAATTTTTGTTTAAATATATTTTTTCACAATTTTAAGTGATAACTTTTGAAGGTCAAAGCTAGATGGGTGACCTTGAGCTTATATTGATTTCTGTCTACTATCGTATCATTTCACTAAAAATTCATAGGAAAGCAAAAATCCGCAATTTCGCATACGTAGACGACTTAATTTTTCCAGTTTTTTTATTTAAAAACCAAACTACTCAATGGATTATCAAAAAATTTTTATAGGACCAAATGGGAACTATTCCACATCGAACAAAAAAAGAATCAACAATATCGGTTCACCCAGTCAAAAGTTCTGAGGTAACAAACATAAAAAAACATACAGACGAATTGATAACCTCCTCCTTTTTTTGAAGTCGGTTAAAAAAGGATGGACCCGATACAAAGTCAGAACCACGATACATTTTTTAATAGTTAGACTTTAAAAGACATTGCCCTAGGGCAGAATGCGTACCTTTTTATTACTTTTCCTGCTCTAAAAGAGATCGCAGTTTACGATTTATTAGCCGACTATTTTATTTTATTTTATTTTGTGTTTTTGTGTTTTGTTTTTGGGTTTGTTTTCTGTATTCGTGTGTGATGAAGAAATGAAAATAAATCCAATTTTCAACCCATTTTTATCTATCTATTTTTTATTCATAGGCACAATTACAGACAACAGGTTGAAACAATTTTACAAATAAAAGTAGCTGAAAGACTGAAGGTGAACCTGAGGTCCAGTTACAAAAGTGCACAACATTTAAATAAGTACTTTGACAGTAAACAATAAAATACTTAACCTTAATAACTAATACTACCTTTAACTACCCTATGCGTTATGGAGTGATTGAAGTGATAGCCCTCCTAAACACCTGAGGACTATCGTTAAATATATCGCATTAAACAACTAAATAGCGTGCTTTAAGAATAGTTGGGCAAATTTTTAATTGTGCTTAATCTAGGAGCTAAATCTAGGAGGAGCTCGGTGGCGTATTGGTTTGAGTGATTTCGATACGAAAAACAAAAAAAAACTTTTGCCATGGTCGATCCTGGGATGGGTCAATCAAAGCTTGTTATCTCGAGCTCCTCCGTTGTTCGCAGGTTATTCCAGCAACCGCTTTAACCCACCAACCAGCATTGGGCCAGCGTGGTGGTGTTATGGCCAAAACTCCTCATGTGTTTCTCCCATGTAGGAAAGCCTGTGCCCAGCAGTGGGACGTATATAGGCTGGTGATGATGAATCTAGATTTAGTTGGATAAGATGTGAGGGCTGTCATAAGTTTCTATGTCTATTAGTACAACTTGAAATCTTAAATCTACGGTCTCTCTAAACGGTGAGATATCGTAAACTTTGGAGAAACGAATTTCATCTCTTTGTTTTACGTTTTATAATATGAACGCTTTCCAATGTCCAATTCATTACAATTCCAACAACTGAAAGAATATGTTTACCTACGTTACCTGCGTTAGACAATAGCATATAACAGAAACACTTGTATGTATTACAAGCAGGTATCATTAGTTTGTTATATAATAAGAATAAAACTTTAACTAATAGAGTCGACCTTCTTAGTGCAACAATTAAGACATTTTCTGGCATAGTGTCTTTCATTTAGGTTAAAATCCAGCCAAAGCCTATTTTATCTCAAATTCCCGACCACTCTAAGCATCACTTTGTACTTAAATCCTCTCATAATACGCAGCAAACGACGTTATTAAATAAATTGCACAAGTTAAGGAAAGACGAGAGGTGTCAACAATTTGTAAGAGCGTTCGGGATAATTGGTTGCTACATGTGTTGCCATAATTCATGGACACCCGCGGGGCGTGGATAGCCGTGGGAAATTTTGTTACTAACTCACAGTACCTACTTGGCGGTAGTTACACAATTGTGAGTTAGTGTAATACAGTTTGTGACTGCATGCACTGCGAAATATTATCGTTAAGTTACTACAAACATTGGGCCTAATTCTGGGAACACACTTTAATTCTAAATTTAAGTACAGTATATCTCTTTCTTGCAATATGTAATACGAAAAAGATATCAAGAAGCTGTTTAGAGCTGTCACTTAAAGGACATGTTCTGAAAATGTATGGGGGCTGGTACTCAGCTACCCCCCAAGACAAATGTTATATAAGAAGAAAGAGTATATTTTTAAGAATATTATGAGACAAAAACTATAATTTTTAATGCCTGCATATAAATAAAAAAAAACAAAAATTAAAACCGACTTCAAAAAACTGAAAAGGATAAAATAATTAAATTTTAGTAGGTATTCATCCCCTAGAAACATATTTTTGGAGTCGGTGCTTCACTTTCTATTGTTTTTGGAAACCACTTAGCACCAACTCCAAAAATATGTTTCTAGGGGATGAATACCTACTAAAATTTAATTATTTTATCCTTTTCAGTTTTTTGAATTCGGTTTTAATTTTTGTTTAAAATTTTTTTTTTCACAATTTTTAGTGGTAACTTTCTGCGGTCGAAGCTAGATGGGTGATCGTAAACTTATATTGTTTCCTACTATCGTATCGTTGCACTAAAAAGTCATTTGAAAAGCAAAACTTCGCAATTTCGCATATGTAGATGACTTCATAATTTAAGTTTTTTTAAATTTAAAACCAAAGTACCCAACTGTTTTTTAAAAAATTTTATGGGACCAAATGGCAGCTATTCCGCATCGAACAAAAAAAGAATCACGTAAATCGGATCAGTAATCTCGGCGTAATCGGTGTACATACATAGAAAAAAAAAAAAAAAAAAAAAAACATACTGGCCGAATTGAGAACCTCCTCGTTTTTGAAGTCGGTTAATAACATTTTATTCTGGTCAAAAAACTGTTATCCAGAGATGTAAAATTCAATTTTAAAAAATGTGATACATCACAGACATAATAGAAAACGTCAATGTCGTCTATTGTCTTGTCAAATATTTTTTAATAACTAGGCATGGGGTCGATTTGGTTCAGCCTACGACTATTTTGCAATTATATTTTATTGTAAATGCTAGAAGAACATGGCAAATTGGTTTCTGCACTTGTTTCTGACTAATAATAATGATTTTCATTTATTTTTTACTATATTTTATCAGAGAAACTTTGATAAGAAGCTTAGAATTCTTGCATACACTTTTCAAAATTACTCAAAAATGCCGGGGTATCAAAATGAAAAAATGGTATATTCAAGATTCTCTGAGCATAAGCTTTCGCATAATATATAATTTATCGTGGGGGACTTTCGAGTACCAATATCGAACATCTCCTTTAGATAGATTTCATAGAAACCATAGACAATTTTAGACGGCATGTACGGTGGTGGCTTACCTTATTGAACGTGATAAAATGCAGTGTTTAGCATTTTATTACGTTCAATAAGGTCGAAAATTAAACGCACGTTTCTAAATGTCAAATTATATGACAGCCATCCTTTTCGAATTCATTTTGGGAGAAAGAGATGCACTGAACTTAAATTTAGACTTAGCATGTGCTCCAGAATTAGGGCCATTGTCACTTAATATGCCAACTTCAAAACACTCAATTTAAGAAGCATTTTTGAGTTGGTGCTTCATTCTCTTTTGTTTCTTGAAACAACTTATCAGTAACTCCAAAAAATATAATAATATGCATGGTCTCAGTTTGTACCTACTTATATTTCATTATTATTTAGTTTTTAGGTCGGTTTTAGTTAAAAATATAAATTAAAATAAAGAAAACAAATTTAAGACTTTTTTTATGAATTGGGTAGTTGACATTTTTTATTTTATTTCATAAATAAGAAGTTTATAACTCATAAAGAAATATTGCAAAAGAAATAGTATGTCTAAGATGAATAGTTTCACAGATATAGTGGTATGTTTGATGTGTTGCGGCGCATCGTCCAAAAACGCTCCATAGAAAATCTACGGAACAGGTGACGTCACATGTTCCCATATTACTAAGAAATGTAAGGGCATACTTACTGACAAAATTGATAATAACTATGTATTAAGTATGTTTTTATTTAATAGTTGTCATAATAATAGTTGTTTAATTTTGATGTCAGCAATCTAATAATATTAACATTTTTGAATTTTGCAAAAAAATATGAACATTTTTTTAATTTTCAAACAAGTACAACTTCAACAATATTCCATTAAGTTTGAATTGTTTTTACGGGTAACAGTAGCGTATATTTTCCGAATTTGTGAAAAATAGGACCATTTTCAAACTTAGGCAACATCCTAATTCTTAAATATTTTGTAAAATATAATTACCAAGTAAAAAGGTATAAACCGCAAATGTGTAGGTACCTAATATTGCATCAATGTGTACCAAGTTTAGGTATGTATGTATGTTTGTTGTCGATTGCGCTTGAAACCAATATTACATCTTGACTTGAGCACTCGCTTTGATAATTCAACGTGACAATCCTCGGCGTGCACACTGATAATAATGCCTTTGACGATTTGAAGGTCTTGAACTGTACACACAACGGATGTTTCTGCAAGCACAATTGATTTTGAATTGTCTATCTATACCTATGTATAAAAACTTTGAACATTGTTTTATCATCCGTAATATCATACTACTATTATTATAAATATGTGAAACTACTCTGTAGGTCCGTTCGTTATCACTCGTATGCCACTGAATCGATTTAGATAACATTTGGCATGGAGATACATTATTCATCATGAGAAAGAACATGGACGAACCCTTTTTTTTTTGTCAGAAAGCTTTTATTGCTACCCAGCCGTGATAGAGGGCCACGACAGGGTTATGTGGGACTCACCATGTGAGATAGATTTGGCATACCCACTAAAACTGACAGTTTTCCCTACATCGCTGCGTAGTGGCATGGCTACACGGGAAACGTTGTATTCTTCCGCATAGCCACGCTGCAGCCGGCCCTCAAGGCCCCCTACACAGGGTTAGAGAGATATCCCGGGAAAACGTGGGATATCTCTATCCGCACGGGGGAGTGTGGTGTCGGCGACGGAGCCCTATTCCATCGCCGACGCCCCCGATTACGGTGGCTGGAGCAGAGCATAGGCTCGCCTCCGCCGGCCCGTACGCTTCTTGCGGAACGGCTCTGCGGAAGGGCTCGGCGAACCACTTGCATTTGTGTCGTTGACGCAATAACCTACATGGACAGAAATAGCGGCCACTACTCTGATAATAAACTTGAGATACTTTATCGTAACAATCCTTACTATCCTTACTTCCTTTACTTCCTTACTTTATTAATATTATAAATGCGAAAGTTACTCTATCTGTGTGTGTGTTACGCAATCACGCCTAAAGTAATCAACAGATTAATATGGAATTTGGTACAGAGATAGTCTAGAGTCCAAGAAAGGACATAGGCTAATTTTTAATGCGAAAAAAGGGCTGTAAGAGGTTGAAATAGGGGATGAAAGTTTGTATGGAAATAGTCAATATTCCACGCCGACGAAGTCGCGGGCACAGCTAGTTACAAATAAAGAAAGAAAACGATGAAATGAATATAGGCGGTCAGACGCGATTACCACTACGCCACCGGAGCACTAGTTTTTACAGCAACGATTATCTCACCACTCATTGAAGTATCACACCTCTACAGATCCGATAGAATACTTTTACAAGCATTTTTAAACTTCCAGTTAAGGCGATAAAAGCTATTTTAATCACAGTTTAATGTTTTTGATGCGTTTTAATTTCAACGCCTACTTTATCGCAACTATTACAAATAAAAAAAGAAATACATCATCGTTTTCTTTTTTTTATTTGTAGGTAATATTTACGATAAAGTTTGCGTTTAAACGCATCAAAAACATTAAAATGTGACTTTAGAGACTTATTATAAATACCTACTGGAAATATATGTTAATAAAAAAATATATTACCACAGCCGCAGCCCTTGATGCGTCTTTCTTCGGGACATAAGCCCCCCTCTAAATTTCCATTCCTTCCTTTCAGGGGCCACACGCATCCAGTGGACTTCAGCTTGTTGAAAAATAACATAGACATCCATTATCTTGTGAACAAAAAATGCTTGTACCCATTCATAAAAACATCTAGTGCAACATTGTTGATTTTCTAATCTCGCCTAATAAGTTAATTTCGCATTGAAAAAACATGTAGGTAAACTCGCCACAGGTAGGTTTTTGTTTAAAATGTGTGTAGGCCCGGCCTGCCTCCCAATTGTGCTACAGTATTTTAATTTAAAACGTATCAGAAACGCAATTAGTTACAATGTTTTTGTACTATGCTAGCCCAACGCAATGGAAACTTAGCCGTAACGCATTAGTTTGGTACTTTTTTTTTATCCTAACGGGGTAACTCTTGACCTTCATCTCACCTGATGGTAAGTGAAGATAAGGCCGACGATGGAAGCGAGTTACACCCGGATTCCTCAACCACAGAGGAACTGGCTATCTTACCTCTAACTGCCGGAACACAACAATGCCGTTAACATTATTGCTATGGCGGCAGACTTGAGTAAGATGGTGGTAGCTAGCCAGGCGGACTTAGAAAAGCCCTACCACCAACCAAACCGAGCAGAAAATTTCTGTCCCCACAGGACACGAGTTACGTGGTCTCAACCACTAGACCACAGAGGCGGTTAAAATCATGAGGCAGCATCATTCTACTAACAAACACGTAACGCGAACCGTTCGGTTCATCATTGTTTTGTATTCTGCAAAATATTTAACATATTTTGTGGCCGCTGTAACGTATCGGTAGTATCGGTACTACTTTGGTTGACCTGTCAAAAGATAAGAACTGTTAAGTCACTAAGCTAAACTATATTTTTTTCTTCCAACCTTGCTAACAATTATCCAGCCGAAGTTGAACCAACCGCCAGCGTTTCGTTAGCGTTCCGGCTTTATATGCAACGTTTTTTTTAAACAACTAGATGACAAACAAGCTGACGGCCCACCTGATGGTAAGCGGTTACCGCCGCCTATAGACACCTGCAATAACAAGGAAAAATCACTTGATATTGCAAGTGCGTTGTTATCCTGCGGCCTAAGATGAAATGGCGTCCATGCCCAGTAATAACACTGGCTACCTTTCCCTCCAATCCGAAACACAGCGAACTGTTTCACGGCTGAAATAAGAAAAGCATAAAAATAAAATAAAATAATTATGCCAGCTTACATAACTATCTTTTGCCTCATCAACAGCCTTTAGACTTCCCACTAGTGGGCACAGGCCTTCCCATAAGGGAGAAACACATGAGGAAATTGGTTATATGGACTAGGTGGTAGACCCATATGTAGGGTCGCCTGGGTAGATACCACCGCCTTTCTTATTTCAGCCGTGAAACAGTTCGCTGTGTTTCGGATTGAAGGGAAAGGTAGCCAGTGTAATTACTGGGCATGGACGGCATTTTATCTTAGGCCTCAGGATGACAATGCACCTGCAATATCAAGTGCTTTTCCTTGTTATTGCAGGTGTCTATAGGCGGCGGTAGCCGCTTACCACTAGGTGAGCCGTCAGCTTGTTTGTCATCGAGTTGTATATAAAAAAAAATGGACATCCTATTGGCAGCCCGCGATTTCACCCACGTGACCTTCCCAAAGCTTCAAACTATCTCCATTCCAAATTTCATCTTAATCGGTTTAGCGGTTTAAGCGAGAAAAAGGTAACAGACTGACAGACAGAGACATTATACTTGCACATTTATAATAATTAGTCTACACTACAACATACAATACAACCTGCTTGTTAGTTACATTGGTTCAAGACAATATAACAATCCTCGGATGCCAATGGCATTGTCAAAGCTCCACGCAATATCACACGCATTACAACTATTCTATTACCGAAGTCCAATTAAACTCATATGTACAGACGACAGCACATCAAGTGTAACAGTATCACTACGAAAACCGCCTCCATTACGAACGAAGTAAGGGCGGTCTTAAGGTCAAACTGTTGCGCTTGATGTGCTGTCCACTGTACGGTCAGCAGTTACAAGTTTATTTATTTCAAATATTTATTTTGATTTAATAAAAAGTTGATTTAGGATATAAAATTCACATAAAATCTTGTGTGTAGGTACCTATTTATAAGTAGGTTTAGAAATTGTTAAAGTTAAATTAGATTACCCGAAAACCTCCTTTTTGTAGTCGTAAAAACTGCAGAAAAGGTATGTAACTTTGATCTGAAATTTCATTTTTCTTCGGTTATTTTACAAGATTTGGGTTGATTTGGTTATATTATAGAAAATTAACTTATGCGTCTTTGCCATCACAAACGTGTTTCTTCCTATGACATAACTTCCTTTCAAAGAAGCTTAAAAGTCATCTTAGTGATCAGCAAAGTGGAGGCGGCTAGAACTGGGTTTATGCCACAACAGCTGTCTTCGCATATGGACTCTTTTTATCGCTTTTCATCAGGTGGTATTGAGTCATTCGCCGTGCTTTACAACGAACCAAAAGTTCCAAAAAATATTAATTGCTATAGATACTTAGGTAATTCTAAATTCAACACTAAATCCTAAGACTCCCGGTAGTGATTACATGGCTCATTCCTTGTCGGAATTTTCTTGTGGAAAATACCGCATAGGTACTCTCTCAAACAATCGTCACGGCTCTTAGACTAGAAGTACCGAGTGAACGACGCTAAGAAGTCGAAACTAGGTGACCCTAAAGTGAGGTCGATGGTGCGCGACTCCGGAGACTGAACTAGCCGGTTGCTTTAACGAGCAATGACCGTTACTTATTGAACAAAGCCGAGTTGGTTCACTTGCAACGACGCTCTGGCGTTTATACCGAGAACTACCAGATTCCGTAGAATTCACGTTACAGAATAATTTATATACTAGAGGCTAGCTAGTTAAATAGGTATACCTATACCCATGGGCGTAGCGAGGTACGGGTAGAAGATGCAGGATGCTCACAAATCTTAGAGTAATATTTAGACATGAGTTCTAACAGGCTAATTTGCATACCTGTTATGCCTGTTACTGTTATATAAAAAATAGCAGGACAAAGTAACTGTTAAAAAATAACCTAAAAAAAAAATAGCCTGTTATTTTCATTTTCTTTTTAATTTTTTAAGAAATCCCAGCAAAAGAACATCAATAGTTCACACGCTATTGTTGTTCTTTTACTCACGCTAATAATTTATAATTTTCTTTATCCTTAAACATCTCATCATTCATCCGAGAGACGCCGACTGCTAGACATATTATGCCTCCCTCAGGGATTTCCAAACTGATCGGTCCTGCACTGCCCGCATCCATCGGCTTCCCGCGACCCTCACTAGATATACCATCGCTGCGTCTACCGGTACGCGGCCGCCACTCGGGGACCTTTCGGGCCCAACGGCCGTCAGTCCTTCTTGCAATGTGGCCTGCCCACTGCCACTTGAGGTTTGCAATTGTTGGGGATATGTCGGCGACCTTAGTTCTTCTGCGGATCTCATCTTTTCTGATTCGATCACGCAGAGAAATCCCTAGCATAGCCCTCTCCATTGCCCTTTGGGTGACATTGAGGCTTCTTATCGTGAAGACTTTCGTGGGTCCGAGAATATGCTGCGAAGCTTCCCTAACGCTGCCCAGCCGAGTTGGATCCGTCGATTGACCTCTTTCTGGAAGTTGGACTATTTGCCCAAGGTAAATATATTCGTCAACAACTTCCAGTGTAGAGCTTTCAACCTTTACAGGAATGGGTACATGGGAATTTGAAATAATTTTGGTCTTATCCATTTTCATTTTAAGACCCTAATGTTGGGAGACTCTACAGAGGTCGTCGAGCATTGTGCCCAAGTCCTCCAGGGTATAGCCATGACTACGATATTATCAGAAAAACGAAGGTGAGTCATGTTCCCGCCGTTTATGTTGATGCCGAGTCCTCTCCAGTCCAAAAGCTTAAACAAATCCTCCAACGCGGCTGTAAACAGTTTCGGCGAAATGACATCGCCCTGTCTTACAGCTCGCTGAAGTTGGCTCCTTGTATTGGTTTTGAGTTTTGATCCTGGAGGCGGACTGACATAGTGGCGTTTTCGTATAGTGACTGCAGCACTTTGATGTACCGATAGTCAATTTGGCACCTCTGGAGTGACTGAAGCACGGCCCAAGTCTCAACAGAATCGAATGCTTTCTCATAGTCCACAAACGCTAAGCATAATGGAAGGTTGTCCTCTTCGGTCTTCCGTATAAACTGCCGCAGCGTGTGTATGTGGTCTATGGTACTAAAGCCTTTTCGGAATCCGGCTTGTTCAGGAGGCTGGAAGTTGTCAAACCTGCATGCGAGACGATTTGTTATAACCCTCGAAAGCAGCTTGTAAACATGACTCAGGACCGTGATGGGCCTGTACTTCTTCAATTGGGTATATAGCACATCTCGGGTAGTTCACAAGGTATAGAAAAATAAAAAAAATAGAAGATGGCTCTGTATAGCCTAAATTCCTTTGCCTTTCCCCAACAAAAAAAATTGCCGCCGTTTAATGGCGACGGTCAATATTCTTTTACAATAACTGCAAAACTGTGCCCAAGCAAACATTGTGTGTTGATGTACAATTTGATGTGAAAGACGTTGAGGATTTTATCATAGTTATCCACCTCATCAAAGTAGTATCATGGAGACTGTCATCACATCATACATTTCGCGCTAAACTCTCAGTTGCAGAAGTAAACATGGCTGCATGGGCATTAGTTTCCCTTGCCTTCTCTGTAATAGAGAGAACTTAAAAACAACAACAACAACAACAAAAAACATCTATAATAAAAATATAATACAAAAATACAAAATATTGGAAATTTTAAATTTAAATAAGTAATCTGAAACCAATCATCACCAAATAGTTCTAATAATCTACTACAATTATTCATGTGTTCGAACATACACATGTTACACATGTGTTTTCTCCCATGTAGGAGGGCCTGTGCCCAGCGGTGGGTCGTGTGTAGGCTGGTGATGATGATGATGATGATAAATATAATTATTTACGTAATGTCAACCTTAATGTCAATTATTGAAGATAGAATAGCACTACATTCGCCATTCACATTTGCCTCATACACACACACACACACACACACACACACACACACACACGCACGCACGCATGCACACACACACACATTGTAATCAGCATTTGACATGTCTTTGCCTTTTATTCAAAATTAATTTGTCTTTTATTTTACTTTATTTCAAAATTAATTTGTCTTTTATTGCAAAATTAATTTGTCTTTTATTTCAAAATTAATTTATTCATATTTTTATTATTATTGTTTTTGTCCATGTGAAGAGAAGAAGATGTATAATTTCGCTAAACATATTATCAATAGACATCAATTTGGAATGCAACTAAAATTTTAATGGTTTAAATAGCTAATAATAAATAGTACCTACTTCTTTTACCTTAATAATGTATAATTCTAAAAAGCAAAGTGAAAATCCTTCATTGGCTAAAGTTTTATGTATCACAGAAAAAGTAAATTCTGTTTTAGACTAAGCTGTGGATTTTAGTAAAATAAAATAAATAAAATAAAAAAAAATATCTAAGAGTATTTGGCGGGTTTTAATGGCGTCGGTCAAGATTTTTATTTTAATACTTAAAAATTGTGTCGGAGCGAAATTTGTGATAAAAAAGTGGTGTTGTTTTATATACAAAGTGTTTGTGTTGACGTGCAACTAAAAGGTTATTAGAATAAAAGTGATTATGGTGTGAAATACGATAAGAACTTTTTTGTGATTATTCACCTCACCAAGTAGCACATATAGAGACTGTCATCATACATATCATCATGTCGTCTGGTATTACACATTAAATGAAGAAATATGGAATACCGAAGACATGGCTGTATGGACATTAGTTTCCGTTGTCTTCCCATTGTAGGAAGCAATAATTTTAAAAAAACATATATGTGACCAAATGAAGTTGTCGCTCATTTTTGTTGAATTCAATTATTGTATCTGAGGTGAAAACGGTTTTGTGAAGAACCTTGTCAACTACTTTTTTTTGTAAAATAAATTAACTGATGGATATTATGTTTTAATTTTTAACGTAACCTGTCCCATTGCTCATGCAGCATTTACCTTAGATTATATTCTTGGTGTGACTAAGCCGCCCCCCCCTTGACAAAATCTTGGCTATGCCCTTGATGTCATCTGTCAAGTTCTATTAGTTTCAACGTGTCTAAACTTCTGAGAACCTAAATAAATACACGTGCGTACGATTATTTCTATTGTTAAAAAAATATATATACTTCCTAATTTATGTTGCTCTTTTATAGACAGCTTCGCGGAACATACGGTAAAATTCTCAACGTCATCTCGCACGATGTTAACGTAACTATAATACAATCACCTTTTCATATTACTCGTCGCAATCAACACTTGTTTCATAAAACTACACAAATTGTATACTTAATAAAAATCTTGACCGTCCGTCGCCATAAATGGCGCCAAAAACCCTCAAGCCGTACGGAACCAATAAAAAAACATACTGAAGTGTTTGTCAGGATTTTATGGTGTCAGTCAAGATTTTTATTACAATAATTAAAATTTGTGTCGGAGCGAACTTTGTGTTATATAAGTGGTGTTGTTTTATAAACCAAATGTTTATGTGGACGTATGTACAACTAAAAGATAATTACAATAAAAGTAATTATGGTGTGAAAGAAGATGAGAACTTTTTTGGGGTTATCTACCTTATCAAGTAGCTTCTTAGGTCATCATATATTTCGCGTCAAATACTCCCAAGATGCATTGAAATGTGTAACACCAGCATTTCAATACAATAAATGAAGAAAAAAGAAATACCGAAGACATGGCTGTATGGGCATTAGTTTCCATTGCCTTCCCATTGTAGGGAGAATTACCAAAAAAAGGGTGTATGGCGGGATTTTGTAGCGTCAGTGAAATTTTTTATTACAATAATTAAAAATTGTGTCGGAGCGAACATTAAGTTATAAAAGCGGCGTAGTTTTATTATTCAAGTCTTTGTGTTGACGTGCAACTAAAAGATTAATAGAATAAAAGTGGTGTATGGTGTGAAATACGATGAGAACTTTTTTGTGGTTATCCGCCTCATCAAATAGCACATAAAGTGGCTGTCATCATATATTTCGTGTCAAATACTCCCAAGTGTGTTACGCCAGCATTTTAATGCAATAAAAGATGAAATAAAGAAATTAAGTATTTCTTTATTTCTTCTTTTATTGCATTATGCAATAAAGAAATAAAGAAATACTTAAGACATGGTTGTGTGGGCTTCAGTTCCCTTTGCCTTCTTTTTAGGGAGAATTAACAAACAACAACGAAAAAAAATCATACTGTCAATTGTCAAGTAACCGCGACGCAATGCCGTAGCGTTTTCATTTACACCACTGAAATATTTTTTTCGTGAAATTGGCTAAATAAATTACAATTTAGAGTGTTTTCAAACAGTGAATTAATAGTGACTAGTGTTATAAAATGTTGGTTTTATTCGAAACGCCGGCTGGCTACGCTATATTTAAGGTAGGCGACAACACGTGTTGATCATAACCTAAACTCAAATGGCCTAATGATTTGTAAGCGTTGTATTTCATTACTTACGGAATTAAGTCTCCTAGCCAAATAAACCATCAATAAATTTATTTCCAAAAATACATACTCTCAAGTACGATTACCATTTTAAATTATTATTGTTTACTTTTCGCTTCAAAATAGGACCCACTAAATATTATGACATGCGTGTTATTTCTAAAGAAACTACATATTTATGCATACTTACCATGCAGATTGACTTTTTAGTGGCTTCTGTATTAGATTTATCTTAGAAAAGTCTAATAATATATCATCTTTGATGCATAACACATATTCAGGCAACAAAAAGATGGCATATATTTTGCTGTTGGAAGCTATTTACCCATAAATTAATGTTTTATTTTGTATGTAAACTTTCTGAAACTATTTGCAATGATATTATTGTTGTTTCATAGCTATTGGATGAGTCCAAACTATCACAGATAGATGACTTATATCAAGAATTCAACTCTCCGGAGGGAGCATCATCTGTGTGAGTTTTATATTACATTTATTTGTTATTTCTGTTTCCAATTTCGCATTTAATTAAGTAATGTTTTAACTAATAACTTTGATCTTAGTTTTGATAAATAAATTTTACACATTCAATTTAAAAAAAAATCTTCTTATATTAAAAAATTCAATTGAATTGAAACAAAGTAAAAATGTTGGCTTTTATTTTTCTATTATTGTAATTATGCTGTGTTTTCAGTGTAAAACTCAAGAATTTCGTCAAGTTTGAGGACACCACTGAGGCCCTGGCAGCCACCACTGCTGCAATTGAAGGAAAACTATCGAAAACCTTAAAAAAAGCTCTTAAGAAATATGTCTGCAAGGACATTCAGGATCAGCTCCTGGTTGGAGATGCCAAACTCGGTAGTGCCATAAGAGAGAAATTTGATTTACAATGTGTCTCAAATACAAATGTACAGGAGTTGCTTAGATGTATCCGTTCACAGATGGACAGCTTACTCTCTGGATTGCCAAAGAAGGAGATGACTGCTATGGCGCTTGGTCTTGCTCATTCACTGTCACGGTATAAGCTGAAATTCTCACCGGATAAGATAGACACCATGATTGTACAAGCTCAATGTCTGTTAGATGATTTAGACAAGGAATTAAATAATTACATCATGAGGTGCCGAGAGTGGTATGGATGGCATTTCCCTGAACTAGGAAAAATTATAACAGACAACACTCTATTTGTCAAAATAGTCAAATTAATTGGTACTCGAGATAATGCGTCTAACACAGATTTGTCTGACATCTTGCCGGAAGACTTAGAAGAAAAAGTTAAAGAGGCAGCTGAAATATCTATGGGTACAGAAATATCTGATGATGACATTATGAATATTCAGAATCTTTGTGACGAGATAATCTCAATAACAGACTACAGAACACATTTGACAGATTATTTAAAAGCTAGAATGATGGCAATGGCACCAAACTTGACAGTATTGATTGGTGAACACATCGGTGCAAGGCTCATAGCTCATGCTGGTTCACTTATGAATCTCGCGAAGCATCCAGCATCAACTATACAGATATTTGGGGCTGAGAAAGCGTTGTTCAGAGCTTTAAAGACTAAGAAAGATACACCGAAATATGGTTTGATTTACCATGCTCAGTTAGTTGGTCAGAGTAGTGCTAAGAATAAGGGGAAAATGTCACGTATGTTGGCAGCTAAAGCAGCATTAGCAACAAGAGTTGATGCGTTTGGTGAAGATGTGTCATTTGAGTTGGGAGCAGAGCATAAGGTGAAGTTGGAAAACAGATTGAGGTTGCTCGAGGAAGGGAACTTGAGGAGGATCAGTGGAACAGGAAAAGCTAAGGCCAAGTTTGAGAAATATCACAGCAAGAGGTAAGTGTCTTTGCTTAAAATTACTTCTAATGAGAAACAATAACTTGATAATGTAATCTTTTAGGTTACTGGTTGACTGATAGTATGCAGTAGGCATTAAGTCCTCCCTTTCTTTTTCTGTCTTTTTTGTAATAACTTTTATTTATTTAGGGTGTAGTTGCTAGTTAACTGAATTCTATCCTAATTATGTGTTGAAATATGTTATTAATGTTTTAGATTAAAAATAGTAACATACCACATTATTTTATAAAGATCTTGCAAAATAAACATACCTGCCTTGTTACACCAGATAATCTAATAACAAACCTCATACTCACATTAAGTAAAGTAGTAAGCTTTACTATACACTAATCACTATAAAAACGAAGTTACTAGCTAAATTCATCAAATTCATAGCTTTTTTACAACAAGAAAATTGTGTATACATTTTTAAAATTAATCACAACATAGTATAGACTACGCACAGATGATGAGACATGATAAAAAAAGGTATTTTGATCTAAAATTGAATTTATAATTCTATAGCACTATTAATGTTAATTACAATTTAAAGATTGCTAATAGCAATCCAATGGTGTCACGTAAACATTAGAATTTATACTAATAAGCAACTTGAATAATTTCAAAACAACATAAAAATGTTATGAACTAGCTGGCGAAGTGGTCTGTACCCCTTGCTATACACTCGGTCAGGGGTCCCGGGTTCAAATCCTGGTAGGAGCAAATGTTTGTATGATGAGATGAGCATTTGTTTTTGTGCCATGGATGATTATATTTTTATTTTTCATATTTTTAATATTTATATTACATATTATTATTATCAATATTTCTCGGTAATCTAGTAATCATAACACAAGCTCTTAATAATGCTTACTTTGGGCCAGATATTAGGTGTAGGTGTATGAATATTATTATTATTATTTTTATGTGATTTCAAAGTTGTGATTTTACTATAGGAATAAATATTTTGTAAACTGTAGAAGGCTGGTATTTACAACTTTACATTATATTTATAGTGAGGTGATTAACTACCCCACGGGCGCAGACAGTACTCTTGGCAAGAAGCCTGTCAAGAGGGAGCACTCACCAGATGAGGATGGTCAGGTCACCAAGAAAATAAAGCTGGAAGATGACACAAATGATGTGAGTAATTAAAGCTGTATTTTTTTTAAGGCCTTAGTAACTGTTTGTTTTTGTGTTATTGTGGTTTTGTAATATGTAAGGTCGCCTGAACTCCTCAGAAAACTTTTCTGAGTAGAGCAACTTAACTTGTCTCTTGTGCAACTCATCTTCTTAATTTTTATAGGTTGACAGTTATAATTAATGATACAATCTAGAATATTACTTATACTATTTATCATCGTAGCTCAGATGGTAAGAGTAGTCGTCAGCCACCTGGGTTGTGAAAGTTCGCAGGTTCTGGCCCCGCTTGAGGACATGAATTTTTCAAGTTTAAAATTAAATACTTTTCTAATTAGGTTCAAACATTTCTATAAAGAGGAGCTCGGTGGCGTAGTGGATTGAGCGCTCTGGTTTCGATCACGAAAACAAAGCAACTTTCGCCATGGTCGGTCCTTGGATGGGTCAATCAAATTTATAATCTTGAGCTCCTCCGTGCTTCGGAAGGCACGTTAAGCCGTTGGTCCCGGTTGTTACTGCAACCGCTTTAACCCACCAACCTGCATTGGGCCAGCGTGGTGGTGTTATGGCCCAAACTCCTCATGTGTTTCTGCCATGTAGGAAGGCCTGTGCCCAGCAGTGGGACGTATATAGGCTGGTGATGATGATGATGATGATGATTTCTATAAAGTTAAAAATAAAATTAAGAATAAATAAAATTGTGAATATTTCAGGAACCATTGTGAAAAAATAATTTTAATAAATTAATCCGACTTTAAAACACTTAGGGCTGATTTTTCAATCTGCAGAAAGTTAATCTATAGAAAATCTGTCACAAACGTCAAAATTATTCTATAGAATGAAAATATCTAAGGATTGATAAATCGGCCATTAAAAGAAAAAAAATATTAAAGTTAACTTAACAGAAAAAGGATGTTTTTGAGTAGGTGCTTCACTTTCTATTGTTTCTGCAAACAGTCTAGCACCAACTCCAAAAATACTTTTTTATGATGTAAGTGCATACTTTAATTTTTTTTTCTTTTTAGTGTTTTGAAATCGAAGTAAAATATTTCTTAACATTGAAACAACATGCATAATAACATGTTTTAGAAATATGCATAAAGCCAACGACACATTTTCTTAGTGACCGATAGAGACTTAACCCCATGAACAACTTTTTTTGATGAAACTACCGGTTTTAATGAAACTTGCACAGTTCCCTCAGTTGGACTATATAACTATTCCAACTTAAAAATATTTATAAACACAACTTAAATTTTTTGACATATTATATACATATGCAGTAACAAACATATACAAACAAACACTTATGAACTTTGGCACACATGCTTAGAAACTGGTGTAGACATGTATGAGAACTGTGCAATACTGATAATATTACATACATTGGGGTACACATACGAGGAGCTCGGTGGCGTATTGGTTTGAGCGCTCTAGTTTCGATACGAAAAACAAAGCAACTTTCGCCATGGTCGATCATGGGATGGGTCAATCAAAGTTTGTTATCTCGAGCTCCTCCGTGCTTTGGAAGGCACGTTAAGTCGTTGGTCCCGGTTGTTCTTGCAACCGCTTTAACCCACCGACCCGCATTGACCCAGCGTGGTGGTTTTTTGGACCAAAATCCTTATTTCTCCCATATAGGAAGGCCTGTGTCCAGCATTGGGACTTATATAGGCTGGTGATGTTGATTTTTGTTTTTACCAAGAAGTTATTACGACTGACTCCTAGCCCAGCAGCAGAAAGGAGAAGAAGAGCAATGACATCGATTTGGATGAAACTTGTGAATAATAGAATGAGACAAGATTTAACGAATGAAACATTGTAACATTAACACAAATAATTAGTTTAAAATAGTAATTAAAATATAATAAAACTAGAAAAATTTCACGTCCTGAGGCAGGAATCGAACCCGCGACCTTTCGCAATCCGGGCGACTGCTCTGACCACTGAGCCACCCAGGACTTGGGATATCCCTGTGAAAATCTTCTAGTCTATCTGTATTTGCTCAGTGGTCAGAGCAGTCGCCCGGATTGCGAAAGGTCGCGGGTTCGATTCCTGCCTCAGGACGTGAAATTTTTCTAGTTTTATTATATTTTAAATACTAAGTAATTTTTCAAACATTTATAATAATGTTAAAATTAAGAATTAAGAATATTTGAAAGCACTGCCCCAACTTAACCGAATCGCAGGTATTTGTAAAAATACTCGTTTCGAATGTTGAAATATAATATTTCGATATTGTAGGGTGGACGTTAGCTCATAAACGCAAAATACAGATAGACTAGAAGAATTTCACAGGGATATCCCAAGTCCTGGGTGGCTCAGTGGTCAGAGCAGTCGCCGGGATTGCGAAAGGTCGCGGGTTCGATTCCTGCCCCAGGACGTGAAATTTTTTATTTTTTACTTATTACATATTAAGTTTTATTATATTTTAATTACTAAGTAATTTTTCAAACATTTATAATAATGTTAAAATGAAGAATTAAGAATAGTTTAAAATAGATTAATTTTTGCCAATTAAATTAAATGTCAAATTCAACAGGTCCCGGTTGTTACTGCAACCGCTTGAACCCACCAACCCGCATTGGGCCAGCGTGGTGGTGTTATGGCTCAAGCTCCTCACGTGTGTCTCCCATGTAGGAAGGCCTGTGCCCAGCAGTGGGACGTATATAGGCTAGTGATGATAGCCCCTAGAGTGAAAACTAAAACGAATCAATTTAAACTTAATAAGTATCTCTAAAATTACCAATTTCACTACTTACTGATCTTGCGGTAATTAACGTCACCAGAACTCACCCCACTATCACTGGCTACTTTTTAGATGTCTTTTTGTATTTTTTACAAAAAATTGGTTTTTTTAATACAGGTTACGCCCAAAAAGAAGGTGAAACGTGAGACTGAAGAACCCGCCGATACCACAGGCAATGGCTTTGATGACTCAGCCGTTTCTGAAAAGAAGAAGAAAAAGAAGAAGAAATCTCAAGCTCCAGAGCCTGAGCCTGAGCCTGAGGCACCAGTAGAAGAGCCAAAGAGTGAAAAGAAGAAGAAAAAGAAACAGAAAGAGGAATAAGTCATGGACTGGTTTTAGTGAAGTGTGAAAATGAACACAATATTAAAAAGTGTGGTTTAACTATGAGACTGTTTAAACCTTTATTCGCCCAAGATAACTTCATCTTTTGTCGAGTAGTTAAGACCACTTCAGAACCCCAGGTTCAGTTCCGTGTTGTGGCAGAAATGTTCTGCTGCTTACTAGGTAGTAGGGCCTTTTCTAAGTGCATTTGCCGCCATAACAATGATGTTAACATAATGAAGAATGTTAACTATTTTTAATTATTAGCTCTCCATATTCTCTGTCAAGAATAAAAAATACAATTCAAATAATTACTTCGATACGTCAATTAGTTTCCGATTTATAGAAGTAAACGTGCGATGCGGACTCGTACTCGATGCGTGTGACGGTGTGACGTCATTTATAGAAGTAAACGTGCGATGCGGACTCGTCCTCGATGCGTGTGACGGTGTGACGTCATTTCACTACACGCGCTCAGTCCGCTCGCGCTCTCAGCGCGGTGTCGTCTTACGTTTCATTAGAAGTTATAAATACTTTCAAAAATGTCCAATCCAAATACTAGGAAACCATGTCGCTGCTTTGAATGAAGAATAACACAACTCAAAAAAGCTAATTTTACAGGAGAGCCATTTTAAAAATAAACAAAATGTAAGTTGTCACAACTTTTTATTCAATCAAGTTAAATGCACATGTATAACAAAAATCAGTCCAGCGTTTATTAAAGTTTTGTATTTTAGATGAAATGTAAGTAATTAGCTTTAGAAAGTGCACTATAATAACTAAAAACTAAAAGAACTTCGTCTTATAACAAAATTATTTATTCAAAATTATTGTGATTAAGAATACAAACCAAATTACGATACTCAGATATCAAAAATATTTTGATGAATAATGACTTAATTGGCAATACCGCTAAAAAGGTATTAATAAATTTCTTAAATCATAACATAACAATAAATAGTACACCATAGCAGATAATTGTTTTGTTAGACGCCTGAATTAAGTTGTTTTATTATAAAACTTTTGAACTTACTTTATTAAGAGAATAACACATTTCTTCTTGTGATACATAATAAAAATTAGAAGCATCTCCTCTCGGACAAGGCATTACGGCCTGCAAGTCATAAGCAGCTACAATACGATTATCAGGAGATAGTTTTGTTATCTTCTTTGTTTTGTCTAGCCAATTTTTTTTTTTCAAGTGTAGGTATATCAAATTTTGCTTTCAAATTAACCTTATAATTTTCTGTAGCATTACTGAAAGAGATGAAATCATCGCATTGATTCTTTTTTGGCTGAAAGAATGCGATATTAAACTCCTATTGAAAATTTTGTAATATATCAAATAATTTGCAGCTGGAAGACCTTTTATGTAACAATTACTTTCGTAGTCTCGGTGTAAATCTGCTACAGTTTTGTTGCCATCAATATAAAGACTTTTAGTATCAGCACATTTAGTCCCATAATTTTTTTTTGAAAATCCGTTGAAATAACTAGAATGAGTAACTCATCTACGTATGCGAAATTGCGGATTTTTGCTTTCCTATGAATTTTTAGTGAAATGATACGATAGTAGAAAACAATATAAGCTGACGGTAACCCATCTAGCTTTGACCTTACAAAATAATCACAAAAAATGTAAAAGAAATTTTTAAACAGCTGTGACTTTTAATTTTTGGAATTGAAGTTATGTGGTGCCTAACACCTTCTTTTATAACAGGATCTATAGTTAACCAACTAAGTCCAACACTTAGTTGGCCATTTTTAACTCGATTATTTAAACCTAGAACTCCGCAGTCACTTATCTTTTGCAGGACGGTACGCACTGTAGTATCAGATAAATCAAGTGTAGCTTTAAAAAATATTTACAGACTCGAATCTTACGTCATTTATAGAGAAACAAAAGCATTATTATTCCCTCGGTTACTATTATGCATTTTATAGGAATATCTCGGTTGCACAACTGAAAGATCGCGCATATAGTTGCCTCTGCATTGTGCTCGACTATTATGGTGACGGAACTGGTCACCGACTTTCGTTTCTTCATAGAACTGCCAGCCGACACAACATTTCGTATATCGCCGCTTCGTTAACAGAACCTTTGACCGGCGTACGATTCGTCGACAGAACATTTCGCCATCGGGCAGTTTACAGACAGAATCATTCACCTAAGAACGATTCGCCGACAGACCCTCAGGCATTAAACGAGATCAGAGCTGTCCGCGGAAGCTCGACATGGCCGTGGTAGGTTAGAAATGTAAGAAACTGTCAGCGAATCCTTCTTAGGTGAATGATTCTGGCGGTAAACTGCCCGATGGCGAAAGGTTCTGTTGCCGAATCGTACGCCGGTGAAAGGTTCTGTTGGCGAAGCGGCGATATACGAAATGTTGTGTCGGCTGGCAGTTCTATGAAGAAACGAATGTCGGTGACGTTCCAGACTCGTCAGTGAGCAAGTGATGTTGAGTGACCTTGATTTGATTCAGATTCTGATGAGCTGTCTGAATCTGAGCTGCTACTTGAACTAGAGGTTTGCTCATATGCAATAAATATTTTTTAAATATTTGAATTAAAACCAATTTACCCGATTTAACTCGCGTTTAATTAAATGTTACATTATTATTATTTTTTAAATTTTGAATTTTGAATTTTTATTTCAATGTGTAGTGCTCGCAAAAATGTAAAAAAAAATTAAATAATTAAAATGATTGATTAGTGGTTACTCATATATATTTAAATATAAGTAGTTAAAATATTATTTCTTACATCTAGCCCAAATTATGCATAATTAAAAGCTTGGGTTATGGAAAAAGAAGGACTTTGGGACAAATATTCATCGTTCCCTCAAATATCTGCTCCTATCGAGATTCGAACCTAGAACCCCTGGCTAAGTGACAGGAACACTGATCACTCAACCAGGCGGCCATCAAAATACTGCATAATACACGCATGCACTTAAAATATAAACAATAATGCACCCGAAATATAATCCCCTTTGAAGAAAGAAAGAAACATTTCTAGGCTACTTTTATATCGAAACAAGAAGAAATTCTTAATTGTATATTTAATTTAGTGAATAGTGAGTTATCTTGTGTATGTTTGCCTATAATCACAGTTTTTTTTTGTTAAATGTTGTCATATATCATAATGTTCGTTACGAATTCAAATTTTCGTTTTATGAATAATCAAATAAAACAAAATGAATAATATTATCATACTTACTCTTTTCATTATTATTGTAGTAATACGAACTGGTGGACTTTTTTAAAACAGTAATTTTGGTTAAGACTCGCGCAACTTGAAAAGGTATAGAACTGCAGAAAATATTCACTAAAAAATCTAAAATTATTTTGTTTTGTGATATTTTTCCAGAAATAGTTTAAGTGTTTGCTGGCAAGGACTCGTTGCAACTGGCAGTCGTGGATTGTTTTAGAAAAATATCGCCGAAAATGGATCAATCACATAATGACATTCAGTGGCGCCACTTCGTCAGTTTTGCTAATATGATTATGAGTTTTACTGACGTAAAAATATGGCTCATTTTGAATCATTCTGTGTACATAACTAATTTTTCAAATATTTTGGATTGTGTGGTTATTCATGAAAAGCAGCGATGTGTTGTGCCGAAATGTACAAATACAACCACCAATGCCCCTGACAAATTGTTTTTTATCGTTTCAAAAGACGTCCAAATGCGAAAGAAATGGATAAAAGCTAGAAGAGATTAGATCCATTTGGAGATAAAAGTACAGTTTATTGTTGTAAGGACCATTTGATGCAAGTACCTATACTGGTAATCTTTAATATAGGAACATAATAATGATTATTATAATCGTTTGTAGTTTGCATTTACTTAGTACTTACGTATAAACATAAAATCAGGTCAGAAGTGCAAAACCTTTGGTGTCTGAACTTTTAGGTTTACAGTTATGTTTATACATAGATATTATTATAATATTTAAATAATAATGCAACCTTTTTTGCGTTATCCTTTGTTTTACACAACTTTTAATCTATACTAGACTTTACCTACTGCTCTGCTTGAGTAAAAATCTGGCTTATGAGATTTTTTCTTGTTTTAGATTAAGAATGATATAGAGACCTATATTAAATGTAAGATGGTTGGGGGAAGAATTAAACTAAAAATATAAAAGAAAAAAGCTGTTTTCAAAAAACCTTTTATTTAGATGCTCTAAAAAGAAAAAAAGAAAAAAAGAAAATTTTCTTTAGATATAATTTTATGATAAAATTTAAAATTTAAAATAATATAATAAAATTTTAACTATAAACTAATAACCTCATTATACACAATTTATATGACCATAAAAGCTTGTCGCGAGGTTTGCGTAAGCACCTATAAGTATTTCTCGGGACAAGCTTAGGTTATTGCGAGGTTATTACTTTATAGTTAAAATTTTAAAGGAAAAATTTATTTTCTTCTTTTTAGATCATTGAAATAAAAGCCTTTTAAAAAAAAGTTTTTTTCTTTTGATTTATTTTTTACTTTTTAGTTATCGCTGGCTTGGTTTCTGAATCTCGGCAAGCCTTTTCATTTGATACCCATATTGCAGAAATGCATAAAAAATAACTATTCCGCCAACTTGGATGTTCAGCCATATTGGATTTAGAATGACGTCACATTATTTTTCGAGTTTCTCACAACAAGCCCTTTTAATTGATACCCATATTGTAGAAAAACATTAAAAATAACTATTCCGCCATCTTGGATGGTCCGCATATTGAATTGAGAATGACGTCACACAGCTTATCGTTTATTGTCATCCAAACTAAACCTGTATACAAAATTTCAGCTCAATCGGTTGAATATGTCTGCTTCAAAATCGAGTAGCAAGATTCCACCCGAACATAAGCAAGTTTTTAAAAAGGATATAGTTCCTCACATATTCAAATGTCAACATGAAAAGGAAGACGTACCTCCCTTTATCAGATATGTACATTCGTACCTACAGATATAAAACTTTAACTTAACACCATAAACTATATACGCGTATGAAAACAATACAAATACTGCGCAAGCTCCTTATCCACTGACGCCTAGCGTTGCAAAATGACGTCACACGCGGTCACGTGACTGTTAACGGGACTCGATAGTTATCGTAAGTTTAAATGCCTGTAAAATCAAAACTAAAAGGTATTTTTTACTACAACAAAAACTAGTGTATTTGTATACATACAAGCTTTACTGTAACAAACTTTCAGGCGATTTGGCATACCTATTAACATTCTCAATTGTTGTGTTCCGGCAGTTGGAGGTAAGATAGTTCCTCTGAGGTCGAGGAATCCGGGTTTTGCTCGCTTCTATTCTCCTCGTCACTTTTTTTAATTTGGCCTTCATCTCACCTGATCCACCTCAACCACAGAGGAACTGGCTATCTTACCTCCAACTGCCGGAACACAACAATGGAAACATTATTGTTATGGCGGCAGACTTAGGTAAGACGGTAGTAGCTAGCCAGGCGGACTTAGAAAAGCCCTGCCACCAACCAAATCGAGCAGAAAATTTCTGCCCCCACGGGAATCGAACCCCGGGCCTCTATATCTGAGGTAGGTGGTCTCAACCACTGGACCACAAAGGCGGTTAACTTAGCATCCGGTGAGATGAAGCTGTGCCGTTAAGAGTAAATCCTCCTTTTTTAAGTTGGTTAAAAATACATTGACAGTCGGAAAATGTTACAATGTGTGCCAATTTATTTTGGGTGGGTAATGGTAAGAATTTTATAATTTTAGACCATGTTTTTTAATAAGGTGGTGTAATTGTAAGTGATGTTAAAGATATTACTTTGAGTATAAGAGGACTGTATTGAAAATTATATTAAGTTGAGAGTTGGTGTCGCAACAAAATGTTTTATTTTAATAAATCCTTAAAATATTAATTTTGTGTTATCCATCAGAAAATACCCCGCAAATTCTACATTTTTTAAGGTGCTGCCACACTGCTGTTTAAAAATGTTTACAAACATTTTCTAACACTAATACATTTACTAACAAATGTTAGGAATTGATACATTCTTTTAGGAATTGTTAAATCTTTCTTTTTTTCTTCTTCTTTCTTCTTTGGAAAATGTTTACAAACATTTATAACACTTGAAATTATTTAACTACATAACATTTGGCCTGGATTATATGTTTACAAACAAATGATAACAAATGTTTTATTTTGTTACAATTTTTTAACTAGTTTAGAAATGTTTACTAACATTATCTAACATGAAAACATTTTCTAACATTGTCATCGTATGTTTCTTAACATGTTTACTAAAGTTTGTAAACATTTTTAAACAGCAGTTTGGCAGCTCTAAAGCTTAACTATGAAAACTCATGGTAATATAGGTATGCATAGAAAAAACTCGCTTAAACCCCTTTGAGGGGGTGGTATAGTCAGTATAAAAGCTCTGGCATATTTTTCGATGGCCCACCGTTAGTGGCGGGGACAGGCTTAATTAAAATGGCCGCGACAGCTGCACCGCTCTGATACGTTACCCGTGCCAATATACTGACTACATAACTAAGTATAGCTGGAAAATGGAAAATACTTCGATATGAACTTCTGTTTTAAGGTCTTCAAAATATTTGGATTTTAGAATACCTGCCGCCATGAACGCGTAATAGCAATAAAAGGTGCCTACTTTTATCGACTTGTGTTTCTGTCTGCTACTAACTTCACGAGTATTACTGCTATTGCTAGTAAATCATCTTGTCTTTCATGAGATTTATTCAAAATTAACTGTCAGTTTAAATCTATAACCTACCCACAAGAGAGGTAGAGCGTAGTGGTAGGTATTTCAATCTACCCACAAGTGGTAGGGCGCAGGGGTATTTTAACCTACTCACAAGAAAGGTATATTGTAGTGGTCGATATTTTATCTTACCCAAAAGAGTGGTAGTGAGCAGTGGTAGGTATTTTAACCTACCTACAAGAGGGTAGGGCGTAGTGGTAGGTACTTTAACCTCACGAAAAGAGAGGTAAGGTATTTTCCGGTTTCAGCGCTCTGTACAACCACCATCTTACAGAAGATGAGAAGCTAAATAACACTTTCTGGTGATGTGCTCCCGCGGTGAGTAAGGTCGTCAAAGCTGACTGATAAAGCGTAATGGGGAGCAGGGGTCTCCAATGTTGTGAGTATATTATTCTTAATACCGCCTCTGTGGTGGTTGAGACCACCGAACTCAGATCTAGAGGCCCGGAGTTCGATTCCCTGGGGGCAGAAATTTTCTGCTCGGTTTGGTTGGCGGGAAGGCTTTTCTAAGTCCGCCTGGCTAGCAAGCACCATCTTACATAAGTCTGCCGCCATAGCAATAATGGTAACGGCATTGTTGTGTTCCGGCAGTTTTTTTTAACGTAGCACGGAGGAGCTCAAGATTATAAATTTGATTGACCCATCCAGGGACCGACCAAGGCGAAAGTTGCTTTGTTTTTGTGATCAAAACCAGAGCGCTCAAACCACTACGCCACCGAGCTCCTCACTTAAGGTTACCTGGAAGAAATTGCTTTTTATCAATAATTGTAGGTAGGTAGAGCTCGCACCAAACACCTGAAGTTGCATCGCTCCGCCGTTCCATATTTCGATAGTGCGAAGTGAATCAACTCGTGTTCAGAACTAACTAGAAGCTTAGTGCAAGCTGTACCTACTGTTTTACCTTTTTTTAGTGTAACGTTGACCGGATTATTCCACACAAATGTCATGAAATTATCAAATGAATACGATATTTTTTAAAGTGGCAAACTATTTCTATGGACTAATATAGGTAGTCCATGTTTAAATTTATTGTCGCATTGAGGGCACCACCCTGTATAATTTTCATCCCCCCATCTCGGAAAGAATATTTTTGCTCTTCGATATCTGAGTGCAAAAGCCGTTTTTATCCGCTAGAGGATAAAGTAAAATTGAATTTAGAACATCGTGTGCACTAAGTTTGTGAATTCAAAACATCATTAAACCTCTTTACTTCTACCTCCATGGTGCCGAATTTATCATACAACCTTTTTATCTTGTTAAAAACTCAGACTCGGCACCTTCTCGGTGTAGATACTTTTTGTTTAATTTGCTTTGCGCGCGCCATTTTCTTTTCACGACATATTTGTTAAAAAACAAGAAACTTGAAATCAAGTAAAAAACCTAAAATGAGTGGTTCTAGCGACGAAGAAGTTTATTTGACGCCAACAGAATTGACTGAAACTATTAATGATGCGCAAATGTTTTTTTTTGCATTGAGTCATTTCCTCGTGTCCTCCACCTCAGTGGGATGAAAAGTTACGTGTTGCACTCGAGTGCAAAGATTTTTCACCTCGTGCTCTTTGCTCCGGATTACAATTTTAGAAACCTTCGCTTGCTCGGTCATCCAAATTGAGCACGCGGTTGAAAAGCAACTTTGCACTCTTGTATAACAAATAACTATTATGATCTTTACAATTAGGCGGTATGTCTGGTAACTTTTCCTTTATGTAATATAGTTTGCTCTGTTTCGGAAGAAGGGAAAGACAGCCAGTAGATATAAGGTTTTGCATGGAAGGCATTTCATTTTAGGTATCAGAATTACAACGCACCTGCAGAGAGATCTTTACCTACGATCTAAATCTATGCCATAGGCGATGTCAGACTGTTACCATCAGGTGGGCTTGCTTGTCATATTTTAGTCATCTTATTTAAAAAAAAAAAGCCACAGAGAAGGTAGGAGCCTACGAATAAATATTTGCTTACTTTTTTAGAATTCGCCCAATCCATTATATTGGCGTTTGTTGTGCCTACAGCTTTATTCGTTCGCTTATTGCGGGATAATCTGGCTCATCCCTCTTCCCCTGGTAGCGACTAAATTGCTTATTCTAATTACAATATTGTAAATTTTGAGAGGAGCTCGGTGGCGTATTGGTTTGAGCGCTCTGGTTTCGATACGAAAAACAAAGCAACTTTCGCCATGGTCGATCCTGGGATGGGTCAATCAAAGTTTGTTATCTCGAGCTTTTCCATGCTTCAGAAGGCACGTTAAGCCGTTGGTCCCGGTTGTTACTGCAACCGCTTTAACCTACCAACCTGCATTGGGCCAGCATGGTGTTATGGCCCAAACTCCTCATGTGTTTCTTCCATGTAGGAAGGCCTGTGCCCAGCAGTGGGACGTTTATAGGCTGGTGATGATGATGATGATGATGAAATATTTGAAAAGTTATGACGACTTTACACACAATAAGACGGTGATTTTGATAACCGGTTGGTCCAGTACGTGGTCTGTACCACTTTACAGGCTACTCAGTCAGGGCTCTGGGTTCCAATCCCGGTAGGAGCAATTATTTAGTAGATACCTAGTTATATTACTTACTACCTAATATTTAAATACATATTATTATTATATTGTTGGGAAATCCGAGTGTAGCTCGCTTCCATCGTTGGCCTTATCTTCATTTACCATCAGATGAGATGAAGGCCAAGATTTGTCCCGTTCCCGTCCCGTTCGTTTGTTCCGTTTTTCTCCGTTAACTAGTACCTGTCCATAACAAACTCATAATGATGCTTACTTCGGACGAGATAGTAGGTTGTGTATGTGATTTGTTTTTATACAACTAGATGACAAACAAGCTGACGGCCCACCTTGTGGGAAGCCTTTACACCTGCAATAACAAGGAAAAACCACTTGGTATGGCATATGTAATTACACTGGCTACCTTTCCTTTCAATCTTCGGATTGAAATCCGAATTCGGAACCGCTAACTGTGTTTCGACTCAGTGAGCGGCACACTAAGAAAGACGGCGCCTAACCAGACAGCCCTACATACGGACCTACCCCCTAGTATAAATGAGTTTTTTCCGTTTCGAAAGATTTTTATTTCGCCAGATTTTTGTTTCGTCAGATTTTCGTTTCGTCAGATTTTTGTTCTGACAGCATGTCACTTTGTTATCTCAAACGTACAGGTAGGTAAGTACAAAATAAAATACATAAGCATATTCGTGACAGACCCACCATACCCCTAGCCAAACCCCTGGGGGTAGGGTGGGACTGCACCATACCACACCGTAGTGCTGTGCACTATGTTTACAGGTTTTGTTTTTCCAAATATTACGAACCTGGTGTTAATAGCATAATTCTTTTTTTATTTTATAATTGTTTCTAATTAAACTAAACCGACAATGCGACTAAGAGAAAGTAATTCAGTCATCATTCATTTGATCCGTTGACATCTAATAAATGTATATTTCCAATCTGAAGTACCAGGCTACCATAAGTATATCAGAGGTTATTTATTGTACCCCTACGATTATTAAAACAAGGATAAAACTCGTATAAATAAAAGGTTAATACAGCAAGATAATTAAGGGTGTTAAACAAAAGGTGGCCAAGACCCCCCTAGGTACTTCAAATAGAATTGAAATAAAGTCAACATTTTTACGTAAGTAGGTATTGTTATGTAAGTCAACCATTAACGCAATGAAAGAGTCTGTTCCATTCAAAATAAATTCCCCGGTGAATATCAAGTTGGCGAATCGGTAAACAGCGGACTGCCTTCATTCACTCTGATAATTGAACTTTCTGAGAGTTTCCAAGAAAAATACCAAGATAAAGACTGTAAGGAAGTATTTAATAATTCCGACATTGTTATGTTTCGTACAACTGCTCGAGTTTTCTTTGTAGCGAGCGCTGCTCATGTTACTTGGTGCAGCGAGTGCTGGCCAGGGCTATCAGCTTATAAATTGGTATTAAATTATTAATGAAAATGAAAATATCTTTATTCAATTAGGCCCCCCAAGAAGCACTTTCGAATCGTCAACAAAAAACCCTTATGTCTATCACATAAAAATAATATTAACTAACTAACAATTTCATAATATTTGTCTCTCTGTCTTATTTGGATCTACGTAAACTAAGAATGTTATAATGTCAGTCTGTCTATCGGTCCGTCTGTCCGTCAGTCAGTCTGTCTGTCTGTCCGTCAGTCAGTCTGTCTGAATTTACACCGGTTCCAAAAGTTGAACTACCGAGAAGATTCCGGCAACAAACTCGTGTAGTCGTCACTCTTTTCAATTATTAAGTTACAATGTTTAATTACACAGTAATAGTATTTAGCAGCGCAGTGTCGCACAGAGTATAAAAAAAAATATTTACTGAGATAGGTACACTTACTACTGCCTGGTAGGAGAGGAGCTCGGTGGCGTAACGGTTGAGCGCTCTGGTTTCGTTTACGAAAACACAGTAACTTTCGCCATGGTCGGTCCCGGGATGGGTCAACCAAAATTTCTAATCTCGGGCTCCTCCGTGCTTCGGAAGGCACGTTAAGCCGTTGGTCCCGGTTGTTCCTGCAACCGCTTTAACCCACCAACCCGCATTGGGCCAGCATGGTGGTGTTATGGCCCAAGCTCCTCATGTGTTTCTCCCATGTGGGAAGGCCTGTGCCCAGCAGTGGGACGTGTATAGGCTGGTGATGATGACTACTGCCTGCCCATTTGGTTTTTGTAACGATTTTTTGTTACCTACTGACTAATTGCTGTATACTCCGTCTGTGGCCAACAGCAACAAGGTAAGGAAAACTCTTCCGGTCACTTTCCATTCCATTGCGTCAAAACGAGACGGGGTGTGTTTTTGAATCGAAAGCGTAATCCAAATCTTTTTTAATATGGAAGATCTTTCTTGCAACAGTAGATATGACGATGCTATGGATCACTACTTTCACTTTTGAATTTTGATTGTTAAGTATTTATAAATAAAAAATTATAATATGTTTATAGCGTGGCGGTGTTGCATCGGATAATATAAATAAATTCGTAATGTAATAAATCTAATTTATTTGTGACAGCCCTAGCCTCCACACGCAGCCGTCGCGACACTTCTAGACGTCGTCGGCATCTACATCGAAATCAAAGGCGTCTGCCTAGTGTTGATCTCCGATAAAATATTGTTTTAGTTTGGTACTTGTAATGATGTACTAAAGTACTTTAAGTGTCAACTTCCTACTTCGTGGACTTTGTTTCCGCCAAGAAAGAGAGGGATAGATATGACTTCTCCTCGCGAGGGACAAATGGTAAATGATTTATTTAAAAAAAAAACCTATAGATTTTTTAAATACCTAAACACTACTAAGAATAACTCCAATATCTTTTTTGAGGAGGAGTTTATTGTTTTTGGCTTTTGAACCGACCTCAAAATGGAGGAGGTTATCATTTGGGCTGTTTATTTTTTTTTAATAAACCGATTTGGAAAAATATTATTTTAATTGAAAGAGTTCACTTTCAGATTGGTTCTATATAATTTTTTTCAATATCAATTTATTTGTAGGGTCGTCTGGGTAGGTAGGTACCACCGCCTTTCTTATAGGGAAAGGTAGCCAGTGAAATTACTGGGCATGGCAGGCATTTTATGTTAGGCCTCAGGATGACACGCACCTGTAATATCAAAGAAAGTGATTTTTCCTTGTTATTGCAGGTGTCTATTAGGCGGCAGTAGCCGCTTACCACCAGGTGGGCCGTCAGCTTGTTTGTCATCTAGTTGTATAAAATAAATAAACAAAATATTAGTTTGGTTTTCAAACCAAAATAGAATAACGGAATCATCAATGTAACCGAAATTATTGCGAATTTTTGGTTACTTGTGAATTTTCAGTGATGTTTATGATAATTCTGCTTGCATTGGAATCCTACTACCAGGTTGATTCACGGTCAGCCATCTGGCTTTGACCTTCGAAATACATCACTAATAACATCACAAATGGCATACTTATAACATAAATGGTACCTATATTTTGAATTTGGTGACCAAAGAGAACATAGCACTATGTTGGTGCTAAGCCTTTCCTTAAATAATAGAAAATGAAGCACTTACTCCAAAAAAATGCCCTTTTTATTAAATAGTAGGTACCTACCTCGCTTAAATTTAATTTATTATTTTATTTTTAGTGTTTTGAAGACGGTTTTTATTTTTGTTTTCATTTTTTGGTAAAATACTTTATTGTTCACAACTGTAACATATTTGTAAACAACAAACAGAAAAAGAGAAAATTGTGTAACTTAAATCCTTATTTAAAAAAATAGCTGAATACTCGCCTTAATCAAAATAATAGCCTTCGTAACGATTGAACTTTGCGACACTCCGATCGGCAACGACCGGTTTATTGCTGTTGTCGTGTGTACAGACAGACAGCAGGGAGTCAAGTACTATGTTGTTTACTGTGCTCTTAGCATGTACCTACAGAATGTCACGTGCAAAAATTCTCTCTTAATAATTTAACTTATTCGCTTTGCAATAACGTTAAATTATGTACACAGAATGGTCCGGTCGATACTTTCAAAAACATCTTATTCATTTGAAAATTTCATGACATTTCTATAAAATAATGCAGCCAATGTTATATTATTTCATACAAATGTCATGAAATGATCAAACGAATAAGATGTTTTTGAAAGTGGCAAACCATTTCTATGAACTGCTTTTTCAATTTATTGTCGTATTGACGGCACCACCCTCTATGTCACCGCCATCTGCTTAAATTCGAAGCTCAATTAGATACCTAGCCTGTTGATTAAACGCCGGCAACCAATCAAATGCCTAGCCCGTTAGTTAATCCAATTATCCACTCACTTATCGTTTAACGACTTAGCGTACTGAAAGGATCTTGTAACGAAGAGTTTTGGTTTGATTGGTGGGCTCAAGGTTGTTTTTTTTATGACCACTTACCTGTAACCGACATCATTTTGGATATTATGTGGTCATAAAAAATAACCTTGAACCTACCAATCAAACAAACAGTCACACAAAAGCTGTCCCATTTAAGTGACCTGCCTAGGCGTCCAATTAAGAGGCTAATTTAACCAGACGGCTAACATGACCTTCAGCCATCTGGTTAAACCTTGCATTCAATGACTTACTGTTTAATTAGATGCTGGCGTTCAATCAACAAGTCCTATTAAGCGGCTAACTAATTCAACCAGACGGCTGCGACATATACATTTAGCCACAGCCATATGAAAAATGTCTGCCGGCGCTCACAGACAGTAAATATGATGTCAGATATGATGGTACCTACTTACTTCACAGATAGATTAGGTACTGTCACGCTTAATGCGTTGTCGACTGTACCTTTATCTAGAACAATAACTCTTAAAATAAGATCTTTCCTACCCGAGAATTCCCAGTAGATTTGCTTAAAAATTTAAGAAACAAGATCTCAACCCACGCCTCAAGAAGCGTCTCCGTAAGTAATAAGCGCGCAAAGGAATTAACACAGTGTTTAAGAAAGGTTTTCCTTAAATCTTTTAATTCCTCGTGGACCGGACGGTCTGTATTATTCCCGGTTGGATGCCGTTCCCGGGATGAGGTGTCTACTGTTTTTTGAAAGCCCGGGAACTCGGCAGCTGCGACTGAAAACTATAATTTCTCTGAGGGATTATGTTGCACGGTATTAAAATGCCTTATAAATAACACAGATAACTAATAACCCCTTTTTTATTTTTTCTTTAAGATCAGAGAAAGATAAGCGCGAAGAAAAAAGACAACAGCGGACTCGCAAGTAACGGAAGCAACAGATTGGAAATTGTTTGTTTAGAAACTTTTTTGTTAAAAACTAGGTTCTTATGTTGATTTGTAAAAAAAAACTTTTTTAAGAATAAATTCTAATAGTCTAGGTATTGCCTTACTTATAAACATTATGATAGTATATGTGATAGTGCTGCACCAGGGGTCAGGGAGCTAGAAGCGCCGATGGGGGCTTCTCCTCAGGGGAGTCAGGCTACGGGGTCACTGACTGTAGAACCTACGGGGGCAACAGTTGGAGAAACCATGTCGGACAATGCTGAGGAGGTCCCCAAAAGAAATAAAAATAAACTGTCCGGGTTTCAGAGGCGACAGAAGGCTGAACTGCGAAGGCAGGGGGCTGCTGATGCCTCTGTTGACAGGACCAAGAGGCCCAGGGAAATCAGTGATTAGGGCCAGGCTGACACTGTAGCCAAAAGGGTTAAAACCCATGGCTCCTACGCGGAAGCGGCGGGGTGTGTCAGGCTGGCCATCATTGCTGAAGAGTACCCGGCCAGAATGTTGGATGACTACTTTGAGGACTACAGGGCCATTCAGGCAACCATTTGGGACCGCCTGGAGGAGGCCCCGACACCTGTCCCACTCATCAACATGGGTAGCATAATTGCTGGGGCGCTGCATGTTGGGTGTGGCGGAGATACCTCAGGCAGATGGCTTCGCTCTCTCAGCGGGAGTACAGTTGAGGGAGTGAAGCTCAGGGTGGTGGACATGAGGGACCTACCAAAGCCGGTTAAGATGGCATGGAAGTCCCGAAATGTCACCCGCATGGACACGGGAAGGGTGTTGCGTATGATGCAGAGGATTCATCCGGGCCTTAAAACATCCAGTTGGCAGGTCGTCGACACACTTGTTGAGGGCCTGTCAACACGTAGGATTGTGCTGATGGATGAATTGTCTGCATCCTACATAAAACGAAATGACTACTGCCTGTACACGGGAATCGACAGGAGTATCTTCAAGGTACTTGACAGTGGCAAGCCTGAAGATGGGCCTGTGGATTCCCAGGCTATGGAGGGTGAGGGGGCGTCCGGGGGGCACATGCATCCTGGGGCAGCCCTTGAGCCTTCAGTAGTCAAGGAGCCGAAGGAGGGACCGGAAAGGGGGCCTGGGGCAGGGTTGTCGGTTGTTGGAGGAGACATGGAATGTCAGGAGCGGGTGTCCTCTCCAAGAACCGATGATGTCCTTGGGGCACTGGATGGTCTCAACCTTTGGTTGACTTCGCCGTCAGACACCCATAGTATTATGGATGATGAGTCTGACGGCAAGAGTAAGGGGGAGGGGATTTAAAAAAAAATAAAAAAATAAAATAAAAAATAAAACCGCTGCGATAGATATCTACGCAAACAGCATCGCAACAGGCATAAGGTGTGTACAAATTAATGTCCATCACTGTAAGGCAGCCTCAGACCTATTGGCGAGAGAGCTGCAACAAAGAAAATACGACATTGCCTTGATTCAAGAACCGTATATTTACCGGGGACTGATCAAAGGTCTAGGTGGAACAGGCGGTACTATATATTATGTGTGTTTTACTAAAGATATGAGAACTTGCATTTATGTCAGAAATGGCCTTAATGCGGTGGCTCTATCACAGTTCTGTTACAGGGACCTCACAACAATCAAGGTCTATGCAGGAGAGGGGAGGGACAGACAGGAGCTTATAATGGCATCTGCTTACCTACCATATGAAAAGGCGGATCCGGTGTCGGAGGAACTACGAAACCTGATCAGCTATGGCAGCCGAGGGGGTGTGGACGTTATCATCGGCTGCGATGCAAATGCACATCATGTCGTCTGGGGGAGCTCAGACGTCAACGCAAGAGGAGAAAGGTTACTGGATTTTCTGGTAAGTTCTCCCATGCAAATACTAAATAAAGGCAATAAGCCCACTTTCTTTAATACACGGAGCGCTGAGGTTATTGACATAACCATAGCTTCAAATAGGGCAGCAAGGTATGTTATGGACTGGCATGTATCAAATGAGATCACCTTATCTGATCACAATTATATATGCTTCAGGTACGGGGACATTGGGAAACCAATGACTGTGCAACGTAAAAATCCAAGATTTACCAACTGGGACGATTACAAACGCGATCTTAGGATTGAACTAGGTAATATAAATAGCAATCTAAACTCAGTTCTTGATATTGAATTTGAAGCGGAGAATTGACAAATGCTGTAGGGACGGTATGGCAACAAAACTGTCCGAACAGAAAAACGATAGCGAAAAAGCTGCCGTGGTGGACTCCTGAGGTAGCCAAAATAAGAAAGGAGACAAGGAAAGCTTTTAACTTAGCAAAGGCCAGAAATGATTACACTGAGTATGGCAAGGCACTAACACGATATAGTACTGCGGTTATGAAAGCAAAGAGAAAGGCTTGAAGAACCCACTGTGAGAACATTAGTTCTATTCCTGAAGGGATGAGGTTAGCCAAAGCTATATCGACTACGAATGCGATCCCGTTAGGAGTGATTAATGACCCAAACGGTGAACGCACAGATTCTGGGAAGGAAACTTTGATGGTGATGCTAAGTACTCACTTCCCAGGATCACAAATTATAGAGAAAGAGCATGAACCTATAGAACTTAAGGAACTAAATGAGAAGACCTCGAAGTTTGATTGGGACATAGCTAATTCAACTATCTAACCAGCTTTCAACCATACAAAGCTCCCGGCCCAGACAACATCTATCCAATACTTCTACAGCAAGGTAGTCCTAACCTTGGACAGCATTTATGCAGGCTATACAAAGCATGTATTGCATTTGGATACATTCCCAAAACTTGGAGAAAGGTCAAGGTAATCTTTATCCCTAAGCCTGGGAAGCCGGATTATGAAGACCCAAAGGCCTTTAGGCCTATTAGTCTCCAATCTTTCTTTTTGAAGACATTGGAGAAATTAGTGGATAAGTTTATAAGGGAGGGACCATTGAAAAACTTTCCCTTACACAGACTACAGTGTGCTTATCAGCCAGGCAAATCTACGGAAACGGCACTGCATTATGTAGTTAGCAAAGCGGAAGCAGCCTTAGAAAACAAGGAGGTGTGCATTGGTGCATTCGTGGATATTGAAGGTGCCTTTGATCGCACTACTTTGAATCTATTAAAAGAACTGCTAAGAAGCATGGAGTGCCACATACAATCAGAAAGTGGATTAACTGCATGCTGAAAGGTAGAATCATTTACTCAGAACTTCTAGGGGATAAACTTATAGCAATGACCACAAGGGGCTGCCCTCAGGGAGGAGTGCTGTCTCCACTACTCTGGAGCTTTGTAGTTGACTCTATAGTGGACAGACTGAAGGAGGGACCACTTTACACTGTGGGCTATGCAGATGACTTAGTCGTGCTAGTCAATGGGAAATTCCCTGGTACAGTATCGGAGATTATGCAGTATGCACTGGGGGTGCTGGAAGACTGGTGTAACACCAACCACCTGTCAGTAAACCCCGGTAAAACGACTGTAATACCCTTTACAAGGCAGAGAAATCTGGCAAGGCTTAAAACCCTGCATTTATATGACACGGAGCTTTCATGGTCCAGTGAAGTGAAATATCTTGGCATAACGCTAGATAAGGAACTTAACTGGAAACTCCATATGGAGAGAACCTTGATGAAAGCTCAAAGGGTCTTTGGAATGTGTCGCTCCACTTACGGTAAGACGTGGGGACTACAACCAAAGATAATAAAGTGGATCTTTACAACCATGGTCAGACCTGTTATAACTTATGGTAGCATCGTCTGGTGGCCTAGGACAAGGCTGGTAACATGCAAAACTGAACTTAGCAAGTTACAGAGGACAGCATGTCTAGCGATCACCGGAGCGTTTAGAACCACTCTAACGGCAGCGATGGAGGTGCTCCTTGACATCCCGCCGCTGCATATTATGATAGAAACAGAGGCGAGGAAGGCGTTACATAGACTCAAAGTAGCAGGACTGTGGGACACTACTAAACCTCTGTTGAAACACACAAAATGGGCAGAAACTTCTGTCCTAGACAGGTATATGGAAATGGGATGTGATAAAATCTATCCCAAATTCATATTCGAAAAGAAATTTAAGATCAGCATTCCCACAAGAGAGGAATGGAAATGTAAGCCACCATACCTGGAAAAGGGAAGCCTAATCTGGTTCACTGATGGATCAAAGATGGACTCTGGAACAGGTGCTGGGGTCTATAACAAAGACACTCAAATATACCAAAGCATGGGAAGGTTTGCCACTGTCTTCCAGGCGGAGACACATGCAATCATTCTATGTGCAATGGAAATTATGGAACAGAGGACTAAGAATAAAACTTTAAATATTCTTAGTGACAGTCAGTCAGCCCTCAAGGCACTGAGCTCTCCGCGCGTTAGCTCAGACCTGGTTCTGAATGCCATACAAGCCCTAAACAAGCTTGGTAGGTATAATAGGGTAAGACTGATATGGGTGCCTGGTCATGTAGGAGTGATTGGCAATGAGAAGGCTGATGAACTGGCACGGAAAGGCTCGGAAAACAAGTACGTGGGCCCTGAGCCCTTCATATCTCTGACACAAAGTTTTATTAACACAGCCATTACAGAAGAAGTCAAGAATAGGCATAGAACTGAATGGCAAAAGGAACCGCGACTAAGACACTCCAAGTCCTTTATGGGGGGGAGGGTAGGGGAATGGAGTAAATACATCTTTACAAACGGTAGAAGACATTTTGCCACCAACTATATGCTAGACAAAATGCAAATTTCCCCTGCACAACCTTGTCGGGCATGTGGTGAAGGCCAGGAATCGATGGAACATCTTCTGTGTCAATGCGATGCCCTGGCGAGGATCCGAATGAGTCTTCTGGAAGTGGCGTATCCAAAGCTAGTAGACTATAGACTCTTTCACGCCAAAGATATAGTGAAGCTTATGGCAGCTATATTCAGGAGGTGGGAGGAGTGAAGGCAGGGGTGGCACAAAAGATCCCGAAGGGTCGAAGTGCACCGTGGCAAAGTCACGGCCCCATGATAAGATAAGATAAGATATAAACATTATGCTGGTAGGAAAAAAAGATAATGAGAAGGACGCCATTTGGCTGTCTGTCTGTTTGTGTGTCTGTTACATTTCACGCGTAAACCGCGAACTAATTGATATGAAATTTCGTATAGAGGTAGTTTGGGACCCTGGAAAGGCATAAGAGAATACTTTTTAGAGCGACATACATGGGCGGAGCCGCGGGCGGATACAAGTATTTGATTTAATACAAGCAGCTGGCCAGTCAAGGTAACAGTACTGCAGCAGCAAAATGGTTATATTCTATCTCTTATTTCAATAACATAGAGATCAAAACCGCTCAAGTAGGTATATCTTTTTGATGCTGACTAAGACCTGGATATTAAACCAGAGATCTCGGTTTCAAATCCCTCCTGGAAAACACCTGACGAAGATTTCTAATGTAAAACCTTAGCCCATAATTACACAACAAGCTGACGGCCCACCTGGTGGTAAGTGGTTGTGCGTTGTCATCCTGAGGCCTTAGATCAAATGCCTTCCACGTCCGTAATTACACTAGCTACCTTTCTCTTCAATACGAAACACAGCGAACTGATTCGCGGTAGAAATAAGAAAGGCGGTGGTAGCTACCCAGACGACCCTACCTACGGGCCTGCCACCTAGTATCCAACTAAGCGAATACGAATACTTACCTACAAACAGTGTCCCCACCTCACACTAATATCGTCCCGCTGCTGGGCACAGACCTTCATACATAGAACACATGAGGAGATTAGGCCATAGCACCATCACACAGTAACAAATGGGACCAACTGCTTCCGATGCAGTTAAGAGCTCGAGATTACAAATGTTGATAGACTCATCCGGGATCGACCATGGCGAAAGTTGCTTTGATTTCGTAATCGACACTAACTCTGGTTTCTGCTAAAACTACTAGGCTCCTCAACCCGCAGATACCCGTCGATATTATCTATACCTAAAACATATCTATATTACAACGGTGTCTCTGAATGACCGCCGACACAATGAACCGGAAATTGCATCGATCACTGTGTTTTCTCAATGTCCGGTGTCCGGGCCGACCGGGGATGTCTTTTGCAAACAATATTTGGGGAGAGATAGATCAGCCAATCATTCTAACTTACTGAGGATAGTTGGATTATTAGGTTAAAGAGACGAGGTCTTCTGTCACAGGCATCTTTACATAAATTAACTTTAGCTCAAAAATTTTCACTGGAAATGATCTTTTCATGTTTTTTTTACAGCAGATATTAATAAATCTGCGGTTGGGCTGGTGTTGTTTTGGCAGAGTCCAAGGTATCCTTGCGAAGGGCAGTGGAATTACCGGGAAGTTTTAGCGGGCACTGGGTGACAGTCACACACGCCCGTTGCCAGTCGAAAGGTCTGTAAGCGGCTTCCTCCTCGAAAAAAAGGTTGGTATTAATAGTAATATTCTTACACTTACGCCTATTCTTTACCAGCCTATATACGACCCACTGCTGGGCACAGGCCTTCCTACATGGGAGAAACATTCGAGGAATTTGGGACATAACACCACCACGCTGGCCCAATGCGGCTAGGTTGGCTAAAGCGGTTAATGTAACAACCGGGATCAACGGCTTAACGTGCCTTCCGAAGCACGGAGGAGCTTGAGATTACAAACATTGATCGACCCATTCCGGGATCGACATGGCGAAAGTTGCCTTGTTTCCGTATCGAAACCCTACCGCTTAAACCATTACGCTACCGAGCTCTGCGACAAGAGATAGGTAGCTATTTTTAATTTAAGAAGCAACCATGTATAATAATTATGTAAAGCAAACTTGACTTCGAAGTCTCCAAACATGACTGGTGAACTCATCAAGCTGTATCTAATTAAACCGTTCCATCAGCGGAGGGCGCTTCGCTCTTTTTTTAATTAACTCCCTAATTACGGATGACACAGAGCTTTTCAATTTCAATGTGCGTGTGCGATTTTATCGTACACCATGTTATACGGGTTGGGTGAGCCTACCTCAAACATTAATTAGGTGTCTTATTCGAAGACTTCAGAAGAAAATACTGGTTTTACTGAAATAAAAGGTAATTTAGGGAAATTGGTTGGATGGGCTTTTTATGGAGCTCGGTGTAGCGGTTTCAGCGCTCTTGTTTCGATTAAGAAAACAAAGCAACTTTCGCCATGGCCGATCCCGGGATTGATCAATCAAAATTTGTTATCTCGAGCCCCTCCGTGCTTCGGAAGTCACGTTAAGCCGTTGGTCCTGGTTGTTACTGCAGCCGCCTTAACCCACCATCACACATTGTGTTATGGCCCAAGGTCCTCACGGTAGATAACAACGCTTAAGGCCTCTGCCTCGAATCTTGCGGGCGCGGGACTCCAAGTCGAGAGACCTCAAGTCGCAAGATTCGAGGAAACATCGAAAACAGCGCACACTGGGACCCGTACATATAAAGTAATGCTCAAAAGTCTTAACAGAAAGAAAATGCTGTAAAAATGAATGTTTTAATTGAAATAAAAATCTAATGATGACGACTGGCTGGCCAAGTGGTCTGTACCCCTAGCTATACAGGCTACTCGATCAAGAGGTCCCGGGTTCGAATCCCGGTAGGAGCAAATGTTTGTATGATGAGTAAAAGCATTTGTTTACGAGTCATGGATGTTGATATGTTTATTTGGTATATTTATTATGTGTATTACATATTATTATCATTATTTATCCGTTATCTAGTATCCATAACACAAGATGATGCTTATGGATGCTTACTTTGGGCTAGATAATAGGTGTGAGTGTATGATTTTTTTTATACAACTATATGACAAACAAGCTGACGGCCCACCTGGTGGTAAGCGGTTACCGCCGCCTATAATAGACACCTGCAATAACAAGGAATCGCACTTGGTATTGCAGGTGCGTTGTCATCTTGAGGCCTAAGATGAAAAGCTGTACATGCCCAGTAATTACACTGGATACCTTTCCCTATTATTATTACTAGGCTATCTATTATTATTATGTTATAGGTACTATTAAGAAATGAAAAAATGATAAACACAACGTGAACTTTTTTGGCTTCCTTGCTGGTAAGCTCATTTGTGCTGCGTATGTCAATTCTTCAGTAGAATGGCTATGACGAAGTTCTGCAGTTTTCCTGCGTTTCGACTGGTCACTGAATTCATTATAGATTTCGTCGGTCGTCCACCTGCAAGCTTCTGATATAATTTAAACTGGGAAACGTTCTCCAAACAAGCTTTTTCAGTTTCATAAAACCGGTTTTTGTTTCAACCAAATTAATCCCACTTAAATGTAAAAGTGTTCTTAAAATTTCGCAACGCTAATTTTAGTTCACTTTTCTTAGAATCAGGACAGTTGGTGTGATGTTTCTGATAGGTTTCTAAGTCCATGAACTTCTTATCCACAGATTTAAAGCTACTTTTGAATATAATCTCACATAATTTTGCATTAGTCAAGGCAAAGTATGTGAACTTTCGCCTGAAATGATGGTGAAATTTATTTTTGTGACGTGTCATAATGTCTTCGGACGTGCTAGAGCAAATAATTATTTCAGCAATTTTTTAGAGGACACAGATATTGAACAGCAAAGATGTGAACCATCTTCTTCATAATTTTGATAAAACTTTTCTTTTATTTTCCTTGCCCTATAGTAGGGATTCACTTCTTTTACCCACAATAAATCGAGCGTTAGGAATTTTAAATCAAAAAGATGTTGTCGCCGTTTTTCGGACATTTCGTTCGCGAATACAAACAAATCTCTACGAACGTCTGAAGGCTACGGTAACCGCTTACCACTAGGCGGACCGTACATTTTTTTGCCAACATTCATACCTAGCTTTCACCCTGGAGGCTCGGGGTCGATTCCCGGTTCGGGACCAATTAACGGTAAACACTAATTACTGAAACAAGCACGTCACTGAACACAACACTAATTAATCTCTTATCGCACTGAAAAACTGATATCGCTTCAAAGCAACCGCAAAAGAGAAGAACTGATTGCCTGTGCCGCGACATATTGTGCTTATATAGCCGCCAAGTACTACTAGATAGTTCTCGAAGCTTCCACAACATTACTTCGTTAATCGAGAATACTAGAATGTCCCATAAATGGAATAACATGCTGCGACACAAGTGCTTTGTATAGCTGCCGAATAGTAATAGAGAATTCTCGAAGCTTCCACAATATTACTTCGTTTAATTAATGGATAATGCTAGACTATTAACCTCTGTATACCTATATTGTGATTGTGCATTGTCAGATAGCTTGAAAATAACGATAATACTTTTGACATTGGGTACCTACTTTGTTGGTACGTTGATATACATTCTCTTCTAATTTTAATTATTTTTTTCGCTCTGCACTGCTAAAACTTATAATTTTTTAACTACAAACATTGTAATTTAATATTTTAAAAGAGTGACTACACGAGTTTGTTGCCGGAATCTTCTCGGTAGTTCAACTTTTGGAACCGGTGTAAATTCAGACATGACAGACAGATAGAGACTATGACGTTGTTAGTTAATATATTTTTTGTGATATTTGTAACAATATGTTTTTTTGACGATTTAAAAGTGCTTCGTTGTGGCCTTTTTAAATAAAATATTTTTTCTTTCTTTTTTCTTTCTTTATTCCATAAAAGGAATAACATGCTATCTCCCTCACTACTTTCTCGAAGTTTCTTTGTCTGTTCTTGTGTAGTTGTAACGCACTGTCTTTTCGCGACCGGTCCAGAAGACTTTTTTTCTTTCCTTGTCTAGCATTAGCTCTATCTCAGCCACTCTAATAGGATTTTACATATGTCCATCAAATAATCATAAGGCGTCCTGAAAGCGCCTGAAAAGGGGCGAAAATAGTGGCATCGGATTAGTTGGCTCCTAAAATGGCTTGAGAATGCATTAAAGCCTGCTGAAAACGTCTCTAAGTCCACGAAAATATACTTCAAAGTTGTGCAAGGCCCCACGCTCGGTACACCAATGTTATACCTAAATGCGAAACTAACTTTGTTTGTCTATCTGCTAGTTTTTCACTGCTTAGCCGCTTAACCGTTTGAGATACCTATACTTAGATAGATTAAATCTTGAGAAAGGACATAAGCTATTTTTGGAGCCGAGGGTGGAACCGCGGGCGGCTACTAAGGAATACTTACAAAGGTAACATGTTTGATTTGACCGATATAACCGTAGCACCATGTTAGCAGGACTTTAAATCTTGTACATTAATGTCTCTTTTCAATAACCATTTCCTAAGCTTAGGTGTCTCATTAAATATCTATTTGTCTCTTTCTATCTCACGAGCAAACAACGGATTTTAATCTTTTTCGTCTACCTATGTGTTTGTATGCAACATTGCGTGTCATCTGACTTAAGTCTAAAACGCGTAAACGTGTTTACACACGACTTAAAGCGAAAGTAAAGCATTAGGCATAGTAAATATGTAATTGTTTTGTTTGATCGACAAGCCTTACCGACGCTGGCTAATGGTTATCGATTCCATGCAGACAAGGGAGTCGACAGTTAAGTCCTTACAGGCGTGGTTAAATATTACGTTATATTAACAGAATTTGAGACAGATCTCTCTATTTCCAACATACTTGTAACTCTTCCTCGAAGCTTTTTTCGTAGACAAACATACGTAACAAGTAATTCTTAAGGTGACGTAGCTTTTTTTACACAACTAGATGACAAACAAGCTGACGGCCCACCTGGTGGTATGCAGTTACCGCCGCCTATAGACACCTGCAATAACAAAGAAAAATCACTTGATATTGCAGGTGCATTGTCATCCTGAGGCCTAAGATGAAATGCCGTCCATGCCCAGTAATTACACTGGCTACCTTTCCCTTCAATCCGAAATAGCGAACTGTTTCACGGCTGAAATAAGTAAAGCGGTGATACTTACCCAGACGACCTTACATACGGGCCTACTACATTGCAAGCTTACAGCTAAATATCAAATTTTATAATTACTTTCCAGAAGGGGAAGGGAGCCTAAGCGGACACGCTTTAAACAGCAGACTGCCTTAAATGAATATGTGTGAGTGTAGCACGAAAGGCTAGGCTGTTGCCCAATTAGCCATTCATTCTACTGACACATTCTTACAAATGCTTGATGCATCTATCCACAGGATTCGATCGATTTGGGAGGAGAACCTGGCTTGGGCTCCTTTCCTTAACCAATATTCAAATAACGTATTCAATATAGACTTATCTAAATACTTTTTGACGTCAAATATTGTAGCTACTTAGCAAATTTGAAATAAAACCACTTTAATAAAATTTATGAAGTGGCAATGAATTAATTTTACCATCTAATTAAACGCGAGTTAAATCAGGTAAACAGGTTTTATTTTAAATGTGATTCAAGTATTGAAGGGAAAGCTAGCCAGTGTACTTACTGGGCATGAACGATATTAGGCCTCAGGATGACACCGCACCTGCAATATCAACCGCTTACCACCAAGTGGGCCGTCAGCTTGTTTGTATATAGTTATATATAAAAAAAATGTGTAATGCTGGCAAAAGTTTAAGACAATACAACATAACAAATATTTTGTGAAACTCGTATTGTAAAATAATTCGCTTTACCGCTGGTTCAGGGACACATTGGGAGAGCCTTTACTGAAGAGGATCATTCAGATTAAGATACTCAGAACGCTGTTTTTCTCCATCTATAAAATACGTAAAAAAAATATTAATTTTTATTATTAAGTACACATAAATAAAATACAGGCATAATAAGAGTTTCAGTGAAAGCGATAGTGTAAAATTAAATATAGCATTTCTTTTAATGATAAAACGAGTCAAGAAACCATTGAACAACCTTTTCACATGAACGTGTTTGACGACGGGGACGCCACAAAAGGACAAATAGATTAAAATTTCAGCTCCACTGGGTTTAATTAAAATAGCCAACTGAAGCAACAGACCTAAAATATAGTGATGGCACTACATAGATTATTGATGTATCGATCATTAGAAAATAATTCATAGATAGTGTGTCCATCAATAAGTACCAGGGTAGTTGACAACTTTTTTATTTTATAAATAAGAACAAATAAAGTAATATTGCAAAAGAAATAGTATGTCTAAGATCAATAGTTTCACAGATATAGTGGTATGGTTGATGTGTTGCGGGCATCGTCCAAAAACGCTCCATAGAAAATCTACAGAACAGGTGACGTCACATGTTCCTATATTACGAAGAATGTATGGGCATAGAAGTCGCCCGTAGTGCTTTTAACACCATAAAAAAAGTATAACTAACCGAAGTCTGAAGATTACGCTCCGTACTCGACTCCTACATTGCTATATCTTGCCAATACTTTTATACGGATGCGAGTCTTGGGCAGTCAAAATTGAACTCAGGACCGATCGGTTTGGAGATCCCTGGGAGGCTTATGCCCAGCAGTGGGCGTCTCTCGGCTGAAATGATGATGATATTGACAGATGAGATAAGTGACATTGAGTAACTACCAAATTGAAATAAAATCTATCGATATCGAAGATCATTAAGGGTCATTTCTACACACAACCCTGGTTCATTATGCTAGATTTCACAACGATGCCTTCTAAGAAACAGGGACTATTGAAATTTTAAGCCTGTCTGGAATGCTACCTAAGTTTACCACTCACCGCGAAATACACGAATTAAACATATTCACATGATATCACATTACAGAATATTGAGAGCTATTCTGTAATGTGATATCATGTGTGTAAATGTGATTAATTTATCAATATCGGGCCGGTTAAGTGAGACGTGTGCCGTATATGTTATACTATCACTACCCGCGACTTCGTTCGCGTGGATGTCGGAAATTTCATGTGCGCCCGCCCGCCTTGGATGTCATAAATGCGTGCGTGGTACTGGATCATTATTTTGATACGGAGTTATTTAAAACTATGATATCTCTTAAGATTACAATTACAAATAAAGAAAGAAAACGATGAATAAATGTATGCTCCAGGCGGGACTCGAAACCGCGTCTCCTGATTTCCGGCCAGATGCGATTACCACTACACCGCCGGAGCACTAGGTATAACCTACAAATTTTTTCATTAAATTATTTCTTTTTCCAACGTTTTTATAGCAACGGTTTGCCCAATTGGTGTTATTTACTGGGTATGGACGGCATTTCATCTTAGGCCTCAGGATGACAACGCACCTGCAATATCAAGTGCTTTTCCTTGTTATTGCAGGTGTCTATAGGCGGCGGTAACCGCTTACCACCAGGTGGGCCGTCAGATTGTTTGTCATCTAGTTGTATAAAAAAATAAAAATAAAAAATCTTGGTATATCTTCCATCTCTGAAGTTACGTTACGGAGTATTATCCGTATTATTACCGAAGTTGATATTTGTTCGTATCTTACTGCCTCGATTATCTTAGAATTCAGTATTATTCTTGAGGATACCAAAGTTAATTCCAGTCACGTTCTTTAATTAGGAAGAATAAGCAGAGTTTTGTAACCCTTTAAGATATTTAAATTTTCTTTTCCCCCGTCCATTCAAATATTTTTTTTTATAAAAAAGGGACGCAAAACAAACGGTTTGACTTTTAGTAAACGCTTCTTGTAAAGATTAAAATTTGTTATGCTGACACCATTATTGCAAGAACCCAAGTTTCTTAAACACGTTTTTAATTGGCTTTAATCTTTTAAATAATTGGAGTCCCAGAAAAAGTAATACACAAAAATACATTTAAATAAAAAAACGATGATAAAATTGTATGCTCCAGGCAGGAATCGAACCCGCATCTCAGAGTTACCATGGGCAATATCAGACGTGTCAGCCTCCGTATTGCGCGCGTGGGAGCCACACGACGCGTACGGCCGCACCTAAGTAGCGCGCATCCTTCGCGCTGCCTTCTCGCGCCCACCCGTCTACGCCAGAGAGGGGCGGCCAGAGGATCCTCCTCCCGTGGCCTCACCGCTGCCTCCTTCTGCATGAGGACACTTTCGCAGTAGGAGGTCTCACTGTCCATGTTTCGTACCATAGCTGACAATGAGAGGGGGCCGCCGCCGAGCACCGCACGTAGTTAGTGCCGCTCGTGTCGCCAGGCCAGGCACTCCAGCAGAGTGTGCTCGGCGGTGTGGGGTCCGGGTCTAGGTGTAACCCACCAAGGAGAAGGAAGAGAGATCCCGAGATAGAGATCCTTCGGCGGAGGACATCCGTAAACGTAGAGTCGACCGAAGACGTAGAGCTTTTGCCAGCGCGCTGATTCCATGAAGTGGGCCTTTGGGATCTCCCCAAGGGTGGGGAACCCCGTCACCAGAGACCAGCAGCCCGCAGTTGGTAACGTCGCAAGGGTACTCTGTGCGACGACATAGGACTAACATCTTTATACTTAGTGTAAAGTACACACGTCAACAACACACAACAAAAACAGGGATATGGGAAACTGTTGCCCGATATTCTGAATATGCGAGGAGTTGGAGGGTTGGGTCGTTTTAGTGAGTATTCTCGACCTATATCATCTTCGGTCAAGGAGCCCACATGACCCTGATGGTGCATCTCCCAATGGTGCAGGGCAGGCGTAAATGCCTTTTTTCCCCGCAAAAAAAACAATTAAAGGCGCACAAAATGAAACATGTAAATGTGAAGTAATATACAGCCCATATACTTATTTCTTTGTCGTATGTGCTTATTGTGTAATAAACTTTTCATGCCCTTTTTTGAAGAACCCCATGCTGTATTCGTTCGAGAAAACCTCTGCAGGGAGCTCATTCTACTCATATTTAAGGAGCGCACGCGGGAAAAAGATTTCTGAAACCGCGCACAGATCCAGTTAGAAATCAATAAGTAGAACGCCCCGGACGGCAACAGGCCCTCGACCGCATACCTCGGCAGCACGCCCCCCGACGCAACAACGTAGCCAAGCAAAGATCATCCAGAAAGCAAGCTAACACGCTAAACAATAACAAAACATCCACTAACTAGACTCCCTGTCCATGTTTAAGAGCATGGAGGATGCACTAAAAAGGGACATCAACTAGACCGTTCAAATCACAGTTAGAAAAGAAGTCCACGTTCTCTACCGAGCACCAGATCTTCCAACATACTATCACCAAAATTATGCCAGCTTCCCAACCTTTACGACATAGTATACTAACACTTTGTGCTCAATCGACCATGTGCGGCTCTTGAGCAAATTACTATTGCTATATTTAATGATCCCTAAAATTGTTACCTGATAATAGCATGAAAATGGTTTCGGTAATGTTCGAACAGAATTGACGATCCTCAAGGGATGGCTTCGAAGTTGTTGGGTAACGTTAAATAATTGAGGGTCGAGGATAAATTTGAAAAGTCGAAGACAATGTAAGTGTTTGTCTGTGATAAGGGTGCTAACGGAAAAATATAGATATCTAGTGGCCGCTTGCGTGGACGTCTGTCATCGCTGCAAAAGGTACCTTCATTTTCAGGATTTAATCCATCTTCATGCCAGATTTTGTCTTAATGGGTACAGCGGTTTGAAGTAAAATCGTAACCGATAGATAAATAGATAGAGTCTGTCTGACAGACATTTAGAGTTACTTAAGTGTTTATAATAATGATGTATTTAAATAATAGAAACATTTTAAGTAAACCTATAAACATCCATGACTCGTGAGCAAATTCGTACTCATCATACAAACTCTGTTCTTACCAGGATTGAAACCTTTCCAAATTTCATCTAAGTCGGTTCAGAGGTTTCGGAGTGAAACAACAAATAACTTATAATAATACAACTGGCTACTCGCGGCTCCGCCTGCATGTGGTTGTCGGAGGATCTATGACCTTCCCAGAGTCTTAAACCGTCTCCGTACCAAAGGTCATCAAAATGAGTTAGTATTGAATTTCCCAACACTAGCGTATGTTTCCGCAAAATTATGTTCCCAGCATACCCGCAAAGAGTTCCATATTGTCTAATAGCCAAATTGGCTGGCTTGGCCTAATTGGGACACAGGACAATGGATCCGCAGCGAGATGTCGCCGGGACGCCGCAAAATGACCGGCCACAATTAATTTTGGCAGAAGTTGCACTGCATCGATTCGGGAGCACGTACTGGGCCGCATCCCGGATATCCAAAGGCCATAAGCCTGCGCTACAATATCTTAATTAGATTTGCTGTAGCATATACTGAGTGGAGTCTAATTAGAATTACTTATGCACCTATCTTAAAATACTTTTATAGTAATTAAAATGTAAAAGTAGAAAAATTTCACGTCCAGAGGCGGGAATAGAACCCGCGACCTTTCGCAGTCCGGGCGACTGCTCTAACCAACTGAGCCACCCAGGACTTGGGATATCCCAGTGAAATTCTTCTAGTCTGTCTGTATTTGCATTTATGAGCTAACGTCCACCCTACAATGTCGACATGTTCTATTTCAACTTCCGAAACGAGTATTTTTACAAATACCTACGATTCGGTTAAGTTGGGGCAGTGCTTTCAAATATTCTTAATTTATGATTTTAACATTATTATAAATGTTTGAAAAATGACTTAGTAATTTTTTTTTCTAGTTTTACATTTGAATTACTAAGTAATTTTTCAAACATTTCTAATAATGTTAAAATCATAAATTAAGAATATTTGAAAGCACTGCCCCAACTTAACCGAATCGTGGGTATTAGGTACTAGTTTAAGTAACTTTTCAAACATTTATAATAATGTTAAAATCATAAATTAAGAATACTTATATAGTTCATCATACCAGCCTTTGCTGGGCACAAGCTTTCCTACAGGGGAGAAACACATGAGGAGTTTAGGCTATAACACCACCACGCTGGCCCAATGCAAGTTGGATATAAAGAGTTGTTTAATTAATATTAAATAAATCAAATTAATAACTTTGCTAGATTTTCCAAAATTTCCAAATTTTTTGAGTATTTACCAGTATACAGTATAATTATTTTAATATAGCTCAGGAACTCGCTGATCAGATCAGCTGTCTGCTAAATTCACGTTCATTAAAAGTAATCGTTAAATTTATAATTTTATTGGCTTCATTTTCTTAATTTTTATTTTCCACAAGAACTTTCTACAAGGTATTAGTAAACTTAAAAAAAAATGATGAATGAAATCGGTAACATCGTTCTCAAGTTATTGCGTGACCGCGGGAAACGAGGATTCATTTATAAATAAATAGATTTCAAAAGATTCAAAGTTATTCCTTTCGTGTCCAGTTGTAGCCAGCGACTCCTCGAGATTGATATCTTTTTGCTTTTCAAGCCTTTCTTGTCCACCGTTCTCTATCAAGTAATAAATCATGAAAAGACTTTACCAACATAACCAAAATTATGAAAGTGACAACTTGATCTAAAAAACTGGATTTTAGCGGAATCGTCGTCTATTTACGAGTATCCTTAGGGATTGTTTGACGATCCGTCGTTCCTACTCACGGCCCTGTGTTATCGAGTCGACCTGCAACTTTAGGCAATAATTTGTTAAATTGTAGCACTGTTTGTAGTCTGAGTTTAACCGTTACTGTCCTGTTCTGATAACTTATTGTTAAACAGCCCGCCTAGCATGACCACCGAAACGCGATATGATAAAGCCATTTATCGCTTTGAACTCTCAAAAATCATTGGATATAACCGCCATCTTGAAATTTCACTGTTTTCACCAGGGTATTCAATCTTGATGCAAAAGTACGAGCATTGCATCTTGCAAGTCACTAGTTTATACAACAGTTCAGAGATAGCTCTTCTGTCCTCGCATTCCTTGGCTGTCCCGTTTAGAGTTGCCAGTCAAAATACCCACTTGTTAGTGTGAAATTTTCTTTCAAATCTACGTACACATGTATTATTTTAGGTGACCAAAATATATCTTTTATTTATGTGCACTAGAATAAAACATAGAAATACATTAGTATTATGTGAAACATTTTATGAAAACCTAATAAGTTATAAAGATTTATTTAATTTACAAGCAATGGTTAGTAGTACAAGAACAAGAAATTGACTGGTATCACTGAAACTATGTACAAAAATGCTATCATTTTGTACCCAAAACCCAAAACAAATATGGTCGTCGTAGTCTCTAGATTGACTCTTGTTTATTTAAAGTTTTTAAAATTTTTAGTTTATTACTCTTTCGTAATTTTATTGAGTCGGGGCTTTCTCCACCGGTTTTAATAAGATTCAACTAGTATGTCATCACATTTCAAACAATTGTGTGTTGAGTTGAGACAGGACTGTGAAAATAGAAATATTTGTGAAGCGAGATATTTTATAGTGTTTTTGAGACAAGACAGGACTCGGTTGTATGGTGTTGAGTGTGTTTAAAGTATTGTAAAAGGAAGAAAATATAAATCATTTCTTTATCGAAAAATAAATAGTTCTTATTTCATAGATAATTTTAAGGTTATTGTGTCGGTGTTGATACTAGTTTTCATCAGTTGCCTTTTGATTTACTAACTTGAATGTAATATGCACTCTACAACTAAATACAATATTACTGATGAAAAACAGTGTCAATACTGTTAATTCAGAAAATAAACAATACTTTCATTAGGTACAGGTACCTATCTACATAGTGCAACACATACATACACTCACGCACACATAGATACAAGTAGAGAATAAATAAGCCGTACTGTTTCCTACGGATTCTCCTCGCAGCGCTAGTGTAGCAGTGCTCGTTATACGGCTAAGATTGACCTCTATTTCCAGTATTCAAAGTACTCTGTGGTTTTCACGCGGCAAACCCAACATTATCCTAAAGACATTATTGTACTGGATTCTTAGGGTTTCCAGCGATTTCTTGGTGTTCCTGACACACAGATTTCCCGTATACCTACTTCGACAGTATGCTTACTGATACTAGGTGGTAGGCCCGTATGTAGGACCGTCTGGGTAGGTACCACTGCCTTTCTTATTTCAGCCGTGAAACGGAAAGGTAGCCAGTTTAATTACTGGGCATGGACGGCATTTCATCTTAGGCCTCAGGATGACAACGCACCTGCAATATCAAGTGATTTCCCCTAGTTATTGCAGGTGTCTATAGGCAGCGGTAACCGCTTACCATCAGGTGGGCCGTCAGCTTCTTTTTCATGTAGTTGTATCATCACCAGCCTATATACGTCCCACTGCTGGGCACAGGCCTTCCTGCATGGGAGAAACACATGAGGAGTTTGGGCCGTAACACCACCACGCTAGCCAATGCGGGTTGGTGGGTTAAAGTGGTTGCAGTAGTGCCTTCCGAAGCACGGAGGAGCTTAAGATTATAAATTTGATTGACCCATCCAGATACCGACCATGGCGAAACTTGCTTTGTTTTCGTGATCGAAACCAGAGCGCTCAATCTAGTTGTATAAAAAAATAAAAATAAAATACTTTACAAAGCGCCACTTTTACCTCTTCAGTACATTGAGAAAATCTGCGAGCCAACATTTTTCCTCTAACCACTAGAACCATTCGCTCCCTTACAATGTCGTCATTATCTAGCGCAACATGCCCCATATATATAAATTTCGTCACACGTTTGATGTTCAAGCTTTTAAGGGTAATGTTAGTAGAGTTAGGGGGACATTTACCAGCGGCCTCAAGGATCATGTATTCAGTTTTTTTGACATTGTACGTAAACCCATGCGCATCAGCATATATCACAGACATTCGACATCTTAACTCATCTGACAGGCATTCTACTCAGCTTCACGATGAGATGATGAGATGAGCTTGGGGGAAGATCCCCCCCCCCCCCCCTCCCTCCCCCCGCATCACTTCGCACTCCAACACATAGACATCCGACAAATAAACAGTCCACTTAACATGGTTCGTTTGGTTTGCATACCAAAATTTGAACATGTTTTGCTCTTCTTCCGGTACACCAGAGTCCCGCGGTTATATACAGGCGTATACCGGAGTCCCGCGGTTAGTATAATATTGGACAGTGTGCTTAAGAATTCGAAACCCAAACTGTGCATCATGTACTTAATATTGGAGTGTTTTTTCAATTCAGAGTTCAGCACACTATCCAATACTTTAGCAAATGTTGTTGTCGTATTCGCTCGAGTCAAATCAAGTACTAAATGTACATAAAGTTGTTGCTAGTTAAATAGGACGATAGTTCCCCTATCCGAGATATCAGTGGTTCTATTCATTTAGTTTTCATTAAGTCTCGTGCTAGGTAAGAGTGAATATTGTTTTTTTCCCAAGCGTTAACACAAGTATCTGTTAGGGTGCATTTTTCTAATTTTGCTTAGCCTTGAGCTACATCTTGTAGCAACAATGAAATTATCATAATTTTAGCATCTGAAGATAATCTTGTATCATCATCAGTCTATACACTTCCCACTGCTGGGCACAGGCCTTCCTACATGAGGAGCTTAGGCCATATCACCAACACGCTGGCCCAGTGCAGATTGGTGGGATAAAGCGGTTGCAATAACAACTGGGACCATCGGCGACGCACGGAGGAGCTCGATATTATAAATTTTGATGGACCCATCCCGGGATCGACCACGGCGAACGTTACTTTGTTTTCTTAACCGAAACCAGAGCGTTCAGACCACTGCGCCATCGAGGTCCTCCTCCTGTGTCGTATCGTGTAAATATAAATATACCGTAGATTAGTTGGTTGGTTATTGTGCCATTTTGTGATAGACAAGCAATGACGGTTAATTTAACACTTTTTTTTATACAACTAGAGGACAAACAAGCTGACGGCCCACCTGTTAGTAAGCGGTTACCGCCGCCTATAGACACCTGCAATTACAAGGGAAAAATCACTTGATATTGCAGGTGCGTTGTCATCCTGAGGCCTAAGATGAAATGCCGCCCATGCCCAGTAATTACACTGGCTACCTTTCCCTTTAATCCGAAACACAGCGAACTGTTTCACTGCTGAAATAAGAAAGGCGTCCTATGTAAAAAGTCCTGTGTCCAGCAGTGGATCGTGTATAGGCTAGTGATGCTTCATGTGGGTAACTATTGAAGAGTCGAAGTTAGTCCGCTATACATATATCTCGTCCAATCTGGACGTGACACACAGGATTTGGAATACGAAAACGGAACCCTTGAAATGGAAATGTTTTGCAACAAATAATATCATCAGACGTAACCCTGAACGGCAGGGCTTAATGGATTGGGCGTCTCTCGTCCTATGAATATTTATTTCAGAGTGCCTTAGCATTTGCGGGTTGAATCGCAATATGCCAACGCAGGCTCAATTTTAAAGTAAACAGATATTGCTATTCGTTAGGTTTCTGTTTCTGCTGGCTTAGCAAGGTGGACAGGATTTTTGCTTTGGTTATCTTTATCAGTTACTCTTTATTTATTAATGAAGGCTAATAATCCTTTTGTATCAATTTGCTTTTATCCCGGAGTAGTTAGCTGAAAAGAAGTTTTATTGTTAATGTTTAAGAATCTGTATCCTTTCGTAGCATTTCGATAGTATTTAAAGTCCTTGGTGGCTCAGTTGGTTAGAGCAGTCGCTCGGATCGCGAAAGCTTGCGGGTTCGATTCCCACCTCAAGACGTGAAATTTTTCTAGTTTTATATTTTGATTACTAAGTAATTTTTCAAACATTTATAATAATGTTTAAATAAAAAATTAAGAGTAAGTATTATATTTAAAATGGTTAGTAATTTCGATCACTTTTTTACTGTACTTTCTAAAACATAGCACTCGAATACCATGTTCGTCTGGCCCGCCCAACCCCGCGGCTTTGGAAAACGAGATTTACATCAATCCTATGTACTCTTTTACCCAACCATATGTACAACTTTCATTTTCAATGTAACGCTAATATAAATAAGTTAGAAGCATCACTGGTGGCCGGGCCAGCCTGACGTTTTCAGCCCGGCCCCTTCTACATCACCACTACTACAACAACTAGTGACAATTAATTGTTAGAGAACTAATGTACTACATAAAATACATACATTCAAGCCTTTATTTCATACTAAAATGCAATATCTTAGGAGATATCAAAGTAAGGTGGGGCCGGGCTGAAATTATTGAAATAGCTAATAACAATAAAAATACAAAACCTAAGAACCCATATTCTATGTGTGTGTGATCTCCCAGAGGTGCAGTATATATGTACAACTTTATTTTTAAGTTACATTATTTAAATATAAAAATATGAGCACTAGAAATTATTTCAGCCCGGCCCCCTACAATCGTTTATATCTTTTTAGCTATTGCATCAATCTGCACAAAACGACAATGTGTGTACTCGTATACGGTAGTACTTTGATAAATTTTGGCTCATGAATTTACTAAGATTATATTCGACGAGATAATTAAAATCTAAGATAGTACTAGTGGAGTGACCATCAGTCACGTGTCAATTTCAGGACATGTGTTTTATCGAATGAAACAAGTAATAATTAGAGTTTTTTTTATTAATACAACATTTTTAGATTTATAAAAATCAACAACCTTCGTATTTAAAATGATTAACACGTAATAGGGATATTGACAACAAGTAAAAAAGTAGGATTTTCACTTAAATTCAAAAATATGAGTTATTTTATTTACAAAAATACTTGAAGAGCACATATTTTTATGTCATATTGGTCTTATTATTTGCAATTTTTAAAAAATGACGATTTAAATAAAACAAAACTAATTATGGTAACATGGTCATATATAAAGTACTAGGATGCTATTAACCATTCAATAAAATGTTGTCAAATACCCTATTAATTAACTTCCATATAATCTATTAAATCACAGTCTTTCATTAGGTACTTCAAAAATTATAACTTATAAAAGTATTGGTTAATATTTGGTATACATATAAGTAGTAGGTAGCAATTACTTTTATAATCTAGTCTTTATAATTAAAAAAAACATACCCACCGAATTGGCAACCTCTTCGTTTTTGAAGTCGGTTACAAATCCTCTAATTATAAATTGTATCATTCAATAAAAACATGTTTCCTAGATGGTAGAAGAAAAGCCTACCCAGACAACCCTACATATGGGCATATGTAGGGTTGTCTGGGTAGGCTTTTCTTATTTCAGCCTTAAGACAGTTCGCTGTGTTTTGGATTGAAGGGAAAGATAGCCAATAAAGTAATTAGAGGGCATGTACGGCATTTCAACTTAGGCCTCAGGATAACAACCGAACTGCAATATCAAGTAATTTTTCCTTATTAAAGCAGCTGTTTATAGGTGGCGGAAACTGTTTACCACCAGCTGGGCCATTAACTTGTACATCATCTACTTAGATCATTAAAAAATGTCCTGAAATTAGCACGTGCCTGATGGTCACTCCACTAGTACTATCTTAGATTTTAATTATCTCGTCGAATATAATCTTAGTAAATTCATGAGCCAAAATTTATCAAAGTACTACCGTATACGAGTACACACATTGTCGTTTTGTGCAGATTGATGCAATAGCTAAAAAGATATAAACGATTGTAGGGGGCCGGGCTGAAATAATTTCTAGTGCTCATATTTTTATATTTAAATAATGTAACTTAAAAATAAAGTTGTACATATATACTGCACCTCTGGGAGATCACACACACATAGAATATGGGTTCTTAGGTTTTGTATTTTTATTGTTATTAGCTATTTCAATAATTTCAGCCCGGCCCACCTTACTTTGATATCTCCTAAGATATTGCATTTTAGTATGAAATAAAGGCTTGAATGTATGTATTTTATGTAGTACATTAGTTCTCTAACAATTAATTGTCACTAGTTGTTGTAGTAGTGGTGATGTAGAAGGGGCCGGGCTGAAAACGTCAGGCTGGCCCGGCCACCAGTGATGCTTCTAACTTATTTATATTAGCGTTACATTGAAAATGAAAGTTGTACATATGGTTGGGTAAAAGAGTACATAGGATTGATGTAAATCTCGTTTTCCAAAGCCGCGGGGTTGGGCGGGCCAGACGAACATCGAATACCCTTGTCAAACCTATACCAGTTACAGTTAGGAGCTAAGTTATATAGAGCCAAGTTCGGGAAAGAGGTAAATCGACGAATCCAAATCGGATGGCCAGCGTTCAGAAAATTTGCGTTAGATCTTCTCGTCCAAAATTCCTCAGTGCTTGAAGTCGAAAGTCTTCGACCAGTGTGTGTTGCCAGTGATGGCATACGCTTGTGAAACGTGGTCGCTTACTAAGGGCCTTCTGTGCAAGTTCGCAGTCGCACAGCGAGCTATGCTACGAGCTATGTTAGGTGTTTCTCTGCGAGATAGAATTAGAAATGAGGAAATCCGTAGGACAAATCCGTAAGAGAACCAAAGTGACTGACATAGCTCATAGAATTAGTAAGTTGAAGTGGCAGTGGGCAGGGTACATAGCACGCAGAGCTGACGGCCGGTGGGGCGTTAAAGTTCTAGAATGGTGACCACGTACTGGAAAGCGCAAAGTAGGACGGCCTCCCACTAGATGGACAGACGACCTGGTCAGGGTCGCGGGGAGCCGTTGGATGCAGGCTGATGCGCAGAACCGTTCCATTTGGAAATCGATGGGGATGGCCTTTGTTCAGCAGTGGACACCATAGGCTGATATGATGATGATGAATCATAGCACTGAGTGTATTCTGATTATTTTACAATGGACTATAGAAGTGGAGTGTATAGGAAATACTCTGATCTGCTACTGGTTCTCTGTCTCTTCACGTCGTTCTTCAAGCAGGCTTTCTTCACTCACTTGAGCTTTTAGTAGTACACGCGGGAGAGATCAATTGGTTTTCTGCGTCATAGACAGGAGGGGCGGAAAAATAAGTTGTGTCATTGTCTGTGGTGTATAGCGTTTTGAGTGTGTTTAGGATTCAGCCAAGCCAGACGATATTTCAAACCACACAGGTAACTCGGCTTCAAACGTAGCTTATTTGACTTTTGTGTATGTAATATGAAATCTATCAAGCTATTGATCATCATTATGTAAAGGGAGAAAAAGACAATGCTATGAACAATAAAATTCCTATTGGTAGCTAATTAATTGTTGACACCTTAGATTATGAACTGTAATCTCGGCTTTGAAATAAAACAAGTTTACAGGATTTAACTAGTTTTCAATTAGATGTTACATTACTATAAAGGGTTTCCGTAATTGATCGCTGTAAAGTATGTAGTTATATCGTTGAGTATGAAATACGCCATCGTGGGCGACTGAGCTTCATGCCATAAAACGCAAGTAAGATCCAGTAAAGTAGTTTTCTTTCAAATGTGTAGTGCTAACGAAAATAGAAGACATTACAAAAGAATCTTAAAAACTTTGCAAAAGTAAGTAGAATACCCATACTGAATATTATTCAATTTCAATGAATGATCGTTTGAGTGCGAACGAAAAGAAAGAAAGACTATCGTATCTTAAAAGAATCTTCGAGAACTTCCATTGTAATAGATTTATGGTGTGATTAAAATTCCCGCCACGAAATCGATACGAGGAAGAAGCCAAATCTCACTACACACAAAGCCGCTTTGGATCATTGAAATAACAAAATAAACATTAACTGTAACGTGTTCTGAGAAACAAAATAAGGAAACCCCTGGGAATGTTTGGGAGCGTAATAGGAATTCCAGCCCGGGCCAGTATTACATTACTGTGCCTAGCCTTCGAGGTCAGACAGGTTACACCTTCAACTGTAATACATATAAAACATTCTTCCGGCGGCAGTAAACCCAATTTTAGTGCTTACTGATTTTTAACTGAATAAGAAACAACATTGTCTGAAGTAAATAGAATCGATGTTTGTTTTCTTGTATCTCTCCACACGTTCCCAGATATTGTGGCAAACAAATTGTTTAATGGCAGTTTCCAGATACGATTGAAAAACATGAAAAACGTTTTAAATAAGCAGTCAATTGAGCCAGTTTTTAAACTCCAAAGGAAAGAACATCAAGTTTGAGTCTCATCAGTGCTGCGCGCCCACTATTTAGCGTATTTCTTCTCATAAATCTACATGCTGTTTAATTTTAATCAATATTGGCTCATAGACTCCTATTAGAATTTTGTACTATGCTATGCCCTATAGTTCCGCATATAAAGATATGTTTTTTTTTTCAAATTCATCACTGAGTAGCTATTGGCCTCCATCCCACCTGAAGTAATGTTATCACCAGCCTAAATTATTATTCGTCCCATTGCTGGGCACAGACTTTCCTACATAGGAGGAACACTAGGAGTTTGGGCCATAACACCACCACAATGGCCCAATACGGGTTGGTGGGTGAAAGCGGTAGCAATAATAGCTTTACCATCCGTGTGCCATCCGAAGAACGGAGGAGCTCGAGATCACAAATTTTGATAACCACCCCGCGAAATAATCATCCCGGGATCGACCATGTGGAAAGTTCCTTTTTCTCGTATTTTAAAACTAGAACACTCAAACCCATACACCAACGAGCTCCTCAAGCTCCTAGAGTACGAACTTTTTCACAACTTATGGAAAAGGTAGCCAGTGTAATAACTGCCCCCTTATTCTCAACTGTCGGATCACGGATTCGATTCGAAAAGTCACATCCCGTCTCGCTTTGACGCACCGCGATAAAAAGTATCATGGTATAGAGTTTACGATATTCGAATCCTTTCCGACAGTTGAGAATAAGGGTCTGGGCAAGGACGTCATTTCATCTTAGGCCTCAGGACGACCACGCACCTGCAATCTCAAGTAATTTTTCCTTGTTATTGCAGGTGTCTAACAGCTTACTACCAGGTGGACCGTCAGCTTGTTAGTTTTATAAGAAAATATATTTTATATATACCTGACACATTGTTGCAATGTACTCTAAAATACGACTTCTAAATCTAAATTAAGAAATAATGAGTTTAAGTTGTAAAGGGCTGGCTTTGGCCAGTCCGAGCGGTAATATCAAAGGAATAATGCATCTCATGGCGGCCCGCTGGGAGCGTCACGCTTGTGACCGGCCTTACCTCAAACGTGGCGAATATCACAAAATAATGGTTACTATGAGAGCAGTATAAGCCTTTTAAAACCATGTACAAGTTGTAAAGTTATTCAACAAAATGTTAATATTAGGTTGGGGGAAAGTCTTCTCGCATTATAGTGTGTATGAACTTGTAATAAAATCTCTTTCGCTGTACCATTTGTATCTCGCTGGTTTTGGTATCATTAAAAGTATAAATTTTAAAAAAGATAATTCCAAATTCAAATTAGAAAAATGTGTGTTTTTCATTAGTTTTTCGTACTGTCAAGATGAGTGAATCTAATGAAGAAATTCGATACATGTTAAAATTTTATTTATTTATTTATAACTTTAGGTACACACAATTTGTAAAAAGAAACAATTTTAAATTAATCTTTGTACAAAGGCACTGCTTATTTCTAAAGAAATTTCTGCCAGCAGACCTGCGAGAAGGATATGTTAGTTACAAATTAATGTAGACACAGTGTGTAAACAAATATGAATTGACTTAACATAAAATTAAAATAATTAAATAGATACATATATACTTATATAATATAACAATTATGTAATATATTTTAACATAGAATATATATAATATAACACAACATAGATATAAACAGCATTACTACAAAAAAGGAAAAAATGCAACGCAAGCCGCGACAAATCTTTGCGATGTTTATGGACCTAGTGCAGTGTCTGTCAGAGTAGCACAAATTTGGTTTAAGCGTTTTCAATCCGGAAATTTTGATGTCAAAGATGCACGTCGCTCTGGTCGCCCTATTACGGATAAAATTGATGCCATTTTTGAAAAACTGGAGCAAGATCGGCATATCAGTAGTAACGACGTAGCTGAAGAACTGGGAATTGACCACAAAACAGTTTTGGCGCATTTAAAAAAAAATGGGTACACAAAAAAGCTCGATATTTGGGTACCCCACGAGCTCACTGAAAGAAACCTAATGAACCGTGTATTTATTTGTGATTCTTTATTACGACGTGATGAAACCGAACCATTTTTGAAGAAGCTGATAACTGGTGATGAAAAGTGGATCACGTACGACAAGAACGTGCGAAAAAGGTCGTGGTCAAATGCCGGTCAGGCTTCACAGACTGTGGCGAAACCCGGGTTACTAGGTTCACTAGGTGGTAGGCTCGTATGTAGGGTCGTCTGGGTAGGTACCACCGCCTTTCTTATTTCAGCCGTGAAACAGTTCGCTGTGTTTCGGATTGAAGGGAAAGGTAGCCAGTGTAATTAATGGGCATGACGGCATTTCATCTTAGGCCTCAGGATGACAACGCACCTGCAATATCAAGTGATTTTACCTTGTTATTGCAGGTGTCTATAGGCGGCGGTCACCACTTACCATCAGGTGGGCCGTCAGCTTGTTTGTCAACTAGTTGTATAAAAAAAAAAAAAACTCGCAACAAGGTGATGCTGTGTTTGTGGTGGGATTGGAAGGGCATTATTCATTATGAGCTGTTGTTACCACCAGGCAGGACCATCGATTCTGAACTCTACTGCGAAAAACTGATGAGATTAAAGCAAGAAGTTGAGAGAAAGCGGCCGGAATTAACCAACAGAAGGGGTGTGGTTTTTCATCATAATAACCTCACACATCTTTAGCCACTAAGCAAAAATTAAGAGAGTCTGGAGGTGTTAATGCATGCGCCGTATAGTCCTGACCTTGCACCTTCAGATTTCCACCTGTTTCGCTCTCTTCAGAATTCTCTAGGCAGTGTCAGGTTAACATCACGAGAGGACTGCCAAAACCACTTGTCGCGGTATTATGATCAGAAACCCCAAAATTTCTATAGCAATGGGATCATGTCCCTACCTACAAGATGGCAAAAAGTTATCGAACAAAATGGTACCTACATACTTTAGTTAAATGTAAATAAACTATATTAAAAATGTTTTGAAATTTCTTAAAAAATGCGAAGAAACTTTTTCCCCGACCTATTATGTATATGTATAGAAAGGTGTTTCTCCCATATAGGAAGGCCTGTGCCCAGCAGTGGGACGTATGAAGGCTGGTGATGACGTTGAAATAGTCTTTGATGGATGCTCAATTCCTCAGAGTATTTAGCAGCGCAGTGTCGCACAGAGTATAAAAAAAGGTGTATTAACGTACCAATAAGTACCTAATGAGAAGAATATTTACTGTATTTAAAGGCTGTCCGACAATGCACCATCACAATATAGGTATTACAATACACTAAGGTCAACAATTAATATACAAAGACCTATATAGCTATAGCTAAACATCTTTCATTAATTTTAAACACTTGTCTGACCACGTCATTACAATAATAATTGTATTGTTTTATATATAATATCCTATAATGCCATATACCTCAAAAATCCCTCAAAAATGATACTATTGATGAATATGTAGGTAAATTATTACAAAATCAAGGAAGTTTAGAGATGACCATTTCCACTAGTGGCACCTGTTCACAAGTATGACACATGTGCCAGCCATCGCTCCGCTCAACCATATTATAGGGAACGTTTTTATTATTATAGGAAATTGTTAGTTATTATAGGAAATTGTTAGTTATTATAGGAAATGTTTTGGCTCAAACTCCTCATGCGTTCCCATAGGAAGGCGCTGCCTTCCTATTGGTTTTAACAGTTTTGTTATCTAGTCTAAGAACCGCTTCGTTTGGAAATCGATGGGGGGGGCCTTTGTCCAGCAGTGGACATCATAGGCTAATGTGATGATGACGATGAGCTAATAATGTAAGTAGTCAGTTTAGTTTTTCTAATTTGTTGTCAAAAAGAATGTAATCGAATTGTTATTGACTATAAATCGAAGCCAAAAGCATTTGAAAATGGATGATCTAACATGGCAATATACCTTTGGACTAGCACCGCTTTGTCGGGTCATAATGCTTGCGCTCGCGTCGACTCGCAAATAACCGCGGGTCCAAGATCGATGCTGGCTTTTACCAACAGGTGCATGGCTAAATGCAAAAGCTGAAGAGATAAGTTTTTTTTAAATTGTTGCTTTTCAAGTAGGTAAAACATTTTCGGAAGGCACGTTTTTACTGCAACCGGTTTGATCCACCAACCCGCATTGGGCCAGCGTGGTGTATTATGGCCTAAACTCCTTATGTGTTTCTCCCATATAGGAAGGCCTGTGCCCAGCAGTGGGACGTATGAAGGCTGGTGAAGACGTTGAAATAGTCTTTGATGGATGCTCAATTCTAGTCTCAATGATATGGTGATAGTAGATGATGAAAAAAAAAGGTTTTTTTTACTAATAGACGACAAACAAGCTGACGGCCCACCTGATGGTAAGCGGTTACCGCCGCCTGTAGACACCTGCAATAACAAGGGACAATCACTTGATAATGCAGGTGCGTTTTCATCCTGAGGCATAAGATGAAATGCCGTCCATGCCCAGTAATTACACTGGCTACCTTTCCCTTCAATCCGAAACACAGCGAACTGTATCACGGCTGAAATAAGAAAGGCGGTGGTACCTACCCATACGACCCTACATACGGGTCTACCACCTAGTAAATGAATTTTATTGATTAGTAATTTTGACACCTTTTTCTGTAATAGCGTCTATATGCTTATTTCTAAACTATTAGTCAATGATGTAGACAGGTTTAAATATGCTATTTAAAATTCACTTTTTAACTTAGGCAGTTGAATTATCCATTCAACTGCCTTAAAAAAAAGAAAACCTTTGCTTTAACCAAAGTATGTTACAAGCTCATCACTTGAGCCGTCGCCATGAAAACGACCCGCACTCCATTTGTCCCGATATTTGCCTGTTTATTGTCACAGGAGCACGGCTTTGACTGGGCCCGCAAATTGCCGGGCCCACCCAACAAATGTGTGATTAACACCGCGGTAATTTCTCTGGCAGCTCCTTTGGGCAAATACGGCATGAATATTGTTTTCCAACGGTTCCCTGCATTAATGTTAGCTGATAAATATCTTTACGCGCGTGTTTAATTTGTGGAGTATTTACGACGGTTGTTAGGAACGCAGATATTAGTTTTCTGTTTATTTATAATCACTGTTATGAAAGGTTAGAATTGTAGGTTCATGTTTATATTAGCCTCTAGATAGAATAGCTCATTGGAATTATGTTATATTGTATGTGTTAACTTACTTGTGGTTGGTTGGTGGTAACACTTTTCTAAGTCCGCCTGGCTAGATACCACCATCTTATCTATAATGTTGGCAAACTTGTTGTGTTCCGGTAGTTGGAGGTAAGATTCCCAGTTCCTCTGTGGTTGAGGTAATATGCAGCTCGCTTCCACTTCTTCCACTCCTCGGTGAGATGAAGGTCAAGATATACCTGTTAAGAACGATAAATAATGATAACTTATCATACAAAAGTATATTATTTAACTTACACTAAGTAGCTAATGCAGCGCAGATTAAGAAAAAAAATTTCATAGACTAGCACAATACACGTAATTAACAACAGTAGGTGTCTTTAATAATAATATTATAATACAGAAAGTGAATGACCTCTGTCTTAACAGTTCAATTCAAGCAGCAGCAGTCCAGGGCCTTGGCGATGACGTGCTGGTACAAATAATAAAATGATAAAGAACTAAATAAAAGGAAATGTTATAGCAAATTAATGACATTCATACAAGTTATGGCTATACGAACTTTATCCCTTTGCCTTCTTAAGAAGTAAGCTATAAAAAGGATGCAATAAAAATCTATAAAATGAAAAAATATCAAAACAAATTGGTTTTCATGCTATTTTTACCTACTTTGTACAAAATTATGAGCGATAGCCTAGGTTTAAGCACCTACTTAAGTATTGCAACGGTAACCGTTCACAATGAGGTGAGAAGTATATTTTTTCAGAAAAAATCCAATTACACTATTTTCAGATTCAAATCCTCACTTACCTACATAAAAAGGTTGCATGTATATTGGCTCATGCGTTCTTAATTACAATGCCACTCCTAATTAACGAAGCGGAACGGTTATATTACGGTCTCGTGGCGGAAATAAATGAGTTTGCGCGTTCTCACCTGAGTAGGGGCTTCAAATGTACTTAGGCAAAGAGCTGACTGTACGAGTCAACTATTGACATCTGATATTATATTACGCTATTAGATATTAGATTAATAAGTTTGAAAGACCAATTCAGAGCTATCTATACAATACTAATGTATTGTAGTGTTATTTTCAATAATACTACTTATTCATCTACTCATATGTAAATCTGTGTATATAAATAATTTTAAGGCATATCCACCTGTTATATATTTTTGCGTGCGTCTGCTGCTGTGCGTCTGTGCGGCTGTGCGTCTGTCGTGCCTGCGTCGGCTCCTCGACTTACCCACTTAGGATCTGGGTGTTTTTTTATTTATCTTTTACTTTTAGTGCTCCCTTACCTTTTTTTCATTTTAGTTATTTGTAATCTTGTAAATACTAAATTATCTTTAATTTAATAAGAGCCTCATGGCAGTATAATGTACACGTGTTATCAGATTATAGAAAAAATATACAGGATGGTGCTGTCAATACAAAAATAAATTAAAGCACGGGTTATATTAGTTTCTAGAAATGGTTTGCCACTTTCAAAAACATCTTATTCCTTTGATAATTTCATGACAATTTTGTATGAAATAATGTAACATTGGCTGCATTATGTCATGAAATTATGAAATGAATAAGATGTTTTTGAAAGTAACAAACCATTTCTATGAACTAATATAGCCCGTATTTTAATTTATTTTGTATTGCTCCTAGGGTTTTTTTATACAAAGCACGGCAAAAGACTCAGCACCACCTAATGTGAAGCGGTAAGAAGACTCCATATACGAAAACAGCTAGTGCAGTTTAGACACTGCTTTAGCCACCTCCATCTTGCCGGCCTAAAAGGTGCTTTTCATGTCTCTTTTGAAGGAACCCATTTATAGGAAAGAGGAAACACATGTACCGGCAAAGACTTCCAAGCTCTGGAAGTACGACAAAGAAACAAAGTACTTAATTTCTTTGTGCGAGATGTTGAGTTGGAGACATTGAATTGATGTGGGGTTTGAGGGTCAAATTAGATGCTAGGTGACCCTCGCACGCGCCTGCAGTTTTGCCAGTACCAAGTGGTTCTGTAAGTGGATTTCTCATGGCAATAAAAGTTGAAACCCTAGCTGTCTTAATGTTTATCTTTTTTATTTGCGAGCTAAGATTGTTCCAGCAGTTAGTTAACAACCCACATCTAGCCTTTGATTTAATCAGTTCTGAATTATTATTAGATATGAATCTTATAATATAAAATTGATTCTTAATTCGACTTTAATAATATCGTTATCGCAACTCTAAAGTAATAAAACAGAACAAATTGAGCTTTTAGTTTCTGTATGTCCAGCCAGTATGGAGTGGAGTTGTTTTTGTATAATTCGTCCATAAACTTTCATAGTCGGGTCATATTGTTGGTATTATCATAAATATACCATAACTGCTTCTCAAGACCACTCCGGCGGGTATGATTTACCATTTCGAGCCTAAATTCTACGTATTTATTGTTGAATTTCACCCCGCTTTTCGTTATCAAGTCATTGTCTAAATTCGTAAAGCCACGTAAGACTTCCGGGAAAGCATTACAAAACCCATTGCTCCTTACTATGAAACATAGCTCGGGGAGCTCGGTGGCGTGTCGGTTTAAGCGCTCTGGTTTCGAATACAGAAACAAAGCAACTTTCGCCATGGTTGACCCTGGGATGGGTCAACCAAAATTTATAATGTCGAGCTCCTCCGTGCTTCGGAAGGCACGTTAAGCCGTTGGTCCCGGTTGTTACTACTACTGCTTTAACCCAACACCAACCCGCATTGGGCCAGCGTGGTGGTGTTATGGCCCAAACTCCTCATGTGTTTCTGCCATGTAGGAAGGCCTGCGCCCAGCAGTGGGACATATATAGGTTGGTGATGATGACTATGGATAAGAAATAATTTATCAATTCAAAGCATTTATGAATTGTTTTTATCCAAACCCATAGGGAAAATTTGTGGATATTCCAATGCATTGCACCTAAGTTCCAGGATTTAATCTCTTGGGCGAATCACATCGTTTAATAATAATCGAATGTCGCTTACAGGTAAGTTCGTTTGATTTTCCATTAAACTTCGTGGTTCGCCCTTCGAGATTACAAATTTTACTTTTACTTGTAAGTAATGAAATAAGTAGGTTTAGAAGTTTTTTTAATATTATTTATAATATTTTTATTTTGCTATAAACAATCTAGATTAAACTAACTTGTATTAGCTACGAATGACTTGCTAAGAGAACAAATATAAGATTCAGAAAAGTCACTAGCTACACGTACTTCTCTGTTAGAAAATTGAGCAATTAGTTACCTACTTCTGAGTTACCTATCAGCGAGCTGTCTTTATGATAAGTTTTATTATGCTCATGCCAAGTCTACGCGCGGCTGAGACAGAGATATATCTATAGGTTGCCTCGAGTCTCTAGGATGCCTCGTGCTATGAGCACAGAAACTGGCGGTGTCTCCCGCTCTCTTTCAAGGTCTAACGACTAAGAGAGGTTTTCATAAGGTATTAAGGTCGATTCCCACATATCAGACAAGCCTCAGATCCGGCACAGTTCCGTATCAGTGCTTCAGTGATTCAATTCACACATGTCAGTGCCCGCTCAGTTCACGGAGCTTCAGTGAAAACGTGTCCGTCGTCAATCGTGATTGTATTTCGTATCCATATACTTTGCATGAGATAAATCATCTCTAAATAGAGATAAAACTCTATATTCACGAACCAATTCTATTAATCGCTCGTCCTCTATTTTGTTTTTGTTGATGTCGGCGTCCGAGATCCGTCAGTGATCGGTCCGTCCGACAAAAAATATCGTTGTCGACGATACCTTCCGTGCCGGAACCACGCTGGAACGGACACTGAGAGCACTGAGCCGTCACTGAACGGACAAGTGGAGATACGTTCATAGATAATGTATGAAATAATATTTCGCACTGATACGGAACTGTGCCGGATCTGTGCCGGAACTGAGGCTTGTCTGATATGTGTGAATAGACCTTTAATAGAAAATCACAATCAGAACATCTTTTTTTCTGCTAAAACAGTCTTATCAAATTGTAGTCAGCTGCCAGGACATGTAAATTATTCAAAATTATAGAATCAAGATAGGTTCTGATTGATATTATGGAGAAGTTTTAATTGGATCTGAAATTTTAAAGACAAATATTTTATTAAGTTTTAACTTTATGTATATTGTTGGCGTTGCGCTCAATAATTATTTTAAGGGTAGTTGTAACATAATTGTCAAATAGCGGTCAGTATGTAAAATGATGTGCTCCGCAGTCCGCTGCTAACCGCGAGCCGTGCCAGTCGATTACTTTTGTCGCGCTGTGTTCTTTCTTGGAATTAAAGTGTACGTTGTGTTCGAGTTCCGTGTTTCTTTTCTACTTAACGATCAAGTATCAGCTACATAATTAATTAATGTTATCAATGACAGTTTATTAGGTAGGAGTGCATGTTTAGCCACGCGACGCTTAGGTATATGTCCTACATAAACATATACAGTCTAGGCCATCCCAAATAAAGAATTCCGACCGCACCAGTTAAGTTAATAAGAGAACTTGTATCTAAACGTAACGAACGGACAGTTGTTTGTTACTAGATACGGACCTCATTAGCTGACCCCGGTTATTTGATTAGGGTACCTTTCGCTGCCGTATTTGGCCCGTTGGTAGTATTGGGCAGGGATTTGCCACCTTTAAAAAGTATCAAACAAGACACCCTTATTATAGCACTCCGAGCACAATAAAAGGGAAACCAAGTTCCCGTTACCTGTCAAAACTTATATTACTTCTCCGTAATAACAATCACCGTTTCTACATAGTAGATAATGAATATTTTTTTATCTTTTCTGACCAACTGGTGGAGTGGCCAACGACCCAGTAAACTGGATTAGAGGTTCCGGGTTCAAATACCGCAAAGGAAAGATGTTTTCATTCCTTATGCTCGGAAAGTAGCGTTTTCTTGATCTGAGTATTGGAAGGAAAACGCTAGTTCCACCACTGGGCGGGAAAAACTCATACTAATTGCTTCCTTACCTAGGGCGGGAATAAAAAATTTAAAAATAGATCTGAACTTGGTTACGTACAATCTGTGGTACAATGAATAAAAAAAAGTCTTCGGCTTTAGGCGGTAACGCGATGTGTTCCAAATTTAAAAATTTTTTGCAATAGCGCTCAGTGCATTATTTCCTAACAGTTCACTAAAGTCGGAATACGGAGGGCTCTTGTTTTTCGAAGGTCTGAGTGCATGCTTTTTTCCACAGTTTTGAACTGCACGTTATTCGAGCTGAGCGCCCGTTCATGTTGTTACCGGTTTCAATCGCCCCTGATTTTTAGATTTAGGTATGTTGTATCGGCTGCGGGAGTCCTGTTCGAGGTTCGGGAAGTAAAAATGATTGATATTTTTATTGAAGCTTCAAATAAGAAGAGGTCGTACGCTTAACTTGTTGAATTTGCATGTGGTCCACGTTTTGAACTCCTTTATTTAAGCATATGAAAGCACGTTGAATTTAATGTGCGCTGTGCCTAGAGAAAAATAATTATGAGACGAGCCACACTGGCGGAAAAGAATATATGTATACTAGCAGGGTGAAAGGCATATTTATTTATTTAATTTTTTTAACAGTTAACTGTTAATTAATCAATCTGTGGAATTGTGTGCTTAAATAACGATAACTGCATATGACATTCTTATCCCTAGCACGAACATATTTAAATTTCGAATTGCAATCGTATCGTAAAACGTCAAACAAAAGCCAGACAAAAGCTAACGTAACTACTCGATACGAAATTTAAAAGAATTCGTGCTAGAAGTAAAGGTGTGATTCGCTATTGATTTTGTGCGACAAACATTACACTGCTATATACCTACACATCCTTCTGTCTATGATCTCAGTACACTTCCCTGTTAAAATATGCTTTTTATTTGTATTTAAATTAAGCCTTTTATATTGTGATGCTGAGTAAAGTTTTATTCTATTTTAAATACCTACTTTGTATAAATACTTGCATAAGTAGAAATAAAATTATGCCGGTCCTTATGCGGCCCGCGCGTTTCTCCCATGAAGCGACCTGTGCCCAGCTGTGGGACGTATATAGGCTGGTGATGATGATGTCGGAAAACAATATGGGGTAAGTATTCCAAATTGAATACCAATTTAAAGTAACTTCATTCAAAAGTCACAGAGAAACCATTACCCTTAGCAGCGTCCCCATCAAACCTGCCCTGACGGATAGCAGGATTTATAAGTTGGTCGGTAACGAGCTCGCAGTGCATCAATCAAACTTAGCCCGCTTCGGGTCTCGCGCAGTTGATTGTATTATCATACTGACGGAACACAGAAATGTCATTAGGGGTTCTATAAATAAACTCAAGTCTTATAAGTTTATACAGGATTTTTTGAAAATTCTAATAATAATAAATTATTTTCGATTTTTAACCGACTTCAATAATGAGGAAATTCTCAATTCGGTTGTTATGATTTTTTTCTATGTATGTACATACACCGATTACGCCGAGATTTCTGATCCGATTTACGTGATTTTTTTTTTCAGTGCAGAATAGTTGCAATTTGCCCCCATATATATATTTTTTAATATCGATTGGCTGGTTTGGTTTTTTAATCTAAATAACTGGAATGAGAAAGTCATCAACGTATGTGAAATTGCGGATTTTTGCTTTCCTATGACTTTTTAGTGAAATGATACTATAGTAGAAAACAATATAAGGTCACGGTCACCCATCTAGCTTTGATCTTAGAAAGTTATCACATAAATTGTGAAAAAAAAAACAAAAATTAAAACTGACTTCAAAAAACTGAAACGGATAAAATAATTAAATTTAAGTAGGTAGGTACTCATACCCTAACATACCAAACATAATTTTTGGAGTTGGTGCTAAGTTGTTTCCATAAACAATAGAAAGCGAAGCATCGACTCCAAAAAACATGTTTCTAGGGGATGAGTACGTACTTAAATTCAATTATTTTATCTTTTTCAGTTTTTGGCAAGTATGAAAATTTGAAAATTGCTCTAACCCATCTTTAATACTTTTTTACACAAACATGCTTGGAAATTTAAGTATTATTTTGATAACCTTCTTTGAGATAAATCGAAATTGCTGCATTGGCCCAATACACGCAAGCAGCGGCCGGTAAAAGTTGTATGAAAATGAATGTCTGTCATGTTTTAGCGGCGAAATAAATTACCTACAATGCAAACTCATATATTTGCCGTGTAATTTGAAAATGGAGATCTTTTATAATTTGATCTTTTAATTCGAAAAATTACAACCAAGGAGGTAATTTACTTCAGCCGAGGCTGTATGGGCTTGATATTTTTCCGTCCCTTTTGGAAAATTAAAAAAATATTTTAGTGGTATCTTATTAATATCTATTAGCCTGAAATTTCTCGAACAGCATTGCTGGCAAGTCAGTTTGAACCTCTATCACAATTAATAGCAATTAATCAAACTCTCTTCATAAATTCTTTTAATATTCTTTATCTTTAACAGGGTAGCCTTTATCTGAACTGATGGTAAGTGATGGCTGAAAATGGAATCGAACTACACTCCTGTAAGTACTTCTAGGTGACAAACAAGCTGATGGCCCACCTGCTGGTAAGCGGTTACCGCCGCGTACACACCTGCAATAACAAGGGAAAATCACTTGATATTGCAGGTGCGTTGTCATCCTGAGGCCTAAGATGAAATGGCGTCCATGCCCAGTAATTACACTGGCTACCTATCCCTTCAATCCGAAACACAGCGAACTGTTTCACGGATGAAATAAGAAAGACGGTGGTACCTACCCAGACGACCTTACATACGGGCCACCACTTAGGAAAAATAACTACTACGCGTATATACTAATGCGTGGGAATGACTGACTCGTGTCTCTCCAGTCGCTTAAAACGCTGACTTTACATTTACTGTCGAGTCCCTACACTCCGATTCCTCAATCACAGACGAGCTGGCTATCTTACCTCCAACTGCCTGCTGCTTGCAGACTCAGGCTGGTGGCTGGCTAGGCGGACTTAAAAAAAACCCTCATCATCATCATCATATTAGCCGAGAGACGCCCACTGCTAAGCATAGGCCTCCCCCAAGGATCTCCATACCGATCGGTTCTGCGCCGCGCCGTCCGCATCCATCGGCTTTCCGCGACCTTCACAAGATAATCGGTCTACCTTGTGGGGGGCCTACCAACACTGCGTCTCCCGGTACGCGGCCGCCACTCGAGGACCTTTCCGCCCCAACGGCCGTCAGTCCTCCTTGCTATGTGACCTGCCCACTGCCACTTGGAGCTCGCAATTCTTCGGGCTATGTCGGTGACCTTAGTTCTCAATAAGTTCTATAAAAAGCCCAACCTTAATAAATTCTCAAAATCATTATTTCTATCCTGAACTAGCTTAACTTAGATCAGTTTCTGTTTACGGATCAACTCGTCACTGGCAAATGTTTAGAAGCTTAGCTTTGTTCGGAATCTGTTGGAGCCCTTGTCTACATTAGTATTGAGTCGTCGCCCGTCGGTAAGTTGGACACTAGCATCTCATCCATCAAAGTTAGTTGGAACTTTTGCGATACCTGTTGTATCTGGTTGCTGTCCTACTTTGATTGTGTTTACGAATATTGCCGGGCTTATTTTAAGCCTTAAGCACCTGAGTGCGGTTCTAATCAGATTATTATCGTATATTTTCCAATAATTGTTTTTGTGTATAATAAATTTTGTTTGGTCTAATGTCTGAAACGACATACTTACATCAGTTCTAGAGGTCCGGGGTTCAATTCTTTGTATGAAGGCTGTAGAGAACTAGGTTTTTTCAGATTATCGCTGTTATACAATCGATTGAGCAGCGTAAAGTCATCAAGGACTCAAAACACTTTTAATTTTACAACCTGTAAAGTAACGTACCCCAAACTTTGCGGGCTGGTAAATATACCAGTCAAACATTTTTAAGGGATATTTTATTACATACATGTTTTCTAGACAGTTAATAAATGAATCGGTAAATAAAAAATCAGTATATTGCGACCACTTCACAAAATTGCGATTATCTCGGTAACTAAAACCCTGTTTTCAGATTCGCAGTGGTTTATCGTAATATTATATGGTAACCGCTTTTCATTTATCTGTTTGCTACGTATATCATCATCATCATCACTAGCCTATAGATGTCCCATTGCTGGGCACAGGCCTTTCTACATGGGAGGAACACATGAGAAGTTTGGGCCATATAACACCACAACGCTGGCCCAATGCGGGTTGGTGGGTTAAAGCGGTTGCAGTGACAACCGGGACCAACGGCTCAATGTGCACGACGAAGCACAGAGGAGCTACGTTTATAAAAAAAGCAAAACACTTTTCAGTACCTACTTACCTACAATCTATTAAATTTCCCTTCAGCTAATTTCGACGTTTTGTGAAAATTAATTAATTTTCGCTTAGGAGGTATTAATTGAAGCCCAATTTAGATACAGAATGGGTTTTTGAAAATTATCTGTTATTAAATTAATAAAATACAAACGTTAATTTAAAGGTTGAAATTGAAACATTAATAATAGATAGGTACGAGTAGCACTAAGATGAATACAATTTGACATTTCGAGTGCCATAATCTCTTTGCAATAAGAGTCACTGACTGTCAAAAGCGTATACATCTTAGCGCTGGGGACAGTCTCTATTTCAAGTTAGCTTAATTACCAGCATCAGCCCAGAACAGTCCATAGATGAGCCACTACACATGATCCTTGGCTAGCTTCATCCAGCTACAGCTAAACATTCTACGGTGTTCCAATATCTTCTGTTTTTACTAGGATAGAATTTAATTACGAGTATGCAAATATGTGGTTCAGATACAATAAGTTCTTAATGACCTGGTTTGAGCATGCATAGAAACCAATTTTACAAATAATTTTTAACATTATATAAATACAATTAAATTAAATGTCAAATTTATTCTCTTTATTGTCAAAATCAGGCGTCTCCGTCTGTCCGTCAATTCTTACCTAAAGCCATGAAGAGGTGATAATTTTTAGAACGAATAGGTTTTCGCATTATTGATAATATTAATTTATTTGATGTCTATGGCAAACGAACACGTAAAGAAATCTGGTTGGTTCTTAACAAAACACACCTTTCATAATATGTACGTAATGATTATATTATTTTGGATTTATACAGCTTTTTAATAGAAAACGATTCTTTTGTTGGACATCCTTATTAAAGTCTTTGAAATCGATTATCATTAATGTTCAGACTCAAATCTGGAGAACGATAATGAGTTGCTTAATGACCCCTCTGTTTAATTATCGCACTGAGCTTGTCTTGTAGCTGTCGGTCGCTTAAAGATTTGTTAGGGTTGTTCTGCGACGACTCATTTGATGAAAGGAGCTTTGGAGCTATTTGTTTCGGCATTAAGTGACTGGCCTTGTTCTATATCATCAGATATAAAAATTTACAGACGTTGCCAATTAAGTCTTGGTAGTAGAGGAGCTGGGGCTTATCAGCAATTCTATCTGCGTAGCTCATCTCAACAGGGTAAGCAAACGCAAAGTTATACTAATTTCTGAGTGTGAATACACCAGTACAGTAGCAGGAACATTTGAAATATTCTTATCGTTAACTCCTCAGTAAACTATTGTTTATAATTTTCGTATAGTTCTCGTATAATATTGACGGCGACGATAGCATTTGTATGGAAAATATTGCTGCGATAGTATGACGTCATTTTAATTTTTCTGTGTTTGATTCGACAGTACTCTAACCATATGAAAATTTTAAATTGAATTCAGTAAGTATCTTAAGGTGAATTTGACGTCAAAAGCAATTGCAGAGTGGACTCCAAACCAGATTTTTAATACAAGTGCAGATGCGGTAAAAGTGCTCTAACAAAGATTTGCACTCAGACTACATACGTAATGCGATGCCGACCGCATATGATGGGAGTTGATAGGACAGACGACGTTCAGACGTCAGTAGAAAGCAAGAAGAGGTGCATTACTGAAGGGTTTTATGGATACGGAGTTGTGGACAAACTGGTAGAGTTTCACCTCAGCGAAAAAAAAATGGCAAAGACCTCACATGGAGGTCTCTTTAAATCCAAGCTATCACAGCTTGTAAACATAAATGATGAAATTAATTCGACAGATTGTTGAGCCTTTTTTTAGAGTGGATTCAGATTAGTGTAAATCTTGTCTGTTCGCAACCATCTATGACAGTTTCTTCACATGCCACATCAATTGAAACCTTCAGAATACCTGGATTAAGTTCATAATCTACTACCGCACAATCCACTTTATCCATAAAACTCCCATTTTTCCCAATTTCCATTTTAATTTGTCGCGTTACTTTTTCGATTTCCGTCGCGGTGGCGCGCGGCGACATTTATTACTCACTTATTTCGGTCGAGGCAACATTTGAAGCGATAACTTTGATGGGGCTGCTTAAATTTTAATTATCTAATTGAGTAGCTCGTACAGCAAATCACAACCAAATATGAAAAGGTTTGCAAATACCATAAAAGACGAAAATCCATGTCCGGTAACTCAAGGAAGTCAATTGACTATTTTTTAATATTAACTGAAAAAAAAAATAACTCAGTACTAATAATATTGCGTTCCATAAAAATATTTAGATGGTAATTAAAAGACACGATAAGTTTTGATTTTAACATTTATAATAATGTTAAAATCAAAAATTAAGAATGTACATTATACTTTGCTATTAAAATGAATGTTCCGCTCTCGGTTGCTCTGAAAGTAACTGAAATAAAATTATAGATTGTGGAACGCTCCGCCGATGATTTTTTGTTTGTGAACGATTTGTCGACAAATCTTAGGCCAATGCCATACAGGTTGGTGCCGTCAATACGCCAATGAATGTGCTATGTTAGTTCATTGAAATGGTTTGCCAGTTTCAAAAACATCTTATTCATTTGATAATTTCATGACATATCCATGAAATAATGCAGCCAATGTTATTATGTGTTTTCATACAGCTTGTGTTACGGATACTAGACAACGGAGAAATAATGATAATAATACGTATATAACTGTAAGAAAAATACATAAATAAACATATAAATATCCATGACTCGTAAACAAATGCTCTTACTCATCATATAAACATTTGCTCCTACCGGGATTCGAACCCGAGACCTCTTGACCGAGTGGCCTGTATAGCAAGGGGTACAGGCCATTCGGCCAGCCGGTCGTCAAATGAGAATGACAATAAACTATTATAAATAAGCAGATCACTTTAACTGTGGAATGATTCGTTGCTGTTTTTATCACTCATTTTATTTAATCACATTATCGGTCGCCGAATTGTATTGTAATTGTATTGTATTTTTTTTGCAAACGTCGAGTTTTGTCAAAACAGTCAGCAGTACAGTCAGCTGTATGTAAACACATTAAAATTTATCGTGGCCATTGTTAAAAAGATTTTTTTTAAAAAAAAAGCTTTTATTTAAATGCTCTAAAGAGAAGAAAATAAAATTTTCCTTTAAAATTTTAACTATATACTAATAACCTCACTATACACAATTTATATGATCATAAAAAATAAAATTTTAAAGGAAACTTTTTAGAGCATTTAAATAAAAGCTTTTTTTTTAAAAAAAAGTATTTAATTTAATTTTATTTTTAATTTTTTATACAACTAGATGACAAACAAGCTGACGGCCCACCTGATGGTAAGTGGTTACCGCCGCCTATAGACACCTGCAATAACAAGGAAAAATCACTTGATATTGCAGGTGCGTTGTCATCCTGGGGCCTAAGATGAAATGCCGTCCATGCCCAGTAATTACACTGGCTACCTTTCCCTTCAATCCGAAACACAGCGAACTGTTTCACGGCTGAAATAAGAAAGGCGGTGGTACCTACCCAGACGACCCTACATACGGGCCTACCACATAGTTATCGCTGGCTAGGTTTCTGAGTCTCGGCAAGTTCCTTCATTTGATACCCATATTGCAGAAGTGTATAAAAAATAACTATTCCGCCATCTTGGATGTTCAGCCATATTGGATTTAGAATGACGTCACACAACTTATCGTGTATTGTCATCCAAACTAAACGTGTATACAAAATTTCAGCTCAATTGGTTGAAGATATCTGCTTCAAAATCGAGTAGCAAGTATCCACCCGAACATAGGCAAGTTAAATAAAAGCTTTTAAAAAAATATGTCGTCATAAATTATTAACTTCCCATTTTTTCACTGTTTAATCAAGAAACGATTACAGTTTCAATATCGTTTTTAATTTGAATGGGTCATTTAGTTCTTCTACGTTTTCAGCCCCACTTATTCCAGCTTAAGTCCAGATTATTCCTTATCGTGAAACTGAAGTAGGTCGATGGAGTGCCGGCCACCATTCACGGCGGGACAGCTTCATTGCGCACACCACGACTTCTTGATAGCTTAATATAGATCGAGGAGAACTTAAAGTCACGTAGCAAGAAGTATGAGGTCGTTGTTCTGAAGGAGCTTCTAAAGGAAGGTAACATCGTGTGTAGACTTTTTTCACGTCATTTTCCTTTGAGGAGCTTTATGGCATAGTGGTGTAACTTTCGCCATGGGTGATACCGGATGTGTAAAAACTTTGTAACCTCGAGCTCCGCCGTGCACCGTTGGTCCCGGTTAATAATAATAATATAATAATAATTTATCTTTATTGCGGACATAAATTATCCATACAGGTTAGTAACCAATTTTTCTTATAGACTATGGTTAGTAAACAGGACAAACAATATTTATTACATTACATCAGATAAGTAACCGATCAGGCTCACCGAGGAAGGGAGAAACCATCTACTTGACGGCATGAAGCCGTATCCAACGCCCCAAAACCGGTGAATCCCATCGGTCAGCTAATACGTTTAAGATTCCATTGGTGCTCGCGAGCACTCGGTGCATTGCGGAGGCACATCGCTTGCGCATTAAAGCATAAAAGCAGTCTGTGCGTTCCTCCGCAAACAAACCAGATGCACCGCAGTACCTCGCCAGGCCCATACAACCGCTTTCACCGCATTGGCCCAGCAAGGCGGTGGTTTGACCTAACACTTCACATGTCTTCAATTTTTCAAACATTTATAATAATGTTAAAGAATACTCCACATGTGTTTCTTCGATGTAGGAAGGCCTGTGCCTAGCCGAGGGACGTTTAAAAGATAGTTTTTAAGATTACCCCTCTAATTTTACTTGCTTTGTTTTTGATGTGATCGACAGGGTTCGTAATGATGATGAAATATTTAAGATCTCATGGTCACATTTATAACATTGTGGCCACTAGCGGCTCCGCTGGCGTGGATGTTGGTTATTGCACCAAAAGGTAGCCTTTGTATTATCTCAGAATGATTCTTATCTTCTTGATCAATTTCATCGAAGTGATGTATTTATTAATAAGATAGCGGCTGTTGGGCATCAGCAATCATCAGAGGTATGTATTTGGGGCGTTACCTTGCCTACCGGAAAAGTCAGCAGAATTGACATTAGCATTATAAATAAATCATTAACATCATCTTCACGATACTCAAATTAATCCACTACTAGACAAAGGCCACTCCTGAAATTTTCTAAAATTAAAAAAATAAATAAATAAATACAATTTACACTTTAACAACAGGATGGAAACCACTGCTAATTTTTAGTTAAAAGAAAGTAACAAACCCCACATTTATATTCAAAATATTAACTTTGAGTCGAAAACTGCTCCGTTTAAAACTTAGAGGTTTGAATGCCAAGTAGTTTAGGAAAACTTGAACAATTTTGAAGCTTGAAACGAATCGGAAGAAAAACTTAGAGAGCTGAGATCATTATGAAAAGAATGAAATTGTATTAGCCTTAACTGAGGCGGTGACGTCATCTGCTGTAAAGTGAAAGTATTACAAAAATAAGAATGCTATTGTCGCCATTATAGCGTAGGATACAGGCGGGCAATATGGTTAGGTAGGACAAAAATATTAGTTTGAATTATTAATGAATAATTATTTCTGAACGTACGTTGCTTAGCAAATGATAAATGTGTGAGTGAATAAAGAGAGATACAGAGGGAAAGAAATGTAAGACAGAGACAGACGCGATGAATGGTTAATTGTGAGGTTGGAAGTGCAATGACTTTCTGTATCATTTTCGGAAATTAGTGCAGGAAAACTGGCACTATCTTTTTTTACAAACCTTGACCCACATTTTTTCCTACATTTCTGCCACTCACATAAAATTGATGATATGCAATCATCACATCGTTGGAGTCGTTCAATGTACTAAAACAATGTATAGCGATGCTACCTATTTATTTATTTTATCTTTAGCTGCACAACATTAACCGGAAAGGTGAGTTCAAAATGATTAATATGGTAGTGCAAAAACAACTGTCTTAAAAATATAAATATACAATAACATGTGAATACACATATACATATTAATGCAAATAAATATTTCTAAGATGTATAAATATGGATAAATACACAATTAATAAATGCATTATTAAATAAATACAGAAACAATAAGGATAGGTATATCAATGTGAAGGTGAAGGTAGGTAGGTCATAGGTATACCTATATGTTTGATAAAAAAAACATAGCCTAGTCAATAGCTTTTTTATATACCACAAGCTACCCGCCATGGTAAGCGGTTACCGCAGCTTCGTATTTGGACACTACTCACGCGTTGTTACCGTAGCCTATAGACGCTCGTAGCACCTTGGACACCACTTACGCGTTGTCACCGTAGCTTATGACAGTCGTAGCACCTTGCTAGCATATCCTATAGACGCTCGTTGCACCTTGGGCACCACTTACGCGTTGTCGTCGTAGCTTATGACGGTCGTAGCACCTTGTTACCATATCCTATAGACGCTTGTTGCACCTTGGACACCACTTACGCGTTGTCGCCGTAGCTTATGACGGTCGTAGCACCTTGTACACTACTCATTCGTAGTTACCGCAGCCTATATACGCTCGTTGCACCTTGGGCACTACTCACGCGTTGTTACCGTAGCCTATAGACGCTCGTAGCACTTTGGGCACTACTCACGCGTTGTTACCGTAGCCTATAGACGCTCATAGCACCTTGCCACTACTCACGCGTTGTCACCGTAGCTTATGACGGTTGTAGCACCTTGTTATCACATCCTATAGATAGATGCTCGTTGCACCTTGGACACCACTTACGCGTTGTCGCCGTAGCTTATGACGGTCGTAGCACCTTGTAAACTACTCATGCGTTGTTACCGTAGCCTATAAACGCTCGTAGCACCTTGGACACTACTCACGCGTTGTTACCGTAGCATATAGACGCTCGTAGCACCTTGGGCACTACTCACGCGTTGTCACCGTAGCTTATGACGGTTGTAGCACCTTGTTATCACATCCTATAGATAGATGCTCGTTGCACTTTGGACACCACTTACGCGTTGTCGCCGTAGCTTATGACGGTCGTAGCACCTTGTACACTACTCATTCGTAGTTACCGCAGCCTATATACGCTCGTTGCACCTTGGGCACTACTCACGCGTTGTTACCGTAGCCTATAGACGCTCGTTGCACCTTGGACACTACTCACGCGTTGTCACCGTAGCTTATGACGGTTGTAGCACCTTGTTATCACATCCTATAGATAGATGCTCGTTGCACCTTGGACACCACTTACGCGTTGTCGCCGTAGCTTATGACGGTCGTAGCACCTTGTAAACTACTCATGCGTAGTTACCGCAGCCTATAGATGCTCGTAGCACCTTGGACACTACTCACGCGCTGCCTACCCTATAAAAATCAAGAGAATAGGCGACGAGATTTCTGGCCTTACTTACCAACGAAACACATTACCACAAAGTAGTTCAGCTGCAGTAAGGTGGCGTCCCAAGACCGATGCTCTCTAAAGTTGAGTGGTTTTACTCAACAATCCATATATTCAATGGCGAATCTTAAATTAGCTATATCTGGTGTATTAAGGAAATATGGCTTAGTTTCAACCGGCGTTAAAACGGATTGGTAAGCTAAAACTATCAGCGATTTCATGGTGATGTTGCTGCATCTCTTTGAAAATAAATTTTGAACAAAAAGAAAAAAATTTCTTCTTTTTATACAATAAAAAGGCCTACTTATCTAGTGTAAAAGAATATTTTCTGTAGTCTGTGCTTCAATGTCTATTGTTTCTGGAAACATTTGGCATTGTTTTTTATAACTATCGTTTGACTTGCCGTTCTCCATCTCCAGAGATCGACATCTCCACTTGAAATTTATTTAATTAAACATATAAAGGATTATCAAAATAGATCTACATTTCATGGAGATAGGCGCTAATATAGCTCCTCCGTTTTTGAAGTCGGTTCAAAAAGCAAGCCATTTTACTTTCGCCATTTTATTTTATCGCCTGTCCAGTAATGGCATCCCTCGTATCATATTAACCAACGTTACTCCACACATTCTGTCCTTCTCGATCTCCATGAAGATGCCCTTGCGATTGTTTATTCAGGAGAGGTCGCCTTTTCTTAATTAAAGAAGAGACGTGACCAGCTTTAATTAGAGGCTGACGAGAAATAAAACCTTACGACGCATAAATCCTGGCTAACAGGCTACAAGGAAGGCGTTTGAAGGTTGTAAAACACAGGAGTGATATTGCTTCGAGGGAGTGCTCAACTGCGTTTATTACTGCACTAATGTCCTTAGAGAACAGTTATTATGCGATGCGTTTTGACAGATCAAGGGATACTTCATTTCACGCCAATGGGTTTCAATTTGTAAAGTTTAAATACCCTAAATAACAATATTACCTATCTACAGGACTTTCACAAGGAGACGTTCCTCGTTTATGTATATCTTAAACATTATTTTCTAAGTTCGCTTGCAACTGAATAGAAAAGATCGAATGTGGCAAAGTTCCATCTTCGTCGAGATACGTTTACATTGTAGTGCTTTTCGCTGACCAACCGTTTCTCTAACTAATTATCCGTGAATTGTCTGTGCAGGGACGTAGCCGCCACAAACGTAAATGTAGTAAAATAATTGAATTAAATAACCTTCCAATGATTCAAGTAATATAAACTCTACGATGATGTCAGGTATTTATATAACAACAAAATATCTTTATAAAAACATCGTTATTTTTTTACCATACAGCCTGTAACGGTCCAGATTTATAATGTTTATGGGAGAAAATTATGGGAAAGGGGCTACGCAACCTCGCAGTCAATATGTCGTTCTCATTGACCTTACACACCGAAAAAGGGGCCGATGGAAGTGCACAATCAAGAAGAAATAGTCTGAAAGAGCCCAGAAAAAATGGAATTCTCACGAATGAAGATGAATCTACCGAGGCGAAAGGGGCCATTTTTTGCGTTTCAATAAATCAAGCTATATACACAACAAATATTAAAAGAGAACACGACCCTTGAGAATGAGGAATCGACGCTAAAAACGGACAAAAACAAAACATAGAGGTTATGTCTGCCATGATTCCTTCCCTTCATGGTCAACTGATCCTATATAAAAATCATCGCGCGGGCTGAATGACGCCTTTCGGTTGTGATTTGTTCCACCTGTCTGGCCAACTCAGCCCACGTGTTTAGTTCACCACTCTCTACCGCTAAAGGGCTTACTTAGCCCACGAGTTCAGTCGACGGCCACTCTCCGTTGATTCCGAACACTGACTCTATGTTTATAAACTAGCCGCTTAATATCACGTATTTTAATTACAGTGCAAAGTTTGATTTTCATATAAAATTCAGTATAGCAATAGCTGATATATCTAGAAATAGGTTGCATTATTCATAGTTACTGGCTTGCAATAATTTACGTATTAGTCTACTGATGTCACTGACTTTGACTTGTCATTTCAGATTTCTTCTCTTTCGAGGTTATGTCTGCCATGATTCCTTGAGTCAAATTAAAGAACCTAAGGGATCTCTCTTAAGGCTTGCAAAACATTGCATACTTTGACAGATGAAGATACACCTTCACTCCGGAGTTATTTTTGACAGCGTGCAGTTAAAGCCAGCGGCGAGTCTCCTCGGTCCGCTAACGCACGTAATCTTATTACCATTGAACGAGGGAGAAGCAGCGGTTACGTTTGATGCTAGCAAAACTATCTGTGTGAGATTCACACAGCTGAGCAGTATTAAAAAATGAGCATCTTGAAAATATTGGGGTATTGCACGTGGCGGTCGCCGAAACTCAGGGACTGACCGTACGCTTAAAACCAACAATAGCGTGACTTTGACTGGTAGTTATCACAATATTGGTTATGAACGGAGTCCAACCTTAATACAGTCACCATCAAAAAAACTGCTATGGAATGGGCATAACTATATACAATCATATACCCACCCACGTGAAGCAGCTACCGCAGAATAAATTTAGAAGTGCTCTCCGAAAATAGTTGCTAGTAAGTAAATAACTTCTACTCAAGTGACGAATTTTTAAAGCATAAAACCAACTGACTTATGTATTCGATATACCGATGTGGGGCTCAAAGTAGGTTCATGTATATAAATAATTTCAACAACTTTGTAATTCTCTTGTCATTTTTCATATTTTTTATTTGCATGCTGTAGTTTACGGCTGAATAGATCAAAAGTCACTTAAATATTATTTTTTAGCACCAACTAATGTAAAAACCCAATTTATCGCAATAAAAGTAATTTCGATTTTGATTTTGTGTCATCACTTTTGAAATGATTCGTACGGAATCAAAAAGATTGGAAGCTAATAAAGTGATCGCGTACTCTGGCTGGTCATGGTGTTAACTCCAAATGTAAGCTCTCCAAATTAAGTAACATAAACATTCATTGGTATTTTTAAAAACAGCCTTTTCCCCATAAAAGGTTTTTACATTTCGACGTCTAAACCACTAATAGATTTTTTTTAACACTTTTTTTATTACTCATTCCCTGCGTGCACTTTCAGTCCTTTTAGCATTTTCTTTTTAAGCGAGAGACTGCAACTAAATATTTTTATTTCAGTAGTGTTAATTAAGCCGGAAAGATAATAATAATTACTTGCGCGTGAAGATAGCTGAAATTCTTTGTTTTCATTCTTAATTAAAGCAATTCTGTGCAATGAAAAATGCAAAGTTCTTCTGCGTGAAAAGAATCACAGTATTAAGTTATCATAGAAACGAATAACTTCATCTATTTTAGAAAAACTTATCTCTAGTCTAGAAAATACTCTAGTCTGTAGACAGGACCATAGTGCTCTATTCTCCTAAATAAACACACAATACTCTACATTTATCTACGAGTTGGTGCATTACGCTTTACTTGTAAATTTAACGATACTATAATTATGACCGGCATAGTAATTGGCGTTGAAAATCGGTGCCCTTTGCTACTAAGAAATTTTTAAGTGACGAATCGTTTTTAACCCCCCACGAAAAAGAGGGGTGTTATAAGTTTGACGTGCCTGTATATCTGTGTGTCTGTCTGTGGCATCATAGCTCCTAGACGAATGGCCCGATTTTGATTTGGTTTTCTTTGTTTGAAAGCTGACGTGATTAGGATGTTTCACTTTCTCACTTCCTTACACATTAGATTGACTTGAAATTTGGTGTTCTGTCACTTCGGTGACAGTAGAGTTAGTAAAGATATCGTCATATAGCGATAATATTAGTATCCCCGCGGATGAACCCCAACTTTTTTTAAGCTATTGCATAGCTTCTATCGCGGGCCTTGAGCGCGGGGACCGAATCCAGAAATTCCGTAACGAAAAAACCTCACGCTCCCCACATCGTCTAACGTCGTTTCAGTTCGGCAGTGTTCGACACGGCGTTGTGTGCGTGCGATTAGACGTATTGTACGACTCTACGAAACTCGCACGAATCGAGACGAGCTGCTCCAAAATCGGACGAATACATAAGCAGCTGTTTCTGAGAAAGTATATAGGTGTATAGGTATTTGTACATTATTATCACAAATGCAGTATTAATTTTGAATTGAAAATATAATACTGCTATAAAGATAACCTAAACTTTTGATATTAAAATGAGCGATATTAAAAGTAGCCCTCTTTTATACACACAAACACACACACGCGTATAGTTTAAATTCTAAATTTAGATTCTCAATATAAATAAATAAAAAAATTCAAATAAATAAATAAATTAAAATAATAATAACAATAATAATAAAAATAAAAAAACATTCTTCATTATGTATATAACAGAAACCATCAAACCAAGCACGTGTACTATTTAGTACCTTTGTTTTTGGTGTATAGATAATGCACATGAATGCCGCGCAGAGAAAGTATATATATTATATCTATATAAATGTACATCGCGCGAAATTCGATAATCATTTTTATTTATTTAATAATAGAAAAACTTGTTTTCTTATCGGTCACCACGCTCAAAAAGTGTAACTTGAATTAATATCAAAGAAAAAGAAATACTGCATGAATAAAATAAATAAATAAAATTATAATTGCATAAGTTGATACAAAATGCTATGCAATAGCTTTACCGCGGCAGTCCCCGAGTGCCACACGTCTTTTTTACCTTAACGGGGTAACTCTTAGCCTTCTTCTCCCCTGATGTTAATTGAAGATAAGGCCGACGACGGAAGCCAGCTACACCCAGATTCCTCAACCATAGAGGAACTGGCTATCTTACTTCTAACTGCCGGAACACAACAATGCTGTTAACATTATATTTATAGTGGCAAACTTAGGTAACAATTAAAGATGGTAGCCTGAAAGGGCTGATGGATAATGTAATTCCGTGGCACTCTCGCTGTTTCCCAATACTGATAGACAAGCAGCTTATACCGTAGTTATAGCGGCCGTAATACGCGTTAAGTGGTTCGGTGAGCCGATTCACCGACATTCGTAGTTCCACCACGGCACTAGTTAATCAAGTACGCCACGTAGACCGTTACTTAAATGGCGCGGCTTAATTGTGGCTCGTTACGTTTTTGCAGAGCTAACTGCGAATATTCGGGCCCATTTTCGATGGTGGCTCGAATATGAAAATATTATGTGAGAAGAAACGCCTTCAAAACGAGCAGTAAGAAAAAATAGAAAGATAATGCTTTTTGGAGACGGTGCTTCGCTTTCTTTTGTTTCTGGAAACAGCTTAACATTTTTTTTTAATTAGCAACTAGGCATTTATTATAGCCTATTTCGTCTACAGTTTTACCGCAGAAAAATAGTGTAAATGAATTAAAAACTTAAATTTTGAAAAAAAAAACAAAGGTGAAAATTTTATTTTATTGAATAAACAACGAAATCGTATCGTATGTTAGCGAAATAAGACAAAATTTAACTGTGAAGACTTTAATTTATTTTTGGAAAACTGCTAAAGATATTAGCTCCTACTGCAGATAGCAGCTACGTTTTCACACTATGAATATGACATTGCACAACAAATCTAGAATACAGAAAGAATCTAGAATAATCCTATTTTTTGCGTCAAACTTTTTTTTGACAATTGCTGTCAATAGAAATAGCAACAGTGCAAGTGCAACAAACGACGATTATTTAATGAATTGATCAATCACTGTTTTTGTTCATGTTATAATACATCTTTATCTAATTAGGAGATATTAAGAAGGCGAAATTTTTTACCCGTCAAGCATGAGATTCCAGACAGAATTGATTTTTCAATTGTCATACACCTCCAGAGGTTTAGCGCCGCTTGACAAATTAAAACGCAAATAGAATTTAATTGAGAACTTATCTCGATTCTCGTCTGTACTTCCAAAAAATTAATTCTTTGCTGGCTTGCTGTTCCCTCCTTGTTATAACATTCCTTACTTTCCTTCATAAGAGTGTGTTTTATCTCATCTGTAAATACTCTAATATCTACGTCAGTAAACTGAAATTCACAAACCGCGCACACTAATAAAAAGAGAATAATTGATTTCATTCAAAACCAGCTTCTGTCAACAAACATTCGTAAAACACAAGCGTATTGACTCAAATAAGGGAGGACAAATAAAACCTTTGACGGAGATTTGAACAAACACAAACACAATTAAATAAAGCAGTAACCGTTTATTTTGATTATATCAGGTCTAATATTTTATATAAACTGGTTTAGAAACTCAGGACTTGACAATTTTACTGGTACTAATCACAGAACATAGAGAGTAGTTGTTCTGTGGTACTAATATTCCGAATGTAATGGCTTTTGAAAATACGAGAGATGGTCGTCTGGGTAGGTACCACCGCCTTTCTTATTTCAGCCGTGAAACAGTTCGCTGTGTTTCGGATTGAAGGGAAAGGTAGCCAGTGTAATTACTGGGCATGACGGCATTTCATCTTAGGCCTCAGGATGACAACGCACCTGCAATATCAAGTGATTTTTCCTTGTTATTGCAGGTGTCTATAGGCGGCGGTAACCACTTACCATCAGGTGGGCCGTCAGCTTGTTTGTCATCTAATTGTATATAAAAAAAAAAGTCACACTGCTGGGCACAGGAATTCCTACATGGGAGGAACTCATGAAGAATAATGTTATATGTAGTAATGTTATGAGCCTAAGTTAACGACTTTAGAGAATATTATAACCTGGAAACGTTATTTCGGCCGCGATGGAGAGCTATAGATATATAACTTGTCAACGCGAGGAATAGAGACAAATAGAGACAACAGTAGTGCACGAGGAGCTGGTATTCTCCAGCACGAGAGCCTAATTCTATTGGTGGGTAAGTGATGTAAACCATAATGGAAATGAATCATTTATTAAAACACCGATTTTCGAAAATAATCTTTAGAGAATAATTTAAATGGTACATTGCCTTTCTATAAAAAATTAATTGGGTTTGCAATATTCGTCCGTTTGCTAATAAAAGAGGAGCTCGGTGGCGTAGTGGTTTTAGCGCTCTGATTTCAATTACGAAAACAAAAGCAACTTTCGCCATGGTTGGTCCCGGGATGGGTCAATCAAATTAAGGCACGTTAAGCCGTTGGTCCCGGTTGTTCCTGCAACCGCTTTAACCCACCAACCCGCATTCTGCCAGCGTGGTGGTGTTATGGCCCAAACTCCTCATGTGTTTCTCCAATGTGGGAAGGCCTGTGCCCAGCAGTGGGACGTATATAGGCTGGTGATTGCTAATAAAACGAAAAAAAAAAGATTGAGGAGGATCAGTGTTAGACGTTTTTTTTATTTAGACAACTGTTTCAATGCCTGTTTTGGCTTTTGTAAAATACTTTATTGACACGTATTCAGACGCGCCGAGCCGGTATCTCTCACGTCGAGAGATACCGTCTAATTCCCCTGAGATGCTGCCATCTGGTTGTATTCGCCGCTTAATTGGATGCCTAGCCTTGATTGAACGCCGGCATCCAATTTAATGCCTAGCCCGATAGTTAATTGCACTAGACTTACTTAAAGTTTAACGATTTGGCGTATTAAGTGGATCGTCTGGTACTGAAAATTTTTGGTTTTGACATTGATATTTTAGATACAACGACATAGATTCAAATCAATGTAAACCAATCGATACATTATTACCAACATTATAGGCTGGTGATGGTGATGATGATCTCCTCAAAGATATTAAGATTGATCATTAAATTCCAAAAACAGCAGAGCAGACATTAGTGACTGAAAACTAAATACTTAAATGAGGTTGTGAAAAGTAAGTTTGTCTAGAGTCAGGGTTAAATCTGTAAAAGTCAAGAGCAGCTTAGAATCTCGGGTTAGAGCTTAGAATTAGCCGGACTAGCTCACGTGGCCGCTAAGTGTAGCTCCTTAGCAGTATATCAACGTCACTGCAGCGAGCGCGCTATGGCTGCAGTCAACGTGCAATAGTAGGACCTGTTCTGTGAGTAGGACATTACTCTAAATCTTCTACTGTTATTGTTCCCAACGAAGTTTTTAAGGCAGTAGACAGAAATACAATTTCAACCAACACAGAGAGTGATAGAACCATCTCAGCGCGTGCAAGAAAGAGACAAAATTAGCGCCCGCGCCTAACGCAAGCAACTAATTCATACTAAGTATTATAAATGTGAAAGTGTGTCTGTCAGTCCCCTCTTCATGCTTAAATTGCTGAACCAATAGAGATGAAATTTGGTATGGAGATGGTTTAAGATCTTGCAAAGGATAAAGGATACTTTACTAACACGCGGGCGGCCACTAGTGGGTAGTAATTTATTTACTAAAAATCTAACAAATGAAAAAACAACCGCTTGACAATATTTTCAATAAGTAGTTTATTGCTTTTGTATAAAAACAGTAACTTAATGGTTTGGGTTTTAGATATTCATCCGTTTGCTTAGAAAACTGAAAAGGATAAAATAATTAAATTTTAGTTGGTACTCATCCCCTAGGAACATTATTTTTGGAGTCGGTGCTTCACTATCTATGGTTTCTGGAAACAACTTAGCACCAACTCCAAAAATATGTTCCAAGGGGATGATGTTTAAAATTATTTTATTCATAACTTATAGCTTTTGAAGGTCAAAGCTAGATGGGTGACCGTGAGCTTATATTGTTTTCTACTATCGTATCATTTCACTAAAAATTCATAGGAAAGCAAAAATCCGCAATTTCGCATTTAATTTTTCCAGTTTTTTTGATTTAAAAACCAATCTACCCTATGGATTTTCAAAAAAATTTAATGGGTGCAAATGGAAACTATTTCGCATCGAACAAAAAAGAATCATCAATATCGGTTCACCCAGTCAAAAGTTCTGAGGTAAAAAACATAAAAAAACATACAGACGAATTAATAACCTCCTCCTTTTTTTGAAGTCGGTTAAAAAAGGATTAGATGGATCGGTTTTCCTTTCGAGAAAATGTTTTTATTCGTGTTTTGAGTTTTGTAATAACATATTCTATTTAAAAATACTATCAAAAACTAATTATGTGAAATGTAATTAAAGTTCAAAATGTTGAATATTTGAGAGGATCTCAAGTTTTGTAGCTTACTAAAAAGTGTATAAACTCTGCGTAAAATAAAATAATTATATTCTATGGAATATTGTAGCGCAAACAATCAAAATTATCAAAGTTATATTACTGTCCGATCGAACACTATAAAAGTCGTTGGTATTACACTTAGGAATTAGGATGTTAGATATAAATTACAGCTCCAAGAAACTTCTACTTCATTATTCCTCATTACGTGGAATCCTTATTGTATTATAACCCGTCAAGCATGAGATTCCAGACACAATTGATTTTTCTATTGTCATCGCCCACCGGTGGTATATTGCCGCTTTACAGATTACAAGAGTACATTTTCTAAGCTTGTGTTGATTTATATTAAAACTTTCAAGTTGTTTTGTCCTTTAGCGGAAATCAATCAGTATATTGTCACATAACTTTGCCATACTATACTTCATCACCCTATTAGTCATCAATCGCGTTATGGCATGATTATTTTTTTTGCACGAAAAAATGGACTGAAGAAAAAGACCGATCAGTTACGGAATACAAGACGTGTTTCGTGATGTCATAGAAGTTTGTTATAAATCCTGTTCTTTTATTTACCCCTTGCATGTTATCTATAAATCCAAATGAAAGGTCGAAGAATAAACTCAAAATTATCCTAATGTTGGCTTCGTATTCCACTGTTTCGTAAAACTTCGAAATATCCGAAAGATTTTTTCATGGTAGCTTCTCAGGCACCTTATCTCACCTTATCCCGCCTTCGCCTTTATCCTACTCAGGAGCATGCGTACCGGTCTTCGAAGTCACTAAAATAATTTTGGCATCACGTTTCCTTGTTTTACTTCTAAAACTTGAAATTCTTTATCTACTTAATATGTCCTATATATCTTATCATATCTATAATTTATAGGACGTGTTACGTCAAAAGAGGCTTGAACAGGCTCATAATCGCTCTTCTAACGCTTCCCATCAGGTGCTGCTATTTTTTTTATTTTTTTTTATTGTTTTTACAAAAATCCACAGCACTTAAACATAATAGGTACATCAGAATATTATTAAACATATTGCCAATTACAGATTTTCATTATTTAGACAATTAAATTACAGCAGTTAAACAATCTCGATTTTCTTGGTATTAAAGAGAAAAACCCAAAAAATTCAACTTATTTTAAGAATCCATTAGCCATAATACGATTTATAAATTATGCCCTTTGCGTATCGTATGTGTATGTGAGTGCTTGACTGTGGTGTGTGTGGTGTGTGTGTGGTGTTTGTCTGTGTTGATGATTTGATGACTATATCAAATCTGCTTAATCAGTGTATGTATATGCTTGCTTACATTCGCCCAGTTTTGGTGGTTAGTATATAGGTTGTGTAGTTAAAAGAACACATTTCACTTCAAGACATCTGTATTAGGATTTACATTGAAATATGTGCCTATCAAAGTCAAAACTTGAAAACTATGTGAAGTATTCATGCACCGAACAATATATACTCTATTGTTGAAGACATGCCGGCGGGCTGGTAAATCTTAAAATTTAAAATCGAATGTCTTTTTAACACTCACTGCTACAATCGTAGTTTTAATTCATAATCTCAATTTACAATTTAAAGGACTCCCAGCGACAGCAAAAGCCTTTTGCGACTGAATTTTAGCTTTCACATTATTCTCACATTTATATTTAAACGCGCAATCATCACGTACAGGCGACTATTTTAGGTTAGTATTCATATCAACCTTATAGTGCGGCCGTAAAGATTATTTTAGTACTGTCGCAGCTGTTTCGTATAACTAACATTTTCCATGTTAGTTGTACGAAGAGCTTTACAAATAATATAGGATCTAGTAGCAATGTTTAAACTTGAAGACTGCAATCAAAATTTTTGAGCATCATGTATATCATTCCAATTATTTTTCGTGCGGTCAATGACCGTTGATGTACATTTCAGATGATCAGGAGCGGATTCAATGTTGATATTTATATATGGTTTTTATTGAACTGTATTAAAGTAAGCTAAATTAAAAACGTAATAATAGAGTGTTCAATACGGACAACATTAAACATTTTTCCTTAAATTTCTTATATTTCGGCAGAAGTATTCTGTTGTGCTGAATAAGGGACATTATTGAATTGAAACTTTCATTTTAGCAGCAGCAGTTTTGTGCTCTGAAATAAAATTCATATTACGGAATCGGCGCGCTTTTCACTTCACGTATTTATTAATAAAACCAGTCGTCGTTTCAAAGTATGCTCTTTTTAGGAGTCTGTGAGTTTTACGAAGCAATTCCCATGGACCACCTTATATTATTTCTTAAGCTGTCAAGCCACACACTCCAGAAACAATGAGTTTTTAAACTATTTTACGCTCCCGGGAGTCTTGCCCGGCTTAACAAAGTCAACTTTATGCTTTCATGTTTTCACGCCTGTGGATCTTCGCGTTCAATAATCTATTTTTTCTTAAATTTATTTTAGACACAATAATACAGCTTACAAACGAAGTAAAGCACTTCGAGCTAATCCAAAATATACCAAGTTACTTTTAAGTTTGCCCTAAATTTTCCCAAAAAAATCTGCTGATATGCAAAAGTTCAATACCGACTTGGCCAAAATTTATGGGACAGCTGATTTTTTTCATGATTTTACAGTTAGTCTCGTAGTGAAAGTTGTTACTAAGTATTCATGGTTAGAACATAATGTGAAAATTTCAGGCATGCCTAAAAAGTAACCCGGTATATTGGGACATTCCGAATAATAACTATGCTTTTTCTTTTCACATCGAAAGAAAGGGTATTCCATTTCTTATTACCTTAACTCGAAGCGGGCTTAATCTTATTCTGTTTTAGCCACAAATTTCTAATGAGTAAACTTAATTTCTTGTTTTATTAAAGATTACTGTAATACAGATAGACTAGAAGAATTTCACAGGGATATCCCAAGTCCTGGGTGGCTCAGTGGTCAGCGCAGTCGCCCGGATTGCAAAGGTCGCGGGTTCGATTCCTGCCTCAGGACGTGAAATTTTTCTAGTTTCATTATATTTTAATTACTAAGTAATTTTTCAAACATTTATAATAATGTTAAAATCAAAAATTAAGAATATTTGAAAGCACTGCCCCAACTTAACCGAATCGTCAGTATTTGTAAAAATACTCGTTTCGGATGTTGAAATAGAATATTTCGACATTGTAGGGTGGACGTTAGCTCATAAACGCAAATACAGATAGACTAGAAGAATTTCACAGGGATATCCCAAGTCCTGGGTGGCTCAGTGGTCAGAGCAGTCGCCCGGATTGCGAATGTTCGCGGGTTCGATTCCTGCCTCAGGACGTGAATTTTTTCTACTTTTATTATATTTTAATTCCTAAGATTACTGTAATGTTTAGCAGACTATATTGGCCTCGTTAGTGGCGTTTAACTATATCTGCCCGTTATCCATTTGACGCAGCTGTTTTTAAATTTGATTTTATTAAAGCACTTTCTTCTCTACTTTGGACTTCCCCTATACAATTCTAATATCAGAATTGAAGTATCATGTAGTGTAGTTTTACAATATTTGGCATAGGTACATACCTACTTAGTGTAAGTTGAAATGTGGATATAGAACAGCAGAAGTATCAGGTCTTATTTTTTCGCAAAAATAGTCTAAGTACACAGGGCTAAAGTGTTTAATTTAAATCATGATTGTTTGTAATAGCCTCTAGGATTGTTAAGATTATTTATACTAATGGTCCAGCTAGGTAGTGTCAACTTCGAGAAAGAGGTAAAAAATCAACGAATCCAACTCAATTAATCAATCAATGGGCAGCGTTCGGAATATTGCATAAGATCTTCTCGTCCAAATTCCTCAGTGTTTGTAGTCGAAAGTCTTCGACCGGTGTTGCCAGTGATGACAAACGGCTGTGAAACGTGGTCGCTTACTAAGGGCCTTCTGTGCAAATTCGCAGTCGCACAAAGAGCTATGTTAGGTACTCTGCGAGATAGAATCAGAAATGATGACATCCGTAAGAGAACCAAAGTCACTGACATAGCTCATAGAATTAGTACGTTGAAGTCTAGAGTTGAAGTGAAAGATAGTCTATATCCTTGACGCATGTTTCATGCCCAATGTGAACTAACATTGGTTTAGTTAGCGGCTCAAAAGGTAATAGACAAATGGACACAGGTACTTTCGCATTTATAATATTAGTATAGATTGTATGTTCTGATTCCTTTCTAAAGTTTGTATTATTGATTTTCTACAAACACTCCGAACTCAAAGTTAAACGATCAACAATTACTACTGTCTAAAGCGAGCAATGCTTAATACAGTTTTAACGAGGACCCTAGTTCAGGGATCACCTCTAAATTGATTCGCAAGTGTCCTGTGAACAATTAAAACAACACTTAACTTCGTCAGGACGCCCCGGGTTCAAATGAGTCCGGGGTTTGAGTTCCGACACGAAGCTGCCCTTGTTTTCACGGTCGAATACATATTTTGCGGGCCGAAACTTAAATTTTGCGGTTATAATTTGTTAGTTATTATTTTGTGGAAGTAGACCAACAGTAATTAATAAACACTGTCGAGACGAGCAGATGTTTAGATACTAAATAGTTGTTTTGAGTAGTAGCTAGGTATTTAGGTGTAAATAAGCTGCTCAATACCTGCTTCGGTTTCATTAATTTGCATTTTTCTCTTGAATATTACCACATTACCACTCTTCTATATAAACTTCATACAGTCAGCCAATGGGCAGGTCTAGACAGAGCAAACATGAGGGGTCGTGGGGCGAGAGGGGAGCGATAGAGAGCCCGAGCTTCATACACTCGCTCGGGACACGTCGCTCAGGCCGCTCATTTTAATAAGACTTTTTCCTTGATAATGCAGGTGCCTATAGGGTATGGCAACCACCTAACACCCGGTGGTCATCTAGTTGCAAAAAGAGCTACCTGTGCTGAGAGAGACTCCACATCATCCCCTCATGTATCATTTTTTTGAGTTTTGCGGGTCAAGATTCTGATTACAGTATCTATTTAGAGGTTCAAGATGGCGGAAGCGACTTTTCAATATACAATCGATATGGGTATCATTTTCGTGGTTTTTGGGCGTTCCGAGTCCGAATACAACATCTATATAACGTGGTACTATAACATTGCGATGTTATAGCACCTCGTTCCACCTTCCAAATTTCCGGGCAATATTTAAAGCAACATAAATTCAAAATTCAAATTCATACTTTGGCGTTAGATTGGGTTTTATCTTTCAAATCATTATTTTTTCTGACTCTGAGAGGTGACGTTCCTCCATTATTACCAGTGTCTCACTCTCGCGTTATTATATTATTACTCTTACTTATTAATATATTCTAGATCGCACAACATATTAAACTTTATATTTGTACGTAATCAAGGCACTTTTAGTGCCTTATTTTTCTACCATTGTTTTCCATTACTAATATACTTTGAAGTGACATATTCCTGGTGCCTTATTTCTTGGACCCCTTACTACCTAAAATCGTCACATCTATTTCGAGATCCAAGACGGCGGACGCGACTTTGCTCTATAAGAAATCAATATGTCCTCTAGAGGAATAACGCCGCCTAACAGATTACATCTAGCCTTCGAGCTGCGGTAAATCTTGTGTGGTGCAGATTACTGAAGCACTGCCATCTTCTTTTTCAAGAAGCGCTCCGCTTATACCCGGTACAAAAAGGTCAGACCAGCTGTTGGCGTGGCGACGTATGCCGTGGCGATATAAGTATTTAGTGTTTATGAATACAATTTTTTTGCAAAGTAATTACAGGCTTAAAAAGCCGGCCAAGCTTACAAAGCTTGACGACCGGCTGGTCAAGTGGTATGTACCCCTTGCTATAGCGGCTACTCGGTCTGGGGTTCCGGGTTCAAATCCCGGTAGGGGCAAATGTATGATGAATACGAGCATTTATTCACGAGTCATGGATGTATATATGTCTATTCAGTAAATTTATAATATTTATATACATATTATTGTCAATATTTCTAGTATCCATAACATAAGCTCTGAATGATGCTTACTTTGGGCTAGATAAATAGGGGTGAGTGAAAAAAAAAGGCTTCATTTTTTTTAATTAGAATTTTTTATTATAAAAATGAGAATGTATTATGTGTGTATGTAGTATGACGACCTGTCTTAAACTATCCTTTTACGCATATTTAGGTCACAATCCTGCCCGATCACTCACTAGCACTTACTAGTAGCACTTCACTAGTTCAATAAGTACCTACACGACAAAAGGCAGGTCCTCATAAACGTTCAGCTTCCATTCACAAAGCCTTTGACTTGCTGCAAGTGTAATGTATATTTGCGCAATAACTCTCTGACCAGACTCTGTTGAATTTAATACTGAGAGTAATACGCGAATGTGAAATTAGTATTACTGGGTGATTTTAGCATTGATATCTGAGGTTTTTAACTGACTTTAAAATCGAGGAGTTTCTCAATTCGGTTGGTATGTTTTTTTTCTATGTATGTACACCGATTACGCCGGGATTTCTGATCAGATTTACGTGATTCTTTTTTTGTTCGATGCGGAATAGTTGCCAATTAGTTTTTTTTAAATCGATTGTGTACTTATAAAAATATCTAAACTAGAAAAAATCACGTTCTGAGGCGGGGATCGAACCCGCGACCTTTCACAATCCGGCCGTCTGCTCTAACCATCTGAGCTACCCAGGACTGGGGGATTTTTCTTTCCTATGACTTTTTAGTGAAACGATACGATAGTAGGAAACAATATAAGCTGACGGTCACCCATCTAGCCTTGATCTTAGAAAGTTATTACAAAAAATTGAAAAAAAAAACAAATCAAAACCAACTTCAAAAAACTGAAAAGGATGAAATAATTAAATTTAAGTAGGTACTAATACTACTATCAAATTTTTTTTTAAAAATCTTATCAGACTAGTGGTCATCGGATGCTATCACGCCAAAAGTTATCTTGATATCATTTCTTAGGATGTTATCTATCTCCTTGTCAAATTTGGGAGTGAACGTAGCAGAACAGACAGGTAATACTTTTGGACTTCTATTAATAAGTAAGTACCGACTTAGCAGCGCTTGCTATATGTCTTTTTTCCCTGGGTCTACTTATTTTAGCTCTTTGAAGTTCCCACAAGCCACACCTTATCAATATAAATAAAAATCCATGTTCGTATGTTTGTACCTGATGCGCGCCGAAACCGTTAATCAGATTATGTTGATACTTTTATCAGGGGGATGCTCTGGGGACGCCCACAAAAGTTTTTGGGTCATAATTTAATCATAAAACCTAAAACTTTTCTCTTTACGGGCATTGCAAGGCTATTGGGTGCAGCTCCATAAAATACGATTGATAAATTAAACACCGATAAAGTGGTAAAAAGATGCAAATTTTATTATATATCAACTTAGGCAACATTAAGTATAAAAGAACTTATCTTTGTAACACTAACCTAATACTTACAAAGCTACAAACGTGACATTAAAAAAAAACTTACAAATAATAAACACCACAAAGGGTCAAATAAAATATTTGATGATTCGGAAATGCTCATACATACCTAATAGATAAAGTATTAAGCGCCGCAGTGGTGAATTGAAATTATGACAATTAAAAAGAACTAAGTTTGAGTCTATACCTATAAGCGGCATAATAACATAAGTATTATTAGATACCTATTATGGTAAGCGGCATAAGATTAACGTAACTTAGAGCAATGGTGTCGAAATTACCCGCCAAACACAATTATCCATACCATTACGACTCGTAAGTGTATAAGCGTGTACAAGCATTACAAATATTGTTAGTGACGTCAGTCCCCTACCCCTGAACGGCAAGCGTCTTCCTCTGATAGATTTCCGATTATTCGCTACAACGCCGCAACCATCAAGATCAGAAATATCTATTGCTTCACATTATCTGTATCGGTAATTGAAGTATTGTGTACGGATTTATTCAGTTATGTGGTAAGCGGAATGTGTGCGATGAAGTAGCTAGATAGGTCTTGTGGTTCTATGTTCATTCGTTTTGAATGGAACGAATCAATTACTTATAACGCTAGTTGTTCTCTGAATTTCTTGCAACCTTGTCTTATGTAAGTACACCCAGTCTGTTATTTATTTATTTATGTTTTAGGATAGCTTACAGCTAATTATTTAATAAAAAATCAACACTAACAACTAAAGCCCATGATAAGCTATCACAAATGAAATACAAATATAACCCTGCCATGAACTTCCTATGTCACCATCGCTATTAATGCTGTCATTAAATATGAATGCGAAAGTTTCCATAGAATAATATTACTCCAAGGAGAAGAATGACAACTCCATAGTTAAAAAATTTAGTCCCGGTTTTAGCGGAAGTACAACACTCTAGTGCCACCTATAGTTGACCCACCGTCAACTATTTCAGCGGCAAAATATAAATTTCATGCAAAAATATTTATTTTAGTTTGAATGGAGGGATGGGACTTGTAAGAAAACTATTTTTTTTTAGTTTTCTTACAAGTGAAATTGCCCATCCCTCCTTTTAAAAACAGTTTGCCCTTAAAAGGTAAAATAAAACAATAATTTTATGTTAAGGAGGTATTTATTTTTTATTTAGTATTTCCACATAACATACATAACATATATTAATCCAAGTTTCAGATAAAACTAACTCTGATGCATGTCATAGTACGGCGTAAATAGCACACAAGTACGTACCGCAATAGGTTAGGTTTTAGAAAACGAAAATGTTTGATTTCGTCTAAAGGCAGGTGATTTGCCACACTTAGAACATTTTCTTCTGCTTTCCTTTGTAATAGACATATTGCACCGGTTTAGAGTCACTGTCTCGTAAATAAATAATCAAAGTCACTGTCTTGTAGGTATCATATCACTGATCGATCACTGAGGAGAATTCAGGAACAAAAACATAGACGGAGGAACTCGATCAATTCGACGTCGTATGCATGTAAAAATTATGGACTTTATTTATACGAGTACTCTGAAAACTAAACCACATGAAATTGAGAGATCACGAAATACAAACGAAGACAGGCTGGCAAACAAAAGTAAAATCCGCCATGATTGTTTACGTCCGTCCCACTTGTAAGATCGGTCTTGCCAGCGTACGTGGTAATTTATCTACCATCATTTTATCAACATAAGAAAAATAAATTGTATTTCTTTAATCAAATTAATTTTTTTGTCACATTTTGCTTTTAAAAATAGCAACGCATAGAGAGGTATTGGTCTAAAATTGTTTTGTTGCCGATAAATTGAATGATAAAGCAATATTTTCTTCACAAAAATCTACTTATAGTATTCAGGATATAAAAAAGGGTATCCCCAAGGGATACCATAATTAAAAAAACGACATTTTTGAAACTAGCAATGAGAAAAGTTTGCCCCCGTAGGTATTAATATTTGTATAAGAAAAGTTGACAACCCCTGAAAGTTTCTCTGTCGGACTATTACGTTTTATCAAAACTGCTGAACGGTTTTATAAAAGCGTAGTAGATAGGTTGACAGACAAATACACCGACAGTGTTACTTTCGCATTTTATGATATTAGTATGGATAATGCCTTTTCAAATCGCGTTACTTTACGGTTTAAGACATTTATTTCTCCAAAAGAATTAAATTCACTTACAAGAGAAATACAAAATAAAACTTAAAATTAAAATAGAGAGCGCATGGTACAATAAAACTAGTTTGTGTAATAGTAGGTACTTACATAAATAAAATAACCTTAATACACTTCACTCGCCAATCAGTAACTTTACCTTATTTTAAAAGCACTTTGTAGGTTGCTACATACTAAATCCATAGCACATCCAACATAAAATTACTCTCTGCACAGACTGTCCTTACTTGTAAATAACATTAGGTAGATACTATAATTATATTTTACCGACATTAACAATTTTAGCACCACCACAGAATAAAGACTTTATTTATGCAGTACTACCCTCAATACAAGAACATTGCAGTTCGCACAATAATAAGTTGGACTCAATTACGTATCGATAAATTATTGATGGCCAGTGAATATTATGATAGACATCTTAATATTTACTGGCATCTTAATATTTAGGTTTTCAATTGTTAATTAGCTAGAATTCATGTAAATTCCGCGAAGTGGTCCAAAAAATGCTGTTTTAATTTATACTTAAATGATTGAAATGACTTTGTATTTTTGATGTCATATGGTAATTGATTAAATACCGACAGTGTTACTTTCGAATTTTATGATATTAGTACACGATTTGAAAAGGCATTATCCGCCTTTTCAAATCGTGTTACTTGTCAAAATGAAAATGAAATAAATAAAATAAACGATGAATATTTATGTTCTACCTTTAAAAAATGCGTAAACGACATAAGGATGTGAAATATTTTTTTCACTTTTTGTCCATGTTCATCATCACCAGCATAAATACGTCCCACTGATGGGCACAGACATTTCTAAATAGGAAAGGCTTGTATTTAACTGAGCATCATACTAACCTAACCCCCTTATTCTCAACTGTCGGAAAGAATTCGAATTTCGGAAACTCTATACCTGTCCATATTTCGGAAACTCTATACCTGTCACTTTTTATCGCGCTGCGTCAAAGCGAGATGGCATGTGACTTTTCGAATCGAATCCGTGATCCGACAGTTGAGAATAAGGGGGCTTACCAACGAAAATACTAAGTGCGCACCTAAAACGTCTGATTTCGGCAACAAATCGTGAATAGTCGAGCAAAACAGATTTTTAGTTGCTAACTTAGTGATATTTAGTTGCTCAGTTTATTATATTCCATAGGAAAAACATAATGCAACCACGGAGCTGGGATCATAAAACCACTAGGCTGCCCCAGTGCGAGTTGGTGGGTTAAAGCGGTTACAGTTACAATAATAATAATTATAACCATACACTTATACCTAGCCCAAAGTAAGCATAAGTAAGAGCTTGTGTTATGGATACTAGCTAACGGATAACATACGTATTTAATTAATAATATATATACAGGTTGGTGCCGTCAATACGACAATAAATTAAAACGTAGACTATTAGGTCCTAGAAATAGTTTGCCACTTTTAAAAACATCGTATTCATTTGATAATTTCATGCCATTTCTAAGAAATAATGCAACAAAAAAAAAAACATTCAAATGTCATGAAATTATTAAATAAATACGATGATTTTGAAAGTAGCTAACCATTTCTATGAACTAATATAGTCCATGTTTTACCATTTAGGCACCATTCTGTATATTTTTATATATCACAAATAGACATACCTACATAATTATATATAATATAAACAACCATGACTCGAGAACAAATATTCCTGTTTACCACAGAAACATCTACCCCGGCCGAGACTTGATCCCGGGACCCTTGATCGAGTAGCCTGCAGCTAGGGGTAGTGACCACTCAGCCGGTCGTCGTATCGGGACCAACGGGTTAATGTAAACAACAAAATTAAAACAAAGCACGGAAGGGCTCGAGATTACAAATTTTGATACCCATCCCATCCCGGTAATGATCGGGAAGCAATGGCTTTGTTTCCATAATTGAATCCAGAGCTGTCAAAACACTGCACCACCGAGCTCCTTAGTCCATGTTAATCAAAAGGTACTGGCGCTAAGGTTATTCAGTCAAAACTCAGACTTAAGAAAAACGTAAAATATAAGCCACGTACTTCTAAAACCTCGTCACATTTTACGTTAATTTAAACATAACACTAGCTGCTCAGACCGAGCACTGAACCGATTATCTCCTCCATTTACCAACAAAATGCCCCAAGTATCGGCGCCAGTGCTCCAAGCGACTCGGCGTCGCGCGTGACTTGACTGAGAACAATCGCTCTGATGGCACTCATTATGTTGCGCAACGAGCCGCTGTTGCCGATGGTGTTGCGACAATGGGGACAATAACAAGCCTTTTATTTTCTTTTTCGGGAATCCGTGTTTGGGAATTCGGTGCTTTGTTTGTTTCTATTGAAAGATACAGAACCATGAATGAATAACTAGCTTGAAATTGATAGGTATATGGGGGTCAGGGTCATCATATAGAAACAAAGCTTAAAATTCATGAAAGTCAGATGTTTAAAAACTCATAGTTAATAACACATTGTTTGTAGAATATTAGATTGATTCCAAGTGGATACTTGGATATTTATAGTTGAGTCTCTAATCCCCAACGCCCCAACGTTCAATATTAAATTATTTTAAGATTCAATGTACTTTATCATGAATAACCTTCTCACAACTTCAATCACTGTCTACCAATTGAAATGTATTTATCCCATATTTCACTACAATCGAGTCTCCAATAATCGGCTCATACCGCACAATGGCCCGAACGATTTACGAGAATTGATCAGTTCTATACAACTCACAGTCATGTGGATACCGATTAATGTCTCAGGACCTTTCCGAGAAAATAATCCTTAGGAATTACCGATCATATTTTTAGTATTAGCGACGGACGGTTTATAAATAGCCGTGCTGGAGCCGTGCGGTTAAACGGGTCATTATTTTGATAAAGATCACAAAATTCTTGATCAAAAGCAGTTGCCAGAGATTACTCGCATTGGAGCAAGTCTTGTTTCATTGTTTTATTGCAATCATACTCACCATCTCCGTAAGACCGAAGTGTGCCATTAATTTTTAATCTTTCTTCTGCATGACAGTAATATACACCTATTATCTAATTGGCCCAGGCACCCCTGGATAAAGACGCTACCTTATGTTGAAGTAAATTTGAATGCTATCAAGTTAAGCTATGAGGAGCCTGAAAGCATCATGGTGAACAGGTCTAAGCCTGCTAAATGTCGTTCCGTTTGGACATAAGAAGATTCGAGTGACTTATGGTGAACAGCTATAAAACTGCTAAATGCCATTCCGTTGAGCCTAAGGAGCTTCAAGTCACTCACGGTGAGCAGATCTAAGTCTGTTTGAAGTACAGCAAGATGTAGCTTATTATAAATTGTTAGAGTAAAGCATCTGAAGAGATAATTGAGTTTTGACAACCTTTGGCGACACTCGCGTTCCGACAACGAGCACTGCGTGAGCCGGAACTAAAAAGTTGTATAATTTTTTATCTTTATGTCGTCAAATATTAAATGAAGTCATTGCGACTTCATTTCATATTTAATAGTAACTTTTTAAACACAAGAGAAATGAAAGTATATTATATCCAAAACTGCGACAAATATACACAGCCTAGAGATCGACGTAGAGATTCAAATACGCTCACGCGCAGCGCTGTGCTCAGACGTTAAAATAATGGCGGCTCGTCGTCTTGTGAGTCGTCAAGCTCGATGTCGAATATTTCTGTTAGTGAATCATACTGCAGAAACGGCACGGACTAGCATAAATCGTCCTTGCCTCTACTGATTTTATTTCATTAGACATGGGAATGGATTGGTGGTAGTTGCCATAGAAAATCGACCTTTTGATCATAAGGGCTAGCACAGCTTTTGTTGTTCTCTCACTTTTAATATAAAGTGGGAGAGAAGAGATCATTTGGAAGTAATTTAATTAATGTTATATTATTTATATTTTTAAAGTAATTTAATAGTTTCTTGAAGAAATGTAGTTAAAACTACTATAAAGACGAATCTGTGTAAGAATGTATCTGGTTATTTTAATGACACTAAAGAGTGGAAATGAATGCTAAAAGACGATACTTGAAAAGTAACGCTTGTAATGGGAAGATATATATTATTATCTATCGCACAATTATATTTAGTTATTATGGACGCATTTACAAACGTAATTTAAATGAAACATAGCCATTGTTATCTCAGCAATCAAAGTTTGTTATCTGGAGCTCCTCCGTGCTTCGGAAGGCACGTTAAGCCGTTGGTCCCGGTTGTTCCTGCAACCGCTTTAACCCGCTAACCCGCATGGGGCCAGCGTGGTGGTGTTATGGTCCAGACTCCTCATGTGTTTCTCCCATGTAGGAAGGCTTTGATAATGGCTATTAGTACCACCGTCCACGAACTTAGTTTGATTTCAATAAAGAGCTTCTGACTTTGATTTTTAACGTGAAACGCCACTGACTGCTTAGTTAATTGTCGGCAGAAAATGCCCAGCTTTACGTCTGTCTGACAATTTTATAAGAAAAGGCCACACTTCGCAAGGCACTCAGCATTCGGAGGCCGTTAAGTCTACCCACGGCCACACCGAAGCCTTCAATAGATCAATAGCTACAACTGTATAAGGTGTCCTGTTGTTTTGTTAGACAGGACAGTAATTGTTTCTATTGATTGTTGCTTTAATACAATTAAGCACTAATGAATTGGTGTAGGTTTTCTGAATCGTCAATTCTGCAATACAGCTTAAAAGACTAAAGGAATGTACAATTCGTGGTCGGTGGTGGACAGTGGTCATCACTGTGAATGACGTAGCGTGACATGGTATCATAGTGTTAATGAACATTTGTTGCGGGCAGCTACAGTAAAGTACGTAGTTTTGCGTTACTTTTACTCTCTCGTGTTACTTTCATGTTACACGACTCAAAATGTTACTTTTACGTTGAACAAAAGTAGCGAAAAAATTCACACACCGAGTAGTCATAAAACTACGCTATTGAGTAGCTTGTAATTGCCTTTTTTTGTTGAATAGTAAGTTTTACGATCTCACAAGTTTTTCCAAGTCTTTTCTAAACAACTTCGAAATAATGAAAATTGAATTCTGAAACATGTTTCTTCAAAAAAATTAAAAAGGGATTCTGATAAATGTTTCAGTATTAGTCTTTTTTTACCTAAAAAAACTAATGTTACTTTTGACATGAAAATATTACTTATAAACTGTCTCGTGTTACTATTGACTATCGTTCACTGGCAACACTGAGGCCAAAAGACGTTTCCAAGGTTCTCGTATCAACATCAGCCTATATACGTCCAACTGCTAGGCACTGGCCTTCCTATATAGGAGAAACGTAGGTATATTTGTATATCCGTATATATGTATAATATGAGCAAAAAATTGACGCCATTATTCCGGTTTTCATAGGGCCTAATTAGATTAAGCCAAGTAAACTTACTCTAGCTAAATGTTACGAGCTAAAACAGCAAAATGCACATAAAAATTGTAGGTCTTTATGGTCTCCAGAAAAGCCCACAATACCATGACGTGTCTATCTCCGCATACTAATACACAGTAACTACATTCGATTGATATTTATACAAATAAATACTTGAAATTACCACATGCAATAATAGAACTCTCTCTCTCTGTGACGCTCCTTTTGACCATAGCGTGATGAGCAAAGGGAGCGGGGACCATGAGAAATCTACCTAAAACCTTTCCGAGGAAATCCCCTATTTCACTTTAAAACCGCATCAAAATCCATTTAGTAGCTGAAAACATACTTACAGACGAATTGATAGACGTTGCATTTTAAATAAATGGAGATAGGAATTATAAACAAATTGATGTTTAAGCATCATGACTTGAAATGTTCGTACATCTCATACAAACACCTGCCTCTACCGGATTTGAATCCGGGTTAGTTAGTTCCTCTGGTTAAGTAGTCCACTCACGCGGACATCTTACTAAACGTTGTATTAAATAATATCAAACAAAAGTATAAACTGCTATAATAATTACTTATAGTGCTGACCGTTTTTTTGCTTTTGAATACGATTCACAATTTATTAAAATACCAATATTCACTATTCACGCAATACATTCTCATGTCCTCATTGCAAACTCAATTGAAACGATTCGAAACATACTCCTATGAACAGGAATTGAAATTTATCAAATACCAGATAAAGTATAATTTCATATCGCAGCTTCAATTTACTGAATTTCAGCAAGCATCATTAGCGAGGGGTATTCAGCAACAAACTGTGTGGGGCGTGATCCCGGGAACGACCTCGCATTCGCACAATCGGGATTAGGCGGCAACATCGACACACCAAATAGGATTGCCTAATTTTAAACTGTCGGGCGCTGGAATTGCGTGGACGGCCTAAATTTATTTAAGCCTGGTTTAGGCTTTGTGTATAATAAGTTTGGCTCTCTAAGCTTGATGTGTGTTTTTCCAGGAGACAACTGGGTAAATTGGTCCATAATAAAATAAAAGCGTCCATACATACTGTGGCGGTTTATTGATTGGAATGCTTAACAGCGTACATACTTTCACGTCAAGAATATAGTACCTAAACTAGCAAATCGATCGTAATAATTAATATCTTCCCGTTAACCTACAGAGAATGTAACGACACGATGTTAAAATGGACCCTCAAATTGTCCTATAATAAAACAGAAAAATTGAATAACAATTTTTCTGTTTTATTATAGGACAATGTTTTATTATAGCTTAATTAGTCCCTAAAATATATATTTATCTCACTCACACACACACAATCTGATCATGTATGTAAAACATAGTTATGATTACATTTATGTGACATCACTTATTGTAATTTTAGTAATTAATTATGCTCTTGTGTACCGAAGCCTCCTCAGTTTTGGAGGTTGGCGTTAACAACTGCGACACAGTTAATTCCCGAATCGTCGGTATTTGTAAAAATACTCGTTTCGGATGTTGAAATAGAATATTTCGACATTGTAGGGTGGATGTTAGCTCATAAACGCAAATACAGATAGACTAGAAGAATTTCACAGGGATATCCCAAGTCCTGGGTGGCTCAGTGGTCAGGGCAGTCGCCCGGATTGCGAAAGGTCGAGGGTTCGATTCCTGCCTCAGGACGTGAAATTTTTCTAGTTTTATTCTATTTTAATTACTAAGTAATTTTTCAAACATTTATAATAATGTTAAAATCAAAAATTAAGAACAGTTAATTCAGTTTCTATCGTTCATATTTATGTTTATGTCTTCTTATTGGTGCTCATATAAATATTATTATTTAATATTAATAAGAACTTAAGATGCTAGTGCAAGTCTAGTTTGAATAGTTATTTGAGGAATTTCAAGGATTTCGAAAAACAGTCTTATTGTTATGTAAGAGTCGCTTTTAGCTTTTCATGCCAACCAAAAAACGTCAGTAATTTCGTTTAGACTTTTCGGAAAATCCTGTGATAACTTATATGACTAGCTTGACTTTCCATGGCATGTTTTGTTAGAATCTGTTTGCAATATGTTCCACTTGAAAGTTTGTATGAAAGCCCTGAGACGTAGGTATCAAGCTCTCTAAATAAATGACTAGATCACAGAAAAACGACAACGAGCGGCTTTATGACCAGCAATATACAAAACCGAACATGACCGATGATGTTGCCTTGACAAAACAGGCCGGTCTTGCATAAAATTGCTCGCATTTCTGAGACATAGCGGTGTTTACTTCGGATTTTCTTCGATTTTTGAGCTAAACAACACTAGTTTTTATAGTTTTATGTTACTGTACTTATGCAATATGGTATATCGCAAGTAACAACCATTTGTTTCTAATTGTTATAAGATTAGGTTACGATGGGTCTGACATACTTTATAGTAAAAGTCTCTAAATTAAATAAAAGATTTAAAAAAAAGTAACTGTGATGAGTAAAGTCACCAGTACCCCAAGCATGTACATTTTTTAATTTCGAATAGTAGTCGTATCGTTCATACTCGCTTGAAATGTCAAACAAAAGCCAGACAAAAGCTAACGCAACTACTCGATACGATGACTTTTCGAAATTTAAAAAGTTCGTGCTAGAGGTACAAAACTCATTGAGAAAGCGTAATGTTGGGAGCAACGGGACGTATCCTATGCCACCAGGTAGGCCGTACGCTTTCCATAGATTCGTGAATACCCACTATACTCGTGGTAGCGTAAATTCGCCATGGAGTTTGTGGAGGTTTCAGTCTACAGATAAAACGCGTAACTGTTTGTGTGCCCTCAGGAACTGTAAGGCCCTTCTTACATTATGCTTCTTAGCCCCTTCTTACATTACGATATTCGCAAGAGACGATACCACAGATCGATACCTCAGTCGCATACCAATAAGATACTTGTTCGCCACTCGAGATTCGTACATTACGCTACTGAAAACAAACAAAATTACAATTACAATTTAATATAAAACTGTTGTTCCGTCGCCATCTTGTCAAGGTTTGAAATTCGAAGGAGACACGATACGCCGGCGACCGACATAGCGGATATCGCGCGATTAGTAGCGGACGCGTAGGATACCGGTAGCGTAGAGTGCGGACCGCTATACAAATGTATGTGAGATACCCCTCGGCGACCCATCTTCGAGACTCACGTAGGATACTAGTCGTCTGTAAGTAGCTTATTGTAAGAAGTGCAGGCACACACCTCTGTCTAGAGACCTTCATGAATAAGACATCTCGAATCGACAAGGGGGTGCGGAAACTGAAATTGGTCCGGGGGAAATCTATGCCTCAGATCAATAATATTCCTGATAATTACTAAAAAGAAAGAAAGAAAGAAAGCATTTATTGGCCAATAAATAAATTATGGGTACAAACAAAATAAATAAATAAATAGGGGCCAACTAGGTCACTGCCTCAGCATAATGTCACAGCGACAAATGTCACTGTGGCGCTGGTCTTCTGGCAGGGCCTACGGTTAATAATACACTATATAAAATTATTTGACCTTAATGACAAAAAAAAAAACAAAAACAGTACAGTACAAACAAAAACAAACCAAAAAAATAATGCATCTATCAAATTAACAAAAAACATTTACAATACACTTTAGACTAGATAATTAAAAATTGTGTCAGAGCGAACATTGAGTTTAAAAGCGGCGTAGTTTATTAATCAAGTGTTTGTGTTGACGTGCAACTAAAAGATTATTATAATAAATGTGATTATGGTGTGAAATACGATGAAAACTTTTTTGTGGTTATCCACCTCATCAAGTATTACATAAAGTGACTGTCATCATATATTTCGTGTCAAATACTCCCAAGAAGCATTGAAATGTGTTACGCCAGCATTTTAATACAATAAAAGTATAAAATAAAGAAATACTGAAGACATGGCTGCATGGTCGTTAGTTCCCTTTGCCTTCCCTTAATAGGGAGAATTAACAAACACAAAAAAAAATTAACTAAAAATGAACTAAATCTAATCTGTGCTGAGTAATCAATCAATCAACATACGAACAAAAACAAACAAAAAAAAAATATGCACACAAAAACAAATATCAATTTTTGTTGTATCTTAGATAGATCCAAAACAGTCAGTATTATATACGTGTATATAATACGTGTTATAAATAAGACTTAGCTCAAACAAGGATATAGCAGTTATAGAAACTCCACTGTGGAACCGAAACGACCCCATGCAATGTGTAGCGCGTCGTGAAAACTAGCCGGTAAGTAGGTACCTAATTAATCTTGTGACTTCTGCAAATGTAGTAAAGACATTTTCACATGTTTTCTAAATGTATTAACTGTTTTCAGAGCACGCACAGGCGGCGGGAGATCGTTCCAGCAACGTGAAGCTGCAAATCTAAAACTTCCACGAAATGCCACCGTTCGGTGCTTCAGAGTGACAAACACACTCTTGCATTGTCTTGCCTTATACCTTGGTTGATCCCGCGCCCACACAAGTTTATCAAAAAGGTATGGAGGTTTTCTTGTATTCAACACGCCAAAAAGCAAAGTAGCGAGATGAAGCTTTCTTCTCGCCTCCATATTTAACAAATTAGCCTAGTACTAGTGATTGACTTGCTTGACTCATCAGACCATTTAATTCAGTGAACGAATTAATCAAACACGAATAAACAGTATATCCAAGTGAATATTTTTAGAGCATCTTGAATTTGTCAAAGTGACAGAAAATAAATGAAGACATAAATTCTGATAAGAGTAAGGCTTGCTTTCCAGCAACCTTGAGCGTGGAATTTACGCAGAGGTAAGTGAATTAAGGTAGCTTTATTAAAACTTATTCAGTCTTATAATGAAGCCAATATTCGTAAGTAAAACTAAACTTATTAAGTTTCATTTAAATATAATTACTTAGCACTGATTTTAACGTGAAAATTAAACACTTTTTTGCTTGACTTTTTTTGCAACATCGAAAAAAAAATTAAGTCACGTAATCAGTGTATAAGCGCCTCCGTTAAACACAATATAGTATATGTTTAAAGTGAGAGAGTTTAAGCATAGTATTATGGTTTTTTAAAAGCAGCGAAGTTATTCAAAACACTTCTCAAAAAGTCATTATCAAGTTATTACAAAGCTACTATATTATTATAGAATTCCTGTAAATTATAAAAATTATCTTTAAAAAGTAGCTATGTTAGAATTTACATAGGTTTTGGATATTTTTTTACATTTAATGTTTAATAAAGGAAGACTAGAAGTTTATAGGGATTTGTCAAGGCTTCGGTAGCTCATTGGTTAAAGTCACCTGGATTGCGAAAGGTTTCCGGTTTCCGCCATATTCAGTTTTCTCAGTGTCATGAAGTTTTTATACATAATTATTATTTTACTTTAAAGAGGCTATTTCTGCAATTTCCTTGATTGTTTCATATAGAGATATAAAGTGCCTAGAAGAGACTGTCTAACTAGTCTTTTATATTTTTTGTTGATTTATGTACCTAATCTGTGGGCAATGCTGTTGGGCTTACATTCAATTTTACTATTTACTATCCATATTTTCAAACCTATGTACAGACGACAGCACATCAAGCTTAACAGTTGCAATACGAGACGGGTCTCTATTACGAACTCAATGAGGTCGTTCTCAATGTCAAACTGTTACGCTTGATGTGCCGTCTACTGTACACTGTTAGACTGTTCATTGCTCTAAAAAAGAAATAAAAAATTTTTGAACAGCAAATTGATTTGCTAATTAAATACGCTACTCAATTTCAAATCAATCTGATTTTTCGAGCAGCTTGTTTGTCTAAAAAACTCAGTTTTGTTTTTTTCGCTCGTTTTTCAAATCATAAAACATGTCATATGCACCTACTGTTGCATTGTCTAAGAAATATTTGAAGTTTTTATTATAATTTTAGCTGGAGTTCGAAATTTTAAAAGTAAAAACTAATGGTTATTATATTAAAGTTTTTTTTTTTTATACAAAGCACGACAAATGACTCAACACCACCTGATGTGAAGCAGTTAGAAGAGTCCATATGCGAAGACAGCTAGTGCAGTTCAGACACTGCTCTAGCTGCCTCCACCTTGCCGGCCCGAAAGGTGCTTTTTCACGCCTCTTTTGAAGGAACCCATGTTATAGGAAGGAGGGAACACATGTGCTGGCAAAGAATTCCAAGTTCTGGAAGTTCGACAAAGAAAAGAGCTACTAAATTTCTTTGTACGTGATGTTGAGGTGGAGACAGTGAATTGATGACTCCGGAGACCGGCACGCGTGCTCCTGAGTATGAAGGGGGAAGGTGGGATAAGGTCAAATAGCTCTTAAGAACACTCTCCGTGATATAGCCGATAGAAGGCGCTAAGCGACGCAATGTCTCGACGCAATTGCAGAGGCTCAAGGTGGTTGGTGACCTCTACATCGCCAACGATACGGACAGCACGACGCTACAATCTGTCCAGGGCATCGAGTAGGTACTTGGCGGAGCCATCCCACAAGTGCGAGCAATATTCCACGCAAGACCGGACCTGAGTTTTATACAGCAGGCATAATTGGTCAGGCGTGAAAAATCGACGCACCTTGTTCAGGACACCGAGCTTCCGTGAGGCTGTTTTTATCACGGTTTCGATGTAGTTCCTGGCAAATTGAGGGAGCCATGTGCCGAAAGAGTCGTGCCCTGAAGAGACGGAAGGGGAAGGAACGGCGACATTTTGACTGTAAACGCGCACACCTGTGTTTTCTTAGCATTGAACTCAACAAGATTGTTAGTTCCCCATTCAGACACAAGGCTCAACACCCTGTCGAGCTCAATGGTAAGATTCTCTCTCTCCCTCTCGGTTTCAGCGCGCCCAGCCCCTGGGCGACCGTAATATCCCCCATGCACTGTACTGTCTGCATCTGCATAGCAATGAATGTTTCCTAACGGAATCATGTCATTGATATGAAGAAGAAAGAGTGTGGGGGATAGAACAGAGCCTTGTGGTACACCAGCATTCACTGACATGAACCGCGAAGCGCATCCAACTGCGAGGACACGGATTCTTCGCTCATGCAGGAAGCCGGCTATCCAGTTACAGAGCTGAGCGGGCAGACCGTATGCCGGGAGCTTGGAGAGAAGAGCCCTGTGCGAGACCCGATCGAACGCTTTGGCAATGTCAAGGCTAACTACCAGTGACTCACCACGTTTGTCAATAGCTTCACCCCAGACATGCATTAAGTACGCTAGGAGATCACCCGTTGACCGTTTCGGCCGAAACCCGTACTGTCGATCATTAATTAATGAGTGATCTTCTAGGTATCGGATCAGCTGGTGGTTTAAGATCCGTTCCATGACCTTGCAAAGAACTGAGGTGACAGCTATCGGGCGGTAGTTAGCTGGGTCTGATCGGTCTCCCTTTTTGGGGACCGGTTGCACATTGGCCTCTCTCCAAGATTCCGGCACACACCCAGAAGAGAGAGAAAGACGGTATAGCCGCGTTAAGACAGGAGACAACTCCGCTGCGCAGTTTTTCAGTACTATCGCTGGAATGCTGATGGCATTCCAGCGATAGTACTGAAAAACTGCGGTCCACTAGCTTTCCGGACGTCGATTGACTGAAGCTCCGCACGTACATCACATTGCCTAATACGTATATCGGGCATTGTGTGGCCACAGTGGGAGAGTGTTGGTGGCTGTAAGTTGCAGTCATCGATTCGGGAGTGAGCAGCAAAGAGTTTTACCAAGAGTTCGGCTTTCTCTTGCGGCTTGTGAGCTAGCGAGCCGTCAGAACATCTCAACGGGGGAGCGAGGGTTGACAGAAGTTAGATTGCACGGCTTTGGCTAGACGCCAGTAGCTACGGCTTCCCGTAGGATGCGTGAGAAGTTCTTGGGCAACTCGTGCAACGCGCTGTGCATCCGCTCTGATGAAGGCCCTTTTGCAGGACTTGGTGCCGTTGTTATAGACTGCTTTCAGTGAGTCAATGTTGGAATCCCCGCAAGCTCGGCCCCTGATCCAAGCGCGGTATGCCGACTGTCTGTTTTCAACAGCTAAGGCACAATCGCGGTTGAACCAGAGGTTACGCCTACCCCTACTGTTGAGATCGGAGTGAGGGATATAGTACTCCATCCCTAACATGATCTCATCAGCAACAGCAGTAGCGCTAGCGTTCGGGTCCAGCTCACTGAAACAGCGCTGCCTCCAAGGGACAGATGCGAAGTAATCCCGCATACCGTCCCAATCTGCCGACGCATAGTGCCAGATGCGGCGTTTGGCAACCATAGGTACCGGTGGCGACGCCCGTGGCACCCCAGCGGATACCAGGCAGTGATCTGATGTTCCCAAAGGAGCACGAACCTCTAGCCGATATCCATCCGGGCGAGTCGTCAGCAGAAGGTCCAACAATGAGGGCGCGTGACCGACCATGTCTGGAATCCTGGTGGGCTGGTTTACCAGTTGGGTCAGGTCGTGCGTGAGAGCGTAAGCGTGGGCAGTTCTACCAGCATGGTCAGTTTTAGAGGAACTTAACCACGTCTCGTGGTGAGCATTGAAGTCAGAAGAACACCAATTCCGCGGTTGGAAACTGCTCCTGCGCAACCTCTGCCACCCGACTAAGATGTTAGAAAAGTCGAGTTGTCTCCATGTCACCACTGTGGGATCTATAGAGGCACACGTAGATTCGGCAATGTGTGCCCAGGTCCACATGCACCCCAAGAATAGAGTAGGAAGGGTCCTCCAAACAGCGCAGACGGCGACAGCAAACATCCGCCCGGACAAACAAGCATACCCCGGCCTTCGCTTTGAAGGACTCTTCAAGAGCGTAGCCGGGGTAATCCAAGTAGCTAGTGTCTGCCGGGCGGAGTATTTGCGTCTCCGTCAAAAACAGCATTTCGGGTCGAGCCGTCTCGAGATGT